>CM060404.1:4828200-6028200 GCA_030545235.1 Helianthus tuberosus | reverse complement strand
GGATAGCACTATTATCCATTTGGTTTCCATTGTTATTGATGCTCGGATTCTCATTAACCAAGTTAATGTTACTCTGGTTATCGTTATTCAGATTTCCTTGATTTCCTTCGTCGGCCATCTGAATTTTAAACATTTACCACGTATTAATATCACAAAATAATATTTAATATAGCCAATCACATGACACGCAATTTTGGTCAAAAGCATTGATCATTGCGACTTACTATATTTATATACTATGCATCTATTACACACCAGTACTGAAATTAAAAATTACAATACCGACTGAAATTTAAAGTTACACTACTAATAATAGGCATCCGTAGTTTTTTTTCATACACATACACACATATCATATTACTTTATTATTATTACTATTACTACCGTCTCCACCATCACATTCATGGATATGGATTCATCCAGAAATCCATATTGCGCTCGTCATACTTCCAGACGAGTCGCTCTCCCACCTGTCGCATTCTTTCACTACTCTCTAGAATTTCCTCACCAAATGTCCTATGTTCTTGTATGTTTTCTGCACTCATTGGGGGTGCAGGTTCTACGACTGGGTTCGGAATCTGGGGTGCGGGTTCTTGATATGGGGGTGTAGGTGCCTGGAATTGGTAAGGATTTTCCAAAATCTCCCAAATGAATACATCGTGGTAATAGGGATCTAAAGGATCCAAAACTAGGTAGGCTCCTATGTTTGGCATGGGCGTGTCTTCATGTATCGGGTAGCGTTGCACATAGTCCCTAACGTCATCCCACTAGGGGTCGTAATTTGGGTCTAAGGGGTTAGGTGCTGGTACCCTAGGTATTTCCTACGGATTAAAATCATGCATTTCTACTTGATTTTCAGGGTTTTCTATTTCCATTGGTTGGTCAGGAATTGGTGGTTGTGGTTATGGTTGGGGTGCTATCATTTGCTCCAGGTTAGGGTCAGCTGCAGTGGTTGCTAAGATATGGATATTGGCTATACCCCTATTAAGCATATCCTGGGCATAGGCATCGGTTTCTCTTTTAGCTGCTGCTAGTACTCTCTGGTCTTGTAACTTTTTCATACGTTTCCTACGCTCGTGGGCTCCCCTACTGAACCATCCCCTCTTTTTCTGAGGAAATGGCTCTTCTGACTGAGCCTTAAATACGAATATTCCTTCTTCCGTATCAGCAGAGTACCCCGAGAGGGCAGGCTGAGAAGAGGAGGTGCCTTCGCTTCTAGGCGAACCAGACAATTGACGGTACGCATCAGATGGTCCTTGGTCGCTCATATGTAAACTAACAAATAGTCAAATAACACATAGCAATAAAATACAATTATGCACGTATTCCCGTAATTTATTTCCTAACAGATTGAATTTTGATGTCAGCAGAACACTTATGTGGCTGAATAAGTGGCTTAGCTCTGATACCACCTTCTGTCGCAACCCTCGATCCCAAATCCCAGGGAACGGACGGCCGCGAGCCAGTTTCGGTGGTATCGCGTATTGTCTAATTTGGCAGCGGAATTTTTCATCAGGACCGTAGTTAGGAAATATTTGATCTGAGTAAAATACCACATTTTCATAATATTAAACATATGGGATAAACCCAAGTTCGCAGTACACACGTTTTCATAGGAATAAATCCTATTTTATTTAATAAAAACATCTATTTTATTTTAGGTAACTTTATTGCCACTTTTCCAAGCCTTCAGTGCTGTCCAGCTAGCTTCTATTTGGCTTTCACAATTTGTTACCTGAAACGCGTTTTAAAAACATTTGTCAGTGGGAAATACTGGTGAGTGAATCCCAGTTTAATCAAGTTTAAATAAAAACCATTGTACAGTATTGAGGGCGATCTCGCAATTACATTTGTTTCCAAGTTATATCAATTAACATCCATGGTACTGTCAGACACGACTTGTGGAAATGTTACTCCTTGACCAGGTGGTAACAAATTTTGTATACAAAAGCCCAACATACTCATGATAATTGTATTCTTACAAATACTCAATAACTGTTTAATATATAATTAATTGTATGAGGTTTTGTAAAAACAGTTAATAAAAGGTTCACAAAAGCGGATCAACTCACATTGATGTCTTAGATTATCCTTTAGGGTTTCCTGGTGACAATCTATAATTTACACAAATGCACACGCGTTAGTATAATAACCCATTTTAACATTAGTAATACCCTCCCCGAGACGGCATTCCAACGACTACGTCGGGCAGAACCACGACAGCCGTTACGGAACCCTAGATCAATCGGGCAGCGTATCTAATACGTATCCAGGGGTTATAATACTTACAACGGAGCAGAACTTCGCTATTTAGAGGGGTATAATACCCGTATATTATGCCTACTATTCAGAATTGAGAGAAAGAAAACGTTTTTGAACGAATTCGACTGAAGATCCGATGGCCTCTATATATAGTGCTTCACTTCGGGTTCTACGCTGCCCGCGTAAAGGAAGACAAAGGGCTACGCGGCACGCGTCAACACTGGTCAACCGCGTAGCTTGTCCGGATCAGCTTATAGGTCTGACGGGTGTTGGGCCAGGTGACGGCCCATGGTCGTGCCAGGTTGTAAGTTGTCGCGGCTCGCGTAAGGATTGGGGTGGGGTTTACGCGGCCCGACTCAATCCAAAAATCAGATTTTTAATTAAATTTAATAATATTTAAGGTATTTGGGGTCCGTTTTCACGTATGGGGTGTATTTTTGGACATATTGGGATATTTTAAAATATATTAGGATGTCGGAAATAATTCGAGGGTGTCGTTTTATTTAGGATTGTTACACCAAAATATGACAAAATACACATGTATGAAATACCCCCATCCTTGGGAAGGAATTACGGATATAAATACTTGAGAAGTATTATTACAAAAACATTGTTTAACAATTATTTCAAAATTTATAAATATAATTTAAGTTGAAATATAAATTATTTTGACAATAATTATATAAATTGGAATGATATCAGAAACGTAACTCAAAAACATTAATACTAAGACAAGGCACGACCCGTTCGTCTAATAGACCTTAGTACATTGTAGGTAGTCGTGTTTGCTGAAGGAACTTGAGTTACGCTTATCGAAGACGCAAGACAGTGAGTTCATGTCCCCATTTTCTTTAAATTGTTTTGTTTATTAACTTCGGGGTGAAATACCTGTTACAAAATGATTACATACAATTACAATTGGTATGGTTAGCCTAGGAAAGTACAGTAGATCATGTGAATGGGTAGGCGCACACTTAAGACCATTAATCCACGTATAAGGACCGAGGGGCATGAGTGATAGATCTATTTGGGTGTAGCGAGCCCATACCCATGAGGACCAGGGTGGCCCATGAGGTGACTATCTCTTACATCCGGAGGCCCAGTACAAATTTGCTAGGTTTGAGCCTTCCTACGCTGTCACACATACCAGTGGCCTTGCAAACCAGTGGTGATCTGTTTCCTTGTTTGCTTTCATACCGGGATTCACAAATATACATACATACACTGTTCACAAAGGTTTCATACATATATATACACAAACACATGAACTCGCTCAACTTTTGTTGATGTTTTCAAATTACATGTATTTCAGGGAATTAAGTGGATCTGGCGGGTGTTTGCATGTTCCAAGCTGCGTTATGAATAAAAAGATGTCATCCGAAGATATTAGGGTTTAGGAGATGTATCTTACTCCTGGACGAGATACATGGTTCTAAACTCGGTTTTATTTAAGGTCTTTTATAGAGTCTTCGTGAACTCTTTAAAACATGTTGTGGTTTGTAATTTAAATTTGGAGTCTACGTTTCAGACAATTATGTTGTGGTATTTTCAAACTTAATTTATGGATGAACATCTAATGGTTTAATCACATAGTGTTGTTATGATTGTATGCAATGGTATTAAGAAGTCACACCATAATCACGCTTCCGCAAAAGTCAGGGTGTGACAATTCCGTCGTAGGCTATCAAGTCCTCCTCGTAGATATCGTTGAGCTGGAGTGGTTGCACGTCGTCTTCGAAAGACCGGCGCCGGTGTTGTTGATGGTGATCGGATAATGCACCGAACAGAATGGAGATGATGTAGTAGACAGTGATACTAGCCGCGACTACGGTGAAGAAGGTGTTGAGAGAGAGACCGGTGTATGCGGTTATCCTTCAGTCGGCCACCAAGGGTTTTGTACTCCACGCCTTCGCATTTTTCAACTTCGTCGGTCGTATATTACAACCTGTGTCGGTATTTAATGTTATATTTAAGGTGGTCATTGATCATGGAGGTGAAGAGATGCATTTGAAACGGAAAATGAAAGGCGTCGGTTGAATTCTCCTTGCTGATCTCCATTACATTAAAGGAGGGATAAATTCCATGGATGAAATCCCTAAAATGACCCTAAAGTGTCTTAAATCTTTGGACAATGTGCAAGTTTACCCCCTCTAAAACAGCTTGTACTCTCTTGTACGTAATGCTATAAAATTTATACGTGTGTAAAATGACCAAAAGGGTAGAAAACCCAGTTTCATTAATATAGTAGTATTATTAAGTGTGCAGAGAACAAAAAGAAAAATACCCTCTTGTAAAAGAAAAATGATTAACTTAACGGGCAAACTTATGCTAATATTTGAGAATTGAGAAAAATAGATGATGTACCCATGCATGGGGACATACTTAGTAATAAAAATGTTTATAATCTTTATCATCCTGTAGGAACCAAAAACTAATACAATCTAATACCGATACTATTATACTAACGAGTGAAAAATAATGTTGTTATAGATAGTTAAAGTGAACGATTCCAAAGAATGTCACGTATAAATACAATGTTATTCTTCAAAAGTATTGTTTTAATCAAAACTGAATTTTCTATTACTTTTTAGATTCCAAAGAATGTTACGTATAAATACAATGTTATCCTTCAAAAGTATTGTTTTAATCAAAACTGATTTTTTATTACTTTTTAAATCATGTTAATATTATAGAATAAGAACATTGTTTACAAAATTCGCTCTTACTTTAAAGTTCAAATATATCATTAATTTATAATTTATAATGATATTAATGTTTTTAAATTAAACGTTACTAAAAATATATTTTTATGATTTTTTATATTAGATTTATAATGATATTGATATTTTTGAATTACGTTACCAAAAAAATGGCACTTCTCTCAAATATAATCTAATAATAAGCTTTTAATTACGAAAACTAATTTAAATTCAAACCACGATTATCTTTTTTTTTTTAAGTTTTGTTGTTATTTATATAAATAGAAGCAAACGATTTTCATTACTTAACCCGTGTAATACACAGTATTATAACCTAGTGTATAATATTTGATTGGAAAAGTAATTTCAAAAGGTCTGTCTTATTAAGGGTATAGGGAGTGGTTAAACACTTGGAATAGGTAAACTCCCAAATCACTCAATCACATAGCGTCATGTCAATTGTTTACCTAATGCTAAAAAACGTTGGCAGTGGTTACTTGGGGTTTAGGTAAACTATTTAAAAAAATGAAAAATGTGTGATTGGTTGAGAATAAATGGACCCCACCACACACCCTCTCTCTTCCCCTTTCCTTCCCTTCACCGATTCGGTGAACCCTCACCGAAAATGTGTACATTTCGGTAAACAATGGATCGGCAAAAGTGATGGCGGTGGATGGAGTTCAGTGCCAAGTGGGTTTACTGCCCCCACTCCGGACACCCTAAGGAACTAAACTAAAGCAAGAAACACATGAAGGACACTAAAACACAAGATAGGTTAAATCAATTTGCATAGATATGACTAGTAGGGTGCCCGCGCGATGCGGCGGGGGTGACACTTTGCATTGCGGCACTCATTTCTCTGCTAGTTTTCTTATTCGTATAATATTTATGATAGCATTATTGTGGTGGATATATGTCATAAGTATTACACATGTCTAGTAATTATTAAATTTAGAAATTAAATTATCAAGTACTTTAAGAAACCATTAACGCAGTAAAGTAACACACGAATAAAAAAACAAGTCTTAAACATAAATAAAAGTTATATAAAATAGTACACGAATAAGGAAATATAAGTCTTAAATAAAAAAGTTGAAAACTAAAAGCTCAAGTGTCAAGTACTTTGCATCATGATGAGATCAATTTAGTAATCATATAGTTTAAACATCTCAAGCACATCATCTATATTGTCACACCACCATTTGTCATCATCGAGATCAACGTCCTCCGGAATTTTTTTTATCTCTTCTTGTTTGATTATTACATCATTTGGATGATAAGTTTCTTCTCTGTTCTCCTCTTTAACTGATACATCAGTAGTAGTAGCTAGAGTAGTTTAGAGAACTGAAAAAAATGTTAAGTATTTTAGTTACATATTTATGATGTTACCGTTATAAATAATTATGATAAAAAACGACGTTCACAGTTAAATATAATATAAAAAAACAATATATCATATTTTAGAAACATACATACATGTGTAAATACCTGAAATGATGAATATTGAAGCTCCAAAACCACTTAATAATAAATAAAATGAACGTTAAGTGTGAGCATAGAAGAATAAATCAAAGTTATACACAATAGAAAACTGAAATACCTTTAAACCAAAAATTCTAAAGAACAAGAAATTTTTTGAAGTGAAAAAAATTAATGAATTATACTATATATAGAATCTATAAACCAACGAATTAAATAACTTGCAGCTTTTTTCAACTAACTAATATTATCTATAAGAGTATTTTGTACTTATAATCCCTAAAAAAATGCAACAGAATCTGGTATTCAGTTTTTTGAAGATGTATTATGTTTAGATTATGGAGTTTTTTCCTAAAAGTTTGTTAGTGGAAAACTTATTTACCAAACTTTTAAACAACCCGTAAACCGAGCCCGGAATGTACATGTGATCCCCTTGATAAGTCTGAAGAGACAGGTGCTTCACTGTTAGCCACAAATTGATAGAAACCAAAGAGAAAGGAAGACTCAAATCATAGCTATCATTCCAACTGTCTAACCAACTACATATACCAGTTACAACGATTTCCCACCAAACTAACTAATTCTACCCTTAAGACCTTTTATTGACCTTTTAATCCCTGTATTATACTAATATTACAGTTATGACCCCTGTCATATAGAATGCATAGTAACATAATTTCCCCCCAAAAAACCATTCTTGACCTCAAGAATGAAACTTAGGAAATCGCAGCTCAAAATCCTCTTGAAATTCCCACGATGTAACACCCGTCTAATTTTACTTGAATTTAATAATAATTCACACCTTTTTAGATAAAGATGTCTAGTTATAACATAGATTCCATAAGTAAGTTTAAAAGTGGCAAAACCTTAGTCAACTAACGACTAAGTTAAAACATTCAAAAGTTGTTTAACAATTTGTTTACATCCCAAAAACATAGTCTATTAAAGGTTAAAATATTGCGGAAGCTTCAAAAGTCGTGTTCGGTTCTTCGACATTTGCTTGACCGCCATCCGTAAGATCCACATCGTCACCTAGGGTCAAAACCACTAAAACATTAGTTTGGACATTAATATATAGTACATAAACACAAGTTCCGACATCAAAAAGTGATAAATAAAATACAAGTTTTTCTGGGCTCCACCGTAACTTACGGTGTCTACCGTAAGTTACGGTAGACACTGAGTGATTCTGGTCTGCTGTAATACAGGAGTGAACTACCGTAACGTTTTTGTTTTCCACCGTAAATTACGGTGGAGACCGTAAGACCGTAATTTACGGTGGACTCTGTGATTTTGCCATTTGACTGTTTTGTTGATTTCACCCTGTTCCACACGTCGTTTTAGGTGATTATTTTCCTGTGTATTTGTAAATTCATTACGGACATGTTTCTTACGACTATCATACCCAACTTTGACTCTCCGATCATTTCGGCTAAAAGCCACTTATACTATTATTCGACCCATTCTAACTTATTCTATTTTACTACTTCTCGCTAGTAAGCCTATAGCGCCTTATACCCATCATCCGGGGCTTGGTATTACTCGCGCTTCCTTACCAATTCCATGGTTTAACGCTCTTGCGATTGATAACGCCATTGCTAACTAATTAAAACACCCATTCTACAATTTACACTATTGTTTGACCCGTTCGCAAAAATCATCACAATTTCTATTCTAAATGCAATTATACATAATATAACCACAATTCACTTAATGTAACGGGTCAAGTTACATACCTTTAGTGCACGCCCTTCAACCGCAATTCACCACCGGCTTGTCCACTCGACGTTCCGGTATCCTTTCCTATAGAGTTCATTTATATCACGTTTAGAACTCTTTTTAATCACATATTGCATAATAGCCAAAACATCACAATTAGGTGTTTTAACTTCAAAATTCTAGTTTCGAGCCTTCTTTGAGGCATTTCAACAAACACTTTAAAGGCAGAATTTTACATGATTATATAGTAATTCCCTAGCTTATAATTTAGCCCGAATTTCACATCAATACATCCATTTTACACAATTGTTAGCTTCTAAAATTCTGAAGTCACCTCACAATTGTCAAATTACACTAGAACAACACCCAATTTCCTAGTGTTTATCAAGTTCTACATAACCCACTAATCACCTACAATGGTGTTCATGGGTTTTACTAAAATTTCACATGATTTCAACTTGTATTTGTCTAGGGTTTGTCCCTAGACACTATATTGTTCCTAATTCATCA
This sequence comes from Helianthus tuberosus, assembly GCA_030545235.1. Lineage (NCBI taxonomy): Eukaryota > Viridiplantae > Streptophyta > Magnoliopsida > Asterales > Asteraceae > Helianthus > Helianthus tuberosus. Next base: position 6,019,531 of record CM060404.1, on the reverse strand, counting down.
TAAAACAAACATGCAACCATAAATTTCAGATTTTCCCAATTTCATGAGAATTTCAAGTTGAGAGTTTTCATCAAATTTTACATACCTTGTAATCCTCTTGTGATGAGGATCAATAATCTATGCTCGATTTTTGTTTTTGATCAGATTTGGACCCTCAATTTGTGATGAACTAGGGTTTTGATGGAGCTTGGGGTCGCCCCTGACTCCTGGTCGATCTCCACAACACAGACAAAATGTGTTTGTGTTTTAATTTAGTTATTTTATTAAAAATAGTTCTCATTTAGACACTTTTAGTCCCTCACTTTTCATACTTTATTTGTTTTAGCTCCTAAATACTTATAAGTGACCAACTAACTTGGTTAGTGCCACTCTTAGTCAGTTTATTTCACTATTTTATTAGCAACCATATTGCAAATTTAAGAACTCGCATTTTCGGGATGTTACACACGATGCTTCCGATACAGGTAAATCTTTCCAATGAACAAGTAATTGCTGTACCATTTTATCACCTCTCCTGGCCACCCTTTTATCAATTATGGAACGTGGCTGCAATAAGAACCGTGAACCCACTGGCAAAGGAACAACTGGAACATTACTACCATGAGCTGGCTTCAACAAAGATACATGAAACACTGGATGAAGTTGTGCACTTGCAGGTAAATCCAATTTATAAGCTACATTTCCGATTTTTTTCAATACCAAAAAAGGACCAAAATACTTAGGCCCTAATTTGGAATATTTGTGTAATCTCAAGGAAGTCTGCACGAAAGATTTCAACTTGAGATAAACCCAATCTCCTTCTTTAAACTGTCTTTCCGTTCTTTTCTTGTCAGCATACTGCTTCATGCGATTCCTAGCTTGTACTAGATTTTGCTTAAGCTGATTGATCATAACTTCTCTATCTCGATAAAGAATTCCCACTGCCTCAATGTTGGTATCACCCGGAATATAAGGAATATGTAATGGTGGTGGAAAACCGTATAAAGCCTCAAAAGGACTAGTCTTTATAGCAGAATGGAAAGTGGTATTATACCACCATTCAGCTAAACTCAGCCATTTGACCCACTGATTAGGACAATGCATGCACATACATCTTAGATAAGACTCTAAGCAACGATTTAATACCTCCGTTTGGCCATCACTTTGCGGATGATAAGCAGTGGAATAAGAAAGCTGAACTCCTTGCAATCTCATAAATTCCTTCCAAAACTGACTCAGGAATAAGGAGGTGCCCTAAGTCAATGTCTATCAGCATTGACCCTTTGCCCATAGTCCATTAGTACACGCCCGTTCGGACGACACGGTGTGAGGTTTGTTAAACCTAATAGCGCTATCTACTAATGACCCGCTCGCCATAGGCCTCGGTGATTAAGTCGATAAATGAGGGACTTCAAATGATAGAGTGATGGTCTTATGGTCGTACGTATCCTGTTGTATGGGGAATACGCAAGTTTGTAGTTACCGTTCAGTTCTTTAACCCATTCCCAACCCTTGGGAATCCCATGCCTTGGATAGAGTGTGAACTCACCTTGGTTTGCTCGGTATGCTAAATAAATACACGCTCGCAAATAATCAATCCCGACCTATAGTACGCACGTATATACAATCAGTTTCATTCATAATGACTCGCATGCAAATCTAACATCACATAGTGCTTGGCAGTTAACATCATGTATCACGTAAGCAATAAATCAATCTCATGCAATTCATGCTTCACATAAGTGTCTTTCACAGTTGGCACTAACCTGGTTATCCATTAACATACTTGACAGGGTTAACAGGATTAACAGAATTAACATATTTAACTGGGTTAACAAACTAACGGAGTTAATAACTAACAGAGTTAACAACTTAACAGAGTTTATCAACTAACAGCGTTAACAACTAACAGGGTTAATGACTAACAGAGTTAATATTCATAACACTCGACGAAATCAATGTGGCGAAAACCCTTTGGGCGACGAAATCCCAAGGGTTTTCGTCGGACATAAAGTATGGCGAAAACACTCCTTGTGTTTTCGTCTGGCCCTTGTTTTCGTCGACTTCAACAGCACAAATATGCCTATGCACATAATTTATGACTAAATTATTATAATCGATAACCAGCAACAAATATAAACACATGCACATAAGATCTTATCTAATCAGCAACATTCATGACTTCTATGTTGATGGCCGACATACTAATGTATTCATATATGAGTCTGACATCTTCACGTGGAATCGAAATCATGAATGATGAGTTGCCCACTTTGAACTTCACTAACACATGCACAAAGAAATTTGTAGCAGACAACTATATTCAACATATTATCTTATTGGGCCTATTTTCTTGTAGTGGGTTGCAAGTCAACATCAATTCAAACATAAACAATATGCAAAAACACAACCGATCATACATCAGATTATAAAGATTCCTATCATATCCAATCTATCCAAACCACAAACAAGAATCACATACAGTTAATTCATGACACCAACAGATAATCAAGTGCTTTAAATCAATTAATCATACGTGATCGATCACTAACCTAAGCAGGAGAGGCAGTTAGTCGATCGATGTGCAAGGCTCGAATGCCCAAAGCTGCCGTCAGGTTCAAAGGGTAGAGAGAGACCTTGAGATGTGATTAGGGTTTGCCGACTAAAACTATCGCGTAAAGGTTGTGAACAAAAAAATATAACAAGTAGCTACTGGGCCGAAGCCCATTTGGTTTTCGTTGGCCACATATTGGACGAAAACACTAAGTTGTTTTCGTGGGGAGGGGTGTTTTCGAGTGGGGTGTTTTCGGGTGTAGGGTGTTTGGCACAAGTTCCATATTTTATTAATCATAACACCATATTAACATAAAACATATTCTTAATATACACTCAAATGTAATGCACACCATATATATAACACACTTAACACCCACCATATATAACATACCAACCACAATATGATTTAACTTATTACAAACGCGTACAGTTGTGAAACCAACAAGTCGTGTAAACAAACAACTAAACAATTAATCATGCAATTAATGCGAAGATGGAATCTTGGAAACTCGAGTTGTCACATTATCCCCAACTTGAAAGAAATTTCGTCCCGAAATTTAGCACGTGGTTACTGAGGAAGCTAGTTGTGTTGTATAGTTTACTGGTTTTCCTGGGGTGTCACCCCCCGTTGATTTGGAATTTCGTCCCGAAATTATGTAGTAGCTTCAGCCTGAATAGTGGTTGCACTGTTTCCGAATAACTGGGGATACTTGAGTTTCATTTGATCTTCTCGTTCCCAGGTAAACTCTGGGCCACGACGGGAGTTCCAACGAACTCGAACAAGAGGTATCCTGGTGTGCTTGAGGACCTTAACGTCCCGGTCCGTGATTTCAACTGGTTCCTCGACGAATCGCAACTGATCGTCGATAGTGAGTTCCTTCAAAGGAACTATGAGGGTCTCATCTGACAGACACTTCTTCAGATTTGACATGTGAAAAACGTTGTGAACTGCACTGAGTTCTGCGGGCAGATTTAGTTTGTAGGCCACCTTGCCTATTTTCTCAATGATTTCGAACGGTCCGACATATCGCGGATTGAGCTTGCCCCGTTTTTCCAAAACGAACCACACCCTTCCAGGGTGAAACTTTGAGTAGCACTCGATCCCCAACTTGGAACTCGAGTGGTTTCCGGCGCTTGTTTGCGTAAGCTTTCTGACGGTCGCGAGCTGCCGCTATGCGTTGTCGTATCTGAGCAATTCTTTCCGTTGTGTCTACCACCAGTTCTGGACCCGTGATCTGACTGTCACCCACCTCTGCCCAACAAAGAGGTGATCGGCATTTACGCCCGTACAATGCCTCGAATGGAGCGGCTTGAATGCTGGTGTTGTAACTGTTGTTATACGAAAACTCCACTAACGGGAGGTGTTTTTCCCAGCTGTTGCCGAAATCGATTACACATGCCCGCAGCATGTCTTCTAGGGTTTGGATGGTGCGTTCAGACTGCCCATCCGTTTGTGGGTGGTAAGCTGTGCTCATGTCTAATCGTGAGCCAAAAGATTTGTGCATTGCTTGCCACAGTTCAGAGGTAAAACGTGCATCACGATCGGAAATAATAGAGGTTGGCACCCCGTGCCTCGAGACAACTTCCTTAAGGTAGACGTCTGCTAAAGTGGAGAACTTATCCGTTTCCTTAATAGCCAAAAAGTGTGCAGATTTTGTGAGTCGATCCACGATCACCCAAATAGTATCATTCCCACGTTGAGATCTAGGCAGGCCAGTAACAAAATCCATGAAAATTTGCTCCCATTTCCATTGTGGAATCTCTAGTTGTTGGAGTAGGCCTGATGGTTTCTGGTAATCAGTCTTGACTCTCGCACAAGTCAAACATTTGCTAACGTAAGTTGCTATATGAGCTTTCATGCTAGGCCACCAATACGTAGTTCTGAGATCGTGGTACATCTTATCCGAACCAGGATGTACTGAGTAGCGAGACTTATGTGCTTCATCCATCACCAGCTCGCGTAAGTTTCCATAGTGTGGGACCCAGATGTGTCTTGTTACGTAATAGGCATCGTCTTCCTTTTGTTCTAACCGCTGTCTTGAGCCGCGTAGGGCTTCAGCCCTGACGTTTTCTGGTTTCAATGCTTCTACCTGAGCATCTCGTATCTGTGAAGGAAGACTAGATTGGATGGTGAGTTGTAGTGCTCGCACACGCCTAGGTGTGGTATCTTTTCGACTGAGGGCGTCAGCCACAACATTTGCTTTGCCCGGATGGTACTTGATGGCACATTCGTAATCATTCAATAGCTCGACCCATAGACGTTGTCGCATGTTCAACTACTTCTGTTTGAAGATATGCTCGAGACTCCTGTGATCGGTGTAAATGGTGCACTTGGTACCATACAGGTAATGTCTCCATATCTTAAGCGCGAAAACAACAGCTCCCAGCTCCAAATCGTGTGTCGTGTAATTTCGTTCGTGAATCTTAAGTTGGCACGACGCATAAGCAATAACCTTGTCACGTTGCATCAACACACACCCAAGACCCTGAATGGATGCGTCACAATAAACTACAAAGTCATCTATGCCTTCAGGCAATGAGAGAATAGGCGCGCTACAAAGTCTATCCTTTAAGTGCCGAAATGCTGATTCCTGTTCATTTCCCCAACGATAAATAACGCCTTTCTGAGTTAGTGAGGTGAGGGGTTGTGCAATCTTGGAGAAATATTTGATGAACCTTCTATAATAGCCCGCCAAACCCAAGAATTAGTGGATTTCCGTTGGTGTATGAGGTGCAGGCCAGTTCTTAATCGAGTCTACCTTAGATGGATCAACATGAATCCCATCCTTGTTTACCACGTGGCCTAGAAAGTGGACTTCACGACGCCAGAAGTCGCATTTTGAAAACTTGGCGTACAGCTGTTCTGCTCGAAGGAGCTCCAAAATGAGTCGTAAATGCTGCCCGTGTTCCTCCTGACTCTTAGAGTAGATCAGAATGTCGTCGATGAATACAATCACGAGCTTATCCAAGTAAGGCTTGCACACTCTGTTCATAAGGTCCATGAAAACTGCAGGCGCGTTTGTTAACCCGAATGGCATGACCAGAAACTCGTAATGGCCGTAGCGAGTTCTGAATGCTGTTTTGGAGACGTCCTCGTCCCGGACTCTCAGTTGATGGTAGCCTGACCTCAGATCAATCTTTGAATAGTAGCTCGACCCTTGCAGCTGGTCGAACAAGTCGTCAATGCGTGGAAGAGGATAGCGATTCTTTACGGTCACCTTGTTTAGTTCTCGGTAATCTAAGCACATACGGAAGGTACCGTCTTTCTTCTTCACAAACAACACGGGAGCTCCCCAGGGCGAAGAGCTAGGACGAATAAAACCCTTATCCAAAAGTTCTTGCAATTGTTTGGACAATTCTTCCAGTTCGGTTAGAGCTAAGCGATAAGGTGCTCGAGCTATGGGTGCTGCTCCAGGAGCTAGCTCGATCTGAAATTCGACCTGGTGATGAGGCGGTAGCCCAGGTAAATCTTCAGGAAACACTTGAGGAAAGTCGCGTACTACTGGAATATCCTCTATTCTCTTCTCCTTCGTTGATGCGTCAGTAACGAGTCCTAAAATAGCAGTGTGGCCCTTTCGCAAACACTTCTGGGCCTGGAGGAAGGAAATGATGCCCACAACAGCACCACTCTTGTCGCCTTGAATCATGAGAGGTTCTTTACCAGAACGAGGATTCGACACAATCATGAGGCACACGATAATGTGTCTTACATTAACTTAACCAAACAATAACACAATAATAAATATGAATCCAAATGATCACAACTCAATACAAATCTAAGTGTCCAAATACAAACATCAATCATCAAAGCTAAACAATCAAATTGTAATCCCGTACATGATCAGGGGTCGTCTATTCAAAAACGCAGTGGCGAAGCTTGAGATTTCCGACCGGGGGTAGAAGTCACCGGACCTAAAAATTTCTATAAAACCGAGGGGTCAAAAACGTATATACCCAAAAATTTCTATATGAAAAGTACATACTCTCCGCTACTGAGCGAAAAGTTCGGGGGGTCGGCCGCCCCCTCCCGCCCCTTAAAAGCTTCGCCTATGCAAAAACGGTACATTGAGTAAACGAAAACCAAGTGCTTAGGATCGTCTTTAACCATATGAGATGGATGGACGAATGAAAACGAAGAACCAAAGATTTAGCAAGCCAGTTTTAAAAAAAGACATCTCTTTAATTTTATTTATGTTTGATATCAGCATTAGCTTTAATCACATTTGATCATTTTAGTTGTTCTTCATGCTTCTCTTCCCTAAATTAAAAAGCTAAACCTTAACAATCTAACTGGAATTTCTTCTCAACCTATGAAATATTAAATTACATCAAATTAATATGCATAAATATACTTGAGAAAAAGTGAGGTACCTAAGAGACAATCTTAGTAAAACGCCAAGTTTTTTTTTTTTTTTATCATCCCCAAAACACGCTTTGGGGACCAAAAGTAAGAAACCATCAATCTCTGTCTCGGGATACAAAAGAACCTAGCACTATATGTATTTATGCTAACACTTCGACCTAGCCTAGTATGATAACACAAATTACATATATGTGTGATAACCTTACACGCAGGGGCGCAGCTTAGGCTACCCCCGAGGGGGTGCCCCCCCCCCCCCCCCCAACTTATCGATGCGTAGTGTTATGAATAGTACGCAGCCAGCTCTTGGCAGTCTTTAAATTAAGGATGAACAGTAAACCATGGTCCAGTGACATGCAGCGAGACAGATAACACCATATCATAATAAGTCGCCAGTTCAATGATGTCCACCTGTTAGAACAGTCCCAACCCATAACACGCAACCCCATAAAGTCCCACAAAACCCAACAGTTAGTCAGACACATTAGGTTGCTACATCCTACGGGTTTTGGTTTGGGAGTAGGGTGCAAAAGAGGGTGCCATCGAAAGGACATCCTCCCAAACCAGTCCTGCCTTATGTCTCCCATGATAGTGTTGATCCCCAACACAGAGACAAAACCTAAGACTCCCGTATGTCTCCTGCAAACAACTACGATTTGTAAAGGGGGAAAATGACTAAACACACACCCTAAAGACCAAAGAAAGGGAGACGAGAGGCAAGCCACCACATAGCACCAAGAAAATCTATAAATGGGATCTACCCGCCACCCCCTTATACCTCCAGCCCAAACCAAACAATACCCAGCCCAACAACGAACCAAATTACAAGTAGACCCAACCCTACCAGGTGCACAAACTACCAATGAGAACAGCAGCACAAAACCAAATATTATAACAGCCCAGCCCCAACCCACCCTTCCAAACAAAGTAACATAGAGCAATAACGACCCAGCCCCTACCACCCGAACTCAGGTAAAGATTTAGAGAGGAGAGAGGAACCAGTGTCCCTCACAATCACAACAATTCCTTTGAACAGTAAAAACTTCTTTTAATTTGTCTAATAAAAGAACATTAAGTACCAAATTCATAATTTTTAACTCCATAAAAACCAAAAACTAAACATAATCTTCTTGCTTGGTGTTTTAATATAACAAAGTTAGTCGATTTACATAATAAAAAGTTATCAAACTTGAGTTACTTTGATGGAATAGATCAAGGGGAAACTTGGTTGTTATTCTGGGAAGTTTTCCCTTCATCAATTCAGCAATTTATAACAAGCAAAATCGGATAAAAATCCTTATTTGAACGGTAGACAAAAAGTGTTGGCGGGTCAAACGTGAGTCACCCAACCTGGCCCATTTCAACGAAAATGACTAGTTTCAACCCAGACCCATTTTGACCCATTTCATCAAGATCCCTGCTTGTTTAACACCATCACCCAGTATGCAATGTTTGCAAGAACTTAATTTGTAAGTTCCTGACTTCCTGTTTCAATCTTGGTAATGCAGACACACATATACGCTTGTATATCAATCAAACGTAACTGGTCTAATGGGCACATCCTTCTGAATACTCATGAATTTGAACCCCTTTATCATAAAATGACGATTATACCCTTCATGACTTTGGCCTCAAGATTCAATCTTCACATGCCTGAAACTAAAATGTTTAATCTTTTTTATGTAAAATAATGGAAGTTCTTCAGTTCTTTATTTTTTATTTTATGGGGATGTCTTAAGACCTTAGGTTTTATGCATTTCTTTTACTGATAAAACCAGATAATATACGGGCTGAGGATGGGGCAGGACAGATAATCAACATCCTTATTACACACATAGTTGTCAATAGCGAGCATCTACGTAGCATATAGGTCTAGGCTCGCTATTAGGGTTGTAGTGATAATAGCGACAAGTTTTTTTTTTTGTTTTTTTTTTTTCAATATAAATAGCAATTAAATATAGCTATAAAATAGCTGGATTTTAGGTTTTTGTTAAATATACATGTAAAATAGCATATATACCAGGATATTTATGATTACACAATAATTGAAGTTATCGTAGTCATAGTTATTAAAGCGAGCGCCCAGATGGGCGCAAATAATGCCCCGGGCCCAACGAATCGCCTTGAGCGCGCCTTGCGCCTTTAATAACTATGGTTCATGTCATAGTTATTAAAGCGAGCGTCCAGGCGCAAATAAAGCCCCGGGCCCAACAAATCGCCTTGAGTGCGCCTCGCGCCTTTAATAACTACGATCGTAGTTTGGAAATCACAAAAGTCATAAAGTTATGAACACAAGGATTCACGTTAATTGTAAAGATTGAAAGCTACAGAATACTAGCAGTGATAAGTGATAACAACTTCAAATACAGAAGTTCATCAGATTAAGTCACATGTGTTCTTTATTTCTCCAAATAATGTCTTTGTAAAGACATGAACTTGTCGTCTTCTGCTGACTCGCCCCCTTCCTGTCTAGTACTGCTCATCACACGTACACGGTCCAAAGCACGACTAACGGATGCCATGCATCAGATATAGCATCTATCTTTCTCATGTAAATGAGACCAAATTTAAGATATCCTTGGTTCTTTCTCGAAAATGTTACGGTTATAATGTTATATATAGACATAGCATTATCAAGACCATAAAATCAACTTAATAATAGCAATAATATCACCTACAACACAGTTCAACCTTCCATTATCTTTTAGGCAACTACGAAAGATGACCACTACATAAAGACAAAATAATTACCTAAAACAACCTCAAAGTAAATGAACTTATATCATTGGTACTCACTAGCAGTACACTGAATATCACAGAAAATAAGTGCTAAAGTTCTAATACATTTATATCAACATATACCACAATCCAAACTAATTTTTCATAAACCTAACTAGTTGCTCAAGGTTTAATCTTCAAGTAAATACATGAAAACAGGTACTAAAAGACCTTTAAACGCGGCGAGATTTAGGCTGTGGAACACTCAAACAGCTTCGCCTGTTGGTGGATTTGAACTCCATGAACTCGGTTAACCAAAAGTACGCCAGCGTTGAACAAAAGAAGGAAAGGTTGCCCATTGCTAACAGATACATCTGAAAGTTAATCAAATACTCTTCGGTCTACTCTGTAACTAGTTTACCCTTTCCAGATTCATTTCTTTGAAGCCGAAACTCATGGCATTTACACGCCTTCTCTTCCAAATCCGAGATGATTTTCTCTGACTTGTCATATATCTCTTTTGGTAGCTGCACTTCTAAGTAATCAAAAAAGTCCCCTAACGTCATCTTCTCCAAATCTTTCCACCGATCATTATCACAACCATCTTTCATACACACCGACTCCTCTATTACTCCCTTTCCCTTTAACGAACTTCCATCAGCCACGACCCCCTTTCCGTCATAACATTCTTGATTCTCCAACACATTTTCTTGAGCCGATTCATCGTTCGCGCCCAAATTCTCACCTAAACCACTGTCTTTTGCCTCATCAACTTGTAAAGATCTGTCAACATTCTTCTCCAAACCACCGGTTTCTGCATTTTCCAACAACTGTTTTCTCCTTGCTCGGGTCATTCTACCGACTACTGGACCAACAACAACATCTGCAGCCTTTCTTTTATCCAAATCAGCATCCACCGTCCTCTTCCTCCTCCCTCGCGTCTTCTTAGGTTCTACCTGAACCGAAACATTCACATTCTCCGGTACATCCTCACTCAATGCAGGAACAACAAAACTCACAGCTTCCTTTTTAACACTTCTCAATATCCTCCCATCACTTAAATCCATATCTTTCTTAACACCACTACGCAAATTCCGCTTCTTAACCGCTTCTTTCCCCTCTTTTTCCCCATCAAACCCTAACCCTAACTTTCCACTTTCGCCAACATCATCAAATTGATATTGAGTTCTACATTTTCCTTGCCTCCTAGGGTTACGTCTCGGTGGAACCACCGATTCAGCTTGCATATTCACAACAATTGAGGTCAACTCACCTATCTTAATCCGGTCGCCATCGTTGAGAGCAGAAGGAGTGTACGGCTTAAGCATTTGGCCGTTCAAAACAGTGCCGTTGGACGAATCGAGATCGCAAAGTGTCCATTTGCTCAACTGAGTGTCGAATTGGATGCATAAGTGTTTGGATGAGATTCCAGAATCCTTGATTGCGAATGTGTTGCCTCTAGCTACACGGCCGATTTTGATTATTGAGGTTGATGAGTATTCTAGGGGTTCGCCTGCTCTAGGGCCTTTTTCTATTATCAGCTTCAATGTTGGTGTTAGTTTCTCCATTGATACGCTGCTGTGTAGGGGTGTGTGTGTGTGTGTTTTTGTGGAGTTTTGGGTTTGAAATGAAATTCAAATTCGTTTGGGCGGAGGTTCGGACTAGGGCTGTTCACGAGCCGAGCCGAACCGAGCGGACCTTTGCTCGTGCTTGGCTCGTTTTCAAATCGAACCGAGCGGAGCGGCTCATTTAGAACCGAGCCTCAAATCAAGCGAGCATTTTTCGAGCGGTAAAAATTCCGAGCGAGCGTCGAGCGAAGTTCGAGCGATTTGGACAACCGTGTCGCCCAATTTAAATTTGCTGAAAGTGATAGTGACAATGTTGGGTAGCAAGTTTCTATGTCTTTAAAAACACATATTTCATGGCATAATATTTTTCTTATGAATAACAATGTTGTGGCCGACGAGGCGATGATTTATGATTATATTGCACGAACAATTACGGTGAGAATAGGTGACGATTGACTTAGGGTAACGAAATGAAACATTAAGGCGATGAGCAGGCTATCATTTATCGGTTTATGGTTTAACTTTTAGATTTGATATTAATTTTTTTATCGGCCTGGTTGGGCTAGTACGTATAGATATAGTTGTAAATTTGTATATAATGAACCAAAATCTAATAGAGTGGTACATATAAAACTCTAAATTTAATTTATATTTAAGTATATACGTATGTGTAATGTGCGTATATATTTAGGTGTGTGTATATATATGTATAATTTATATTTGTGTATATACATGTTTATTATATATGTAAGTGTATATGTATATATACTAATTAAAAATAATAATTCGAGCCGAACCGAGCCGAGCGGACCTTTGCTCATGCTTGGCTCGTTTACAAACCGAACCGAGCAGAGCGGATCGTTTACAACCGAGCGTCAAATCGAACGAGCATTTTCCGAGCAATTTCCGAACGAGCGATGAGCGGCGAGCAATTTGAACGGCCCTAGTTCGGACCCAAGTTTTGAAAACGCTCGAACTCAAGGGTCAAAAATAAAAGAATAGAAACAAAAGTAAATTGCAAAAATCGTTTAGATTGAAAACTATATCTTTTGACTTCAATAAATACAGAGAAAACGTATTTTATGTTTACAAACCATTACATGTTATGTCTTTTAACCCTAACTTAGTTAATTTTCATAGTTAAGCCTGACGAATTGGACCCCACATGAGGGTATTTTAGTCATTGTACCTTAAATATTAAGATAAATGATCATAAAAAAATAATAATACATTAATTATGTTTAAAAAAGATTATACATTTGTACATATATACACACATAATTCTCTCTCTATATCTCAATTATATATCTCTCTCTAACTTCCCTTCCACCTCCACCTACTCCCACCGGCCACCACCACAACCACCGCCACCACCATCCATATGTCACCACAACCATCCGCCAGACTAAAGCCCAAGCAACAATAAACCACCTGTGGTGTCTGAGCGGTGAAGGGTTGCCTCTAAACACATCGCTAGACTAGCAAGCCACCTGGACATGTCAGTGCCGGAGATGGTGTAGGTGGCCGGTGATGGCGATTTAAAAGAACGTTTGAGTTCTTGCTTTTTTGCTCTGCATTGCTCAAGACTTTTCTTTTATCTTCAAATCTTTCATCATCTTATTTAAATTCTCCTTTATGGGTTTTGATTCTACAACCACTATCCTCATCTAGGAAACATAAAAATTCAATCTTGATTATGGGTTTCTTGATTATGGTCAGGAATTTTGATGAGGTTTTCGATGGGGGTATAATTGGTGAGCAATTTTGATGGGATGTGCGACCAGGATACCAGTTAATAGAGGAGAGAGAGAGAGAGAGAGAGAGAGAGAGATAGAGATAGATATGGAGGGGGAGAGAGTATTAGCAACAGGTTGAAAAAGAGTGGTCGAAATGGGGGTTTAGGGTTTTAATAGAGGGAAGATAAGTTGGTAGGTTAAATGACTTATATGCCCTCACATGAGCCCCATATGACATGAGTTAACTAGAAAAATAAACAGAGTTTGGGGTAAAGGATATAACTTGCTAGGGTTTGTAAACATTAGGTATGTTTACTGTACTTATTAAAGACAAATGACACAGTTTACAATAAGTAGCATACATAAAGGACGATATTTGTAATTTACTCCAGAAATAAAATCACCAAACATCCAAAAGTAAAAAAATTATATGGGTAAATTTGTAATTTCAATTAGTAAAACACAGTGACTAGAATGTGAGATTTAAAAGGGAGAGACAAACAGGAACACAAATTACAATTTACTCAAGGGAGAGACAAACAAGGACACAGGAATACAAATTGCGGTTACTCGAATATTTATTTTGATATGAACTAGTAAAATTCCCCCTCGCTACACGACGAGAATGTTGGGTTGTATCGATTCGTTTTGTTGTGATATTGCCACAGTACCGATACTCGATATAGTAACTAAAAAAAAGTTGTGATATACTTAAAAGGAGGTCGAAAACAAGGTATTTTAAAAGTTGTAAAAGAAGAAAGTATGCTCAAAAATAATTATAATAATAAGGCTGGAGGGTGTGGCTTAGCACCACCCCGCCACATCGACAACAATAGCGCCCTGGGGCGCCATTGACCACCCCACCACCGCTAAGAGAGGGGCGCTATGGCCCTTCCGCCATCGTGCTAACGGGCGTTTTTGGCTTGATCAAGGTATTTAGTCAAGATAAGGGGACGCTATAGGCATTGAGGGGGCTTTATACCACGCTCTGCAAGTTAAAGGAAGGGTTTTAAAACCCCTTGTGTGACGTGGTGTTGACGTGGCGCTGAGGTGGCGTGATAAAATCCCTAAGGGCTTTATACCACACCCTCCAGCCTAACAATAAGAAGAAGAATATTTAAAATATAATAAACTAACTTTTCTCATCTGTAGTATATAAGGCTATGGGGTGTGGGATAAAGCCTTTATCACGACACGTCAGCGCCACATCAGCCAGGGGGCTTTATCACACATTCTTTTAACTTGTAGAGTGTGGGATAACGTCCCTTATTAAACAAAATTAAAAAAAAAAATTATTGGATGAAATGACGTGGGCCCCACCTGCAACTCACCTTCTTTCTCGTTACCATGGTGAAACCCCTTCAATGGCACCCCTTGTTAAACGGTGGGGTATGGGCGGTGGTGCCCCTATGGCGCTATCGAAGGTGAGGTGGCGCCCTCCACACCCTCCGGCCTAATAATCATACTTGAAAAAGCAAGTACAACAATACTATAATCTCCATATAACTAAAAAACAAAACAAAAATGTAATCTTGTCACAAAATTCCAAAGTTAGCAATGAGCCAATAGTTACCGTGGAACTTCCATTTGCAAATGTATTATGAGGGTATAATGAATATGTTAATGAAATTAATAAAGGATGAGGAAAACACATAGGTCCATCTATATAAAGAGTGAGGAAAACACATAGGTCCATCTAAAGTCAACAAAGTTTTGAAAAATAAGCTTGATTTGTATATTTAAAATCTTGAAAAATCCTAGAAAATCTTTGGTTGAAAGAAAAGTAATGCATTTAGATCATGGTTGGTTTTTGTCATTAATTTGTGTAAATAAAATATGGGTTTGATTTTGCGATTGAGGTATTTGGAAAAAATCTCTTGTAGGGATAATTTGTTCGACAAAAGTGATGCTTTTGAACTCAAAAGGTTTTGCTAATTCTGAATAGGAAAAGTGTTTAGTCACATAAAGATGTATAACAAGTTTTTTTTTTTTTTCTTTTTTTTTGTAAATGAATTATTGAATTATTGGTATTATAAAAAACATCAATAAGTTAAAAAATTGTTTAGTATAGATAAAATATGGTTCAAACCGTTTGTTTTGCGAGCAGATGTCTGAATGGTTCAGACATTTGTCTCTGAATGGTTAAGCATTATACTGAGTCTGAATGGTTAAGACCTCTAATCTGAATTGGTTAGACATGTGCCTCCGAACGGTTAAGCATTATACTGGTTCTTAATGGTTCAGTTCAACACTTAATGGTTCAAACATTTTACTGGTTCAATACTTAACCATTAAGAGCTTGCCAAACAGCCCCTTAATTTGTTAGAATTTATGCCTGTCACATGACTGTTTCTTGCTAGTCGGGTGCAATTGGGGATGGGAAACAGATCTTTTTATGATCTTGAAAAGATTATTGGGTTTGATTGATATGGGAGATCAATTTGATTATGGATCGGTTTTTGATGCTTTTGAAGGTTTCTTTCTTTTCCAGTGGGTTTCTCTCACTAGCCTTATCTATTATTGTTTCTCTTTATTAGGTAGCGTTTCGTATGCAAGAGTGAGAGGTGGAATGAAATGAATCATTGTGAGGGAATGAAGAAAATAGTGTTTGGTTGGTCGATGGAATGGAATCGCCCATTCCAAAATGCATTCCATTCCCTCAAAATCATTTCATCCGCCCCCCTGTTTTTTCCCATTCCATTCCCTCTTTACCCTTAATTAACAACTCCATAACCCACCACTGTTGCTACCAATCACCACCACCATCATCCGCTGTCGTCACCCACCTCCGCCGCCACTCTCCACCACCTACCGCTGCCACCCACCTCCGTCACTGCCACCGCCGTCGCTTCTGCCACCTCCGATCACCGCCACCACCCACCTTCGATCATTGCCGCTGCCACCTCCGATCACCGTCGTCGTCGCCACCCACATCTGCCACCGCTATCAACTGCCACCACCCACCGCCACCACCTGCGACCACCGCCGTCGCCGCTACCATCTCCGACCATCGTCGCCACCCACATCCGCCATCACCAAACACCACCACCGCTGTCTGTCACCACCCGCAGCCGTCTCCACTCGCCACCACCGCCAACCACCGTCGCCGATACAATTGCCACCTATGACGACGCACCATCACCGCCCATCATTGGCCACCGCCATCTGATTTTATTCATTCGTCTTTTCTCGCATACCAAACAACAAAAAATAATGGTTCATTCCATTCTTACATGGTATCCAAAAGAGACATGGAATGGTAATGATCAATTCCAGTACCTTGTCCATTCCAGTACCTTGTCCATTCCATTCACTCGTTCATTCCATTACCCCATACCAAACAGACCCGAGTTAAATAAGCAATCCTAAACACCAAATAGGAAACTCTTTACTTTTTTTAGAACGGCAACTCACATAATCTGATAAATTACAAATTTTTTTTGTCCACTACCAGGAACAAACCTAAAGGCAAACACTTATCCAACATTTGATACTACTAGTCCAAAGCCTCCTTGATGAAAATTATTTACTGTCATGGAAAGTGAAAAATAACCTGTAGTCTTTTCGTCTTCTGCTAAAGTAGAATATATTGCCATGTGTGTTGGAGATCGTGAGTTTATTTGGTAATTAAAACATTTTAGAGAGTTAATTGTCAAAATCGTCCCTGAGATTTGGGCAGGTTTACCATTTTTGTCCAAAATGACACTTTTGTATCAAATTGCCCCCAACGTTTGTAACTTTTTGCCATTTTCATCCAAACCACTAACTTAGTTTATTTTTTCTGTTAAGCTGAGGATATTTGGATGAAACTGACAAATATAAAACCACAGGGACGATTTTGGCAATTTACTCAAACTCTTTTAAATTTCTTTTATTTAATTAGTTTTGTTACATATATAATAAAAAAGAATATACATGCAAATTTTATATGAAAAAAAATAATAGCTTTGTCACGTAATTTTTATAAATTTTCATCCAAACACTAACTAAGTTAATTTTTCTATTAAGGCGAAGGATGTTTATAAACTAAGACATAAATTAATTTCTAATTTTTTTATATAGATCAGTTTTATAAAAATAAAATCTACTTAAACCTCTAAATTTTATAAAACTAAAATGCTGGTGACCTTATTGAAAATGTCAAATAAAAAAATCTTATCATATGTACCAAGTTTGTAATTCATCTTTTACTTTTTTAAATTCGCTCCTAAGGAAAAACAGAAGCCAGTGCCTCCCCCCCCCCCTCTATCAAACAACGTATCGTTACCAAACCTTAAAATTACCCACCACCTTATTGAAAATGTCAAATAAAAAAAATCTTATCATATGTACCAAGTTTGTAATTCATCTTTTACCTTTTTAAATTCGCTCCTAAGGAAAAACAGAAGCCAGTGCCTCCCCCCCCCCCTCTATCAAACAACGTATCGTTACCAAACCTTAAAATTACCCACCAAATTGTAATTATAATGCTATGAACCAAAAGTTTATTTACTCAAGCCACTCAGAATAAGTATTAGTTAGCTACCCTCATAATCTTAATTAAATAAATATTTTATTTCTACCAACATACTTCCTAGGTGCTCAACACATTTAAAAAATATGTAACGTTTTACAATTTTTTTCTATATTCACAACTGATAAATACTAAAAGTTGTAATCGATTGTTATGTGTTGCACACCAATGACGTTTTCTCTTTATAAAACTGATTTTCATAAAGATGTTGTAAATTAATTTCTGTCTTAATTTATAAAATTTAAAACATCCTTCACCTTAACAGAAAAAATAAACTGAGTTAGTGATTTGGATAAAAATTTATAAAAATTATGTGACAAAACTATTAATTTTTTTTCTAAAAACTCCATGTATATTCTTTTTATTATATATTTAACAAAAATAATTAAATAAAAGAAATTAAAAAGGGTTTGAGTAAATTGCCAAAATTGTCACACCCCTTTCTAAGGCGGAAGCACGAGGTGTGATCGTGAAAGGTTTTCATTGCATACGATTAGTAAACATACTACATGCTCGTAAAAATAACTTCAAATTACTGAAAACGTAGATTAAGTGCTTGCATCACGAGACTGCAAATTGTCTGAAAGTTTACAACTTTATTTAAGGATAAACATAAACGACATCCAGGAGCATGAGTAAGACCGCGCGCACATCCACTTTTAGTTACCTGAAATACATGTGAGTTTTGGAAAAACGTCAACATAATGTTGGTGTGAATTCATGCAGTTCTTGTATTGAACGTTTGTATACTTGTATGAGAAACATGGTATGTATCTTGTGAAAATCCAGTATTCATGTATAAATCAAGTATTCTTGGATAAATCATGTATTCTTGTATAACTCAAGTATTCCTGTATGTATCAAGTTGTTAATGGGTTGCAAGGCCATTAACATGTGACACGACATAGGAAGCAACCAACCCATAGGCATTTTTCTAGTTGTCGATTTACGACGGAGACACAAAAACACTACTCGGTACTAGTTATCACCAAGAGTGGGGTTGCCCTGGTACCCATTAGATCTAACATTTTGTTCTGCGGTCTAAGTATGTACACGATTAATGATGCTTATGGTACCCTATTCGTGACACGATTTCTCGTATCATTTCTCAAAACGCATCATACTTGGTACTAGTTATCACCAAGAGTGCTTCTTGTTTTTGTATCATACCATTTATAAACATTGTAATATTTGTAACATGTATTTCACCCCCGAAGTTATAAAACTGAAAACGTTTAAGAGAAAAGGAGGAGCATGAACTCACAACTTTGCGTTCCTGCATCGTAAACTTCACCGGATTTGCTTATCTAGCGTCGTGACCTAAACGTGTTTTATTAACGTTAGTCACTAGACTTGTATCGCACAAGTACAAGTCACTATTTTTTTGTATATGTATTATTGTGTTAAAAATAATTTATATTTTTAACTATGTGTCTTACTTATATTATATTCTCAAAAATAATTATAAGTATCTTGTATTTTGCACCCGAATTATGTATCTTGTATGTTGTATGTGTATTTTTGTGTTTTCACTTCTCAAGAGTATTTAGTGTATTTTCAAGTCCTAATACACTATCACGTATAATACATACTACATACACTTAGCACAAAATTTGGCGATCAATAAATATATATATTCTTCTCAAAAGTATACATACTTAATATCAATTTTTAATCTTGAAGAAATCATCATTTCTTAACACAAAAATTAGGGAAACCTTGGTAAATGTTCTTAGGGAATAAGTTTTCTCAAAAACTTATATTTTTCTAAGTGTCGAAATTTATAAAAATTTTAACAGAGTTTCCCCTAAAAATGGAGGTTTTCCATGTTTTCAAAACATGTGTTTATTTTCTTTTAAATCATCAACAATATCAACAACACAATCAAGACTTATCATAAGCCAAAATCATGTAAATCACACCATATCATGAACTTGAAGTTCTTGTAAAAACTTGTAGTAACTACCTTGTTATTTAGTGGTTTTAGTTACCCTTAAAAGTGTGATTGCTTCTTTAAAAACTCCATTTTTAAAGAATATGGATCTTTACAACTTATGTTCATATTTTCAAAAAAAAAAAAAAATGCCTCTTCATGTATTTTTCTTGTTACTTACATACTTCTATACTTTATTAACCACCAAAAATAAGGTTTATTTGTTTAAGAACCAAGATTAAGTAAAACTTGTATTTTTAACTTGGTTTCTTGAGAAATCATCCATAAATCTTTAGATCTACAAGTGTTACTACTCACTTTGATCATTATTTTTCAAGAAATCCATGTATTCGTTCAAGTTCATGCTTCTCATGAGGATGATCCATTAACTTTCATCAAGTTCATCCTCTCATCTTGCTAGATTATGTTTTTAATCATGATCTGGCAAGTTCATATGATGATCAACATCATTTTCATAAACAATCAACAATTCATCAAGCAACCATTATACATCTACTAAACAACATTATTTCATCAAGATATCATCATATTTCACTTTGTGTTTTCAAGATTCATGTGTATGTCTTTAGTGTTCTTGTTATATTCATCATACTTCATCTTTTAACCATTAAAAATATGGAGTAAACAAGATCAAGAGAGCCTTACCACTAGCTTGAAGCTAGGGAAGATCACAATGTGTTGAAGATGACAAATAGGTTGGTTAAAAGCACAAGAAGAAGGTCCTTCAAGATCCACTTGCACCGAGCTTCCTTAATCACCTCCTTGCACCTTAAATCAAGCTTGGAATGTATGAGAAGTGGATGAATGAAGGTGATGATGGGGGTGTTTGGTTCGGCCGAATGCAAGAAGAAGAAGGAGAGAAGGTGTAAGTGTTTTAGCGTGTGATGAAATGAAGTTTGGAACCTAATGTGCACTCTTATAATCCATTCTCTTGTATTATCCCATGTATAAAATGTTTCTAAAGTGCTCACAAGATCAAGTAAACAAATAAAAGAAATCAAGGGTGGGCCACCCTTGTCTAGAACCGGTCATGGGGGGGGGGGGTGTTAGTTTGATTTCAATTGGAAATTACAAGTTCTAGTTAGTTATAATTCAAGTATTAGTTAGGTTATATGGTTACTAGTTGTTACATTGTGTGTTATGATGTTTGGGAACCATAACTAGTTCAGGAAAATAAAAACAATGCTTCTAATAATATTTTGATGTTCCGGGTAATGTCCGGTTGTTTGGTTAAATACCGGTTCGTTAAAGTGCTAAATTGCACCGTTTAGTGTCTTTTAAGTATTCTTTTGTGACACTTTCAATTCCCGACACTTAGGGAAATATTCTGGATGATAAATCATAATTTCTGCATAATATTTCAGTGTCATAATGCTGATTATAGCTGAATTTAATAAAATTCTGCACTTAAAGTGCGCTTCGGGTGCTTTTTAGTGCGTATTTTAGTCTCCGGAAAGTCCATATGTTAACCCTTGTATGTACTCTTGGATTTTAACGTATTCTTGTTATTGGACCTACACCTAGGCTCCAATTCTATTGTCTAACTGCTTTCTGCAGAATTGTTGACACAATGTGTCTTACCGGTGAGTTTTCTAGTATTTCTGACGCAACGCTCTTGTTAATGCATAAAGCAATATTTTGTAGTATAAAACGTGCATGATTTCACTTGTTTAGTATGTAATCAGGCAATGTTGACATTTAAGCACATAATTGCAGTCATTAATTAATAATTAAAGTGTACGAAAATTACCGATTTGGTGCCAGTTGTCACAAAAATCGTCCCTGTGGTTTTATATTTGCCAGCTTCATCCAAATATCCTCAACTTAACAGAAAAAATAAACTAAGTTAGTGGTTTGAATGAAAATGGTAAAAAGTTACAAACGTTGTGGGCAATTTGGTACAAAGTGTCATTTTGGACGAAAATGGCAAACGTGCCCAAACCTCAGGGACGATTTTGGCAATTAACTCCATTTTAGATGATGTAAAGGTTCCATAACATTTGTCAACTAATTTTTTATTTATTTATTTTTATAACAAAGTTTCATTTCTTATTTTCTCCAACCCAGTTTTTAATGATCAAACAAAGCATTTTGAAATAAGGTTTCATGCTAATTGTTTGGTGTCTCCTTTCAGATGTCCAAGAAATTCACGCGGTTCAATGCAAATGAGTTGGATGCTAAAGCAAGGTACGACGTGCTTCGAACCAGGCCGGAGGAATACCCACGAACAGTATGCATGGATCTTCTAGGAGCAGTGAACCAGCTTGACCGATTCAACAACCTAGTCACCGGCCCACTAAGAGCCGCCCTGTGCACTCGACTTCGTTCAGTCCATGAATATAACCTTGAATTCTACAGCACATTTGCTTTCAAAACAAGAGCCGATCCATTCGATAATGATGGTGTAGAATTCAGGTGTGGAGGGACTAAGTACTCAATCTCGATAGCACAGTTTGGGTTGATAGTTGGGTTGTATGCGGAGGAAGATGTGGGTGATGAACAAAACACCGGAGGTTTACGTGAAATGCCAGAAAACCAACGCCAGGCTGCATGGGCATAAATAGGAGAAGGCAACTACAATCCAAGCAGCACTAAGAGCACTAAGTTGAGGAACCCTCTTTACCGCTACATCCATAGGGCCCTCACTTACTCTCTTAGTCAGAGGCACGATAGCAGCGGTGTTGTAGGTTTAAGGGATCTACTAGTCCTTCACTGCATTCATACCCGCACCAACATTGATGTTCCATACCTCCTGCTCCGAAACATGCATTGGAACCAGCTTGCTACTCCCCCGACCCCTATCTTCTTTGGGGGGGTGGATATACCATCTCTTCAAGCATTTCGTGAACATGCCCAGGTCTTTCGAAAAGAGCCCATGGTCGGAAAGAGTGGACATAATCATCTGTCGCTCCATGAACCTGATTTATGTAGCAGAAGACGGGACGGTTAGCTTCCAAAGAGTCCAGGGGCATGCATGGAACCTGCAAGAGGCACTCGTCTTACATGCTCCACACTTCCAACCTCCTCCTTAGTACCATTACCACCCCCAGGGTGATCCGGGTCAATCCTCCTCTCAAGGAGGCGGTTTTCCTAATTTCCAAAGTTTACATGATTTATTGCAGGAAAACCTCATGTGCACCAGGAACACCTACAATATGGCCAGCAACACGTACACACGGGTCGGAGTGATAGAGCGAAACATATCCGACATACAGGATGACATTGGGAACATCCGGGAGTACATGGCGGGGCACGGAGGAGACGATGATGATGAAGACGAGGACATGGATTAGGCGGGAGGAGTGGAGGTAGTGGTTCATGGTTGGAGGTCCACAGGTTAATCCCTTTTCTCATGAACAATTTCCGGCCTGCGTGCCGTGTGTTGAACAATTTACTTTCCCCTATCACTTATTACTTTTCTGCATTTTCTTTATTTTAACTTTGTGGTATGGATGTTTGAACAATGGTAATTTAGGATGCTTGCAATGGTTTGGTATAGTGTTCATTGATAAAACAGGTACATACGAGGCTTAGAGTACTAAACATTAGTGCTACTAAAGCCGGGACAGCAAAACCGAAGCCAGAAACCTGTTTTTCACCTTTGCAGTTTGTCCACACGGGGTCGTGTCCGGCCGACACGCCCCCTTGTCCATTGCCCCAGACCTGCTGTTTGTCAAAATTCTGGAGATTTTTACCAGACACGGGGTCGTGCCCAGCCGACACGCCCCTGTGTCCACCTTCTGTAAGTTCTCGTTACTGGCAATCTGACCATGGGGTCGTATTCATCCGACACGGGGCCGTGTCCAGACGCCCAGTAACATAAAATTTTGCTTTTTCACATCTTTTTACACATTCAATCAACCAAAAAACTTATTTTTGGGACACATTGAGGACAATGTGTAATTTAAGTGTGAGGGGGATGCTAAAACCTTGAAATTTGCAAGTCCTAATTACAAGCCTTACACAAAACTCTATTGGAACCGCTAAACACCCCAAATTTTTTCAATTTTTTTTTTCATTTTTTACTTGTCTAGGTTTAATTTGGGAATTTCAAATTCTAAAAAGGTGATATTTTTACAAATTTACAACCGATAGCGTCGTGATAAAAAGAACCAACATAAGAAAATTATGAAACGGCATGACAAATCTAGTTAAAATTTGATTATATATACTTGATCACATAAAAACTCATTCCCATAAAAAGTGAGTTTTGAGCCTTTATTGAGCATACAAATACACATCTTTAAACTAAATGCTCATTTTTCGTTTCTTGTGTGAATAGCCGCTTGGTTCTTACGACTCTAGAACTTGCCACGACGATACATTCCCGGTCCTTACCAACTTAAACCCAAGTAAGTAAATGATGGAGGCATCAGGACTAACTTTTTTTTATTTCTACACCATTATTTTTCTTTTTTTTTACCACCTACCCAAAATCCTCCTAGTTAACCCATTTGATCCTAAACCTTTTCATTTCTTAACCCAAAACAAACACCCTTTTACCCAACAAAACCCTTTTTCATTTTAAACCCTTTATTTTAGTAACAAAGCTCGGTTTTTCTTATGACTTCCTTTATATATATATATATATATATATATATATATATATATAATGAAGATGAAGCCAAAAGAAATAAACAAACAAGTTTATCAAAAAGAACATTGTTTGAAGAATTGCTTCATCAAAATAAAAAGTTACAAAAAATTAAAAAGTCTTTACGAAAACCGACACTTTTTACGCCTTTCGCCCTTTTCTACTAACCACTAACCCAACCACCTACCTTTAACCCAAGCCTAACCCTTCCCCCAAAGTCCTCTTCATATTTACAAAGGTATATAGTTAAAAAGGAGGAGGATTGATTGCTTGGCAAACTTATGGTAGAAGTAAGTTACATGCCGCTCTCGAGAGTTTTCACAAAAATACACATTCGGCCGGGTGTTGAGTGATCCCCCGTGAGGTATGTGAACTTGTATATAAATGGAATTTTAAAAAGGCATGTTATGCCCTAATAAGTAATTTATCTTATATAATGTTTTAAATAAATCATGACGAATAGGATTGTAAATAAATAAAAACAAAACTTAATCAAGAATCTTGGAAATCCGGACACTCTATGACAAGCCCAAAAACCTTCTCTTCTACCCGTTCCAGTTGGGAGTGTAAAGCCACATTATAAAGAGTTTTGCTTGAGGACAAGCAAAGATTCAAGTGTGGGGGTATCTGATGTGCGCAAAATGCAACATATAAATTACATCAAATGTGGCATTAAACTAACCTTTTTTTAGTATTAATGTTGGAAAAAAGTGTGTTTTTGTCTTCCTTTTGTATTTTCAGGATTAAATGAGCTCAAATGAACAAAAGAAGCAAAAAGGCAGCTAAATCTAACATAAATACAAGAAAAGGAATAAACGTGGCATGCCCGACCCCTCGACAGCATCTTCCTAAGCAAAACAAAAGAATAGAAGGCTGAACACGCCCCGTGCTCAATGAGCACGGGGGCGTGCCCAAGTGTCTGCAGAAAAGACAAAGATGTAGAAGCTTCTATCACCCACCACGGGGGCGTGCCCAGCGGACACGGGGCCGTGGTCAACTCTAAGATTCGCAGAATCTGAGAAAATCTTGATAGTACAGATACACTTCTGCACACGGGGTCGTGCC
Source organism: Helianthus tuberosus (assembly GCA_030545235.1). Taxonomy (NCBI): domain Eukaryota; kingdom Viridiplantae; phylum Streptophyta; class Magnoliopsida; order Asterales; family Asteraceae; genus Helianthus; species Helianthus tuberosus. The sequence continues at coordinate 5,994,488 of CM060404.1, read as the reverse complement.
CAGCGGACACGGGGGCGTGGTCAACTAATGCAGACAAACTGCATTTAATGAAGAAAGAGAAGACGGGTGGACACGGGGCCGTGCCCAATGGACACGGGGCCATGTCCGGGCTTCTGTGCAGGCTATAAATAGGGGTGCTTGGCTCATTTGCAAACCATCCCTTGGCAAACCACCTCTCTCACACTTCACCCACACTCCACCACCACTACAACACCATCATCCACCACCATCATCCATCATCCATTATAGAGTGTGTGAGTAGTCTCGGGATCCAAGATTGATCGTAAGAGTTCTTGACAATCAAAGGCCATGTTTGCCTAAGTCTCTTACATAACTTGGTGAAGACAAGTGTCTAGTGTAATACTTTTTATTTTTAATCTTTTCGCACTTTTTATTTGGTTATGTATTAATGACTTTAATAACTAGTTTCTTATGTTGAAGGTGAGTCTTCCTTATCGTTTGTCCGTGGTGTCTTGGCATTATTTTACTGTCTATATAAAATAAAAGATTTTCACCATTCATATCTCCACGGTCTATATGGAGGAGGTATGTTGGCTACCTGGTCGGGGGTTAAGGGAACGGTTTGGTAAGAGTCTTGCCTTGTTCAGTGTATAGATCCTGCAAGGATCTGGGTCAACTTTAGTAGGACCTCCTTCAATACCCACTGGTATTGGATGGCGGGGGTCCGAACTCCTTGACCCCCTCATATGTAAACTACTATTAAAACTTTAACCCGGCTACTTAGGACTGTATCCCGGCTGATTCAGACTACTTAGCCGAGGGTAACATCACCTCCAGAAGAGGGGCCTACCACAATATGCATTAATAACTTAATTAATTATCTTTCAATAATCCAACCCTTTAGGATTGTATCCTTGCTGACTCAAACTACTGGGTTGAGGGTAACGTCACCTTCAGAAGAGGGGCCTACTACAATAACTAAGATAATCTCTTAAAAAGTGCAAAAGTGCGGAAATAATCAAAGGTTGCACTAAACACGAGTCGGATCCAAGTGATTCATCTTGTCTATCTGTTTTTTTTTTTATTATTTTTCAGCACTTTAGTTAGTTTTATTTTTTTTTTCTAGTTTAAAACCTTTTACTAAACTTTTGATTTGATTAGACGTTGAGGATAAACCGGTATTAAAAGCTCTTGTGTCCTTAGACGACCTCGGTATCTTACCAACACTATACTACGCTCACGATGGGTGCATGTTGGTGCATTTATGTCTGTCAACTTTGTCTTGTATCGAGTCTTGTATTTAGATAGGATAAACCAGTGCTCAGAAGTCAAGAAATTAGGGTTTTTATGTTGAATGACCAGTTCACACGAAAAGGACAAAGCCATTTCGTACGAAATGGACAGGTGTCCATTTTGCACGAAATGACAATGTTCATTCCATGCGAAATGGCCAGCACTATATATACCTGAGCATAGTTTCTCATTTGTAACATTTCAGATTTCAGAGCCGAGGTGCTGCCAAATTGTCAAGTGATCTGTATAGCTTTGAAATCAATAAACAAGTGAAATTAAGCGTGAATCAAGCTGTAATCAAGTCCGTATCATCGAATTCCTCCTTTAATTCGGATTAAAACTCTTCTGATCGACTCGTTTAGGTCGTACAATGATCCTACAAGTGGTATCAGAGCTCAGGAGGAAGAGTTCATACCGATTCAGCTTGTTTTCATCCAAATTTCTAACTTCTACTCATTCTTCTTCACATTTTTCAAAATTAACTAAGATTTCACGGTTAAAATGGCTTGAGATTCACATATTACACGCGAAATACAGTTTTAACAAATCCTTGAAAGAATCAGACCTTAATTCGACCTAAAACCTGATCAATTTTGACAAAAACATGGCCGATTAGGTGACATCAGCATCAATTCGCATGAAATAGACCCCATTTCATTTGAAAAGACATCAATTCGCATGATATGGACTTCCAATTCGCACGGATTGGATGTTGGTAGGTTATTCCGCTTGAAAGTGTCACCATTTCGCACCAAAGTGTCCATTCCGCTTGAAAGTGTCACCATTTCGCACCAAAGTGTCCATTTCGCTTGAAAGTGTCACCATTTCGCACCAAAGTGTCCATTTCGCTTAAAATGTGTCACTTCGCTTGAGAGGTTCATCCAGTTCATTTGAATTGGACATTGTTGGACCCATTTCGCACGAATTGAATATCAAGTGGCCAATTCGCACCAGGTCATTTCGCACCAGTTCAATTCGCATCAAGTCTGGTTGTTTAAAGATCAATTAGTTCGCACGAAGTGAGAAGTGTTCTAGATCGTTTGAAACTACATCAGTTCGCAGGAGTTGATTCATTTCAGTTCGCACGTAGTGAACTAGAACCAGTGTGAAGTTTGTTTTTTAAAATCACAAAATTTTGTCTAAGTGTTTGTTAATTGTTTCAGGTACTTAAAGACGGGTGATGATTTTCTGAATCCGTTTAGTGATGTATTTTCTTACACTAGCAGCACAGGAGAGACCACATCAGACAACACGAACACCTCAGCACCAAATCCGAACCATAGGAAAACCATTGCTGATTCTTTGAGTGTTGATAACGCCTATGGCACCTACAACAAACCGCCCAAGCTAATGGCCATAGAGGAATACAACAGATGGGCAAGTAGGTTTGAGGAATGGATGAAAGCATTCGCATATCTAAGTTGGAAGAGTATGAGAAATGGTTTTGACATCGGAAGAACTGACTTTGAAAATTTAAATGATACTGAACAAGAAAGGTTCGTGGCAGAACAGAAATGCATCGCCTTACTACATCAATCAGTGAGGGATGACATTATATCATTAATTGACTACAAAGTTTCCAGAGATTTATGGGAGAAGTTAAAGATGAAGTGTGTGGGTGGTGCCGAATTTTTAAAAACAAGAAAAAATTGTTGAAAAAAGAATTCGATCTGTTTGGGTGTATGAAAAATGAGTCTGTGTCAAAGATGATAGAAAGATTCGGTCACTTAAAGATGGAACTTGCAAGATATGGAATTGTGTATTCACATGAAGAATTGGTTGATAAGTTGTTTGATTCACTGCCTGATGTAAAAGATTGGCAGTATTTTGCGCTAATGTTGAAGAACACAGTGAAGTCGACTGATCTGACAGTGGATTTGCTAATTGAAAGGTTGGAAAGTCATGAATTGGAGATTAGGAAGATGAACAAAGTCAATAACTCCTCGTATCAACAAAATGTTGATTTATATTATCGAGGATATGATCCAAAAAACTGTGTCACCAAAGACTGCATTCTCAGCAGAAAACTCAAACTTGTCAAATCAAGAAAGTCCAAGCAGTGGTTATCATGGAGGATCATCTTCAACTGCTCCAAGTCAACAACAACAATCGATTCCGAAAAACATGTTCCAGTGCAATGTTGTTGTAGACCTCAACAATGCATAAAATTTCAGTGAAGAAGCAGTCAAGCAGCAAATGGTGTTTTTGGCATCCGTCTTGGAATCATATGAGAGCCTTGTTGCTGGAAAGATCGGAAACAACAACCTCACCAAGGAAGATTATGATCAAATCGACCCTGAAGAGATGGAGTTGATTGATATTAGATGGTGTATGGCGAGTGCGGTCAGAAGGGCTCAGAGATTCATGGAGATAACAGGCAGACACTCCATTGGTGGACCTTCAACAAAGCTAGGTTTTGATAAAACGAAGGTTACATGCTTTAAATGCAAGCAAAAGGGGCATTTTAAACGAGAATGTCGAAATGCAGCTGCTGATGAAACGACCAACCCATTCCGTGAGGACTATTATAAAAGAGCCATCTATCATCAAAACAAATCCGAACCTCCATGAATGAAACAGATAGAAGAAAATCCCAAAGAAAAGTCAAGAGCATTAGCCGTTATCCATGATGATGAGGGATTTGATTGGAGTGATTTGTTACCAGAAGAAGATGCAGTGGGTTATGCCTTTATGACAAAAATTATTCCTTTCAAAGATACCCGAACAGAAGAAGTAAAATATGTCAACAGGAAGATGTTAGCCCAAACCATGAAAGACAGACATTATCGTGCATGGAAAGAGGCAAAAAGTGCAAAGAGATGGGACACTGACAGAGAATGCTATTTGGATCCTAAGGGAAATATACTTATGGAACCATCAACACTTCTTGTCGAGACTCTTATCGAGCAAATAACAGAAGAGGAAGAAGCAAGACAAAGAATGTGGTGGGGAAATGAAGAAGAGAAAGAAAAGGAGCTACAGTCGAAAAAGGTCGATGATGGGATAATCGACACGACGAAAGAGTTCACAGCAGATAACCTGAAGAAAATGACTGATAAAGTTCTTGCAGCGAAAGAGTTAGAGGTAGATTCTAAGTCTGGAACTGAGTTAAAGAGCAAGGTCAGTTCTAATGATTCAACAAATGAGTCAGGTAAGACTGATAAAGCCAACAGTGAAAGTGACTGCAAAAATTGCATGAAAGACTGCAAGGTTTGTAGCACACATGCTTACCTCAGTGGTAAAAAGACTGAAGAACTGACAGAAAGAGTCAAAGAAGTTGAAAATCAGATTTTAAGTCGTGACAAATTGGTAAAAGCTTCAAATGATCGAATAAAAGAATTAAATGATAAACTTGAAAAAGATAAAATTGACGTAGAACGAATCAGGAAATAAAATGAAAAGTTAATTCATGAAAACCGTCAACTTTCTGAAAATTACGAGAAGCTAAAAAGAACAACAAAAGATTCTGATGAAAGAAACGATAAAACAACCAAAGAAAACTTTCAACTGTCAGGAGTACTTCAGTCGAAAGAGAAGCAAATCAACCAACAGTTGGATGAGATTGCTAATATGAAGCTTCAGTTTCAGGAAGCTAATATTGAAAATGAACGCATCAATCTGAAACTCAACACTTACAACTTCGCAAGTTTTGTTCTTCAACATATCGTTCCTAAACCAATCAGGAAGAACAAAGCTGCCGAAGATGTTTGTTCGGACGGAACTGGGGTTGGGTATCATCAGGTTCCACCGCCAGTATTAAATATTTTTTCAAAGAAAAAGTCCAGGTTGGTTAATGATAATGAAACAAATGAGGTTAAACTTCCAGAATCAATCGACGTCACATTCACTTCATTATCCGATGAAGACAGTGTTCAGTCTGAAGTTTTTAGAAGTATGGTTGAAAATGTTTTGAAATCTGAAAGCGAGTCAACTGAGGATGAAGAATGCTTTTTGGACCAATATATTCCGAAATCAACATCCAAAAACAACTTAAGTGAAGAACCTAATCTTGTGATGTACAAGATGTCGGGATCAGATAAGTTGTATTCGGATCTTGAATTTCCTTTGGAAAATGTGAATGTTGACAAGTTGAAAAATGTGTTCAAGTTGGTTGAGATTGATGTGTCTGAAGTCGAAGGTTTGAAACGTTCCAAAAGGCAATTAAACTTTGGAAAAGATAAAGCTTATTACAAAAAACCTGCTGTTCTACCACGATTTTCTAACAACAATCAAAACAAATGGTCGGGTGGATATCAGGGTGGTAAGAATTATCAAAGAAGGAACTTTCAAAACAAAAAGTTTGTTGAGAAAAAGGTGTTTATGAAGAGTTCAAGTTCAAGCTCACTTTCTGAGCAAGAATCTGAATTTTTTTCAAAATCAAATGAAGAGTTCTTTGAAAAGAAGGCTTCACAGCCTCAGACCGAAGGCACAAGTCGGGAAGTTGATACCCGTACATGCTTCAAGTGCAACAAAGTTGGACATATTGCACGAAAGTGCACCAACTTAAAGCCTAAGTCTGAAGTTGTTGAGAGTCCGAAAAAGAAAGTTGATGCAAAAGGCAAAGCTCCAATGATTGTTGAGAAGAAAGTTTTGAAAAATGAAAACATCAAAATCAAAACTGAACCTGTAAAGAATGTGGTAACTAAAACTGATAAATTTTACAAACGGGTTGCTTCGTCTCAACAAACTTGGAAGCCAAAATCTGAAGTAAAGAAAGCAAGTTCTCCAAAACCAAAGGTGTCTGAGACTGCAAAATCATCATCTTCAACTGAGAAGATGTATGTACCTTTGGATTACTATGAGAAACTAGAAAAACAAAAATCTACTACTTCTGAAAAGAAGGATGTACCAAAGAAAGACCAATCATCTGGTCAACCTCCTAAAAATGATTTCTTTTTATACAAAGAGGTTGAGATTGGGTCTGAAGAGAGCTTAAAGATGAATGACAAAAATTTTCCGCCACTTTACACTGCAAAAACTCACCTCAATGTCAAGCTACCTGAGTCAAAAGAGGCTTGAGTGGCATCAAAATCTAACTAAGTGTTTGTGATATGTGCAGGAGCTTCCAAGATCCGTTTCACGTTGGATTATGGATAGTGGAGCTTCTCGGCACATGACAGGGAACAAAACCCTACTGTATGATGTTCGAGGGTTTAATGGAGGATATGTGGGATTTGCAGGCAATCAAGGTGGTCGAATAGTTGGTGAAGGAACTCTATCTAATGGTATTGTCACGTTTGAAAGAGTAAACTACATCGCCGAGCTTGAAAACAATCTTCTGAGCATCTCTCAGATCTGTGATCGTATGTATTCAACGCACTTTACGGATAAGGAATGTTTGATTCTGAAACCAGGGTTTGTTGTTCCCGAAGAGTGGATTATCATGAGAGCACCAAGAGTCGATGATCTGTACGTGTTGGATATGAGCGTAGCCACTACTACCATGGGTCAGACTCACTGCTTCATGTCACGAGCCACCGAAAAGGAGTCACAATTATGGCATCGAAAGATGGGCCATATTCACCTACGAAAAATGAACTACTTGGTACACAATGACTTAGTAGACGGTGTTCATTTGAAAGGTTTCCATCTGGAAGGGAAGTGCATTAGTTGTATCAAAGGCAAGCAAAAGAAGAAATCACACCCTCAAAAGAAGGTTAACTCAGTTTCGAGACCGTTAGAGAGACTTCATATGGATCTTTTTGGTCCAGTGAACGTCAAAAGCATAACTGGTGATCTCTACTGTCTAGTAGTAACAGACGACTACTCGAGATTTTCATGGGTAACATTTCTGGAGACAAAAGATCAAACATTTAGGAGTTTAATAACGCTGATCAGAAAGATTGAAAATTTGTACCAAGCTCGTGTTCGAAGAATAAGAAGTGATAACGGTACAGAGTTTAAGAGCAACAAAATGAAAGTATATTGTGATGAAAGAGGTATACTGCATGAATTCAGCGCGCCTTACACTCCACAACAAAATAGAGTAGCAGAAAGAAAGAACAGGATGCTAATTGAAACGGCCAGGACAATGCTTGCTGATTCGAAATTACCTGTCAACTTTTGGGCAGAAGCAGTGTCAGCCGCTTGCTATACACTCAACCGGGTTCTTACGGTAAAGAAGTTTAACAAGACGTGTTTCGAGCTGATAAAAAACCGCAAACCGAACCTGAAGTATTTGGAACCGTTCGGGTCTCCCTGCACTGTTCTAGAACCTTTTGGAAATTTTGGTCCAAAGAGCATCGAAGGAATATTCGTGGGTTACACAAGTCCATTAAAACGAGTCTTTGTTCCAAGCTTAAAGCGGATCATTGAAGCACATAATGTTGAATGCCAAGGTTATACAATGTGTTGGTGCATTTATGTCTATCGCCTCCGTCAATCAAGATCGTAGCAGAAATAGTTTAATTCTAGGCTTATATTGTAATATTAGATAGAAAAGGGCAAGGTGGCATTATTGTAAATAAGGAGATCTCTCCTTATATGCTTTGCCTATAAATAGAACTCTTAGGGATAGAGTTAAAGAACTTTTTGCTACTTTTGGCATTTGGAGCTTTGGAGATCTAAAGCTAGAGAGAGAAAGCTTAGAGAGAGAAAGTTCCGTGTATGTTATTCAGGTGTTGTACGTTTTCACATCAATCAATTGAATCACTGATTATATTACGTTCTCGTGTGTTCGGTCACGTTCGTGTACGGATTCCGCACGTCACACGTTCGGTTCGCAATCATTTCGGAGTCAAAACCGGTCCTAACAAGTGGTATCAGAGCAGGAGCTCGATTGAACGGATCAAACACACTGAATCGCTTGAGATTTCATCAAAATCATATCCTTATTTCATTCAGATCTGTCAAATTTCTACATTTTTCATCTTCTTCACGTTTTTATCTGAAAAACACCAAATTAAACGACTTTTTACGGTTAAAAATTGCTAATTTTTGGATATGTTGTGCGAAACTATCTGATTTACAAGCCTACAAAGTTTCAGATCTTAATTCTTAACGGTTTGGGAGAAATCTAAGATTTTTTGATCGAAAAAGTTAAAAAGGTGTTGACTGTTGCTGTTGGTATTAAATTGAATGTCAGCCGATCGACTAGTTGACCAAACGGCTAGCTGATCGAACCAAAATTTTCATCACTAAAATTCATTTAAAGTTGTTGACCTGTTGACTTGCCAACTGATCGGTCAGCATCCTCACTTGATCGAACAGCTGATCGATCTATCAGTAGTCCGTTTCAAAACATCACTACAATTCATTAAAGACGTTGACTTGTTGACTGCTGACCGAACGGACAGCAGTCCGATCCAAAGCCCATCATTGCATTTCATTTAAGTCAGTTGACTTTGTTGACTTGCCAGCCGATCGATCGGTAATCCGAACCAAAGCACCTCACTTTATAATTCATTTGTTGACCTTGTTGACCTAACCGAACGGACAGCTGGCCGAACGGCTAGCATCCCACCCGCACGGTCGGTTGTTCGATTCAAAGTTATCTCATTCAATTCACTTTACTTAGTCAACATTGATAAGTTTGTCAATAAAAAATAATCATTTGTAGGCGGTGAGCATGTGATATTCACTACTGTTGTCATCAAATATAGTCTTCATTTAAAACCACATCACGTGACATACTGAATTCATTTTACACGGTCCAATCAAGATTTATGTTAATACACTTTGTCGGCCATTAATTCTGCAATTGCATTAGTTTTGTCAGTTTGCATGTGATATCATATTAAAGATTGTAATTCATTGTTGTGGTCAAAAAGTCAATAGGCTAACCGTTTGACCAAGCATTTTTGTCGTCTAGTGCCATTAATCGAACAGCTTCTGTCCATCCGCTCGGGTTACTACAGGCCCATCCGATCCAAGTGTTTGATATTTTTGTTGTAACTAATCATTGTTATTTGATTTTTTCTTGTGTTGTGATTTACGAGGTGTGAATATCGAGGAAATAAAATCATGGCTGAAATCAAGGAGAAAACCATAGAAGAAATTCTGAGTGAAAAAACATACAGAGAAAGAAACATTGCTGGAAACAGAATTGATGAAATGCAAGAAGAGTATGAAAATGCTGTAAGCAATAAAAGATGGGACAAGAAATGAGAGTGCTATGTTAACAGAGATGGTGAACCTGTTGTTCCCAAGAGAGACATAATTCATGATAATGTTCTTTTAGTAATTCCTTGATCCGTCGAATATTATTCAAATGCTGCAAAAGATAAAACATATGCGAAAAGGCTGGAAAAAATCATAAGACATGCCATGACATCAAGTTTGAGGAAGAGGGATGAAGAAAGAATGAAGAAAAATGTTGAGTGTTTGGTTGATAATTTGAAGAAAGTTGCTGAAGAGGTTAAAGTCGAAGCTGTAAAAGTTGAGGATGTGAAAATAGAAGAGGAAAAGAAGGTGATAGAAGAAGTTGAAAGTGATCAAAAGCTGATTGATGATCCGGTGAACACAGCAGAAAAGGAGAAAATGACAAAAGAATGTGGGATAACAGATAAAATTCAAACTAAATCTTCTGACTTACTCAACAAAAATGAATTGATAGATAATGATACTAAAATCGATAAACAATCTGATAATAAAGTTGGTGAACAGTGCAAGAAATGCATGGAAACGTGTAGAGCTTGTACTGAAAAAGACGAAAAGTTCAGAACAAGAGATCTAGATTTCAATAAAATCGAAAATGTTTTCAAAGAAAAATGCAAAGAAATGCTAGAAAATGAAAAGGTTTTAAAAGATAATGACGAAAAGCTTTCTAAAAAATGTAAGAGTTTAGAAAAAGAAAATGAAAATTTAAAAGAAAAGGTTTCAAAAATGACAGATGAATGTTTACAAAAAGAAAATGATTTTCAATAAATGAAAAAGGAGTACGATTCAATAAAATTGGCTTATCACATTACAAAAGAGTCATACGAAAATGTGAAGAGTCAAATGAAACTTGTTCAATCGAGATTGAAACACCGTTCTGAAACAACTGATACGCTTAAGCGACAGTATTCAATAAAGCAACAAGTTGTCAATTCTTACATTGAGGATGTTGTTAAGCTGAAGCGTCAAATTGCTGATTTAGAACAGGATAACAACAAGTTACATAGTTATCATGCATCATCATATGTGCTTGAAAGAATTTTCAATCTAAAACCGGATGGTAAAGATTCTGAGCAAAACAAGAAAGGCATTGGCTCAGAGTTTCATCAAGTTCCACCACCGGAAAAGTTCGCATTTTATGATGATGAGAAGGTCGAAAAAGCTTTCAACATGGTTGATCAATTGCCAGATAACATTGACGTAACCTATTCCAAATCTGATGATTCAAGTGATTCAGAGGTGGTAGGTAAGGTCGTTGAAAGTGTTTTGAAAGAAGAGTCGATTGAAACAGGTAAATCTGAATCACAGGATGAAAATGAAGGTAATTTTCATGAAGAATATCTGAAAAACTCAAAATCTGAGAAAAATTTGAATGATGATTCAAAAGGATTGGTTTATACCATGATTGGATCGGACAAATTATTCTTAGATATCGTATTCCCGATTCAGAATGTGATTTCAGAAAAGATTGATAAAGTTTTCAAAATGGTTGAAATTGAAAAATCTGAAATTCCAAAGTTTGCTGGAAAATGTCACAAAACTTTTTATAATAAACCTGGTTACAAAAAGAAAAACATGAAGGTTGGTTTGGGTTATAAGAAGAAACAAAGTTGGAAAAGAAATGAAACGCCAAATTATCAGACAAAGATGAATTTTGTTCATGGAACAAGTTCCGAGGAAGAGAAAGAACTCCAATTTAGACGACAGTCTAATGAAGAGTTCTATGCTCAGAAAAAGCAACAACAGCAGGTCAAAGATGTCTCAAAAAGAACATGTTTTAAATGTGATTAAAAAGGATATCTTGCTCGCAAGTGTCCAAATCTGAAACCTGTTGATGTTGAGACGAAAAAGAAGTCTGATGATGTTGAAAAACAGAAATCTGAGAATGTGAAACAAAGGTCAACCAGATTTGATTCAAAACAAACTTGGAGGTACAACACAAACAAGTTTGCTTCGAGTCAAACTTGGAAATCAAATTCAAATAGATTCGATTCAAGACAGACATGGAATTCTCACACACCTAGATTTAGAACAACACAAAGTTGGAAAACAACTGTCGATGCAACAAAACCAAACGAGTTTTGGAAACCAAAAGTTGTTGTTCAGAATCAAAATGTTCAAAAAGATTTACATTTTTACAAAAGAGGTACTCCAAAAGGTCAAACATGGTCGGTTAAGAGACAAATGACTTCGGTAAAAGAAGAAAAAGATGTTAAAATTGAAAAAGTCTTTGTACAAAATGACAAAGATTTTCCGAAGTTGAATGAAGCTTACTGTGTTGAAATGCCTAAGGTCAAACAGACCTGGGCTAAATTGTTCAAATAATTCAATTGTTGAATGTGCAGGTGCTTCCGAAGATATCTGAATGTCAACAAAAAGAGTGTCGGAGCAGCCTGGCACGAGAAGAAGAGGCTGCTGAACCCTGCGATTGTTGAACAAGGAGTTTGTTTGTTTTCTGTATATAAATAAACAATATTTCTAAAACCCTAAAAATTGAAAAATTTATAAACCAAAAATATGTTTTTATTTTGTCAAAAATTTGAAAATTCAAAAATATGTTGAGTGAAAACGCCGAAACCCTCACGGTTGAACAAACATGATTACTTTCACAAGATTGAAGAACGGTTTTCAAACTGTAAAATATCAATGTGTTGTAAATCATGGGGGTACATTATATTTTCTGCAAAACAGAGCATGAAAAGCAGAAAATGGATGGCGAGACAAAGCTATCTACATAGGTTGTTAAATTTTCTTTAAATGTTTTGAATTTTAGGGGGAGTAAGAAATTTGTCAGAAAATACAAAAACATTAGAAAATTTGAAAAAGCCAAAAACATGATAAAATTCAAAAATGAGTTTTTGTGTAAAAAGAGGAAATGATAGTACATCAGTAGACAATCACAGTATGCTAAAGAAATGGAATGTTAAAATGTGATAAACGGTCTCACTGATGATATGCCAGTAGGTTTTTACACGCTTAGTAGATTGTTTTCGAGATATAAACCTAAATATCAATACTTACTTATCTCGTGGGGAACATCTCTCGGATATATGGGTAACCCCCGAAATCTTGTTTGAAGGGCTTTCTATTTCTGACATACTAGGTCTTTGTGCGTGATAATATCTGGGGTATTATACCAGGACTTCTGATTTTGCGGGAGCAATAGCCTAGTCCTCGTATAATACTTTGCACAGCTTTAATCTTAAAGCTCACCCTCAGCAAAAAAAAAATGATGAAACATTGAAAAATGCTAATCATGTGCTGTTGAAGAAAAGATTCTCTAAAGGGAACCCACCTAAAGTCGAGCCATCATCTCTCTGATTTTGCGGAAGCAATAGCCTGAGCTCTCATGGCCTCGCATTCACCCCTTACAGATATCATTAGTATACATTCACCTGTAAGACTGAATATAGGAGTCTAGATACGGGAGTATATTCTGAGGTGGGACACGCGAATAAGTTAAGTCCATTAAAACACTAATCTCGTATCTCGAAACAATTGAACTTTGTGTGAAAAATTAAGTGGATCAGTATACTGACAATCTAAGTGAATCGTTTAGAACTTATAGTGTTTAAAGCTCAACGGTACTAGTGATTTGTCATAAACTGATATGATCCTCTGACGCAAACTCAAACAAAAATATTGTCTGTAAATATGTATGTAAATATTTCTTTACTGCTTTATGTTTCAGAAAAATACAAAAAAAATTTGATTCTACTTTATTTTCGACAACCGATGTCTGAGAGCTGAGTTTCAAAATCTAAGTATGCTGATTGTGTTTCTGATAATAAACAAGTTCATTAATTTGAAACTAGAAGTTTTAAATCAAAAATCAAAAACAGTTTGTGATATCTCCAAGGTCATTAATTTGGACTTGGATGATTAACTGTGAGGGATTTGGATGCTTATACTGTTAAAATATGTAAAAGAGCTAGTTTCTGATCCGGTTCGCTGAAACGGCCAAATCTTTGAAGATAGTTGATAGAGGGAGAGAATCAAGTATTCCTAGATATATCTATATTATTATATCTTAGAGCCAGGATCTTGATTTAGAAAGTTTAATAGAGCCAGGTCACGATTCCTGGAAAACCGAAAATGCTTTCATTGTTGAAATGTTTTAGCTTATGCTGAGAGAGCCAGGGTTTTCAATCCTGGAAGTTCAAAATATTTTCACTTATAAATGTTTGGAAATTGCAGATGTTGTTCCAGATTACGATCCCGATAGCCGAGTCTAAGGGGGAGTCTGAAGACGAGCTCAACGCAAGAGGAAGCGTGCATTCAAGGTGCCAGGAAACTATCCTGAAGGAGCTTGTATCCGGAAAGCCAGGTGTCGATCCCAAAAGCACGGAAGCTTGATGAAAGGGGGAGCCTGATGAAGAAAGAGTCTACTGAAAGGGGGAGCTGGAGCTGAAGACAGATCCACCGGGATTCTGTTTAAACAAGAGGGAGTCTACGTTGATGAAAACGTGTTAAAGCTTTCAAGAAGACTCGGAGAGAGAGAGGAAGACAAGTCGCTACGAGTTTGACTACGGATTGACTGCGGCAATATCCAAGGGGGAGTCTGTTGGTGCATTTATGTCTATCACCTCCGTCAATCAAGATCGTAGCAGAAATAGTTTAATTATAGGCTTATATTGTAATATTAGATAGAAAAGGGCAAGGTGGCATTATTGTAAATAAGGAAAACTCTCCTTATATGCTTTGCCTATAAATAGAACTCTTAGGGATAGAGTTAAAGAACTTTTTGCTACTTTTGGCATTTGGAGCTTTGGAGATCTAGAGCTAGAGAGAGAAAGTTCCGTGTACGTAATTCAGGTGTTGTACATTTTCACATCAATCAATAGAATCACTGATTATATTACGTTCTCATGTGTTCGGTCAAGTTCATGTACGGATTCCGCACGTCACACATTCGGTTCGCAATCGTTTCGGAGTCAAAACCGGTCCTAACACAATGCCACCTCAGAATCCTGGTGACTCGTGGCGCTTCAATTATGACACTCTGTGGGACTCATTTGATATAGAGGAAGAACCAGAGTTTTTCGACGAGTTGGATATTCTAAGAGAGTATGAAGCATCACAAGAAAGATTTCCAGCAGAATGTTCTAGGCGTCAATGGCAAACTTCAAATGACAATGAAGCTGGTCCAAGTAATGCTGGAGAACATGATGATATTCAACAAACTCCATCATCTTCAGAACGTGAACATGCTCATGACAATCAGACGGCAGTCAACGATAATCTAGAATCTGATGATAGGCCAATATTCGATCGTGGTGATTCAGATTCTGAGGGGGAGCAAATCCAGATTTCAAGTCAAACAATTCCAGTCAGTGAACAAGGTGCAAATCAGAATGTCACAACTGGGCTACCAGTTGGGGTAGCCCAGTTGGCCACCGACTCCCACCTCTTACCAAGAGGTACCGGGTTCGAACCTTGGGGCGAACAAAGTACCCTCAAAGGGTTGGCTCGGCAAGGGTATTTACTGCCAGGCTCAGGCTTGTCGGGTGACGGCCTGGGAGGGGTTATCCCCTCCGCGGTCAGGGGTACCGTGCATTACCCTTTTTTTTGGAAGGCGAGGTAGATGTTCCAGGGGAGGTGATGCCGAGAACTCTTTCGTACCATCCAGAGGAGCTGATTATTGGAGAGTTACAATCAGGCGTCCACACCAGACAACAAATTGACCAAGGCCTTACTTGTTTTTATTCTACAGTTGCTCCGTTACAAACTGAGTTTTCACTTAGTTGTTTTATTTCACATATTGAACCGAGAACATATAAGGAAACACTAACTGAAGATTCTTGGGTCAACGCAATGCAAGAGGAGCTGAGTCAGTTTGAGAAGTTGGGTGTGTGGAAATTGGTAGACTTGCCTGATGGTCACAGGAAGATAAATACCAAGTGGGTGTTTAAGTGCAAGAGGGACGATCGAGGGGTTATTATTCGCAACAAAGCTCGACTCGTAGTCTAGGGCTTTAGTCAGCAGGAGGGTATGGATTTCACCGAAGTATATGCTCCCGTTGCTAGACTTGAAGCGATTAGAATCTTCCTAGCATTTGCATCTTGGAAAGAATTTAAAGTTTTTCAGCTAGATATTAAATCGGCTTTTCTCTACGGGAAGGTAAAAGAGGAGGTATATGTCGGACAGCCACCGGGATTCACCGACCCAATCCATAAAGACAAGGTCTATTTACTGGATAAAGCGTTGTATGGTTTACACCAGGCCCCGAGAGCCTGGTACGAGACATTGTCTCAACATCTGCTTGCCAACAGCTTCATCCGTGGAAAAGTGGATGCCACTCTCTTCACCAAACAAGTCGACGAACATCTTCTGATAGTTCAGATTTTGAAAGAGTTATGAAGCAAAAATTTGAAATGTCATCGATGGGTGAGATGAAGTTCTTCTTGGGGCTTCAAGTTGATCAACTGCCCGAGGGAATATTCATACATCAGACGAAGTATGTTCATGATATCTTAGAGAAATTTGGGATGTCCGGGACGACTCCAGCTTCCACCCCATTAGCGACAAACCATGGGATAAATCCTGATCTCACCGGAGAGAAGGTGGATGAAACGATGTATCGCTCCATGATCGGATCGCTGATGTACTTGACAGCTTCAAGACCCGATATCATGTATCCAACCTGTCTTGCAGCGCTGTTTCAGTCAAGCCCCAGAGCTTCGCATATGGTGATTGTGAAACGGATATTACGCTACCTGAAAGGAAATCCATCATTGGGGTTGTGGTATCCAAGAGAAGGCGACTTCACGCTCGAAGGGTATTCTGACTCCGACTTCGGATGCTGCAAAGTGAACGCTAAGTCAACAACTGCGGGATGCCAGTTTTTCAGACCACGATTGGTCACCTGGCAATGTAAGAAGCAGACCTCTGTCGCTTTATCCACATGTGAAGCCGAATATGTATCTGCTAGCAGCTGCTGCTCTCAGATCATGTGGATCCAGCAACAAATGCGCAACTACGGTTTGCAATTTCTTAGCTCCCCTATCTTTGTTGATAATGAGGCAGCTATAAACATAACAAAAAATCCTGTTCATCACGCTAAAACGAAACATATTGAAATTCGTCATCACTTCATTCGAGATTGTTTCGAGAAGAAGTTGATACGAATTGAGAAAATCCACACTGACGAATAAAAAGCTGATTTACATACCAAAGCGTTTGATAAAACTCGTTTTAAATATCTTTTAAAACTGAACGGTATGAAGCTTTTATCGGTGTCGGAGGGGATTCTTGGCGTAGATGAAGTTACCACTGTAGATGATGTTGAAAAGCAATCTGCAATGGTTTGTCGATTTTTTATTTGTTTTGGTATTTAGGGGGAGGTAGGTTATATTTTCAAAAAATACAAAAACAATAAAAAATTCAAAAACCCAAAAACATGAGATATTTCATAATCTAAAAACAATAGAAAACCAAAAAAAAACTTGTGTAAAAAGGGAAAATGATAATACATCAGCTAGACAGTTACGGTATGCTAAAGAAATGTAAAGTTTAAAAGTGTTAAACAGTCTCGCTGATGATATGCCGATAGGTTTTTACACATTTAGTAAGTTTGTTCAGGATATAAACCTAAATCATTACTTGCTTTTTACGTGGGGAACATCTCTCGGATATATAGGTAACCCCTGAAATCCTGTTTGAAAGGCTCTATTTCTGACATACTAGGTCTTTGTACGTGATGATATCTAGGGTATTATACCAGGACTTCTGATTTTGTGAGAGCAATAGCCTAGTCCTCGTATAATACTTTGCACTGCTTTAATCTTAAAGCTCGCCCCCAGCATAAAAAATGATGAAACATTGAAAAATGCTAATCATATGTTGTTGTAAAGAAGATCCCCAAGGGGGACCCACCTAAAGTCGAACCATCATCTCTCTGATTTTGCGGAAGCAATAGCCTAAGCTCTCATGGTCTCGCATTTAACCCCTTACAGATATCATTAGTGTGCACTCACCTGTAAGACTGAATATAGTAGTCTGGATACGGGAGTATATTCTGAGGTGGTACACGCGTATAAGCTAAGTCTCTAAAACACTAAATTCGTATCCTGAACAGATTGAACTTTGAGTGAGAACTTAAGAGGATCAGTATATCGGCAATCTAAGCGAATTGTTTAATTCTGAATATGAAATCAAAGCTTAACGGTACTTGTGACTTGTCGGTAGCTGATATGATTCCCTAACACGCTCACCAAAAATATGTTTGTAAATAGTTTACATTTACTGCATTTCATTTCTGTTTAGCATTCTAGTCTAGAAACTTTATTCAAAATCCAAAAAGATTTTACATTTCTGCTTTATTTTTTTCGACAAACCAAAGTGGAAAGCTGATCTTCAGACTCGCAGTTTGAAGTAGATGCAGGAAGTTTCTGAGCTGGACAGAAGAGTTGGGAGCTTATTATGTTAAACCGGTGAAAATGAAAAGTCAAAACAAGTTCATTAATTTGAAACTTGTAATTTTCAGAATAATGTTTTGAAAAAAATGTTGAAAAAAAGTCGTTTTTGCTTTGTCTCGGGTCAACCAATGTCACACCCCAACCAATGGCGGAAACATCGGGATGAGACGAAGTGTGAAGATTGCTAGAGACTTCATAACGCTATTTGTGTCAATATTTAATAAACCGGTTTCATTTCATAAACTAAATTGTCAACATTACAAGGAAATTCAAATAACAACAAGTTCAAAGGAAATACATAACATCATAATCAAAATTGATACAACATATTAAACCTAAACGTCTATATGTGTATCTAGGCATCAACGCTACTTCATTTCATAGCATTCGTCATCCTCAACCTGTAACATGTTAAAATAAAGTTCAATGCAAAAGCAAAGGCGAGTACACAAGGTTTGAATAAGTATAGCATAAGTATAAAAGCGTTTTACTCGAATCCACATGGCAATTTGTAAGCAAGGTAATTAGCATGCATATCATTACATCTAAACCCAAAGTGTCCACTAG
This sequence comes from Helianthus tuberosus, assembly GCA_030545235.1. Lineage (NCBI taxonomy): Eukaryota > Viridiplantae > Streptophyta > Magnoliopsida > Asterales > Asteraceae > Helianthus > Helianthus tuberosus. The sequence goes on along the minus strand of CM060404.1, from coordinate 5,976,153 downwards.
TATTTAGCATCCCTCGCCACAAAAGTGACGAGACCGTATAGTATAAAGGCCTAACAATCTCCCGTCGGGTGGTGTGCTACTCCTATAGCGCTATAATTGTTAAGCGAGGGTATAACATAGTAATGGCATAAAGCATGTATTATCAAGCATAACAAGTAGCATGTATAACGGATTGAGTTCACAAAGTATGTTTAATTGTGTGTGTAAGTGTAATTTTGTATGGTAACATGTTACAACCTAAAAGTGGTTTAAAAATAAATGGGTCGAGTGTACTCACAGAATTGCCAAGTCTTCCGATTATCCAAGTGTTGACGAGTGTATGGGATTAGGAGGATGGAACACCGAAGTCACCCTATATGGGTAAACGGAGGTGTATGAGTAAACGGGAGTCCAAGAGAACGAACGAGAGTGTTTATCCTAGATGTTTAAAATATCGCGAACTCGTTATTATTTATTAGGTTAAAAAATAAATAATCCTAATATTTATGTTTTGCAAAATTTGGAATTCGTATATTATATTGTCTTGATATATATATAAAAAAAATATTGTTATAAAAGAATTTATGCATTTGTGCTTTTAATTTAGAGATTTGGTTATAAAGAAAACGAATCAAAAAAATAAAAGAAATCGTTTTGAAATTATATACGTATTGTTTCGTTTTACGAAATTTTACGAAAAACGGGCAAAGTTTCCTCTGTTTTTGGGACGATCCCGACAACACAAGTCGTCGATATAATTGTCAAAACACAACAATTTAATCAACATTATCACAATATATATATAATTCTTATCGAATGCTAAAACGTAATTAATTAATAAGTGTATCAGGTCGAGCTCGATTTTATGAGAATGTAACATTGAAATAAATCTTATAATGTAAAAAGTGTCATTATTTTTACCAAAACTTGCGGTGAAATGTTGACCACGTTTGACTGTTTGACCAGTCTTGACCCGAACACCGAACCGACCATTGAATCTGAGTTGACTCGCACTCCGAATCTGACCCGCACCGTAACAGAGCCAAAACCCGAGCCGAGCATGTCGCGAAACCTGAACTGTACTGGAACATGACCCGGGTCGAATCTGAAACGAGTTGACTTTATGACCCGAGCTACAATTCTGACCCGAACCGAATCTCATGTTGACCACGGTTGACCGGACCCGAACTGTGTGAACCGAAGCCCGAGGCTTTGACTATTGACCCGTACGAAAACCCGAAACAAACCTGAACTTGAACCTGCTGAATAACGAACGAATTAACGAGACTCGAATCGAAGCAAAACCAAGACCCAAACCGCGACTAACCTGACCCGAGATCGAACCACCGTCTCAGCCGACACCGACTGCCGCCTTGCGGGCTCCTGTTGCTGGCGACGCCACCGTCGACCATCTCTGTTGTCCCTCTCTCTCACTCTTCGCATCTTCTCTCTCTCTCTCTCTCTCTCTCTCTCTCTCTCTCTGCGCCGCCATGTGCCACCACCAGAATGGTGGTGGTCGGTCATTCAATCGAAAAAGGACAGGGGGCTGCGTGAGAGACGGGAAGTGTGGTGTCAGGTTTGTTTGTGAGAGAGAGAGATGGCGTGGCTAGGTTGAGTTGTCGACGGAAAGCCAACCGGACATCCATTCCGGTGACCTGATTTCGCAGAGAAGAAGGAGGGGAAATGGGTGTCGGCTGAATGAGGGCTGAAGGGATTAGGGTTTAGTTTTAACACAAAACATTGCTTTCAGTTAATAGCGCAAATAGTCCCTACAAGTCTAGAATTTTTAAAAATGCACAACCAACCCCTAGACCTTACAATTAATCAACTAAGTTTTGATATATTGCCTCTCAAAAGAAACCAGCTTTACATTTTATTTAAGTAGGTTAGTTAGTATTTAAAATCTAATAAAACTTTTAAATTGAAAAAAATCAATTAGTTTAGTTAATTAAACAATGAATAAGTAACCATAATTATAATGAATTAAACTAAAGACAAAAGATATTTCGACGATGCAACGGATTATGATTTTGAAAGAGACAAGCTTCTAAAAAAAAGATTTTCAAGACTCGATTCCTAAATTAGGAAAGTTAGGAAAACGCGGGGCGTTACAGTCTCCTCTCCTTTAGGAAATTTCGTCCCGAAATTTATTCAGAAGAAAGACTTAAAAGGGTGAACGATTGATCTAATAATGATTATGAGTATAAGAATAGCATAAGTATCGGATAGACGAAAGTAGTGTGTTAAGAATGAGGTCTCGTCGTGGATAATCGGATATAATACGTTTGTGAGTCGTTTAAAGTTTGTATTAGGTCTAAAAAGGTCTGCAAAACACGGAATTTCTCATGGCACGTCTTACAAAAGTTTGGTAACATGATGAAAACACTTATATATAGGAAGTACGAGCGGCGTATCCACCTTGTTTTGACCATGTTACGTCTGTTTCGTTATTCGTGTCATGTTACGTTCTGTGTTACCATACACAGTAGTACACTCTATGATTCTCATGCGTCTATCACTATAATCCCGTGTGCACCCGTGATTATTTTGATCGTCGAATGATCCGCATAGCTTTTACTAGTTGTGTATGAATCAGGATATACATAAATTTGAACATAAGAATGCGTGTGTACCGAAATGTAGCATATAAGCATGTTTACGTTCCAAATAGTATAAGACCAATGTAAGCGAATCCCTCGGGTTTCGCTCGCGTACAGGTGTGTTTTGGTCAAAAATTACCGAAGTAATTAAGTGATCAAATTAGTTAAGTGAGGTAGTGTGCTAGAAAGTGTGTTGAAAATATACTTGTTAAGTTATTTGGAAAAACAGTATTCAGGATACGGCTCAGGATATTGAGCTGTATCTATGATCAAACAATGAGCGAAAATAAAGTAAACGACACGAGATGTACGAGGAAAGCCCTTGATCAATCTAGATCGCCGGCATAAAACCTCGGGAGCTGACAATCGCAGCTGCCTTGTTCTTCAATTGCTTCAAAAATCAGGATACAGTGCGGGATGTGGTACGGATCGACTAAGTGTTACAATGGAAATGAAATACAAGTGTGGTGTTTGCAATTAGCTAGAGAGTGAAAGTGTTCGAGAGTATAAGTGTGAATTGTTGTTGTGTTCTAAGCTGATTCGACCTCATCTATTTATAGTAAAGATAAAATAACTAACTACCCTAAACTTGCGGGATCCACCGAATATTCCTTCTTGGAACGTTGTAGACCTGGTCTTTCGGGCTCAACGTCTCTTTCTCAACAAATTCGTCCGAGTCTTGAGGAGAAGAAGTCCTCTTGACCGTTAGCAAGCCTCAACCCTTAACCTGCACGTGGTTAATTCAATAAGCCTCAGGATATCGCCCAAGATGTTAGCAATATCCTCTTCCAGCATCCTGATCACAAATAAACAAACAAAGGCAGGATATTGGTCAGGATACGTATGTTAAGAAAATGACCCCTAACAATTGTCCCCAAATATATCGGTTGGGATACCAATCCAACGGATATATTTCAAAAATATTATCCCACAACTCAAGGCATTTAAAATGAAGCGACGGTCAAGATCACATCATAACTTCCAACGCGTTTTTTACTCCATGGAGATCCACGATGCCCCTATATCTTCTCTTTTCTTGTTTGAAAAGCAGATATCTTCAACAGATCCTTCAGGTAAATCTCCATTTTTGATTTTCTTCCTGTCAATTTACTTCATCTTTCTAGCAATGGCCGCCGAGACCTTCACCCAGCAGAATCTTCTCAAAAATCCCTAGAAGGAGATCTGCGCTTTTGACAACGCAGATATTGCAGCTTTAAGAGCCTTCGGCGCTTTCCCTGACAGCACAGTCTTTAGGCCATTTGATCGGTCAATCCGATCGGATGTTTCTTCTACCGAATGGATCTGTTTTCCAGCATATCCTTTTTCACTAGGTCTTCGATACCCTTTTCCTGAATTCATGACGCAATTCTTTCGTATTACTGGCATCTCTTTTGCTCAAACCATGCCCATGGTTTGGAGGGTACTAATTGTACTCAACCAAATCAAAAACCTCCATTGTTCTGACCTCCGCATCGAGGATCTACCTATTGCTTATCGCCTCCGATCCCACGGCTCTAGCCGGTTCCTGCTTTTTTCAACCTCCAGCAAACCCCTGATTCTCAAAGCCACCAAAAACGAAGACGGATGGCAACGCAAATTCTTCTTTGTCAAACGAGATTCCATTGCTGAGGGTGCCAACCTTCCGGTGGAGTGGTTAACCACCGGTAGGATCATAAATATCCTTATAGACGATTTAATTGTTATCCTCTATTAATATTCTTCTTTTTGACCTTTATGCAGTGAACTTTAAGGAAGTTGCTCCTCCTACCGCTGAGTCAGAAGAGAGAATCAATACCGTTTACCGGTTACCTACAATAGACAGGACTTTTACCACACACGTTCCGAGTTCAAGTCAGTACTCATCATCCGAGATGTCTGGTAAGAATTCCTTTCAAAATAATTAGTCAAAACAATATAATGATAAAGAGTAAAACTTTTCCCTTTACGCAGCACCAGCTAAGATCCCTGAAGTCTTTGATCTTGACGAACTGGATAGCTATTCTGACCAGATCCAGATCAAGAAAGAACCTGGCTCCAAGACCACTGCTACATCCAAACCCAGCAGCTCCAAAGCTATCATCATTCCTAAACCTTCACCGGCTACCAAGCCCCGGAGTTCAAGTTCCCGCAAAAGGAAAGAACCCGATTCTCCTGTCATTTCTGACACCTTTCCTTACGAAAAGCACGGGTTCATTGAAGCCAGTGGTTTTATGACTTCTTTTCTCAACCAGGTTAGTATCTTTATATCATATCCTGCAATTTAGACTATTTTCAAAGATTTAATAATATTAATCCCTGTCCTCTTACCTTTGTAGGGTCTTGAGCGTTTGGTTCACTTATATCAAGAATCCTGCAAGCTTAACAAAACACTCGAATCTAAGCTAAAGGAAGCAGAAATCACAATCTCTGACCAAGGTATGATCGCGGCCGCCAAGTCTCGTCATTACGAGGAGAAATACAAAGCTATGACCCAGGAACATCAAGTTGCTCTTAACAAAGCTACTCTTCAAGCCCAGGCCGATCTGGAAGCTGCCCATGTGCAATACGAACGGGATATGGTCAGTTACCGAGAAAGCCTCAAAAGTTCCGTCATCATTTCTCTTCTCCAGGCTAGGTTGAAGATGGCTCACGAAGCCAAAACATTAGGCTTCGAATGCCCTTCTTGGGACGTTGGTGCTTGGGAGACCAAGCTGAAGAATCTTGGCGGTACCTCTTCCAAATCAACTGTCGATGAACCCTCTAAAGCAGCTGAAAAGGCAATCGATGCCGACAAGGATGCTGAGGCGGATCCCAAAATGGATGTTGCTGAAACCGCTATGGAGCAAGAAGGCACTACCCCCTAGAGCTTATTTTCATTCGAACAATTCTATGTCTTTATAAACAATTTTCATTTCTGTGTTGAAACAATTTGATAGCCGAAGGTGGATGGGTCCTGGGTTTCAGGATGAAACCCTCGGTTATCAACCAGTATTGATTGCTTCAAGAATAATTTCATCTTTTGATTTATTGTTACCTTGCATTGTTTAGTGTAAGTCTTGGCTTTGTAAAAATTTCATACTGTTATTTTACAAAATATCCTGGCCAGTATGCTCGGAAACATACTGCAGAAGCCTTTTATTAAATAGATCTTCCAGACATTCCTTTAACTTTATAAAAATTTCTTTTTAGAAAATAAAAAATAGTTTATCTCTTCAAAACCAAGTTTTGATGATGATCAAAGTTCCAAGCCAATACTAGTTTCAAACATCCTAATCAAATATCCTTAAAAGGACTTTGAGGATATATGTCAGGATACTTAACATAATGTTACTAAAAACTTAAATGAGGCTTACAAAGGAAAGATCATACCAGACATAGGATGTAAACCTATTACCGAACTTCAATCCCTCTGCAACTCTTCGAATGAAGATGTCCCCAGTGCAAGGTACTTAGTGCATTAGTCGCAAACTTCATTCTTTTAGCTTTACACCACCATCTTGGCAGGGATGTCCCCTGTGTATAATGTCTTCAAGTATCTTAGAAATCTACTTAATATCAGTTTCCATGGCATAAGCAATTTTTCACGTCCCGAGGGTATAACCCAAGGATGTACTGGAGATGAATCCTTTGTATCCTGGGGAAAATCCCAATTTTTCATGCGCTACAGGCGGGAGTGTATAAACTCCAAGACTTAGAAAGGTGAAAACCTTTAAACCTTAGAGAGTATGAAAATACCCTTTCGTGAGAGAGGGTGATCAATCCTCATATACCGTTAGGATTCAGGATATAGCCAATAGTGACGAAATTGTCAGCCACTTTTACATGGACTGGTCCCGCCACCTTGAACTATCCCTGAATAACTTGCGCTCCAGGCGGGGTGTTTAAACCCAATTCGGAAGAAAGGTGAATACCTTTAAACCTGTGAAGGGATCAGTATCCCTTAAACTTGAGAGAGGGGGCCAATCCTCTAATCTTCTGAGTTATCCTGAGTGCATATCCTGGAGCTATATCCTGAAACATATCTTGCAAAACAAATGTAAACTAAGGTGGGTGCTAGCTTGGCTAACACCCCTCCGATGCTTAAGTCAGTATCAGGTTACAAAGAACAAATTAAACCAAACATATTTAAAAGAAGTAGAATTCATACCATCTTGAGTTAGAAATTAAATTCTAGACTCACTTGAAATAGAGCTTAAGGTGTATAGCATTCCAAGATCTCGGTAGCATATCCCCCTCCATATTTTTGAGTCTATATGCTCCTTTCCTTGCTTCTGATTCAACTTCATATGGTCCTTCCCATTTTGGAGCTAACTTGCCATCGGCAGGATTAGTAGTATTTTGGAAAGCCTTTCTTAACACCCAATCTCCAACCTTAAATCTTCTGGTTCTAATATTCTTGTTATATGCCCTGGATATTCTCTGTTGATATGCTGCCATCCTTAGCCTTGCCGCATCTCTCTTTTCATCTATAGTGTCTAAATCCTGACTCAAGGCTTCAGGATTCTTCTCAGGATCACTTAAGACAGATCTTGCAGTAGGTATCGTCATTTCTGTTGGAATCATTGCTTCTGCTCCAAACACCAAGGAAAACGGGGTTTGGCCTGTTGCATTCTTTACCGTTGTCCTATCAGCCCATAAAACAAAGGGTAATTCTTCTGCCCATCTTCCTTTTTTGGCTCCAAGCCTTTTCTTTAAGTTATTGACAATTATCTTGTTAGAGGATTCCGCTTGTCCATTTGCTTGAGGATGTACCGGAGTAGATGTGATCATTTTGATCCCCCAACTCTTGCAAAAGTCAGTAGTCCTCTTACTTATGAACTGAGAACCATTGTCACAGATTATCTCAGCTGGTACTCCAAATCTGGTCAGGATATTCCTCTTTATGAAGGATACTACTTCTTGGTCTCTAACTTGAACAAATGCTTCAGCTTCAACCCACTTAGAGAAATAATCCGTCATTGCTAGCATAAAGACTTTTCCTCCCGGAGCTTTTGGTAGCTTTCCCACTATATCCATACCCCACTTCATAAATGGCCAAGGGGAAACAATAGGATATAATGGTTCAGCCGGTTGATGCAGTATGTTACTATGTCTTTGACATGAGTCACATCTTCGAGCATATTCTGCGGCATCTTTTCTCATTGTTGGCCAATAATATCCTGTTCTTAATACTTTTGAGAATAACGATCTGCCCCCAGCATGGTTACCACAATCCCCTTCATGTATATCCTGAAGTACTTCTTTGGCTTCAAGATCCTCCAAGCATCTCAAATACGGTCCTGCAAGAGATTTCTTGTATAAAATATTATTTATAATAGTGAATCGTGATACCTTCATCCTAAATGCCTTAGGATTTTCATTTCCAGGGATGTGTCCTTCTTTGAGATATCTCATGATCGGAGCCGTCCAGGATTTAGGATCCTCCTCAGGATGTTCTGCTCCAGGATTCTGTATACTAGCTACTTCTTTATCCTGAGGATTCGTTGCAGGATATAAGACGTGTAATATTGGTATTTGCGTCCCTTCAGGTATCCTGACCGATGATCCCAAATTTGCTAGGGCATCCGCTTCAGCATTATCCTCCCTTGGTACCTGTTCAAGTATAAAAACATCGAAATATCTTGCTAATTTTTTGAGAATATCGAGATATTCGATTAATTTCTCACCCTTAACTGCATAGGATCCATTAAAATGGTTAGTAATTAACAAAGAGTCAACATACACTTGCAAATTTTTGATACTCATGCTATTAGCCAACTCTAATCCTGCAATTAAAGCCTCATACTCTGCTTCATTATTAGTAGCAGGAAATTCACACCTAATAGTCTGGGGTAATATGTCCCCCTGTGGCGATTTTAGTAGTATTCCTAATCCTATTCCTCTTACATTAGATGCACCGTCAGTATATAATGTCCAGGATCCTGAGGTTTCTTCCAACTGTTGAACTTCTAGTTCTACCTCGTCCTGAATGTCACTACTAAAGTCAGCCACAAAGTCAGCTAAAGCCTGAGATTTTATGGCACTTCTGGGTTCATATACTAAATCATAAGCACTCAACTTTACTGACCACTTGGCCATCCTACCTGACATCTCTGGTTTCCTAAGCACATTTTTGACAGGATAATTTGTTTTAACATGTATCCTATGTGTCTCGAAATAATGCCTAAGTTTCGTTGATGCCATGACTAGAGCTAATATCAATTTTTCTAAATGAGAATACCTAGTTTCAGCATCTAACAAACTTTTACTAACATAATAAACAGGATACTGCTGACCTTCATGGTCTTTTATAAGAACGGCACTTACAGCATTCCCTGACACAGCAAGGTACAGGGATAGTGGTTCACCATTTTCGGGCTTCATCAATAGAGGTGCGGTTGAAAGATACCGTTTCAAATCCTGCAGGGCTGCTTCATGCTTTTCCCCCCATTCGAATCTTTTGTTCTTCTTTAGGATATCATAGAAGTCTTTGCATTTCTCTGAGGATCTTGAGATAAATCTGTTTAGAGCTGCTACTCGGCCTGTTAATCTTTGTACGTCCTTCATATTCGAGGGTGATTTTATATCCAGGATAGCTTTAATCTGCTCCGGGCTTGCCTCTATCCCCCTTTTCGTCACCATATACCCAAGAAATTTTCCTGCCCCCACTCCGAAATGGCATTTAGCAGGATTCAGCTTCATGTTGTATTGATCCAGGATATCAAACGCTCCCTTGATATCCTGGAGGTGATCCTCAGCCTTTTTAGATTTTACCACCATATCATCGATATACACTTCCATGGTGTCCCCCAGTTTGTCTTTGAACATCATGTTTACCAATCTTTGGTATGTTGCACCTGCATTCTTCAAACCAAAAGGCATAGCTGTATAACAATAAATACCTGTTGGTGTCATGAAGGCAGTATCCTCCTGGTTAGAAGGCTCCATTTGGATCTGTTGAAATCCTGAGGATGCATCCATAAAAGTCAGCATTTCATGCCCGGCAGTGGCATCTACCATTGCATCAATGTGGGGAAGAGGAAATGGGTCTTTAGGACAAGCTTTGTTCAAGTCTGTGTAGTCCACACAAACTCTCCATTTCCCATTCTTCTTCTGTACTACAACCACGTTTGCTAGCCACCTTGGGAACTTAACCTCTCTGATCATTCTGGACTTTAACAGTCTTTCAACTTCCTCCTGGATAATCACGTTCCGCTCAGGAGCAAACTTCCTTCTTTTTTGTTGTACAGGCTTGAATGATTTATCAATTCCAAGCTTGTGAGTGATAATATCTTTGGATATGCCTGTCATATCCTCATGCTTCCATGCAAACGTAGACATCCTGCATTTCAAAAAGTTAATTAATTGTTCTTCAATATCCTGAGGGATATTGGTCCCTACGAGCACCGAAATATCAGGATTATCCTGGTCCAGGATAATTTTCTTCACATCCTGCTCCGGATCCTCCACGATATCCTGGTCCCGTGTCTTTAATTGCTATGCTGCACTAGGTTTGGTTGAGGATTTCATCGAGGATGAGTAGCACTCTTTCGCCTCCTGCTGATCACTATCAACTTTGACCACTCCCCAGGGGGTAGGTATTTTGATGCATTGGTGATATGTTGATGGCACGGCCTTCATATCGTGAATCCACGGTCTTCCCAGTATGATGTTATAGCAGGATAGAGAATCCATCACACAGAAACGTTGTATCGAATTGACTCCTTCAACGTATACTGGCAACTTTATCTCTCCCACTGTGTTTCTAGCCTCTCCACTGAATCCAACAAGCACGGTAGACTTTGAAGTGATATCTATTGGAGATACATTCATTCTCTTCAGAGTTTCTAGTTGGATTATGTTGACGGAGCTGCCATTATCAACCAGTATCCTGCGCACAAAATGGTTAGCCACGTATAACGTTATTACCAGAGCATCATGGTGAGGATCCTGGACAGTATCCCTGTCATCTGCATCAAAAGTGATCACTTTGTCAGTCGTGAGGGTAGTCATCCTGACAGGTCTGTCTCCCCTTTCGGCCTTAGCTTCCTTTGCATGTCTCTTTGCTGCCGAGTACGAGGTCCCACAAATGTCGGATCCTCCCGAAATGAAGTTGATTATCTTGGCATCCGAGGGAGGTGATGCTGCTCGTTCAGGATCCTTGTCAGTATCCTGACCCTTATTCTTCTTTTTTCCTAAGAGATCTTTCAGATATCCCTTGCTTAGAAGATAGCTTATTTCTTTCCTTAAAGCAATGCAATCCTCAGTCATATGTCCGAAATCTTCGTGGAAAGCACACCATTTCGACTTATCTTTCCAGTCAGCCTTTTGTTGATTCTTTCGAGGCCATCTAGCCTTGTCTCCTAGACCCTGCATAGCATACATTAATTCAGGAATATTAACAGAAAAGCAATATTCAGACAACTCAGGATACTCTTCAGGATCCTCATCTTCGACAGCATTCACTCTCTTGTTTTCATTTCTCCCATATGGCTTAGGCCGATATGACTTAAATGAGGATTCTGACTTCCTATTAGTCGATTCATAAGTGTTGGATGAGTTCATCCTTTCTTGCATCTTCTTGTCATCTTCCAGACGGATATATCTCAAAGCCCTGTTACGAGCCTCATCGAGATTCCTGCAGGGATTCATTACAAGATCCTGATAAAACTGAGAATCCTTTTGTAATCCCATCTTAAAAGCTTGCACTGCTGTTGCAACATCAAGATGTGGGATATCCAAGGATTCTCGACTAAATTTGTTCACATAATCCCTCAAGGATTCCTAAGGCCCTTGAGTTATCCTGTAAAGATCACTGGTTAGTTTCTCAAAACTCCGACTACAAGAAAATTGACTGTTAAATAAATTAACCAAATGAGCAAATGAAGTTATTGAGTGAGGAGGAACGTTTAACAGCCATTTTAAGGCTGATCCTGTTAGAGTAGAACCAAATCCCTTGCACAAGCACGCTTCCTTGAGCTCCGGAGGGATAGGGTTAATCTCCATTCTTTCCCTATACTGGGCAATATGCTCCTCAGGATCCGTAGTCCCATCATAAAGCTTCATGTTGGGGGTTTGGAATCTCTTTGGGATCTCAGCATCACAGATAGGATATGCAAAACGAGATATCTTGTGGCTGTCCTGGGACACTTCTGGGATCGGCTGAACCACCCCAGGTACACTAGATATCATGTCCTTCAACTTCTGGAGTTCCCTGGTAAGTGCTGATGTTACACCTGAATCCTGCAAAGATCCACCACTGTTAGTAGCATGAGTATTGTTATTATTAGACACGTTTCCAGTTGGAGGATTCTGCCCATATCCTGAAGCATATCCTGAGCTCCTTATGGTTGACATCCTAATCGAGGAGGGTATTTCAGGAGTATGATTCTGAGGAAGACTGGGCACGATATTCCCCTTATTATCCTCGGTATATACAGCTGAACTAAAGTTCAACGCTCTGGGGTGTAACGGAGTGACATTGTCCTCGGCAGATCTGCTCGAGCCAGCCTTCAGGAGTTGTATTTCCCTCAAAAGCATTTGGTTTGTTTCCTGTTGCTGCCTCATTTGTTCCTGCACACTTCCAAATAAGGTTAAAATTTCATCATTAGAAGCTAAAACGGGAGCAGATCCCTGGACACTCCGAGTTGGGATAACATCTTGAGATTGTGTAGAGGCTGGCATCCTTGGAGGAGGTGGTGGAAGCACCGAACCGGTAGTAGCAGAAGTCACAGCAGACACAGTAGAGGAACTCATGTTTGATCTTGAGGCCATTATGGATAATGTGGCAAAAAGTTTTGAAAATAGAAAACCGATTAGCGATTTGAAAAAAAATTTTAGTAAAGAGAGCACCACTTGCCCCACGGTGGGCGCCAAATTGTTTTGGTAAAAAATTACTGAAGTAATTAAGGGATCAAATTAGTTAAGTGAGGTAGTGTGCTAGAAAGTGTGTTGAAAATATACTTGTTAAGTTATTTGGAAAAACAGTATTCAGGATACGGCTCAGGATATTGAGCTGTATCTATGATCAAACAATGAGCGAAAATAAAGTAAACGACACGAGATGTACGAGGAAAGCCCTTGATCAATCTAGATCGCCGGCATAAAACCTCGGGAGCTGACAATCGCAGCTGCCTTGTTCTTCAATTGCTTCAAAAATCAGGATACAGTGCGGGATGTGGTACGGATCGACTAAGTGTTACAATGGAAATGAAATACAAGTGTGGTGTTTGCAATTAGCTAGAGAGTGAAAGTGTTCGAGAGTATAAGTGTGAATTGTTGTTGTGTTCTAAGCTGATCTGACCTCATCTATTTATAGTAAAGATAAAATAACTAACTACCCTAAACTTGCGGGATCCACCGAATATTCCTTCTTGGAACGTTGTAGACCTGGTCTTTCGGGCTCAACGTCTCTTTCTCAACAAATTCGTCCGAGTCTTGAGGAGAAGAAGTCCTCTTGACCGTTAGCAAGCCTCAACCCTTAACCTGCACGTGGTTAATTCAATAAGCCTCAGGATATCGCCCAAGATGTTAGCAATATCCTCTTCCAGCATCCTGATCACAAATAAACAAACAAAGGTAGGATATTGGTCAGGATACGTATGTTAAGAAAATGACCCCTAACAAGGTGCGAGAGTATAAATCCTGAGTATAAATAGAAGCATGAGTATTGTTAGGGGTCATTTTCTTAACATACGTATCCTGACCAATATCCTGCCTTTGTTTGTTTATTTGTGATCAGGATGCTGGAAGAGGATATTGCTAACATCTTGGGCGATATCCTGAGGCTTATTGAATTAACCACGTGCAGGTTAAGGGTTGAGGCTTGCTAACGGTCAAGAGGACTTCTTCTCCTCAAGACTCGGACGAATTTGTTGAGAAAGAGACGTTGAGCCCGAAAGACCAGGTCTACAACGTTCCAAGAAGGAATATTCGGTGGATCCCGCAAGTTTAGGGTAGTTAGTTATTTTATCTTTACTATAAATAGATGAGGTCGGATCAGCTTAGAACACAACAACAATTCACACTTACACTCTCGAACACTTTCACTCTCTAGCTAATTGCAAACACCACACTTGTATTTCATTTCCATTGTAACACTTAGTCGATCCGTACCACATCCCGCACTGTATCCTGATTTTTGAAGCAATTGAAGAACAAGGCAGCTGCGATTGTCAGCTCCCGAGGTTTTATGCCGGCGATCTAGATTGATCAAGGGCTTTCCTCGTACATCTCGTGTCGTTTACTTTATTTTCGCTCATTGTTTGATCATAGATACAGCTCAATATCCTGAGCCGTATCCTGAATACTGTTTTTCCAAATAACTTAACAAGTATATTTTCAACACACTTTCTAGCACACTACCTCACTTAACTAATTTGATCACTTAATTACTTCGGTAATTTTTGACCAAAACAATTTGGCGCCCACCGTGGGGCAAGTGGTGCTCTCTTTACTAAAATTTTTTGTCAAATCGCTAATCGGTTTTCTATTTTCAAAACTTTTTGCCACATTATCCATAATGGCCTCAAGATCAAACATGAGTTCCTCTACTGTGTCTGCTATGACTTCTGCTACTACCAGTTCGGTGCTTCCACCACCTCCTCCAAGGATGCCAGCCTCTACACAATCTCAAGATGTTATCCCAACTCGGAGTGTCCAGGGATCTGCTCCCGTTTTAGCTTCTAATGATGAAATTTTAACCTTATTTGGAAGTGTGCAGGAACAAATGAGGCAGCAACAGGAAACAAACCAAATGCTTTTGAGGGAAATACAACTCCTGAAGGCTGGCTCGAGCAGATCTGCCGAGGACAATGTCACTCCGTTACACCCCAGAGCGTTGAACTTTAGTTCAGCTGTATATACCGAGGATAATAGGGGGAATATCGTGCCCAGTCTTCCTCAGAATCATACTCCTGAAATACCCTCCTCGATTAGGATGTCAACCATAAGGAGCTCAGGATATGCTTCAGGATATGGGCAGAATCCTCCAACTGGAAACGTGTCTAATAATAACAATACTCATGCTACTAACAGTGGTGGATCTTTGCAGGATTCAGGTGTAACATCAGCACTTACCAGGGAACTCCAGAAGTTGAAGGACATGATATCTAGTGTACCTGGGGTGGTTCAGCCGATCCCAGAAGTGTCCCAGGACAGCCACAAGATATCTCGTTTTGCATATCCTATCTGTGATGCTGAGATCCCAAAGAGATTCCAAACCCCCAACATGAAGCTTTATGATGGGACTACGGATCCTGAGGAGCATATTGCCCAGTATAGGGAAAGAATGGAGATTAACCCTATCCCTCCGGAGCTCAAGGAAGCGTGCTTGTGCAAGGGATTTGGTTCTACTCTAACAGGATCAGCCTTAAAATGGCTGTTAAACGTTCCTCCTCACTCAATTACTTCATTTGCTCATTTGGTTAATTTATTTAACAGTCAATTTTCTTGTAGTCGGAGTTTTGAGAAACTAACCAGTGATCTTTACAGGATAACTCAAGGGCCTTAGGAATCCTTGAGGGATTATGTGAACAAATTTAGTCGAGAATCCTTGGATATCCCACATCTTGATGTTGCAACAGCAGTGCAAGCTTTTAAGATGGGATTACAAAAGGATTCTCAGTTTTATCAGGATCTTGTAATGAATCCCTGCAGGAATCTCGATGAGGCTCGTAACAGGGCTTTGAGATATATCCGTCTGGAAGATGACAAGAAGATGCAAGAAAGGATGAACTCATCCAACACTTATGAATCGACTAATAGGAAGTCAGAATCCTCATTTAAGTCATATCGGCCTAAGCCATATGGGAGAAATGAAAACAAGAGAGTGAATGCTGTCGAAGATGAGGATCCTGAAGAGTATCCTGAGTTGTCTGAATATTGCTTTTCTGTTAATATTCCTGAATTAATGTATGCTATGCAGGGTCTAGGAGACAAGGCTAGATGGCCTCGAAAGAATCAACAAAAGGCTGACTGGAAAGATAAGTCGAAATGGTGTGCTTTCCACGAAGATTTCGGACATATGACTGAGGATTGCATTGCTTTAAGGAAAGAAATAAGCTATCTTCTAAGCAAGGGATATCTGAAAGATCTCTTAGGAAAAAAGAAGAATAAGGGTCAGGATACTGACAAGGATCCTGAACGAGCAGCATCACCTCCCTCGGATGCCAAGATAATCAACTTCATTTCGGGAGGATCCGACATTTGTGGGACCTCGTACTCGGCAGCAAAGAGACATGCAAAGGAAGCTAAGGCCGAAAGGGGAGACATACCTGTCAGGATGACTACCCTCACGACTGACAAAGTGATCACTTTTGATGCAGATGACAGGGATACTGTCCAGGATCCTCACCATGATGCTCTGGTAATAACGTTATATGTGGCTAACCATTTTGTGCGCAGGATACTGGTTGATAATGGCAGCTCCGTCAACATAATCCAACTAGAAACTCTGAAGAGAATGAATGTATCTCCAATAGATATCATTTCAAAGTCTACCGTGCTTGTTGGATTCAGTGGAGAGGCTAGAAACACAGTGGGAGAGATAAAGTTGCCAGTATACGTTGAAGGAGTCAATTCGATACAACGTTTCTGTGTGATGGATTCTCTATCCTGCTATAACATCATACTGGGAAGACCGTGGATTCACGATATGAAGGCCGTGCCATCAACATATCACCAATGCATCAAAATACCTACCCCCTGGGGAGTGGTCAAAGTTGATAGTGATCAGCAGGAGGCGAAAGAGTGCTACTCATCCTCGATGAAATCCTCAACCAAACCTAGTGCAGCATAGCAATTAAAGACACGGGACCAGGATATCGTGGAGGATCCGGAGCAGGATGTGAAGAAAATTATCCTGGACCAGGATAATCCTGATATTTCGGTGCTCGTAGGGACCAATATCCCTCAGGATATTGAAGAACAATTAATTAACTTTTTGAAATGCAGGATGTCTACGTTTGCATGGAAGCATGAGGATATGACAGGCATATCCAAAGATATTATCACTCACAAGCTTGGAATTGATAAATCATTCAAGCCTGTACAACAAAAAAGAAGGAAGTTTGCTCCTGAGCGGAACGTGATTATCCAGGAGGAAGTTGAAAGACTGTTAAAGTCCAGAATGATCAGAGAGGTTAAGTTCCCAAGGTGGCTAGCAAACGTGGTTGTAGTACAGAAGAAGAATGGGAAATGGAGAGTTTGTGTGGACTACACAGACTTGAACAAAGCTTGTCCTAAAGACCCATTTCCTCTTCCCCACATTGATGCAATGGTAGATGCCACTGCCGGGCATGAAATGCTGACTTTTATGGATGCATCCTCAGGATTTCAACAGATCCAAATGGAGCCTTCTAACCAGGAGGATACTGCCTTCATGACACCAACAGGTATTTATTGTTATACAACTATGCCTTTTGGTTTGAAGAATGCAGGTGCAACATACCAAAGATTGGTAAACATGATGTTCAAAGACAAACTGGGGGACACCATGGAAGTGTATATCGATGATATGGTGGTAAAATCTAAAAAGGCTGAGGATCACCTCCAGGATATCAAGGGAGCGTTTGATATCCTGGATCAATACAACATGAAGCTGAATCCTGCTAAATGCCATTTCGGAGTGGGGGCAGGAAAATTTCTTGGGTATATGGTGACGAAAAGGGGGATAGAGGCAAGCCCGGAGCAGATTAAAGCTATCCTGGATATAAAATCACCCTCGAATATGAAGGACGTACAAAGATTAACAGGCCGAGTAGCAGCTCTAAACAGATTTATCTCAAGATCCTCAGAGAAATGCAAAGACTTCTATGATATCCTAAAGAAGAACAAAAGATTCGAATGGGGGGAAAAGCATGAAGCAGCCCTGCAGGATTTGAAACGGTATCTTTCAACCGCACCTCTATTGATGAAGCCCGAAAATGGTGAACCACTATCCCTGTACCTTGCTGTGTCAGGGAATGCTGTAAGTGCCGTTCTTATAAAAGACCATGAAGGTCAGCAGTATCCTGTTTATTATGTTAGTAAAAGTTTGTTAGATGCTGAAACTAGGTATTCTCATTTAGAAAAATTGATATTAGCTCTAGTCATGGCATCAACGAAACTTAGGCATTATTTCGAGACACATAGGATACATGTTAAAACAAATTATCCTGTCAAAAATGTGCTTAGGAAACCAGAGATGTCAGGTAGGATGGCCAAGTGGTCAGTAAAGTTGAGTGCTTATGATTTAGTATATGAACCCAGAAGTGCCATAAAATCTCAGGCTTTAGCTGACTTTGTGGCTGACTTTAGTAGTGACATTCAGGACGAGGTAGAACTAGAAGTTCAACAGTTGGGAGAAACCTCAGGATCCTGGACATTATATACTGACGGTGCATCTAATGTAAGAGGAATAGGATTAGGAATAATACTAAAATCGCCACAGGGGGACATATTACCCCAGGCTATTAGGTGTGAATTTCCTGCTACTAATAATGAAGCAGAGTATGAGGCTTTAATTGCAGGATTAGAGTTGGCTAAGAGCATGAGTATCAAAAATTTGCAAGTGTATGTTGACTCTTTGTTAATTACTAACCATTTTAATGGATCCTATGCAGTTAAGGGTGAGAAATTAATCGAATATCTCGATATTCTCAAAAAATTAGCAGGATATTTCGATGTTTTTATACTTGAACAGGTACCAAGGGAGGATAATGCTGAAGCGGATGCCCTAGCAAATTTGGGATCATCGGTCAGGATACCTGAAGGGACGCAAATACCAATATTACACGTCTTATATCCTGCAACGAATCCTCAGGATAAAGAAGTAGCTAGTATACAGAATCCTGGAGCAGAACATCCTGAGGAGGATCCTAAATCCTGGACGGCTCCGATCATGAGATATCTCAAAGAAGGACACATCCCTGGAAATGAAAATCCTAAGGCATTTAGGATGAAGGTATCACGATTCACTATTATAAATAATATTTTATACAAGAAATCTCTTGCAGGACCGTATTTGAGATGCTTGGAGGATCTTGAAGCCAAAGAAGTACTTCAGGATATACATGAAGGGGATTGTGGTAACCATGCTGGGGGCAGATCGTTATTCTCAAAAGTATTAAGAACAGGATATTATTGGCCAACAATGAGAAAAGATGCCGCAGAATATGCTCGAAGATGTGACTCATGTCAAAGACATAGTAACATACTGCATCAACCGGCTGAACCATTATATCCTATTGTTTCCCCTTGGCCATTTATGAAGTGGGGTATGGATATAGTGGGAAAGCTACCAAAAGCTCCGGGAGGAAAAGTCTTTATGCTAGCAATGACGGATTATTTCTCTAAGTGGGTTGAAGCTGAAGCATTTGTTCAAGTTAGAGACCAAGAAGTAGTATCCTTCATAAAGAGGAATATCCTGACCAGATTTGGAGTACCAGCTGAGATAATCTGTGACAATGGTTCTCAGTTCATAAGTAAGAGGACTACTGACTTTTGCAAGAGTTGGGGGATCAAAATGATCACATCTACTCCGGTACATCCTCAAGCAAATGGACAAGCGGAATCCTCTAACAAGATAATTGTCAATAACTTAAAGAAAAGGCTTGGAGCCAAAAAAGGAAGATGGGCAGAAGAATTACCCTTTGTTTTATGGGCTGATAGGACAACGGTAAAGAATGCAACAGGCCAAACCCCGTTTTCCTTGGTGTTTGGAGCAGAAGCAATGATTCCAACAGAAATGACGATACCTACTGCAAGATCTGTCTTAAGTGATCCTGAGAAGAATCCTGAAGCCTTGAGTCAGGATTTAGACACTATAGATGAAAAGAGAGATGCGGCAAGGCTAAGGATGGCAGCATATCAACAGAGAATATCCAGGGCATATAACAAGAATATTAGAACCAGAAGATTTAAGGTTGGAGATTGGGTGTTAAGAAAGGCTTTCCAAAATACTACTAATCCTGCCGATGGCAAGTTAGCTCCAAAATGGGAAGGATCATATGAAGTTGAATCAGAAGCAGGGAAATGAGCATATAGACTCAAAAATATGGAGGGGGATATGCTACCGAGATCTTGGAATGCTATACACCTTAAGCTCTATTTCAAGTGAGTCTAGAATTTAATTTCTAACTCAAGATGGTATGAATTCTACTTCTTTTAAATATGTTTGGTTTAATTTGTTCTTTGTAACCTGATACTGACTTAAGCATCGGAGGGGTGTTAGCCAAGCTAGCACCCACCTTAGTTTACATTTGTTTTGCAAGATATGTTTCAGGATATAGCTCCAGGATATGCACTCAGGATAACTCAGAAGATTAGAGGATTGGCCCCCTCTCTCAAGTTTAAGGGATACTGATCCCTTCACAGGTTTAAAGGTATTCACCTTTCTTCCGAATTGGGTTTAAACACCCCGCCTGGAGCGCAAGTTATTCAGGGATAGTTCAAGGTGGCGGGACCAGTCCATGTAAAAGTGGCTGACAATTTCGTCACTATTGGCTATATCCTGAATCCTAACGGTATATGAGGATTGATCACCCTCTCTCACGAAAGGGTATTTTCATACTCTCTAAGGTTTAAAGGTTTTCACCTTTGTAAGTCTTGGAGTTTATACACTCCCGCCTGTAGCGCATGAAAAATTGGGATTTTCCCCAGGATACAAAGGATTTATCTCCAGTACATCCTTGGGTTATACCCTCGGGACGTGAAAAATTGCTTATGCCATGGAAACTGATATTAAGTAGATTTCTAAGATACTTGAAGACATTATACACAGGGGACATCCCTGCCAAGATGGTGGTGTAAAGCTAAAAGAATGAAGTTTGCGACTAATGCACTAAGTACCTTGCACTGGGGACATCTTCATTCGAAGAGTTGCAAAGGGATTGAAGTTCGGTAATAGGTTTACATCCTATGTCTGGTATGATCTTTCCTTTGTAAGCCTCATTTAAGTTTTTAGTAACATTATGTTAAGTATCCTGACATATATCCTCAAAGTCCTTTTAAGGATATTTGATTAGGATGTTTGAAACTAGTATTGGCTTGGAACTTTGATCATCATCAAAACTTGGTTTTGAAGAGATAAACTATTTTTTATTTTCTAAAAGAAATTTTTATAAAGTTAAAGGAATGTCTGGAAGATCTATTTAATAAAAGGCTTCTGCAGTATGTTTCCGAGCATACTGGCCAGGATATTTTGTAAAATAACAGTATGAAATTTTCACAAAGCTAAGACTCACACTAAACAATGCAAGGTAACAATAAATCAAAAGATGAAATTATTCTTGAAGCAATCAATACTGGTTGATAACCGAGGGTTTCATCCTGAAACCCAGGACCCATCCACCTTCGGCTATCAAATTGTTTCAACACAAAAATGAAAATTGTTTATAAAGACATAGAATTGTTCGAATGAAAATAAGCTCTAGGGGGTAGTGCCTTCTTGCTCCATAGCGGTTTCAGCAACATCCATTTTGGGATCCGCCTCAGCATCCTTGTCGGCATCGATTGCCTTTTCAGCTGCTTTAGAGGGTTCATCGACGGTTGATTTGGAAGAGGTACCGCCAAGATTCTTCAGCTTGGTCTCCCAAGCACCAACGTCCCAAGAAGGGCATTCGAAGCCTAATGTTTTGGCTTCGTGAGCCATCTTCAACCTAGCCTGGAGAAGAGAAATGACGACGGAACTTTTGAGGCTTTCTCGGTAACTGACCATATCCCGTTCGTATTGCACATGGGCAGCTTCCAGATCGGCCTGGGCTTGAAGAGTAGCTTTGTTAAGAGCAACTTGATGTTCCTGGGTCATAGCTTTGTATTTTTCCTCGTAATGACGAGACTTGGCAGCCGCGATCATACCTTGGTCAGAGATTGTGATTTCTGCTTCCTTTAGCTTAGATTCGAGTGTTTTGTTAAGCTTGCAGGATTCTTGATATAAGTGAACCAAACGCTCAAGACCCTACAAAGGTAAGAGGACAGGGATTAATATTATTAAATCTTTGAAAATAGTCTAAATTGCAGGATATGATATAAAGATACTAACCTGGTTGAGAAAAGAAGTCATAAAACCACTGGCTTCAATGAACCCGTGCTTTTCGTAAGGAAAGGTGTCATAAATGACAGGAGAATCGGGTTCTTTCCTTTTGCGGGAACTTGAACTCCGGGGCTTGGTAGCCGGTGAAGGTTTAGGAATGATGATAGCTTTGGAGCTGCTGGGTTTGGATGTAGCAGTGGTCTTGGAGCCAGGTTCTTTCTTGATCTGGATCTGGTCAGAATAGCTATCCAGTTCGTCAAGATCAAAGACTTCAGGGATCTTAGCTGGTGCTGCGTAAAGGGAAAAGTTTTACTCTTTATCATTATATTGTTTTGACTAATTATTTTGAAAGGAATTCTTACCAGACATCTCGGATGATGAGTACTGACTTGAACTCGGAACGTGTGTGGTAAAAGTCATGTCTATTGTGGGTAACCGGTAAACGGTATTGATTCTCTCTTCTGACTCAGCGGTAGGAGGAGCAACTTCCTTAAAGTTCACTGCATAAAGGTCAAAAAGAAGAATATTAATAGAGGATAACAATTAAATCGTCTATAAGGATATTTATGATCCTACCGGTGGTTAACCACTCCACCGGAAGGTTGGCACCCTCAGCAATGGAATCTCGTTTGACAAAGAAGAATTTGCGTTGCCATCCGTCTTCGTTTTTGGTGGCTTTGAGAATCAGGGGTTTGCTGGAGGTTGAAAAAAGCAGGAACCGGCTAGAGCCGTGGGATCGGAGGCGATAAGCAATAGGTAGATCCTCGATGCGGAGGTCAGAACAATGGAGGTTTTTGATTTGGTTGAGTACAATTAGTACCCTCCAAACCATGGGCATGGTTTGAGCAAAAGAGATGCCAGTAATACGAAAGAATTGCATCATGAATTCAGGAAAAGGGTATCGAAGACCTAGTGAAAAAGGATATGCTGGAAAACAGATCCATTCGGTAGAAGAAACATCCGATCGGATTGACCGATCAAATGGCCTAAAGACTGTGCTGTCAGGGAAAGCGCCGGAGGCTCTTAAAGCTGCAATATCTGCGTTGTCAAAAGCGCAGATCTCCTTCTCGGGATTTTTGAGAAGATTCTGCTGGGTGAAGGTCTCGGCGGCCATTGCTAGAAAGATGAAGTAAATTGACAGGAAGAAAATCAAAAATGGAGATTTACCTGAAGGATCTGTTGAAGATATCTGCTTTTCAAACAAGAAAAGAGAAGATATAGGGGCATCGTGGATCTCCATGGAGTAAAAAACGCGTTGGAAGTTATGATGTGATCTTGACCGTCGCTTCATTTTAAATGCCTTGAGTTGTGGGATAAGATTTTTGAAATATATCCGTTGGATTGGTATCCCAACCGATATATTTGGGGACAATTGTTAGGGGTCATTTTCTTAACATACGTATCCTGACCAATATCCTGCCTTTGTTTGTTTATTTGTGATCAGGATGCTGGAAGAGGATATTGCTAACATCTTGGGCGATATCCTGAGGCTTATTGATTTAACCACGTGCAGGTTAAGGGTTGAGGCTTGCTAACGGTCAAGAGGACTTCTTCTCCTCAAGACTCGGACGAATTTGTTGAGAAAGAGACGTTGAGCCCGAAAGACCAGGTCTACAACGTTCCAAGAAGGAATATTCGGTGGATCCCGCAAGTTTAGGGTAGTTAGTTATTTTATCTTTACTATAAATAGATGAGGTCGGATCAGCTTAGAACACAACAACAATTCACACTTACACTCTCGAACACTTTCACTCTCTAGCTAATTGCAAACACCACACTTGTATTTCATTTCCATTGTAACACTTAGTCGATCCGTACCACATCCCGCACTGTATCCTGATTTTTGAAGCAATTGAAGAACAAGGCAGCTGCGATTGTCAGCTCCCGAGGTTTTATGCCGGCGATCTAGATTGATCAAGGGCTTTCCTCGTACATCTCGTGTCGTTTACTTTATTTTCGCTCATTGTTTGATCATAGATACAGCTCAATATCCTGAGCCGTATCCTGAATACTGTTTTTCCAAATAACTTAACAAGTATATTTTCAACACACTTTCTAGCACACTACCTCACTTAACTAATTTGATCACTTAATTACTTCGGTAATTTTTTACCAAAACAAGTATAGTATAAGTTTAAATACAAATGCGCATGTGAGCATAAACACAAATTGCATGACAAGAGTATGAGTAAAAGTATAAGCATAACGTGTAGGAAAATGAGTATAAACGTGAGTACAAACATGAGTATAAGTATAAACACAAAGCGTATGAGTATGAATACGAGTATAAGTGTGAACATAAGATGTATGAGTATAGATATAGGTGTAAAACATGAAGGTTTAAGTATGAATAAAATATATGTTGTATGCATATAAGTGTAAACAAGGTTGTATATGCGTAAATGAGAACATAAAGCGTATGAATATGAATATGAATATGAATGTAATATAAACATGAATGTAAGTGCATCGTAAATGTATAATTGTGGGTGTATGTATAACGTAAGACGTATGAACTTTGAATCGTGAGTATAACGTAAATGTGTAAGTGTGAACATTAGTGAAGACATAAAATGTATAAGTATGGATGTAGGAAATAATGATTTTGTTTATAGTATAAATCGAAATACACGAGTTTATACGCGTAAAAGACTAAAAGTTTTGAGTATGAAGGAAAAAGGAACGAGTGACGCGCGTGAGATTGTTGTGAGACATTGACTAAAACGTGTAAAATGATATGCATATATAGTTGCTTGCGCAAAACGTGAAGTTAAAATAGATTGAGTTGTCACGAAATTAGACTCTAGTTTGTGAATGTAAGAGAGTATAAAACGTCTATTGGCTATGTAAAAAGACACTTTGTAAAGGAATGGAAATGCTACTATGGTTTTAAAAGAATTTACATAGTTGAAAATTTGTCGTCCTTATGAAGTTTTCTTGCCCACGTGTTTTGAATTTAATTGGCGTATCGAGCGAGGTTTTGAAAAGTTCTTGGGATTAACAAGTTTGCATCGTTTAAGTAACTTTGTATTAGAAAGTTTTGAAGTTTATAGATTCTTGTGAAAAAAGTTGATCCTTAGAAAAAGGAATTTGGTACATGAACTTAGTGATTGTTGAAAATGTTTCATTGGTTTTGAAAAGGAATTTTAGTAAATGATTGAATAATATTGGTAATATTTTATAGGTGTGTGCGAAAAAGTTGATTTGATTCTCAATTGAGAATAACAATCTCTAGTTTAATGGTGTGAGAGGAGCGTGTTTCAATGTTTACGTTGATTGGTGAATTTGTGGGCAACGGATTTATTAAACCGACTAGGCTGAGTTATAATGTTTCGTGAAATTTTGAAAATCGAGGAACACGCGTTTATGGAAAAGTTACAAATCTTGTGTGTGTGAGGTATATGAAAATAGATTGTAAGATAAGAATTTCGTTTATATAAACAATACCTTTTGAAATAATTAGAGATTTGACTAGTGTTAAACGATTTAGATATAAACATGCTCGTGTTTACATAATATAGTCTATTAAAGAAAACATTGGTAATGATCACCTAGGTAAGGGAATCACCCCTAATCCGTTGGTGAGGTCGTTGTAAGATGAGAAAAGAAGTGGAGTTAATCGTCAAGGTAAGGAAATCACTCATATCTTGATGATATGTCTCCACTCGTTGTTACAAAGTGTAAATAAAATTACGTGGAATCATGCATGCTAATAATGTATAATCGTATGAAAAGTAATAGTATGATGTGTGCGCAAAAATGAAATCTCAAAAATGGTTCAAGGCTGGCAAAAAAGAGTTTCATTATAAAAGATCAAAAAAATAAATAAATAAAAAATAAAGCATAAGTTTGATAAAAAGAAATTTGGATGGTTCCTGAACGGAACGTTGGCTAACCCAAGCGGTCGAAGAGTCTTTTGAATTTGGGAGCATGCTTTGGCCTAATAGGTGAAATACTCTCGCCGACACGTCGGTTAACGGTATTTACCCTTCCGGTTATTACGTGTTCCAATTCAATCGACAATTCGAGACTTGGCGGGATTTATGAAAATCAAGGAGTGGGACTAGTCAACGAGGTGCGGGTTTCACCCCTATCTTGATGACTTCGTACCCTAAGTGTGGTTGATACTCATCGGGTCAAAATTTAATTTCGACACGTTGACGAGGGTCCACTAGAATTTGAAATTTGAAATTACCATTAAGATGTGGATTTCACTCCTAACTTAACGGTGTAATTTCGTGTGAAAATAGAATCAAGCGGAATGGGAGTTGTTTACCAAATTGTGGGTTTCACGCCTATTTTGGTAAACTCGTCTCGTTTGTATAATACGAGTGTTTTTGTGTTTAACAAAAATCGAGTAAAATGCCTTGGAAAAAGGCATACGTTAAAGGAAATAACAAACAAGTATAAGCACATAAAAGGCATGTCGAGAATAACACACAAAGAATAGGTCAATAGATCAAGTATCGACACATAATAAGACAAGTATTGTCACATAAGAATAGCACGTCAAGTATTAACACACAGGCGTCATATATGTTTAAAACGTCAAAGCGAATAAATAAAAGCAATTAGAGTAGCATGCAAACAGTTTTAAGCAAGACGGAAGAATAAAGCTCTAAAACTATAGACTAGGTTAAAGCATTCCTACTTTTCCTAATTCTCTATAGTTATGGCTCTGATACCAATCTGTCACACCCCAACCAATGGCGGAAACATCGGGATGAGACGAAGTATGAAGATTGCTAGAGACTTCATAACGCTATTTGTGTCAATATTTAATAAACCGGTTTCATTTCATAAACTAAATTGTTAACATTACAAGGAAATTCAAATAACAACAAGTTCAAAGGAAATACATAACATCATAATCAAAATTGATACAACATATTAAACCTAAACGTCTATATGTGTATCTAGGCATCAACGCTACTTCATTTCATAGCATTTATCATCCTCAACCTGTAACATGTTAAAATAAAGTTCAATGCAAAAGCAAAGGCGAGTACACAAGGTTTGAATAAGTATAGCATAAGTATAAAAGCGTTTTACTCGAATCCACATGGCAATTTGTAAGCAAGGTAATTAGCATACATATCATTACATCTAAACCCAAAGTGTCCACTAGTATTTAGCATCCCTCGCCACAAAAGTGACGAGACCGTATAGTATAAAGGCCTAACAATCCCCCGTCGGGTGGTGTGCTACTCCTATAGCGCTATAATTGTTAAGCGAGGGTATAACATAGTAATGGCATAAAGCATGTATTATCAAGCATAACAAGTAGCATGTATAACGGATTGAGTTCACAAAGTATGTTTAATTGTGTGTGTAAGTGTAATTTTGTATGGTAACATGTTACAACCCAAAAGTGGTTTAAAAATAAATGGGTCGAGTGTACTCACAGAATTGCCAAGTCTTCCGATTATCCAAGTGTTGACGAGTGTATGGGATTAGGAGGATGGAACACCGAAGTCACCCTATATGGGTAAACGGAGGTGTATGAGTAAACGGGAGTCCAAGAGAACGAACGAGAGTGTTTATCCTAGATGTTTAAAATATCGCGAACTTGTTAGATTAAAAAATAAATAATCCTAATATTTATGTTTTGCAAAATTTGGAATTCGTATATTATATTGTCTTGATATATATATATAAAAATATTGTTATAAAAGAATTTATGCATTTATGCTTTTAATTTAGAGATTTGGTTATAAAGAAAACGAATCAAAATAATAAAAGAAATTGTTTTGAAATTATATACGTATTGTTTCGTTTTACGAAATTTTACGAAAAACGGGCAAAGTTTCCTCTGTTTTTGGGACGATCCCGACAACACAAGTCGTCGATATAATTGTCAAATCACAACAATTTAATCAACATTATCACAATATATATATAATTCTTATCGAATGTTTAACGTAATTAATTAATAAGTGTATCGGGTCGAGCTCGGTTTTATGAGAATGTAACATTGAAATAAATCTTATAATGTAAAAAGTGTCGTTAGTATTTTTACCAAAACTTGCGGTGAAATGTTGACCGCGTTTGACTGTTTGACCAGTCTTGACCCGAACACCGAACCGACCATTGAATCTGAGTTGACTCGCACTCCGAATCTGACCCGCACTTTAACAGAGCCAAAACCCGAGCCGAGCATGTCGCGAAACCTGAACTGTACCGGAATATGACCCGGGTCGAATCTGAAACGAGTTGACTTGCTGACCCGAGCTACAATTCTGACCCGAACCGAATCTCATGTTGACCACGGTTGACCGGACCCGAACTGTGTGAACCGAAGCCCGAGGCTTTGACTGTTGACCCGTACGAAAACCCGAAACAAACCTGAACTTGAACCTGCTGAATAACGAACGAATTAACTAGACTCGAATCGAAGCAAAACCAAGACCCAAACCGCGACTAACCTGACCCGAGCTCGAACCACCGTCTCAGCCGACACCGATTGTCGCATTGCGGGCTCCTGTTGCCGGCGACGCCACCGTCAACCATCTCTGTTGTCCCTCTCTCTCACTCTTCGCGTCTTCTCTCTCTCTCTCTCTCTCTCTCTGCGCCGCCATGTGCCACCACCAGAATGGTGGTGGTCGGTCGTTCAATCGAAAAAGGACAGGGGGCTGCGTGAGAGACGGGAAGTGTGGTGTCAGGTTTGTTTGTGAGAGAGAGAGAGAGATGGCGTGGCTAGGTTGAGTTGTTGACGGAAAGCCAACCGGACATCCATTCCGGTGACCTGATTTCGCAGAGAAGAAGGAGGGGAAATGGGTGTCGGCTGAATGAGGGCTGAAGGGATTAGGGTTTAGTTTTAACACAAAACATTGCTTTCAGTTAATAGCGCAAATAGTCCCTACAAGTCTAGAATTTTTAAGAATGCACAACCAACCCCTAGACCTTACAATTAATCAACTAAGTTTTGATATATTGCCTCTCAAAAGAAACCAGCTTTACATTTTATTTAAGTAGGTTAGTTTGTATTTAAAATCTAATAAAACTTTTAAATTGAAAAAAAATCAATTAGTTTAATTAATTAAACAATGAATAAGTAACCATAATTATAATGAATTAAACTAAAGACAAAAGATATTTCGACGATGCAACGGATTATGATTTTGAAAGAGACAAGCTTCTAAAAAAAAGATTTTCAAGACTCGATTCCTAAATTAGGAAAGTTAGGAAAACGCGGGGCGTTACAACCAAGGTCATTAAGTTGGACTTGGTAGACAAATTAAGTACCCAGGGTCATTAACTTGGATCTGGATACTTCAGTGGATTATTAAAAACTGTTAAAAAACAACAAAAGAAGTCAAAAAGTCAATAGGATTATAATGTCAAATTTCTGAGAAGCAGGCAACAATACTGAACCTGTGAAAGCTGCAAAGCGAGATCCCCGTGGCTAAGACTGAACAAAGTTTGAGCCAGAATACGACTCTAGAACGAGAGCTATTCAAGTCTGTGATCCCAGCTTATTGAAAGGGGGAGTCTGAAGACGTAAGAGTCAGATACAGATTATGGATCAACATTCAAGGGGGAGTTTGAAGATTGTAAAAGCTAGGTTCGAGTGCTAGCTACTGATGCTGTTAAATTTAAGGAATCAAGAGATCTTAAAAAAAGAGTCAGGGTGCTTACAGTGTCAGATACTTTGAAAAGAATAAGAAGACAGATCAAGACTGAAGACTACCGAAGACTCGATGCCGAAGACTTCGTCAACATCCAAGGGGGAGTCTGTTGGTGCATTTATGTCTGTCAACTTTGTCTTGTATCGAGTCTTGTATTTAGATAGGATAAACCAGTGCTCAGAAGTCAAGAAATTAGGGTTTTTATGTTGAATGACCAGTTCACACGAAATAGACAAAGCCATTTCGTACGAAATGGACAAGTGTCCATTTCGCACGAAATGACAATGTTCATTCCATGCGAAATGGCCAGCACTATATATACCTAAGCATAGTTTCTCATTTGTAACGTTTCAGATTTCAGAGCCGAGGTGCTGCCAAATTGTCAAGTGATCTGTATAGCTTTGAAATCAATAAACAAGTGAAACTAAGCGTGAATCAAGCTGTAATCAAGTCCGTATCATCGAATTCCGCCTTTGATTCGGATTAAAACTCTTCTGATCGACTCGTTTAGGTCGTACAATGATCCTACAGTGCACTTGCCCATATGTGTGTTTAGTGTTAGTAAATATCGTGTTTTATAAATTTAAAACTTGGCTAAAAAGTGTTAAAGGGCTTAAAATATATATTAAAAATCTATAACACTACACGCACATCATTACCTGAAACGTGTTTTAAAAACATTTGTCAGTGGGAAATACTGGTGAGTGAATCCCAGTTTAATCAAGAAACATTTTATCCTTTAAAACAGTATTGAGAGCAATCACATTGTTTATTTCTACACAATTACTCATTCAGTATTGTCAATCCTGACTGGTGGGTCATATTACACATTGGCTAACTCGTTGTCCAATGGTAACGTGTTCCACATTTTGTATACAAAACCCCAACATACCGGCAGTAATTGAAGAACTACAAAGACTCAATCACTGCTTAATCGCATTGTAAAACATTTAAGGTTTTGTAAAAACAGTTTACAAAA
This sequence comes from Helianthus tuberosus, assembly GCA_030545235.1. Classification (NCBI taxonomy): domain Eukaryota; kingdom Viridiplantae; phylum Streptophyta; class Magnoliopsida; order Asterales; family Asteraceae; genus Helianthus; species Helianthus tuberosus. The sequence continues at coordinate 5,945,997 of CM060404.1, read as the reverse complement.
AGGAGATTACTCACATTGCTGTCTTAGGTTTTCTGTAAGGGTTTCCTGGTGATAATCTATATTTACACAAATATACATATGTTAGTAAAATAACCCGTTATTTACATTAGTAATACCCTCCCCGAGACGGTATTCCAACGACTACGTCGGGCAGAACCTCGACAGCCGTTACGGAACCCTGGATCAATCGGGCAGCGTATCTAATACGTAACCGGGTTATAATACTTACATTGGGGCAGAACTTCGTTAATTAGGGGGATATTATACCCGAGTATAGTGCCTACTATATAGTAATTCGAGAGAGAGAAAAGAATTTGAGCGACGAAAACTGAAATCCCGAGCTCCCACTTTATAGGGCCTGCCTCGAGTTTTACACGGCCCGCGTAAAGTGTAGCAAGGGGCTACGCGGCCCGCGAGGATCCCTAGTGTAACACCCTAGTTATTATTTAACGTTTATCGTATAATCTAAACTCATAATCATGTAATTACAATCACGATTATACTGAAAATACGGGCTTGTTAAAAACTTTTTACAATTTATAGTGATGTAACATAGTGCGATTTAATTCACCGTTTCAGAATAACGAACGAAACAACTTGCGGAAGCTTTATTTAACATGTGTTCGGTTCTTGCACGACGCTTGATCTTCATCCGGGCTCTCGACATATACCTGTGTTCAAAACCAACTTAACAGTTAGTTTTGATAATTAAATATCTAATATAACGAGAAGATTATGTAAATCCAACATTGATAACAAGACCCAAAACAATATGCTTGAATTTGGCCTCCACCGTAAATTACGGTGGAACCGTAATTTACGGTGGCCTCTGAATTGTTCTTCCACCGTAACACAGTTGGAAATCACCGTAACAAGAATCAGCTCCACCGTAAATTACGGTGGCACCGTAATTTACGGTGGACCCTGCATCCAGCTTCTCCATTTTGCCGTTTTTGATACGAAAACTTCCGTATCTTTCCAACCGCTTATTCGAAAGACCTACCGTTTCTTCCTACATGTTTGTAATTTGATTCTCCATCATATGGAGTTAAAATCCGACTTCCGGATTAACAAATTTATAGAGTTTTAAGCTTTTGGCTTAAATTTGGAATTTACCCATTTTAACCCATTCATGTACTTATCAAACAAACTTATTTGTTTGACCCCAAATTCTCGTGAATCTTCAAAATTTCTATATTGTCTATCCTATTTGGCTCATACCGCGGGTTTCCTACACATTTTAAACCCGCTTATACTCAAGTGCTTATTTTGACCCGTTAAGGGTAATTAAGCACTTTAATTCATAAATCGCTGTCAATTGTTTCTAGCATTCGCATTACCACATTTCTTATCATATGATCTTCCACCACAAGTAAATTTGTGGTAGATTTAATGTGGTAATCTATATAATCCAAGTTTTACCCCTTGGATCGTTATTTTACGGCAAAACTCAAATAAAGCTATTTAGCTAACATATTACGTCTTTCGATTTCTATACTTATTCTAAGTATTTACCTAATCGTGAAATTCGTTTTCAAACAACCCTTAAGGGTTGTTTGTCCAATTTAGCCTACGAGGGCGTTTTGGTCGATTATGATCCTTCTTTTACAACGAAGGGCTCTCCCCAATTATTCGACCAAATATCACTTTTAACTACAACAAAATATGCGTACCTGGCTCGAATCAACAAATAGACCCGATTTATACCTCGCTTTTATTATCACACCATCAATGATGACGCAACTATCCAATTTTGCTAATCGGTCCTGTTAACATAAGACTTGACGACCACATTAGTCGATATTATCAAATGGTGTTATCACCACCATTCGACCCGTTTGGACTATATGCCCAACATTATCTATTTAAACCAAAAACACCGTTTTTGATTTCCAATTCATACATCATCCCTTCCCGGGTTTTATAACCATACCCTTTTTCTTTTACACTCTTTTCTTGCAGTTTCAACCCATTTCGGCTTACGCCATGGGTATCCTTTCAACCATGATTTACATAAGTCGACACTTGACAAATTTCCAAATTTCCAATATTATTGTTTTCATGTTCACAACATATCAAAATAACGAGCATTCTACATAAGTGTGTAAATTACACTTACCTTGCATCCGAACTACGCTTTTCTTCTATGCCCGACTCGTTTGACCCGCTTTCACTCCAAGCTTCACCTAGCTTGTTTAAGCGCCAACTATTGTTCATCATTTACAAGGTGGTTAGATTAGTTATTAACAATCACGACTATACCACCTTACTTATTGTCTTAGTCGAAACCACTTATTCGACTTCATCACTAGTTAGTTTGACTTTCTAAAGTCAACTACTTTTAATCATATAATATGCACGATTAAGGCAAATCAACATTATGATTAGAACCCGTTTTATCCCATGTCTCATGTAATTAGTCAAGCTTGTCAATTACGCGTTTCACTTGAATTTAAACACTTTACTTCTCATTTAGGCATTTTAACAAACACCTAATGGGCATAATTCTACACATTTGCTAACTAGTTCTTTATTAGTCATTTTTACCAAGATTAACATCAAATTTCAACCCTCCATGTCTAGTGTTCATGAACTATATCAAGAACTTATATCATAGCAATCAATATTCATCACATTAACACTTCCAAATCCGAGTGTTCATCATAACATACAAAAACCCACTTCAAGTCATGCATAAGCTTTCACTCAAACTTATAATTTGTTCAAGTATCTTGCATCAACTATCACCTATGATGATTTCTAACACCAACATATCGTCATCTTCATTATTAAGTCAAAACCCACTTAGCATATAATAGGGTAATTATCAAATCCCTAGTTTTGACGACAATTCATCAAATTTTCTATTAGGGTTTGTTTCTAAACCAAGATATAATCATAATAACACTCATAGAATCAATATTCATTCCAGAATTTCGATTATGATTGTTCATCATAATCTCAAAGTATCACCAAATCGAAATTTTCAACATACCTTGTAATCCCCATGACTAGGTGGTCACGAATTTGTGTTCATGCATTGATTTGGCTCTTGATTTGGGCTTCAATTTGAGAGATTCTTGAGGGACTAGGGTTTTTGAGCAAGAGAGCCTTCACTGGCTTTGTTTGAAGTCGCAGACACACACACGTATGTGTGTGTGTGTTTTGTTTATTAATTGATTTTTAATAAAACTTTATCTAATTTGCTCATGTTTAGTCCCTCGACTTTACACCAGTTATTTATAGGTATCTTAACCATATTTGTTCCATTATGTCAAGACACTAACTAACTAGGTTAGTATTCCTAGTTACTTGGTGAGTTCCGGGAATTATAACCCGTTATATTTTAAGTCCCGTTAACTCGGGCTCTTATAAATTCAATTCCTGAAAACTTTGATTCGCTTATATTTACTATTTGTATTTCTTGTTTAAACCCAAATATTTGCCGCGTTATTTTTTTACTAATAACGGTACGTTACCCGTCTTTTAGTATTAACAGAGTTTAATTACCAAGCCCATTTTCGGGGTGTTACAAGTCTACCCCCCTTAAAGAGGTTTCGTCCTCGAAACCTTGCTTACATAGTTCATTGAGTTCTGAACTCAATGCGTTTCACCTGAGTAATCTCTTAAGCATTATTCATACTTTAACCAATTGTTTGCATTACCAGAAAAATTATGGTAATATCTTTTCGGTTACATAACCCCTACGTACCTCATACGACATAATGTATCTTGAAATAACGTAATTCCGTTATTTCTGCTAGTTTAGTCAACTTAGCGATTTCCATCGCTTTTATATATTATCGAACTCTTGGTGAATCCGTTACCTTGACCCGTTTAAAGGTCTTTATTGAAATATTTCGCTTTTAGCAATAATTTCTTTAGTTTTCGGATTTATTGATTCGGCTCAATTATACCGAATCCCCCGTTTCTGAGCAAATCAAATTTCTTGACTTGAATTGCTGACCTTAACCGGTCTCACTAACTGGACTTATTAGTCCCGTTACTTTTCACCTCTCGCTTGGTTATAATGTGATTTTACTTCACATTACATTTCCTAACCGTGATCGTGTCACATCGTGTTTAGTTTGCATCAACCTTTTATTTTCGAAAATAACACTTTTCGAATATATCGTCTTGCGCCAATCTGTGTCCAGACTTGTATCTTTCATGCTTATAATTTAAATTCCTATCAGGATTTATGTTTGTAAAAACGCTATTTCTTACTAAAACCGAAATTTTAGTTTTAGGATCTTCTCATTAACTTTTGTCCATTATCCATGCCAGGATATTGACAGTCCATAATTTATTCTTTTACAGTCTTAGTTTTATGCGGGAAATCACAACTAGTTCCCTTGCTTTACACTATTGACCCTTAGATTCTTTCATTTAGCCCCATAGGCTATTTCTTTAAGTTTTTCACCCTTTTTAAGGTGAGATATTAACAACTCGTCTCCTTCTCTTTTATGACCCGAGGGTCTTTTTGGTCCCGTAGACCTTAACACTGTGTTTAATCCCGTAGGTTATGATGATCCCGTAGATCATCTTTTATTCTTGTCTATATTCAAATGTATATATACATATATAGCTTCTAAGCATCTCTTATTATGTTTGGAATCATTTATTTTCGCTCTTGAATTTCAATTGACCTTGACCGTAGTCTAAGGTTTCATTTTTATATTCCGACTTTGTCCTTAAGTATGACGTTTTACAAAAATGACACGTTAAGGGACATATTTGCATTTTCCGGGTTCGAGTGTAAGTACACCCCCTCCCAATGCATATCTAAATCATTTTACATGTTTACATTCTCCGGGTTCGAGTGTAAGTACACTCCCTCCCAATACTTGTCTAAATCATTTTACATTCTTGCGTTTTCTGGGTTCGAGTGTAAGTACACTCCTTCCCAATACTCGTCTAAATCATTTTACATGCTTGCGTTTTCTGGGTTCGAGTGTAAGTACACTCCTTCCCAATACTCGTCTAAATCATTTTACATGCTTGCGTTTTCTGGGTTCGAGTGTAAGTACACTCCTTCCCAATACTCGTCTAAATCATTTTACATGCTTCTTTGTCCCTTCACTCGGGCTCATTATCCTAATGTAATACGCTCCCGTCACTTGGTTGTGCGTTTACATTATTATCAAATATTTTGCTTATCTGATTCATTTGGGTACTTTTTAATTAGTCCCCTTTACCCCGCCTCTACTACATTGGATGTAGATGTGTCCGCTATAAGAAACTCATGGTATCATATGTCACTACTTACTTGGCCAGAGTAAGTGATTAACACATGACATACACGACCTTTTTATAGTTTTCACATCACGCCCTATGTAAGTAATACCTCTATTTATTTCTCTTGGAAACAATATCCTGGATAGGTATTCTATTCAGGTTTGTCCAAGTTTTCAATCTAAATCTGCAACTATCAGTTTCTACATATTGGTTGCATGTTTATATTCATGCAATAATTTAAACGTGCACCTGGTAAATGCTTGCCCTAACGGGCTTTTCTTGCCATTTGCCTTGTTCGCGACCATTACGTGATTTAGGTCCTTGATGAGCATGCTCTTCTTGTCATATCTTGGACCGTTCCATCATCATATCCACAATTCGTTTTGACTCTCGTCGTCTTTAAACGCGAGTGTCCTTCAATTAAAACATTCACAAAAGTTAGTAACGTCAACTTTAATAATCGCCCGTATTATAATACAAGTCTTTTTCTACTATACGTGTCAACGCGCGTATTTTCGTCAACTACATCAATCGTTTAATTGGGGTAACGTGTGTTACACGATAGCCCTATGTGTTATTTACAACAATTAGCATACTAAACTATTAGCATACGTATACTTACCGGATTTGCGATCAAGCCTCGAACCGAACACTCATCTTTATTAAGAGCATAAGGTTTAAGTCCAAGCATGGTTTTCCCCGCCATACTTGAATCTCTTAAACCAAGGCTCTGATACCAACTTGTAACACCCTAGTTATTATTTAACGTTTATCGTATAATCTAAACTCATAATCATGTAATTACAATCACGATTATACTGAAAATACGGGCTTGTTAAAAACTTTTTACAATTTATAGTGATGTAACATAGTGCGATTTAATTCACCGTTTCAGAATAACGAACGAAACAACTTGCGGAAGCTTTATTTAACATGTGTTCGGTTCTTGCACGACGCTTGATCTTCATCCGGGCTCTCGACATATACCTGTGTTCAAAACCAACTTAACAGTTAGTTTTGATAATTAAATATCTAATATAACGAGAAGATTATGTAAATCCAACATTGATAACAAGACCCAAAACAATATGCTTGAATTTGGCCTCCACCGTAAATTACGGTGGAACCGTAATTTACGGTGGCCTCTGAATTGTTCTTCCACCGTAACACAGTTGGAAATCACCGTAACAAGAATCAGCTCCACCGTAAATTACGGTGGCACCGTAATTTACGGTGGACCCTGCATCCAGCTTCTCCATTTTGCCGTTTTTGATACGAAAACTTCCGTATCTTTCCAACCGCTTATTCGAAAGACCTACCGTTTCTTCCTACATGTTTGTAATTTGATTCTCCATCATATGGAGTTAAAATCCGACTTCCGGATTAACAAATTTATAGAGTTTTAAGCTTTTGGCTTAAATTTGGAATTTACCCATTTTAACCCATTCATGTACTTATCAAACAAACTTATTTGTTTGACCCCAAATTCTCGTGAATCTTCAAAATTTCTATATTGTCTATCCTATTTGGCTCATACCGCGGGTTTCCTACACATTTTAAACCCGCTTATACTCAAGTGCTTATTTTGACCCGTTAAGGGTAATTAAGCACTTTAATTCATAAATCGCTGTCAATTGTTTCTAGCATTCGCATTACCACATTTCTTATCATATGATCTTCCACCACAAGTAAATTTGTGGTAGATTTAATGTGGTAATCTATATAATCCAAGTTTTACCCCTTGGATCGTTATTTTACGGCAAAACTCAAATAAAGCTATTTAGCTAACATATTACGTCTTTCGATTTCTATACTTATTCTAAGTATTTACCTAATCGTGAAATTCGTTTTCAAACAACCCTTAAGGGTTGTTTGTCCAATTTAGCCTACGAGGGCGTTTTGGTCGATTATGATCCTTCTTTTACAACGAAGGGCTCTCCCCAATTATTCGACCAAATATCACTTTTAACTACAACAAAATATGCGTACCTGGCTCGAATCAACAAATAGACCCGATTTATACCTCTCTTTTATTATCACACCATCAATGATGACGCAACTATCCAATTTTGCCAATCGGTCCTGTTAACATAAGACTTGACGACCACATTAGTCGATATTGTCAAATGGTGTTATCACCACCATTCGACCCGTTTGGACTATATGCCCAACATTATCTATTTAAACCAAAAACACCGTTTTTGATTTCCAATTCATACATCATCCCTTCCCGGGTTTTATAACCATACCCTTTTTCTTTTACACTCTTTTCTTGCAGTTTCAACCCATTTCGGCTTACGCCATGGGTATCCTTTCAACCATGATTTACATAAGTCGACACTTGACAAATTTCCAAATTTCCAATATTATTGTTTTCATGTTCACAACATATCAAAATAACGAGCATTCTACATAAGTGTGTAAATTACACTTACCTTGCATCCGAACTACGCTTTTCTTCTATGCCCGACTCGTTTGACCCGCTTTCACTCCAAGCTTCACCTAGCTTGTTTAAGCGCCAACTATTGTTCATCATTTACAAGGTGGTTAGATTAGTTATTAACAATCACGACTATACCACCTTACTTATTGTCTTAGTCGAAACCACTTATTCGACTTCATCACTAGTTAGTTTGACTTTCTAAAGTCAACTACTTTTAATCATATAATATGCACGATTAAGGCAAATCAACATTATGATTAGAACCCGTTTTATCCCATGTCTCATGTAATTAGTCAAGCTTGTCAATTACGCGTTTCACTTGAATTTAAACACTTTACTTCTCATTTAGGCATTTTAACAAACACCTAATGGGCATAATTCTACACATTTGCTAACTAGTTCTTTATTAGTCATTTTTACCAAGATTAACATCAAATTTCAACCCTCCATGTCTAGTGTTCATGAACTATATCAAGAACTTATATCATAGCAATCAATATTCATCACATTAACACTTCCAAATCCGAGTGTTCATCATAACATACAAAAACCCACTTCAAGTCATGCATAAGCTTTCACTCAAACTTATAATTTGTTCAAGTATCTTGCATCAACTATCACCTATGATGATTTCTAACACCAACATATCGTCATCTTCATTATTAAGTCAAAACCCACTTAGCATATAATAGGGTAATTATCAAATCCCTAGTTTTGACGACAATTCATCAAATTTTCTATTAGGGTTTGTTTCTAAACCAAGATATAATCATAATAACACTCATAGAATCAATATTCATTCCAGAATTTCGATTATGATTGTTCATCATAATCTCAAAGTATCACCAAATCGAAATTTTCAACATACCTTGTAATCCCCATGACTAGGTGGTCACGAATTTGTGTTCATGCATTGATTTGGCTCTTGATTTGGGCTTCAATTTGAGAGATTCTTGAGGGACTAGGGTTTTTGAGCAAGAGAGCCTTCACTGGCTTTGTTTGAAGTCGCAGACACACACACGTATGTGTGTGTGTGTTTTGTTTATTAATTGATTTTTAATAAAACTTTATCTAATTTGCTCATGTTTAGTCCCTCGACTTTACACCAGTTATTTATAGGTATCTTAACCATATTTGTTCCATTATGTCAAGACACTAACTAACTAGGTTAGTATTCCTAGTTACTTGGTGAGTTCCGGGAATTATAACCCGTTATATTTTAAGTCCCGTTAACTCGGGCTCTTATAAATTCAATTCCTGAAAACTTTGATTCGCTTATATTTACTATTTGTATTTCTTGTTTAAACCCAAATATTTGCCGCGTTATTTTTTTACTAATAACGGTACGTTACCCGTCTTTTAGTATTAACAAAGTTTAATTACCAAGCCCATTTTCGGGGTGTTACACCTAGGGTAGGCCATAGCTCGTCCGAGTCTGCCCTAGCTTCGACACGCTACACGATACGTGGCAGCACCGGGTGCGGCCCTGACTCCCTGCTGTCGCGGCCCGCGTAAGCTCAAGGGGTGGCTTACGCGCCCCGCGAGAGACATATTTTTCTTGTTTTTAATTTATTTTTAATGGTATTTCATATTTTGGGCTCGGTTTTCACATACGGGATGTATTTTAAGACATATGAGGGTATTTTAAAATATATTAGGGTATCGAAAAATATTCAGGAGGGTTGTTATATTTTCACAAAAATAATCTTGCACTAGACGTTCATGAGCACCTAACCGATCTCGTTCAAGAGGCGGTTGTCTGGTACGCGATGTAGAGGATTGGGCTTCTTCTCGCAAATAATTAATCGCCTCATGCGTAATTGCGATAACCATATCGAATATATGGTTAAAAACTCGTCGCCATTCAAACGACCACTCGTCGTTGTTATGTGAAGAAAGTGAGGAAACAATTGACCACTTAGTGTATTTTGTAGGGCAAAATCATGATCGCACCCACCCCTTGAAAAATAAAAATAGTGTATTTTGTATGGTAAAATCTCGATCGCACCCCTTAAAAATTTGGTTAAACCCCTCTTTTGCACTCTAGAAAATAATTCTTGAGCCCGTCACTACCCTCCATCAGGTCACTTGTCTAGTGTTTAAGTATTTATATATTATTATTTTGCAACATGTTTTGGCTTTAAGTTGTTGTAAGTTGTGCTAAATTGGTTCTTTATGCATTTCATTGTTGTACTATTTGCATATTGTGTTGTTTACAGGTGGTAGGAATTTAAGAACCTGTGTATTGGTTTTGTCACAAAAGTCATGTTTTCTAAAACAACTCATTGCTTTTGTACACGGATCCTTCACTTTTCTTTCTTTGATGTCGCTACTTTCTCTCTCTAAGACCATGTGTAGTGGTAACAACTTATAATGCCCCCACCATGGGGCATTATCCGACACGTGTCATCCCAGTTAGCATGGGGCATTATAGCAAAAAGTGGTGTAGTGGGGCATTATTCCAATAACGCCCATATTATTTTTAATGAAAAAAAAAAAAAAAGCACACAACATACAAACAAAATTCTGCAACTTTCAAAAAGGTGTCAGAGCATGTGGTACATGTGGGTAAATGTCATTGGTGGGTCAACAATCACACAAACCACTTAAGCGTTTTAAAAATCACGCCAAAAACAGAATTTTCAAAAAAAAACGCCGGGTAACGCCTACTGTAGTGGGGGAGGGGGCGTTTTGGGGCGTTTTTTTTCAATTTTTTTTAAAAATCACGCCCCACTACGGATGGTCTAATACGATTCTCTGTCTTCTCTACTCTTTTTCCGGTGATATTCGTGGTTCCACTGGCGACGAGTAGTCGTTTGAATAGCGGCGGTGTCATCATTGCAATATGACGACGAGTCGTTGTTAGAATGGCGTCGCCGGACATGCAACGACTCATTTTGTAGAGAGAGGGAGACCTACGGGGATCCTAGAGAGAGAAACAAATCGAGGCGAGTGCGGCCATGCCGTTGCCGGAGGCTTTCCAGCCATTTCTAGCTGTCTTAATAAGTTGCCATGACCTTTGTTTTTTTCTCGGTTTGTCGGCTTAAGTGTTTTGGATCTGAGTGATAACGATGGTGGTTGTCATTTTTGTGCTATTTATGTGTAGCATTAAGTGGCAAATTTCGTTTCCACATAGTTCTGTTGTTCAATTTGGGGCTGCTCCATATGATTGTACCCTATGCATTGTTCATGGTATCGTTGGTTGCGGCGGCGAGACGGTGGTGGTGGTTTTCATTGTGGTGTTAGTAGCTATATTTTAGTGAATTTGTTTAAAGGCTGTGATGATCTAAGAAAAGGGAGACATCGAAGATCCAACCCGTATCTTGGCGGGGCAATATCCGGATGGCATAGTTGAACTTTTGTGATTATGCAACCGTGTATTTGCAGCCATGTGATAAGGCACATCTTCTTTGCCCCCATCCCTCTATTACGTATCTGAGCCTCTCGATGTTTTTTTACATTTATTTGTGTATGTATTGAAACAAAGATTAGGATTTTAAGTTTTTGTTTGCGTGCACATGAGAGGGAGAAGAAACATGGCTGCAAGTTTATTTGTGTGCTATGTTTGAAAAAGGTCTGTATATCAGTGTGAATGGAAAATAATAAGTGTCGAACGTACTACAAAGGGGATAATGTTAATGTGATGTTTGGGTAAACCGTAAATGTGCATTGATGGGTGATGGGTTTACTGTGGGCTTGAGGTAACTACAATTACTATTGGGGTAAAATGGGTAGATGAAACTCTAGATTTTTTTTGGAAGTTGAATTCTAAAATAGCAATGGCAGATTAAGTTTCTTCAGATTTTTTTTTTTCTGTTTTTCCATTTAACATTTAATTTAGTTTTTCCTAAATAATTTATTATAACTAAAATATTTTAAAAATCTGGATGCTTCGTATTTGTTAATTTTTCTTTTTTTTTTTGTAAATAAACTTTTTATAAGTTGAGTTGTATGAAAAATAAAGTATATTTACCATACAAGACTATAGTGAAAAATAAAGTCTATTTACCATACAAGACAAGACTATAAAATATTTTATACATAATTCAACTCACTTTATTCAATGATCGAAATATACAAGAAAAAAACTAAGCAATACTAATTTCTTAATGGTATTTGTCTCTTATAAAAATAGTGTAGGTCTAAAAACACAATATAAATATATATTTAACGGTGGGATTGAATCTTATCACCAGAATGTATATTTGATGATTATATGCGAATGGAAAGTTAATAGCTGAGTAGTATGTTTGCAAATCGTTCAAATTGCATCGATAAGGTCTAAACTCTAAAGAAATACTTATATATATCAATTACCTAATGATGATTATTCAAAGCATGTTGTACCATAGAACCTACGGAAAGTAGTTTAAGATTATATTTTCACCTTTTGCGGTTAAAATTAAGACGTCTTTTGACAAAAAAAAAAAAAAAACAAAAAAAAAAAGTATTTTAACCTGCAACGTACAGGTTGAAGCATGTTCGCTAAGAGACCCTGCCATGTTCATGTTCGCTAAGAGACAACACGTTTGCTAAGACCAAGCGTAGTGGGGCGTTTTTTTTTTTTTTTTAAATTGCCCAATCACGCCCAAAAACGCCCCTTCACCGCCCCCTGGGCGTGATTGGGCGTTATCTTGCAAAAAAAGCCCCTTGCCGTGGTTTGAAAAACGTCGAATGGGGGGATTGTTGGCCAATCACACTTGAGCTTCCATTTGCTTGGCTAATAAGAATTTTAAATGTTTTTTTTATTTTATTTTACTACAAAACATAATGCCCAATAATGCCCTATCCCCACTACACCCATTTTAGAAAACGCCCAATGATGTCCCATTGCTGACTGGGTTGTCACATGGCGCAAAACGCCCAATGGTGAATATTGCCCACTACACATGATCTAAGAGACACTGTCGTGTTCATGTTCGATAAGAGACCCCGCCGCAACGCGGCGGGGGTTAAACCATGGGAGGCTTTGATGGTGTGCGGGGAGGACCTCTGCACAAGGCTCGTGATTTCGAGGGACATGCGATTTAAAAAAAAAATCCGATACGTATATGTTATTTTTTCAAACAGTAAACACATACAACTTCCAATATAGGCTCATTTACAAATCATTTTTTTATGGTTTAGAATTTAGCCCACTTGAAATTAGGTTTATTGAGCCAAATGCTAATTTGATTTTTTTTTTAAATAATAATAAAACATAACGGAAGGGCCACATTTTTTCAATCTTGAACAGTGTACGTGAATTTTCAGAGACGCCTCTGGGTTAGACCTAGTTAGTATTTATAATCACATATTATTTGGTTTTTGTAAATATTATAACTTGGGTATATTTTATTGCATGTCACGTCGAATCTTTGTATTTTATTTTATTTATTTATTTTTTTTAACGGCCAACAAACTCAATCCCGAGCACTCTCGGGGCACCCACTGGATAAACGGAGTACTCCGAGAGTAATCCGAGTCCACCACCAATTCCGGGGAAAACCCGGTAACTCACCTGCCCATAGGCACGACGGTGAAATTACCGGTAAAACCCGTTTGGCTCAAGGATCCAACCCAGATTTCCCTAAGTCTTCTATCATTGCCCACCAATGCCTCACTCTGCACCAAGTGGGAGTCAAACTGCATCTCACAAGAGAAATACAAGCTCTTCACTACTTGATCTAGAGATCATTTGCCTTTGTATATATTTTAACGTACTTTTTTTTGGTTGTCGCGATACCTTTACAAAGATCACACGGATCCAACCCCCTCAATTAGCTCAATCACTCCTTACTAACCGATAGATTGAAAAAAAACATTTCCATGTTCTGATTGATATTTTACAAATAATACGATCTTCAAATTATAAATTTAGATTAATAATCAGTTAAAAAATAAAAGTAAAGTATTTATTTCTTATCTTACATAAAAGTAAAATATTTATTTCTTATTTTACGTTTCAAGTCATTCTTTCCCAAATATTAATTTCTAATAAAAAAAAAAGATTACAAACCTACAAAAAATGAAAAATGAAAAATTTAAGATTACAGCACAAGCCATGCGAATTGCGATATATTGTTTTAACAACAAAAAGAAAAATACCCTTTTGTAAAAGAAAAATTATTAACTTAACAGGCAAACTTATGTTAATAATGTTGTTATAGATAGTTAAAGTGAACGATTCCAAAGAATGTCATGTATAAATACAATGTTATCCTTTAAAAATATTGTTTTAATCAAAACTGATTTTTGATTACTTTTTAAATCAGGTTAATATCTATACTATATAATAAAAGAAACCACTTTTTGGACATTTGTCATCGTAGTAGACCATCTCTTATAGATAATTATAATTTTAGTTTAATCTCTTCTAATTAATTATAAATAACCCTCCTACAAAATATTATTTATTTAATATCTTATATTATAGATAATCCTCCTACTAAATATTATTAGTTTAATATCTTATGGATAATTATTATTTAGTTCAGTCTCCTTCTCATTTATAATATTATTTATTTGAATTAATTATATTTGAACGTTTTGTTTAGTTTGGTATCAAATAGATTTTACGAAACTTAAATTAAAATTAACTAATATTATTTATCATTTATACATTTACAGAGTTTTAAATAAAGGGTTAAATTTATCGAGACTTCGTTAACAAATTTTGCAACAGAATAATCTATTTTTATCACGAAAACCAAACTTTGTATTAATATATTAAATATTTTTATTTTCAATATACAAAATTACATTTACTCGACTCGTGTAAGACATGAGGTTTTTTAAGATATAACTTTTTATTATTTGATATATAAAATTAGATTTATTAAATCTGTACAATACACGGGCTTTTTTAAGGATATATATTTTTTATTATTTAGTACAGAAAATTACATTTATTTAAACCGTGTAATGCGCATATTTTTAAAGATGTATTTTTTTTATTATTTGGTATATAAAATTACATTTATTCAACCCATGTTATAAATGAGGTTTTTTAAAGATGTATTATTTTATTATTTGGTAAACAATATTACATTTATTCAACCCGTGTAATACATGTGGTTTTAAAGATATAACTTTTTTATTTGGTATATAAAATTACATTTATTCAACCCGTACAATATGGTTCTTATAGATATATCTTTTATTATTTAACTAGGTTAGAACCCCGTGTATTACACGGGTTAAATAAATGTAATTTTATATATTAAATAATAAAAAATTATATCTTTATGAACTCTGTATGTTGTACGGGTTAAATAAATGTAATTTTATATATCAAATAATAAAAAAAGTTATATCTTTAAATACCATGTGTATTACACGGATTAAATAAATGTAATTTTGTATACTAAATACTAAAAAGCCGTATCTTTAAAAAACTCGTGTATAATTGGATTGAATAAATCTACCAAATAATAAAAAATTACTTCCTTAAAAACCTCGTATATTACACATCTTGAATAGATCTAAAAAAGAGTTATATCTTTAAAAACTATGTGTATTACACAGATTAAATAAATGTAATTTTGTATATTAAATACTAAAAACGTCGTGTCTTTAAAAAACCCGTGTATAGTCGGGTTTAAAAATCTACCAAATAATAAAAAAATTATATCCTAAATAAATGTAATTTTGTATATTAAATATTAAAAACGTCATATCTTTAAAAAACCCGTGTATAGTCGGGTTGAAAAATCTACCAAATAATAAAAAATTATATCCTTAAAAACCTCACGTTTTACACAAGTTGAATAAACATAATTTTGTATACCAAATAATAAAAAAGTTATATTTTTAATAATTAGGATAACATTTAATATTAATTTATTATTTATGTATTTAATATAAGATAAGTAGATAAGAGAGATATTTGTTTTAAAAATATATTAAATTAACAATTTATATTTGAGGATAATATTTTATTAAAGTATGATAAGATTTAACATTAATTTATTATTTATTAATTTAGATAAATATAGATTTGAGAATACCTCCAATGAATGACACGTGTCCAAAAGTTGGTTTCTTTTATTATAGTAGTTAGATATATAAAATTATATAAAAATTACATCTTTAAAAATATGTGCATTACATGGTTTGAATAAATGTAATTTTCTGTACTAAATAATAAAAAATATATATCCTTAAAAACCCCGTGTATTGTACAAATTGAATAAATCTAATTTTATATATCAAATAATAAAAAGTTATATCTTAAAAAAACCTCATGTAAAGATGTATTATTTTATTATTTGGTAAACAATATTATATTTATTCAACCCGTGTAATACACGAGGTTATAACCTAGTTATAGAATAAGAACATTGTTTACTTTAAAATTCTTCTACAAAATCTGCTCTTACTTTAAAGTTCAAATATATCATTAATTTATAATGATAATAATATTTTTAAATTAAACATTACTAAAAATATATTTTTATGATTTTTTATATTAGATTTATAATGCTATTGATATTTTTGAATTACTTTACCAAAAATGGCACTTCCCTCGGATATAATCTAATAATAAGCTTTTACTTACGAAAACTAATTTAAATTCAAACCACGATTATCTTTTTTTTTTAAGTTTTGTTGTTATTTATATAAATAGAAGCAAACGATTTTCATTACTTAACCCGTGTAATACACGGTATTATAACCTAGTGTATAATATTTGATTGGAAAAGTAATTTCAAAAGGTCTATCTTATTAAGGGTACAGGGAGTGGTTAAACATTTGGAATAGGTAAACTCCCAAATCACCCAATCACATGGCGTCATGTCAATTGTTTACCTAATGCTAAAAAATGTTGGCGGTTGTTACTTGGGGTTTAGGTAAACTATTTAAAAAAAATAAAAAATGTGTGATTGGTTGAGAATAAATGGACCCCCGCCACACACCCTCTCTCTTCCCCTTTCCCTCCCTTCACCGAGTCGGTGAACCCTCACCGAAAATGTGCACATTTCGGTAAACAATGGATCGGCAAAAGTGATGGCGGTGGATGGAGTTCGGTGCCAAGTGGGTTTACCGCCCCCACTCCGGACACCCTAAGGAACTAAACTAAAGCAAGAAACACATGAAGGACGCTAAAACACAAGATAGGTTAAATCAATTTGCATAGATATGATAAGAAACAAGAAATCACTTCTGGTTTAGTTTTGTTTGCCAATTGCTAACTCAAGTAGTTACATATACATGACATATATTAGTCAATTCACCAATCATGCCAACCATGTTATCTTTATCTATACACTAATCTAGGGTGGAATCGACACAATCATGAGGCACAGGATAATGTGTCTTACAGGGGCGTACCCACCCTAAGCCAAGGGTGGGCGGGCGCACCCCATGAAAAAATATTTTTTAGTGTTATTTTTCGCCTGAAATCCCGACCGCACCCCTTGGAATTTTTCACCCGCACCCCTTGAAAATTTTCAACCGCCCCACTTAGAAAAAAAATAATTATTAACCACTTATTCACTTAATTATTTAATCCAATCAAAGCCCAATCTGTAATCAATTTTTATTAACACAAGCCCAAACCCAACCTAAAAAAATTTGAACGGAATAAAATAACCCAAACCCATCCACCCATTCCATTTCCAAATCCCGCGCCCAAAAAAATTCTGAGCGACTTGACGCCACTGCTCACGACCTGGTGGCTTTTTTTACCGGAAAAACCAAAATTCCGGTTGGACCGACCCATATTACATCAGAATTCCAATATAGAACTAGTATGGTTTATTTATTTATTTTGTTTTATGTGATGATTAGGCGAAAATATAGATGTGTAAGGGTTTAATCTTTTTATATTTTTTTGTTGTTCTAGACTTGTAGTTAAATGATTTTGTTGTTTTATTTATAGCTTTGTTTCTTTAAATTATTAGTTACAAGTAATCAACATTTAATATTTTTTTTTTTTGGTAAAGGGTTACCCCGGTGAATCTATATATTCACAACCAAATAAAACAAGTAGTATAGAGAGCCTACACTAGTTCAATCATGAGACATGCCTCATGAAAGTTAACCAAAGAACACAAACAACCAAAACCACCAAAACAAAAACAAACTAGACAAGAATCTAGAATCAACATTTAATATTAGGGCTTGAATGTTTAAAAATATACTTGAAAGTTATGGGCTATGGTTGAACATGGTCGTTTATTTTGTTTAAGTGTTTAGTGTTGTTTTATGAACTTATGGAGCAAATTATATGAACCAATGGGGTGGTCGTCCATTGGCAAAGGCAAAGCCTTTAAAACACCTAGGTTTGGAAGGGGAATGTCTTGGGTTCAAGTCCCATAGATGACAGAGGATTAACGAAATTAGCCGTTCAAAAAAAAAAGGAACAATGAGTAAGAATGTAATGAACTTATGGCATGTTTAGTATCTTTAGATGATATTTTAGATATATTTCAAAAAAAAAAAAAACTATAGCGCATAATTTTAAATACGTTTGTAATTTGTAATGACGTTTGATGTGTTTTTGATGATTTATAAATTTTAGTTTGATGTTCTTTTGTCTTACATGATCCGACCCGACCCGCTATGAACCGATATTTTTATACAGTTAGTGGCCTAAAATCTTTGAAAATATTCCGCACCCCCAGGAAAAAATTTCTGGGTCCGCCACTGGTCTTACATTAACTAAACCAAACAATAACACAATAATAAATATGAATCCAAATGATCACAACTCAATACAAATCTAAGTTTCCAAATACAAACATCAATCATCAAAGCTAAACAATCAAATTGTAATCCCGTACATGATCTGGGCCTCAGGGGTCGTCTATTCAAAAACGCAGTGGCGAAGCTTGATATTTCCGACCGGGGGCAGAAGTCACCGGAACTAAAAATTTCTATAAAACCGAGGGGTATATACCCAAAAATTTCTATACGAAAAGTATATACTCTCCGCTACTGAGAGAAAAGTTCGGGGGGTCGGCTGCCCCCTCCCGCCCCTTAAAAGCTTCGCCTATGCAAAAACGGTACATTGAGCAGACGAAAACCAAGTGCTTAGGATTGTCTTTAACCATATGAGACGGATGGACGAATGAATACGAAGAACCGAAGATTCAACACCCTGAAGACCAAAGAAAGGGAGACGAGAGGCAAGCCACCACATAGCACCAAGAAAATCTATAAATGGGATCTACCCTCCACCCCCTTTTACCTCCAGCCCAAACCAAACAATACCCAGCCCAACAACGAACCAAATTACAAGTAGACCCAACCCTACCAGGTGCACAGATTACCAATGAGAACAGCAGCACAAAACCAAATATCATAACAGCCCAGCCCCAACCCACCCTTCCAAACAAAGCAACATAGAGCAACAACGACCCAGCCCCTACCACCCGAACTCAGGTAAAGATTTAGAGAGGAGAGAGGCACCAGTGTCCCTCACAATCACAACAATTCCTTTGAACAGTAAAAACTTCTTTTAATTTGTCTAATAAAAGAACATTAAGTTCCAAATTCATAATTTTTAACACCATAAAAACCAAAAACTAAACATAATCTTCTTGCTTGGTGTTTTAATATAACAAAGTTAGTCGATTTACATAATAAAAAGTTATCAAACAACTTGAGTTACTTTGATGGAATAGATCGAGGGGAAACTTGGTTGTTATTCTGGGAAGTTTTCCCTTCATCAATTCAGCAATTTATTATTTATAACAAGCAAAATCGGATAAAAATCCTTATTTGAACGGTAGACAAAAAGTGTTGGCGGGTCAAACGTGAGTCACCCAACCTGGCCCATTTCAAAAAAATGACTAGTTTCAACCCAGACCCATTTTGACCCATTTCATCAAGATCCCTGCTTGTTTAACACCATCACCCAGTATGCAATGTTTGCAAGAACTTAATTTGTAAGTTCCTGTTTCAATCTTGGTAATGCAGACACACATATACGCTTGTATATCAATCAAATGTAACTGGTCTAATGGGCACATCCTTCTAAATACTCATGAATTTGAACCCCTTTATCATAAAATGACGATTATACCCTTCATGACTTTGGCCTCAAGATTCAATCTTCACATGCCTGAAACTAGAATGTTTAATCTTTTTTATGTAAAATAATGGAAGTTCTTCAGTTTTTTTATTTTTTATTTTCTGGGGATGTCTTTTGACCTTAGGTTTTATGCATTGCTTTTACTGATAAAACCAGATAATATACGGGCTGAGGATGGGGCAGGACAGATAATCAACATCCTTATTACACACATAGTTGTCAATAGCGAGCATAGCAATCGCTATCGCGCGCTACGTAGCATATAGGTCTAGGCTCGCTATTAGGGTTGTAGCGATAATAGCGACAAGTTTTTTTATGTTTTTTTTAATACAGATGGCAATTAAATATAGCTATAAAATAGCTGGATTTTAGGTTTTTGTTAAATATACATGTAAAATAGCATATATACCAGGATATTTTGATATAATATACATATTAAGTTTTTCTAGTGTATCTCTGTTTATAAAATAGCTGCCCACTATTTATCGTTATTCGCTATGTCGCATATAGGTACCTTATCGCTATTTGTCGCTATTCGCAATTAACAACTATGATTACACAATAATTGAAGTTATCGTAGTCACTCATAGTTATTAAAGCGAGCGCCCAGGTGGGCGCAAATAATGCCCCGGGCCCAACAAATCGCCTTGAGCGCGCCTCGTGCCTTTAATAACTATGGTTCATGTCAAGTTATTAAAGCGAGCGCCCAGGCGCGCCTAGGCGCAAATAAAGCCTTGGGCCCAACAAATCGCCTTGAGTGCGCCTCGCGCCTTTAATAACTACGATCGTAGTTTGGAAATCACAAAAGTCATATAAAGTTATGAACACAAGGATTCACGTTAATTGTAAAGATTGAAAGCTACAGAATACTAGCAGTGAATCGGTGATAAGTGATAACGACTTCAAATACAGAAGTTCATCAGATTAAGTCACATGTGTTCTTTATTTCTCCAAATAATTTCTTTGTAAAGACATGAACTTGTCGTCTTCTGCTGACTCGCCCCCTTCCTGTCTAGTGCTGCTCAGCACACGTACACGGTCCAAAGCACGACTAACGGATGCCATGCATCAGATATAGCATCTATCTTTCTCATGTAAATGAGACCAAATTTAAGATATCCTTGGTTCTTTCCCAAAAATGTTACGGTTATATATAGACATAGCATTATCAAGACCATAAAATCAACTTAATAATAGCAATAATTAACATAAACTTTATTCTATAGGTGAACTATCAACTATACACAGAAGTCAAGTAGATATCACCTACAACACAATTCAACCTTCCATTATCTTTTAGGCAACTACGAAAGATGACCACTACATAAAGACAAAATAATTACCTAAAACAACCTCAAAGTAAATGAACTTATATCATTGGTACTCACTAGCAGTACACTGAATATCACAGAAAATAAGTGCTAAAGTTCTAATACATTTATATCAAACATATACCACAATCCAAACTAATTTTTCATAAACCTAACTAGTTGCTCAAGGTTTAATCTTCAAGTAAATCCATGAAAACAGGTACTAAAAGACCTTTAAACGCGGCGAGATTTAGGGTGTGGGACACTCAAATAGCTTCGCCTGTTGGTGGATTTGAACTCCATGAACTCGGTTAACCAAAAGTACGCCAGCGTTGAACAAAAGAAGGAAAGGTTGCCCATTGCTAACAGATACATCTAAAAGTTAATCAAATTCTCTTCAGCCTACTCTGTAATAAGTTTACCCTTTCCAGATTCATTTCTTTGAAGCCGAAACTCATGGCATTTACGCGCCTTCTCTTCCAAATCCGAGATGATTTTCTCTGATTTGTCATATATCTCTTTCGGTAGTTGCACTTCTAAGTAATCAAAAAAGTCCCCTAACGTCATCTTCTCCAAATCTTTCCACAGATCATTATCACAACCATCTTTCATACACTCCGACTCCTCTATCACTCCCTTTCCCTTTAACGAACTTCCATCAGCCACGACTCCCTTTCCGTCACAACTTTCTTGATTCTCCGCCACATTTTCTTGAGCCGATTCATCATTCGCGCCCAAATTCTCACCTAAACCACTGTCTTTTACCTCATCAACTTGTAAAGATCTGTCAACAATCTTCTCCAAACCACCGGTTTCTGCATTTTCCAACAACTCTTTTCTCCTTGCTCGGGTCATTCTACCGACTACTGGACCAACAACAACATCTGCAGCCTTTCTTTTATCCAAATCAGCATCCGCCGTCTTCTTCCTCCTCCCTCGCGTCTTCTTAGGTTCTACCTGAACCGAAACATTCACATTCTCCGGTACATCCTCACTCAATGCAGGAACAACAAAACTCACAGCTTCCTTTTTAACACTTCTCAATATCCTCCCATCACTTAAATCCATATCTTTCTTAACACCACTACGCAAATTCCGCTTCTTAACCGCTTCTTTCCCCTCTTTTTCCCCATCAAACCCTAACCCTAACTTTCCACTTTCGCCAACATCATCAAATTGATATTGAGTTCTACATTTTCCTTGCCTCCTAGGGTTACGTCTCGGTGGAACCACCGATTCAGCTTGCATATTCACAACAATTGAGGTCAACTCACCTATCTTAATCCGGTCGCCATCGTTGAGAGCAGAAGGAGTGTACGGCTTAAGCATTTGGCCGTTCAAAACAGTGCCGTTGGACGAATCGAGATCGCAAAGTGTCCATTTGCTCAACTGAGTGTCGAATTGGATGCATAAGTGTTTGGATGAGATTCCAGAATCCTTGATTGCGAATGTGTTGCCTCTAGCTACACGGCCGATTTTGATTATTGAGGTTGATGAGTATTCTAGGGGTTCGCCTGCTCTAGGGCCTTTTTCTATTATCAGCTTCAATGTTGGTGTTAGTTTCTCCATTGATACGCTGCTGTGTAGGGGTGTGTGTGTGTGTGTTTTTGTGGAGTTTTGGGTTTGAAATGAAATTCAAATTCGTTTGGGCGGAGGTTCGGACTAGGGCTGTTCACGAGCCGAGCCGAACCGAGCGGACCTTTGCTCGTGCTTGGCTCGTTTTCAAATCGAACCGAGCGGAGCGGCTCATTTAGAACCGAGCCTCAAATCAAGCGAGCATTTTTCGAGCGGTAAAAATTCCGAGCGAGCGTCGAGCGAAGTTCGAGCGATTTGGACAACCGTGTCGCCCAATTTAAATTTGCTGAAAGTGATAGTGACAATGTTGGGTAGCAAGTTTCTATGTCTTTAAAAACACATATTTCATGGCATAATATTTTTCTTATGAATAACAATGTTGTGGCCGACGAGGCGATGATTTATGATTATATTGCACGAACAATTACGGTGAGAATAGGTGACGATTGACTTAGGGTAACGAAATGAAACATTGAGGCGATGAGCAGGCTATCATTTATCGGTTTATGGTTTAACTTTTAGATTTGATATTAATTTTTTTATCGGCCTGGTTGGGCTAGTACGTATAGATATAGTTGTAAATTTGTATATAATGAACCAAAATCTAATAGAGTGGTACATATAAAGCTCTAAATTTAATTTATATTTAAGTATATACGTATGTGTAATGTGCGTATATATTTAGGTGTGTGTATATATATGTATAATTTATATTTGTGTATATATATGTGTGTGTATATACATGTTTATTATATATGTAAGTGTATATGTATATATACTAATTAAAAATAATAATTCGAGCCGAACCGAGCCGAGCGGACCTTTGCTCATGCTTGGCTCGTTTACAAACCGAACCGAGCAGAGCGGCTCGTTTACAACCGAGCGTTAAATCGAACGAGCATTTTCCGAGCAATTTCCGAACGAGCGATGAGCGGCGAGCAATTTGAACGGCCCTAGTTCGGACCCAAGTTTTGAAAACGCTCGAACTCAAGGGTCAAGAATAAAAGAATAGAAACAAAAGTAAATTGCAAAAATCGTTTAGATTGAAAACTATATCTTTTGACTTCAATAAATACAGAGAAAACGTATTTTATGTTTACAAACCATTACATGTTATGTCTTTTAACCCTAACTTAGTTAATTTTCATAGTTAAGCCTGACGAATTGGACCCCACATGAGGGTATTTTAGTCATTGTACCTTAAATATTAAGATAAATGATCATAAAAAAATAATAATACATTAATTATGTTTAAAAAAGATTATACATTTGTACATATATACACACATAATTCTCTCTCTATATCTCAATTATATATCTCTCTCTAACTTCCCTTCCACCTCCACCTACTCCCACCGGCCACCACCACAACCACCGTCACCACCATCCATATGTCACCACAACCATCCGCCAGACTAAAGCCCAAGCAACAATAAACCACCTGTGGTGTCTGAGCGGTGAAGGGTTGCCTCTAAACACATCGCTAGACTAGCAAGCCACCTGGACATGTCAGTGCCGTAGATGGTGTAGGTGGCCGGTGATGGCGATTTAAAAGAACGTTTGAGTTCTTGCTTTTTTGCTCTGCATTGCTCAAGACTTTTCTTTTATCTTCAAATCTTTCATCATCTTATTTAAATTCTCCTTTATGGGTTTTGATTCTACAACCACTATCCTCATCTAGGAAACATAAAAATTCAATCTTGATTATGGGTTTCTTGATTATGGTCAGGAATTTTGATGAGGTTTTCGATGGGGGTATAATTGGTGAGCAATTTTGATGGGATGTGCGACCAGGATACCAGTTAATAGAGGAGAGAGAGAGAGAGAGAGAGATAGAGATAGATATGGAGGGGGAGAGAGTATTAGCAACAGGTTGAAAAAGAGTGGTCGAAATGGGGGTTTAGGGTTTTAATAGAGGGAAGATAAGTTGGTAGGTTAAATGACTTATATGCCCTCACATGAGCCCCATATGACATGAGTTAACTAGAAAAATAAACAGAGTTTGGGGTAAAGGATATAACTTGCTAGGGTTTGTAAACATTAGGTATGTTTACTGTACTTATTAAAGACAAATGACACAGTTTACAATAAGTAGCATACATAAAGGACGATATTTGTAATTTACTCCAGAAATAAAATCACCAAACATCCAAAAGTAAAAAAATTATATGGGTAAATTTGTAATTTCAATTAGTAAAACACAGTGACTAGAATGTGAGATTTAAAAGGGAGAGACAAACAGGAACACAAATTACAATTTACTCAAGGGAGAGACAAACAAGGACACAGGAATACAAATTGCGGTTACTCGAATATTTATTTTGATATGAACTAGTAAAATTCCCCCTCGCTACACGACGAGAATGTTGGGTTGTATCGATTCGTTTTGTTGTGATATTGCCACAGTACCGATACTCGATATAATAACTAAAAAAAAGTTGTGATATACTTAAAAGGAGGTCAAAAACAAGGTATTTTAAAAGTTGTAAAAGAAGAAAGTATGCTCAAAAATAATTATAATAATAAGGCTGGAGGGTGTGGCTTAGCACCACCCCGCCACATCGACAACAATAGCGCCCTGGGGCGCCATTGACCACCCCACCACCGCTAAGAGAGGGGCGCTATGGCCCTTCCGCCATCGTGCTAACGGGCGTTTTTGGCTTGATCAAGGTATTTAGTCAAGATAAGGGGACGCTATAGGCATTGAGGGGGCTTTATACCACGCTCTGCAAGTTAAAGGAAGGGTTTTAAAGCCCCTTGTGTGACGTGGTGTTGACGTGGCGCTGAGGTGGCGTGATAAAATCCCTAGGGGCTTTATACCACACCCTCCAGCCTAACAATAAGAAGAAGAATATTTAAAATATAATAAACTAACTTTTCTCATTTGTAGTATATAAGGCTATGGGGTGTGGGATAAAGCCTTTATCACGACACGTCAGCGCCACATCAGCCAGGGGGCTTTATCACACATTCTTTTAACTTGTAGAGTGTGGGATAACGTCCCTTATTAAACAAAATTAAAAAAAAAAATTATTGGATGAAATGACGTGGGCCCCACCTGCAACTCACCTTCTTTCTCGTTACCATGGTGAAACCCCTTCAATGGCACCCCTTGTTAAACGGTGGGGTATGGGCGGTGGTGCCCCTATGGCGCTATCGAAGGTGAGGTGGCGCCCTCCACACCCTCCGGCCTAATAATCATACTTGAAAAAGCAAGTACAACAATACTATAATCTCCATATAACTAAAAAACAAAACAAAAATGTAATCTTGTCACAAAATTCCAAAGTTAGCAATGAGCCAATAGTTACCGTGGAACTTCCATTTGCAAATGTATTATGAGGGTATAATGAATATGTTAATGAAATTAATAAAGGATGAGGAAAACACATAGGTCCATCTATATAAAGAGTGAGGAAAACACATAGGTCCATCTAAAGTCAACAAAGTTTTGAAAAATAAGCTTGATTTGTATATTTAAAATCTTGAAAAATCCTAGAAAATCTTTGGTTGAAAGAAAAGTAATGCATTTAGATCATGGTTGGTTTTTGTCATTAATTTGTGTAAATAAAATATGGGTTTGATTTTGCGATTGAGGTATTTGGAAAAAATCTCTTGTAGGGATAATTTGTTCGACAAAAGTGATGCTTTTGAACTCAAAAGGTTTTGCTAATTCTGAATAGGAAAAGTGTTTAGTCACATAAAGATGTATAACAAGTTTTTTTTTTTTTTCTTTTTTTTTGTAAATGAATTATTGAATTATTGGTATTATAAAAAACATCAATAAGTTAAAAAATTGTTTAGTATAGATAAAATATGGTTCAAACCGTTTGTTTTGCGAGCAGATGTCTGAATGGTTCAGACATTTGTCTCTGAATGGTTAAGCATTATACTGAGTCTGAATGGTTAAGACCTCTAATCTGAATTGGTTAGACATGTGCCTCCGAACGGTTAAGCATTATACTGGTTCTTAATGGTTCAGTTCAACACTTAATGGTTCAAACATTTTACTGGTTCAATACTTAACCATTAAGAGCTTGCCAAACAGCCCCTTAATTTGTTAGAATTTATGCCTGTCACATGACTGTTTCTTGCTAGTCGGGTGCAATTGGGGATGGGAAACAGATCTTTTTATGATCTTGAAAAGATTATTGGGTTTGATTGATATGGGAGATCAATTTGATTATGGATCGGTTTTTGATGCTTTTGAAGGTTTCTTTCTTTTCCAGTGGGTTTCTCTCACTAGCCTTATCTATTATTGTTTCTCTTTATTAGGTAGCGTTTCGTATGCAAGAGTGAGAGGTGGAATGAAATGAATCATTGTGAGGGAATGAAGAAAATAGTGTTTGGTTGGTCGATGGAATGGAATCGCCCATTCCAAAATGCATTCCATTCCCTCAAAATCATTTCATCCGCCCCCCTGTTTTTTCCCATTCCATTCCCTCTTTACCCTTAATTAACAACTCCATAACCCACCACTGTTGCTACCAATCACCACCACCATCATCCGCTGTCGTCACCCACCTCCGCCGCCACTCTCCACCACCTACCGCTGCCACCCACCTCCGTCACTGCCACCGCCGTCGCTTCTGCCACCTCCGATCACCGCCACCACCCACCTTCGATCATTGCCGCTGCCACCTCCGATCACCGTCGTCGTCGCCACCCACATCTGCCACCGCTATCAACTGCCACCACCCACCGCCACCACCTGCGACCACCGCCGTCGCCGCTACCATCTCCGACCATCGTCGCCACCCACATCCGCCATCACCAAACACCACCACCGCTGTCTGTCACCACCCGCAGCCGTCTCCACTCGCCACCACCGCCAACCACCGTCGCCGATACAATTGCCACCTATGACGACGCACCATCACCGCCCATCATTGGCCACCGCCATCTGATTTTATTCATTCGTCTTTTCTCGCATACCAAACAACAAAAAATAATGGTTCATTCCATTCTTACATGGTATCCAAAAGAGACATGGAATGGTAATGATCAATTCCATTATCTCATCCATTCCAGTACCTTGTCCATTCCAGTACCTTGTCCATTCCATTCACTCGTTCATTCCATTACCCCATACCAAACAGACCCGAGTTAAATAAGCAATCCTAAACACCAAATAGGAAACTCTTTACTTTTTTTAGAACGGCAACTCACATAATCTGATAAATTACAAATTTTTTTTGTCCACTACCAGGAACAAACCTAAAGGCAAACACTTATCCAACATTTGATACTACTAGTCCAAAGCCTCCTTGATGAAAATTATTTACTGTCATGGAAAGTGAAAAATAACCTGTAGTCTTTTCGTCTTCTGCTAAAGTAGAATATATTGCCATGTGTGTTGGAGATCGTGAGTTTATTTGGTAATTAAAACATTTTAGAGAGTTAATTGTCAAAATCGTCCCTGAGATTTGGGCAGGTTTACCATTTTTGTCCAAAATGACACTTTTGTATCAAATTGCCCCCAACGTTTGTAACTTTTTGCCATTTTCATCCAAACCACTAACTTAGTTTATTTTTTCTGTTAAGCTGAGGATATTTGGATGAAACTGACAAATATAAAACCACAGGGACGATTTTGGCAATTTACTCAAACTCTTTTAAATTTCTTTTATTTAATTAGTTTTGTTACATATATAATAAAAAAGAATATACATGCAAATTTTATATGAAAAAAAATAATAGCTTTGTCACGTAATTTTTATAAATTTTCATCCAAACACTAACTAAGTTAATTTTTCTATTAAGGCGAAGGATGTTTATAAACTAAGACATAAATTAATTTCTAATTTTTTTATATAGATCAGTTTTATAAAAATAAAATCTACTTAAATTTTAAATTTTATAAAACTAAAATGCTGGTGACCTTATTAAAAATGTCAAATAAAAAAATCTTATCATATGTACCAAGTTTGTAATTCATCTTTTACCTTTTTAAATTCGCTCCTAAGGAAAAACAGAAGCCAGTGCCTCCCCCCCCCCTCTATCAAACAACGTATCGTTACCAAACCTTAAAATTACCCACCACCTTATTGAAAATGTCAAATAAAAAAAATCTTATCATATGTACCAAGTTTGTAATTCATCTTTTACCTTTTTAAATTCGCTCCTAAGGAAAAACAGAAGCCAGTGCCTCCCCCCCCCCCCTCTATCAAACAACGTATCGTTACCAAACCTTAAAATTACCCACCAAATTGTAATTATAATGCTATGAACCAAAAGTTTATTTACTCAAGCCACTCAGAATAAGTATTAGTTAGCTACCCTCATAATCTTAATTAAATAAATATTTTATTTCTACCAACATACTTCCTAGGTGCTCAACACATTTAAAAAATATGTAACGTTTTACAATTTTTTTTCTATATTCACAACTGATAAATACTAAAAGTTGTAATCGATTGTTATGTGTTGCACACCAATGACGTTTTCTCTTTATAAAACTGATTTTCATAAAGATGCTGTAAATTAATTTCTGTCTTAATTTATAAAATTTAAAACATCCTTCACCTTAACAGAAAAAATAAACTGAGTTAGTGATTTGGATAAAAATTTATAAAAATTATGTGACAAAACTATTAATTTTTTTTCTAAAAACTCCATGTATATTCTTTTTATTATATATTTAACAAAAATAATTAAATAAAAGAAATTAAAAAGGGTTTGAGTAAATTGCCAAAATTGTCACACCCCTTTCTAAGGCGGAAGCACGAGGTGTGATCGTGAAAGGTTTTCATTGCATACGATTGGTAAACATACTACATGCTCGTAAAAATAACTTCAAATTACTGAAAACGTAGATTAAGTGATTGCATCACGAGACTGCAAATTGTCTGAAAGTTTACAACTTTATTTAAGGATAAACATAAACGACATCCAGGAGCATGAGTAAGACCGCGTGCACATCCACTTTTAGTTACCTGAAATACATGTGAGTTTTGGAAAAACGTCAACATAATGTTGGTGTGAATTCATGCAGTTCTTGTATTGAACGTTTGTATACTTGTATGAGAAACATGGTATGTATCTTGTGAAAATCCAGTATTCGTGTATAAATCAAGTATTCTTGGATAAATCATGTATTCTTGTATAACTCAAGTATTCCTGTATGTATCAAGTTGTTAATGGGTTGCAAGGCCATTAACATGTGACACGACATAGGAAGCAACCAACCCATAGGCATTTTTCTAGTTGTCGATTTACGACGGAGACACAAAAACACTACTCGGTACTAGTTATCACCAAGAGTGGGGTTGCCCTGGTACCCATTAGATCTAACCTTTTGTTCTGCGGTCTAAGTATGTACACGATTAATGATGCTTATGGTACCCTATTCGTGACACGATTTCTCGTATCATTTCTCAAAACGCATCATACTTGGTACTAGTTATCACCAAGAGTGCTTCTTGTTTTTGTATCATACCATTTATAAACATTGTAATATTTGTAACATGTATTTCACCCCCGAAGTTATAAAACTGAAAACGTTTAAGAGAAAAGGAGGAGCATGAACTCACAACTTTGCGTTCCTGCATCGTAAACTTCACCGGATTTGCTTATCTAGCGTCGTGACCTAAACGTGTTTTATTAACGTTAGTCACTAGACTTGTATCGCACAAGTACAAGTCACTATTTTTTTGTATATGTATTATTGTGTTAAAAATAATTTATATTTTTAACTATGTGTCTTACTTATATTATATTCTCAAAAATAATTATAAGTATCTTGTATTTTGCACCCGAATTATGTATCTTGTATGTTGTATGTGTATTTTTGTGTTTTCACTTCTTAAGAGTATTTAGTGTATTTTCAAGTCCTAATACACTATCACGTATAATACATACTACATACACTTAGCACAAAATTTGGCGATCAATAAATATATATATTCTTCTCAAAAGTATACATACTTAATATCAATTTTTAATCTTGAAGAAATCATCATTTCTTAACACAAAAATTAGGGAAACCTTGGTAAATGTTCTTAGGGAATAAGTTTTCTCAAAAACTTATATTTTTCTAAGTGTCGAAATTTATAAAAATTTTAACAGAGTTTCCCCTAAAAATGGAGGTTTTCCATGTTTTCAAAACATGTGTTTATTTTCTTTTAAATCATCAACAATATCAACAACACAATCAAGACTTATCATAAGCCAAAATCATGTAAATCACACCATATCATGAACTTGAAGTTCTTGTAAAAACTTGTAGTAACTACCTTGTTATTTAGTGGTTTTAGTTACCCTTAAAAGTGTGATTGCTTCTTTAAAAACTCCATTTTTAAAGAATATGGATCTTTACAACTTATGTTCATATTTTCAAAAAAAAAAAAAAAAAAATGCCTCTTCATGTATTTTTCTTGTTACTTACATACTTCTATACTTTATTAACCACCAAAAATAAGGTTTATTTGTTTAAGAACCAAGATTAAGTAAAACTTGTATTTTTAACTTGGTTTCTTGAGAAATCATCCATAAATCTTTAGATCTACAAGTGTTACTACTCACTTTGATCATTATTTTTCAAGAAATCCATGTATTCGTTCAAGTTCATGCTTCTCATGAGGATGATCCATTAACTTTCATCAAGTTCATCCTCTCATCTTGCTAGATTATGTTTTTAATCATGATCTGACAAGATCATATGATGATCAACATCATTTTCATAAACAATCAACAATTCATCAAGCAACCATTATACATCTACTAAACAACATTATTTCATCAAGATATCATCATATTTCACTTTGTGTTTTCAAGATTCATGTGTATGTCTTTAGTGTTCTTGTTATATTCATCATACTTCATCTTTTAACCATTAAAAATATGGAGTAAACAAGATCAAGAGAGCCTTACCACTAGCTTGAAGCTAGGGAAGATCACAATGTGTTGAAGATGACAAATAGGTTGGTTAAAAGCACAAGAAGAAGGTCCTTCAAGATCCACTTGCACCGAGCTTCCTTAATCACCTCCTTGCACCTTAAATCAAGCTTGGAATGTATGAGAAGTGGATGAATGAAGGTGATGATGGGGGTGTTTGGTTCGGCCGAATGCAAGAAGAAGAAGGAGAGAAGGTGTAAGTGTTTTAGCGTGTGATGAAATGAAGTTTGGAACCTAATGTGCACTCTTATAATCCATTCTCTTGTATTATCCCATGTATAAAATGTTTCTAAAGTGCTCACAAGATCAAGTAAACAAATAAAAGAAATCAAGGGTGGGCCACCCTTGTCTAGAACCGGTCATGGGGGGGGGGGGTGTTAGTTTGATTTCAATTGGAAATTACAAGTTCTAGTTAGTTATAATTCAAGTATTAGTTAGGTTATATGGTTACTAGTTGTTACATTGTGTGTTATGATGTTTGGGAACCATAACTAGTTCAGGAAAATAAAAACAATGCTTCTAATAATATTTTGATGTTCCGGGTAATGTCCGGTTGTTTGGTTAAATACCGGTTCGTTAAAGTGCTAAATTGCACCGTTTAGTGTCTTTTAAGTATTCTTTTGTGACACTTTCAATTCCCGACACTTAGGGAAATATTCTGGATGATAAATCATAATTTCTGCATAATATTTCAGTGTCATAATGCTGATTATAGCTGAATTTAATAAAATTCTGCACTTAAAGTGCGCTTCGGGTGCTTTTTAGTGCGTATTTTAGTCTCCGGAAAGTCCATATGTTAACCCTTGTATGTACTCTTGGATTTTAACGTATTCTTGTTATTGGACCTACACCTAGGCTCCAATTCTATTGTCTAACTGCTTTCTGCAGAATTGTTGACACAATGTGTCTTACCGGTGAGTTTTCTAGTATTTCTGACGCAACGCTCTTGTTAATGCATAAAGCAATATTTTGTAGTATAAAACGTGCATGATTTCACTTGTTTAGTATGTAATCAGGCAATGTTGACATTTAAGCACATAATTGCAGTCATTAATTAATAATTAAAGTGTACGAAAATTACCGATTTGGTGCCAGTTGTCACAAAAATCGTCCCTGTGGTTTTATATTTGCCAGCTTCATCCAAATATCCTCAACTTAACAGAAAAAATAAACTAAGTTAGTGGTTTGGATGAAAATGGTAAAAAGTTACAAACGTTGTGGGCAATTTGGTACAAAGTGTCATTTTGGACGAAAATGGCAAACGTGCCCAAACCTCAGGGACGATTTTGGCAATTAACTCCATTTTAGATGATGTAAAGGTTCCATAACATTTGTCAACTAATTTTTTATTTATTTATTTTTATAACAAAGTTTCATTTCTTATTTTGTCCAACCCAGTTTTTAATGATCAAACAAAGCATTTTGAAATAAGGTTTCATGCTAATTGTTTGGTGTCTCCTTTCAGATGTCCAAGAAATTCACGCGGTTCAATGCAAATGAGTTGGATGCTAAAGCAAGGTACGACGTGCTTCGAACCAGGCCGGAGGAATACCCACGAACAGTATGCATGGATCTTCTAGGAGCAGTGAACCAGCTTGACCGATTCAACAACCTAGTCACCGGCCCACTAAGAGCCGCCCTGTGCACTCGACTTCGTTCAGTCCATGAATATAACCTTGAATTCTACAGCACATTTGCTTTCAAAACAAGAGCCGATCCATTCGATAATGATGGTGTAGAATTCAGGTGTGGAGGGACTAAGTACTCAATCTCGATAGCACAGTTTGGGTTGATAGTTGGGTTGTATGCGGAGGAAGATGTGGGTGATGAACAAAACACCGGAGGTTTACGTGAAATGCCAGAAAACCAACGCCAGGCTGCATGGGCATAAATAGGAGAAGGCAACTACAATCCAAGCAGCACTAAGAGCACTAAGTTGAGGAACCCTCTTTACCGCTACATCCATAGGGCCCTCACTTACTCTCTTAGTCAGAGGCACGATAGCAGCGGTGTTGTAGGTTTAAGGGATCTACTAGTCCTTCACTGCATTCATACCCGCACCAACATTGATGTTCCATACCTCCTGCTCCGAAACATGCATTGGAACCAGCTTGCTACTCCCCCGACCCCTATCTTCTTTGGGGGGTGGATATACCATCTCTTCAAGCATTTCGTGAACATGCCCAGGTCTTTCGAAAAGAGCCCATGGTCGGAAAGAGTGGACATAACCATCTGTCGCTCCATGAACCTGATTTATGTAGCAGAAGACGGGACGGTTAGCTTCCAAAGAGTCCAGGGGCATGCATGGAACCTGCAAGAGGCACTCGTCTTACATGCTCCACACTTCCAACCTCCTCCTCAGTACCATTACCACCCCCAGGGTGATCCGGGTCAATCCTCCTCTCAAGGAGGCGGTTTTCCTAATTTCCAAAGTTTACATGATTTATTGCAGGAAAACCTCATGTGCACCAGGAACACCTACAATATGGCCAACAACACGTACACACGGGTCGGAGTGATAGAGCGAAACATATCCGACATACAGGATGACATTGGGAACATCCGGGAGTACATGGCGGGGCACGGAGGAGACGATGATGATGAAGACGAGGACATGGATTAGGCGGGAGGAGTGGAGGTAGTGGTTCATGGTTGGAGGTCCACAGGTTAATCCCTTTTCTCATGAACAATTTCCGGCCTGCGTGCCGTGTGTTGAACAATTTACTTTCCCCTATCACTTATTACTTTTCTGCATTTTCTTTATTTTAACTTTGTGGTATGGATGTTTGAACAATGGTAATTTAGGATGCTTGCAATGGTTTGGTATAGTGTTCATTGATAAAACAGGTACATACGAGGCTTAGAGTACTAAACATTAGTGCTACTAAAGCCGGGACAGCAAAACCGAAGCCAGAAACCTATTTTTCACCTTTGCAGTTTATCCACACGGGGTCGTGTCCGGCCGACACGCCCCCTTGTCCATTGCCCCAGACCTGCTGTTTGTCAAAATTCTGGAGATTTTTACCAGACACGGGGTCGTGCCCAGCCGACACGCCCCTGTGTCCACCTTCTGTAAGTTCTCGTTACTGGCAATCTGACCATGGGGTCGTATTCATCCGACACGGGGCCGTGTCCAGACGCCCAGTAACATAAAATTTTGCTTTTTCACATCTTTTTACACATTCAATCAACCAAAAAACTTATTTTTGGGACACATTGAGGACAATGTGTAATTTAAGTGTGAGGGGGATGCTAAAACCTTGAAATTTGCAAGTCCTAATTACAAGCCTTACACAAAACTCTATTGGAACCGCTAAACACCCCAAATTTTTTCAAATTTTTTTTTTCATTTTTTACTTGTCTAGGTTTAATTTGGGAATTTCAAATTCTAAAAAGGTGATATTTTTACAAATTTACAACCGATAGCGTCGTGATAAAAAGAACCAACATAAGAAAATTATGAAACGGCATGACAAATCTAGTTAAAATTTGATTATATATACTTGATCACATAAAAACTCATTCCCATAAAAAGTGAGTTTTGAGCCTTTATTGAGCATACAAATACACATCTTTAAACTAAATGCTCATTTTTCGTTTCTTGTGTGAATAGCCGCTTGGTTCTTACGACTCTAGAACTTGCCACGACGATACATTCCCGGTCCTTACCAACTTAAACCCAAGTAAGTAAATGATGGAGGCATCAGGACTAACTTTTTTTTATTTCTACACCATTATTTTTCTTTTTTTTACCACCTACCCAAAATCCTCCTAGTTAACCCATTTGATCCTAAACCTTTTCATTTCTTAACCCAAAACAAACACCCTTTTACCCAACAAAACCCTTTTTCATTTTAAACCATTTATTTTAGTAACAAAGCTCGGTTTTTCTTATGACTTCCTTTATATATATATATATATATATATATATATATATATAATGAAGATGAAGCCAAAAGAAATAAACAAACAAGTTTATCAAAAAGAATATTGTTTGAAGAATTGCTTCATCAAAATAAAAAGTTACAAAAAATTAAAAAGTCTTTACGAAAACCGACACTTTTTACGCCTTTCGCCATTTTCTACTAACCACTAACCCAACCACCTACCTTTAACCCAAGCCTAACCCTTCCCCCAAAGTCCTCTTCATATTTACAAAGGTATATAGTTAAAAAGGAGGAGGATTGATTGCTTGGCAAACTTATGGTAGAAGTAAGTTACATGCCGCTCT
The DNA here is from genome assembly GCA_030545235.1 of Helianthus tuberosus. Classification (NCBI taxonomy): domain Eukaryota; kingdom Viridiplantae; phylum Streptophyta; class Magnoliopsida; order Asterales; family Asteraceae; genus Helianthus; species Helianthus tuberosus. The sequence goes on along the minus strand of CM060404.1, from coordinate 5,910,286 downwards.
CGAGTGTTTTCACAAAAATACACATTCGGCCGGGTGTTGAGTGATCCCCCGTGAGGTATGTGAACTTGTATATAAATGGAATTTTAAAAAGGCATGTTATGCCCTAATAAGTAATTTATCTTATATAATGTTTTAAATAAATCATGACGAATAGGATTGTAAATAAATAAAAACAAAACTTAATCAAGAATCTTGGAAATCCGGACACTCTATGACAAGCCCAAAAACCTTCTCTTCTACCCGTTCCAGTTGGGAGTGTAAAGCCACATTATAAAGAGTTTTGCTTGAGGACAAGCAAAGATTCAAGTGTGGGGGTATCTGATGTGCGCAAAATGCAACATATAAATTACATCAAATGTGGCATTAAACTAACCTTTTTTTAGTACTAATGTTGGAAAAAAGTGTGTTTTTGTCTTCCTTTTGTATTTTCAGGATTAAATGAGCTCAAATGAACAAAAGAAGCAAAAAGGCAGCTAAATCTAACATAAATACAAGAAAAGGAATAAACGTGGCATGCCCGACCCCTCGACAGCATCTTCCCAAGCAAAACAAAAGAATAGAAGGCTGAACACGCCCCGTGCTCAATGAGCACGGGGGCGTGCCCAAGTGTCTGCAGAAAAGACAAAGCTGTAGAAGCTTCTATCACCCACCACGGGGGCGTGCGCAGCGGACACGGGGCCGTGGTCAACTCTAAGATTCGCAGAATCTGAGGAAATCTTGATAGTACAGATACACTTCTGCACACGGGGTCGTGCCCAGCGGACACGGGGGCGTGGTCAACTAATGCAGACAAACTGCATTTAATGAAGAAAGAGAAGACGGGTGGACACGGGGCCGTGCCCAATGGACACGGGGCCATGTCCGGGCTTCTGTGCAGGCTATAAATAGGGGTGCTTGGCTCATTTGCAAACCATCCCTTGGCAAACCACCTCTCTCACACTTCACCCACACTCCACCACCACTACAACACCATCATCCACCACCATCATCCATCATCCATTATAGAGTGTGTGAGTAGTCTCGGGATCCAAGATTGATCGTAAGAGTTCTTGACAATCAAAGGCCATGTTTGCCTAAGTCTCTTACATAACTTGGTGAAGACAAGTGTCTAGTGTAATACTTTTTATTTTTAATCTTTTCGCACTTTTTATTTGGTTATGTATTAATGACTTTAATAACTAGTTTCTTATGTTGAAGGTGAGTCTTCCTTATCGTTTGTCCGTGGTGTCTTGGCATTATTTTACTGTCTATATAAAATAAAAGATTTTCACCATTCATATCTCCACGGTCTATATGGAGGAGGTATGTTGGCTACCTGGTCGGGGGTTAAGGGAACGGTTTGGTAAGAGTCTTGCCTTGTTCAGTGTATAGATCCTGCAAGGATCTGGGTCAACTTTAGTAGGACCTCCTTCAATACCCACTGGTATTGGATGGCGGGGGTCCGAACTCCTTGACCCCCTCATATGTAAACTACTATTAAAACTTTAACCCGGCTACTTAGGACTGTATCCCGGCTGATTCAGACTACTTAGCCGAGGGTAACGTCACCTCCAGAAGAGGGGCCTACCACAATATGCATTAATAACTTAATTAATTATCTTTCAATAATCCAACCCTTTAGGATTGTATCCTTGCTGACTCAAACTACTGGGTTGAGGGTAACGTCACCTTCAGAAGAGGGGCCTACTACAATAACTAAGATAATCTCTTAAAAAGTGCAAAAATGCGGAAATAATCAAAGGTTGCACTAAACACGAGTCGGATCCAAGTGATTCATCTTGTCTATCTGTTTTTTTTTTATTATTTTTCAGCACTTTAGTTAGTTTTATTTTTTTTTTCTAGTTTAAAACCTTTTACTAAACTTTTGATTTGATTAGACGTTGAGGATAAACCGGTATTAAAAGCTCTTGTGTCCTTAGACGACCTCGGTATCTTACCAACACTATACTACGCTCACGATGGGTGCATGTTGGTGCATTTATGTCTGTCAACTTTGTCTTGTATCGAGTCTTGTATTTAGATAGGATAAACCAGTGCTCAGAAGTCAAGAAATTAGGGTTTTTATGTTGAATGACCAGTTCACACGAAAAGGACAAAGCCATTTCGTACGAAATGGACAGGTGTCCATTTTGCACGAAATGACAATGTTCATTCCATGCGAAATGGCCAGCACTATATATACCTGAGCATAGTTTCTCATTTGTAACGTTTCAGATTTCAGAGCCGAGGTGCTGCCAAATTGTCAAGTGATCTGTATAGCTTTGAAATCAATAAACAAGTGAAATTAAGCGTGAATCAAGCTGTAATCAAGTCCGTATCATCGAATTCCTCCTTTAATTCGGATTAAAACTCTTCTGATCGACTCGTTTAGGTCGTACAATGATCCTACAAGTGGTATCAGAGCTCAGGAGATCCAAATTTCTAACTTCTACTCATTCTTCTTCACATTTTTCAAAATTAACTAAGATTTCACGGTTAAAATGGCTTGAGATTCACATATTACACGCGAAATACAGTTTTAACAAATCCTTGAAAGAATCAGACCTTAATTCGACCTAAAACCTGATCAATTTTGACAAAAATATGGCCGATTAGGTGACATCAGCATCAATTCGCATGAAATAGACCCCATTTCATTTGAAAAGACATCAATTCGCATGATATGGACTTCCAATTCGCACGGATTGGATGTTGGTAGGTTATTCCGCTTGAAAGTGTCACCATTTCGCACCAAAGTGTCCATTCCGCTTGAAAGTGTCACCATTTCGCACCAAAGTGTCCATTTCGCTTGAAAGTGTCACCATTTCGCACCAAAGTGTCCATTTCGCTTAAAATGTGTCACTTCGCTTGAGAGGTTCATCCAGTTCATTTGAATTGGACATTGTTGGACCCATTTCGCACGAATTGAATATCAAGTGGCCAATTCGCACCAGGTCATTTCGCACCAGTTCAATTCGCATCAAGTCTGGTTGTTTAAAGATCAATTAGTTCGCACGAAGTGAGAAGTGTTCTAGATCGTTTGAAACTACATCAGTTCGCAGGAGTTGATTCATTTCAGTTCGCACGTAGTGAACTAGTACCAGTGTGAAGTTTGTTTTTTAAAATCACAAAAATTTGTCTAAGTGTTTGTTAATTGTTTCAGGTACTTAAAGACGGGTGATGATTTTCTGAATCCGTTTAGTGATGTATTTTCTTACACTAGCAGCACAGGAGAGACCACATCAGACAACACGAACACCTCAGCACCAAATCCGAACCATAGGAAAACCATTGCTGATTCTTTGAGTGTTGATAACGCCTATGGCACCTACAACAAACCGCCCAAGCTAATGGCCATAGAGGAATACAACAGATGGGCAAGTAGGTTTGAGGAATGGATGAAAGCATTCGCATATCTAAGTTGGAAGAGTATGAGAAATGGTTTTGACATCGAAAGAACTGACTTTGAAAATTTAAATGATACTGAACAAGAAAGGTTCGTGGCAGAACATAAATGCATCGCCTTACTACATCAATCAGTGAGGGATGACATTATATCATTAATTGACTACAAAGTTTCCAGAGATTTATGGGAGAAGTTAAAGATGAAGTGTGTGGGTGGTGCCGAATTTTTAAAAACAAGAAAAAATTGTTGAAAAAAGAATTCGATCTGTTTGGGTGTATGAAAAATGAGTCTGTGTCAAAGATGATAGAAAGATTCGGTCACTTAAAGATGGAACTTGCAAGATATGGAATTGTGTATTCACATGAAGAATTGGTTGATAAGTTGTTTGATTCACTGCCTGATGTAAAAGATTGGCAGTATTTTGCGCTAATGTTGAAGAACACAGTGAAGTCGACTGATCTGACAGTGGATTTGCTAATTGAAAGGTTGGAAAGTCATGAATTGGAGATTAGGAAGATGAACAAAGTCAATAACTCCTCGTATCAACAAAATGTTGATTTATATTATCGAGGATATGATCCCAAAAACTGTGTCACCAAAGACTGCATTCTCAGCAGAAAACTCAAACTTGTCAAATCAAGAAAGTCCAAGCAGTGGTTATCATGGAGGATCATCTTCAACTGCTCCAAGTCAACAACAACAACAATCGATTCCGAAAAACATGTTCCAGTGCAATGTTGTTGTAGACCTCAACAATGCATAAAATTTCAGTGAAGAAGCAGCCAAGCAGCAAATGGTGTTTTTGGCATCCGTCTTGGAATCATATGAGAGCCTTGTTGCTGGAAAGATCGGAAACACCAACCTCACCAAGGAAGATTATGATCAAATCGACCCTGAAGAGATGGAGTTGATTGATATTAGATGGTGTATGGCGAGTGCGGTCAGAAGGGCTCAGAGATTCATGGAGATAACAGGCAGACACTCCATTGGTGGACCTTCAACAAAGCTAGGTTTTGATAAAACGAAGGTTACATGCTTTAAATGCAAGCAAAAGGGGCATTTTAAACGAGAATGTCGAAATGCAGCTGCTGATGAAACGACCAACCCATTCCGTGAGGACTATTATAAAAGAGCCATCTATCATCAAAACAAATCCGAACCTCCATGAATGAAACAGATAGAAGAAAATCCCAAAGAAAAGTCAAGAGCATTAGCCGTTATCCATGATGATGAGGGATTTGATTGGAGTGATTTGTTACCAGAAGAAGATGCAGTGGGTTATGCCTTTATGACAAAAATTATTCCTTTCAAAGATACCCGAACAGAAGAAGTAAAATATGTCAACAGGAAGATGTTAGCCCAAACCATGAAAGACAGACATTATCGTGCATGGAAAGAGGCAAAAAGTGCAAAGAGATGGGACACTGACAGAGAATGATATTTGGATCCTAAGGGAAATATACTTATGGAACCATCAACACTTCTTGTCGAGACTCTTATCGAGCAAATAACAGAAGAGGAAGAAGCAAGACAAAGAATGTGGTGGGGAAATGAAGAAGAGAAAGAAAAGGAGCTACAGTCGAAAAAGGTCGATGATGGGATAATCGACACGACGAAAGAGTTCACAGCAGATAACCTGAAGAAAATGACTGATAAAGTTCTTGCAGCGAAAGAGTTAGAGGTAGATTCTAAGTCTGGAACTGAGTTAAAGAGCAAGGTCAGTTCTAATGATTCAACAAATGAGTCAGGTAAGACTGATAAAGCCAACAGTGAAAGTGACTGCAAAAATTGCATGAAAGACTGCAAGGTTTGTAGCACACATGCTTACCTCAGTGGTAAAAAGACTGAAGAACTGACAGAAAGAGTCAAAGAAGTTGAAAATCAGATTTTAAGTCGTGACAAATTGGTAAAAGCTTCAAATGATCGAATAAAAGAATTAAATGATAAACTTGAAAAAGATAAAATTGACGTAGAACGAATCAGGAAATAAAATGAAAAGTTAATTCATGAAAACCGTCAACTTTCTGAAAATTACGAGAAGCTAAAAAGAACAACAAAAGATTCTGATGAAAGAAACGATAAAACAACCAAAGAAAACTTTCAACTGTCAAGAGTACTTCAGTCGAAAGAGAAGCAAATCAACCAACAGTTGGATGAGATTGCTAATATGAAGCTTCAGTTTCAGGAAGCTAAGATTGAAAATGAACGCATCAATCTGAAACTCAACACTTACAACTTCGCAAGTTTTGTTCTTCAACATATCGTTCCTAAACCAATCAGGAAGAACAAAGCTGCCGAAGATGTTTGTTCGGACGGAACTGGGGTTGGGTATCATCAGGTTCCACTGCCAGTATTAAATATTTTTTCAAAGAAAAAGTCCAGGTTGGTTAATGATAATGAAACAAATGAGGTTAAACTTCCAGAATCAATCGACGTCACATTCACTTCATCATCCGATGAAGACAGTGTTCAGTCTGAAGTTGTTAGAAGTATGGTTGAAAATGTTTTGAAATCTGAAAGCGAGTCAACTGAGGATGAAGAATGCTTTTTGGACCAATATATTCCGAAATCAACATCCAAAAACAACTTAAGTGAAGAACCTAATCTTGTGATGTACAAGATGTCGGGATCAGATAAGTTGTATTCGGATCTTGAATTTCCTTTGGAAAATGTGAATGTTGACAAGTTGAAAAATGTGTTCAAGTTGGTTGAGATTGATGTGTCTGAAGTCGAAGGTTTGAAACGTTCCAAAAGGCAATTAAACTTTGGAAAAGATAAAGCTTATTACAAAAAACCTGCTGTTCTACCACGATTTTCTAACAACAATCAAAACAAATGGTCGGGTGGATATCAGGGTGGTAAGAATTATCAAAGAATGAACTTTCAAAACAAAAAGTTTGTTGAGAAAAAGGTGTTTATGAAGAGTTCAAGTTCAAGCTCACTTTCTGAGCAAGAATCTGAATTTTTTTCAAAATCAAATGAAGAGTTCTTTGAAAAGAAGGCTTCACAGCCTCAGACCGAAGGCACAAGTCGGGAAGTTGATACCCGTACATGCTTCAAGTGCAACAAAGTTGGACATATTGCACGAAAGTGCACCAACTTAAAGCCTAAGTCTGAAGTTGTTGAGAGTCCGAAAAAGAAAGTTGATGCAAAAGGCAAAGCTCCAATGATTGTTGAGAAGAAAGTTTTGAAAAATGAAAACATCAAAATCAAAACTGAACCTGTAAAGAATGTGGTAACTAAAACTGATAAATTTTACAAACGGGTTGCTTCGTCTCAACAAACTTGGAAGCCAAAATCTGAAGTAAAGAAAGCAAGTTCTCCAAAACCAAAGGTGTCTGAGACTGCAAAATCATCATCTTCAACTGAGAAGATGTATGTACCTTTGGATTACTATGAGAAACTAGAAAAACAAAAATCTACTACTTCTGAAAAGAAGGATGTACCAAAGAAAGACCAATCATCTGGTCAACCTCCTAAAAATGATTTCTTTTTATACAAAGAGGTTGAGATTGGGTCTGAAGAGAGCTTAAAGATGAATGACAAAAATTTTCCGCCACTTTACACTGCAAAAACTCACCTCAATGTCAAGCTACCTGAGTCAAAAGAGGCTTGAGTGGCATCAAAATCTAACTAAGTGTTTGTGATATGTGCAGGAGCTTCCAAGATCCGTTTCACGTTGGATTATGGATAGTGGAGCTTCTCGGCACATGACAGGGAACAAAACCCTACTGTATGATGTTCGAGGGTTTAATGGAGGATATGTGGGATTTGCAGGCAATCAAGGTGGTCGAATAGTTGGTGAAGGAACTCTATCTAATGGTATTGTCACGTTTGAAAGAGTAAACTACATCGCCGAGCTTGAAAACAATCTTCTGAGCATCTCTCAGATCTGTGATCGTATGTATTCAACGCACTTTACGGATAAGGAATGTTTGATTCTGAAACCAGGGTTTGTTGTTCCCGAAGAGTGGATTATCATGAGAGCACCAAGAGTCGATGATCTGTACGTGTTGGATATGAGCGTAGCCACTACTACCATGGGTCAGACTCACTGCTTCATGTCACGAGCCACCGAAAAGGAGTCACAATTATGGCATCGAAAGATGGGCCATATTCGCCTACGAAAAATGAACTACTTGGTACACAATGACTTAGTAGACGGTGTTCATTTGAAAGGTTTCCATCTGGAAGGGAAGTGCATTAGTTGTATCAAAGGCAAGCAAAAGAAGAAATCACACCCTCAAAAGAAGGTTAACTCAGTTTCGAGACCGTTAGAGAGACTTCATATGGATCTTTTTGGTCCAGTGAACGTCAAAAGCATAACTGGTGATCTCTACTGTCTAGTAGTAACAGACGACTACTCGAGATTTTCATGGGTAACATTTCTGGAGACAAAAGATCAAACATTTAGGAGTTTAATAACGCTGATCAGAAAGATTGAAAATTTGTACCAAGCTCGTGTTCGAAGAATAAGAAGTGATAACGGTACAGAGTTTAAGAGCAGCAAAATGAAAGTATATTGTGATGAAAGAGGTATACTGCATGAATTCAGCGCGCCTTACACTCCACAACAAAATAGAGTAGCAGAAAGAAAGAACAGGATGCTAATTGAAACGGCCAGGACAATGCTTGCTGATTCGAAATTACCTGTCAACTTTTGGGCAGAAGCAGTGTCAGCCGCTTGCTATACACTCAACCGGGTTCTTACGGTAAAGAAGTTTAACAAGACGTGTTTCGAGCTGATAAAAAACCGCAAACCGAACCTGAAGTATTTGGAACCGTTCGGGTCTCCCTGCACTGTTCTAGAACCTTTTGGAAATTTTGGTCCAAAGAGCATCGAAGGAATATTCGTGGGTTACACAAGTCCATTAAAACGAGTCTTTGTTCCAAGCTTAAAGCGGATCATTGAAGCACATAATGTTGAATGCCAAGGTTATACAATGTGTTGGTGCATTTATGTCTATCGCCTCCGTCAATCAAGATCGTAGCAGAAATAGTTTAATTCTAGGCTTATATTGTAATATTAGATAGAAAAGGGCAAGGTGGCATTATTGTAAATAAGGAGATCTCTCCTTATATGCTTTGCCTATAAATAGAACTCTTAGGGATAGAGTTAAAGAACTTTTTGCTACTTTTGGCATTTGGAGCTTTGGAGATCTAGAGCTAGAGAGAGAAAGCTTAGAGAGAGAAAGTTCCGTGTATGTTATTCAGGTGTTGTACGTTTTCACATCAATCAATTGAATCACTGATTATATTACGTTCTCGTGTGTTCGGTCACGTTCGTGTACGGATTCCGCACGTCACACGTTCGGTTCGCAATCATTTCGGAGTCAAAACCGGTCCTAACAAGTGGTATCAGAGCAGGAGCTCGATTGAACGGATCAAACACACTGAATCGCTTGAGATTTCATCAAAATCATATCCTTATTTCATTCAGATCTGTCAAATTTCTACATTTTTCATCTTCTTCACGTTTTTATCTGAAAAACACCAAATTAAACGACTTTTTACGGTTAAAAATTGCTAATTTTTGGATATGTTGTGCGAAACTATCTGATTTACAAGCCTACAAAGTTTCAGATCTTAATTCTTAACGGTTTGGGAGAAATCTAAGATTTTTTGATCGAAAAAGTTAAAAAGGTGTTGATTGTTGCTGTTGGTATTAAATTGAATGTCAGCCGATCGACTAGTTGACCAAACGGCTAGCTGATCGAACCAAAATTTTCATCACTAAAATTCATTTAAAGTTGTTGACCTGTTGACTTGCCAACTGATCGGTCAGCATCCTCACTTGATCGAACAGCTGATCGATCTATCAGTAGTCCGTTTCAAAACATCACTACAATTCATTAAAGACGTTGACTTGTTGACTGCTGACCGAACGGACAGCAGTCCGATCCAAAGCCCATCATTGCATTTCATTTAAGTCAGTTGACTTTGTTGACTTGCCAGCCGATCGATCGGTAATCCGAACCAAAGCACCTCACTTTATAATTCATTTGTTGACCTTGTTGACCTAACCGAACGGACAGCTGGCCGAACGGCTAGCATCCCACCCGCACGGTCGGTTGTTCGATTCAAAGTTATCTCATTCAATTCACTTTACTTAGTCAACATTGATAAGTTTGTCAATAAAAAATAATCATTTGTAGGCGGTGAGCATGTGATATTCACTACTGTTGTCATCAAATATAGTCTTCATTTAAAACCACATCACGTGACATACTGAATTCATTTTACACGGTCCAATCAAGATTTATGTTAATACACTTTGTCGGCCATTAATTCTGCAATTGCATTAGTTTTGTCAGTTTGCATGTGATATCATATTAAAGATTGTAATTCATTGTTGTGGTCAAAAAGTCAATAGGCTAACCGTTTGACCAAGCATTTTTGTCGTCTAGTGCCATTAATCGAACAGCTTCTGTCCATCCGCTCGGGTTACTACAGGCCCATCCGATCCAAGTGTTTGATATTTTTGTTGTAACTAATCATTGTTATTTGATTTTTTCTTGTGTTGTGATTTACGAGGTGTGAATATCGAGGAAATAAAATCATGGCTGAAATCAATGAGAAAACCAGAGAAGAAATTCTGAGTGAAAAAACATACAGAGAAAGAAACATTGCTGGAAACAGAATTGATGAAATGCAAGAAGAGTATGAAAATGCTGTAAGCAATAAAAGATGGGACAAGAAATGAGAGTGCTATGTTAACAGAGATGGTGAACCTGTTGTTCCCAAGAGAGACATAATTCATGATAATGTTCTTTTAGTAATTCCTTGATCCGTCGAATATTATTCAAATGCTGCAAATGATAAAACATATGCGAAAAGGCTGGAAAAAATCATAAGACATGCCATGACATCAAGTTTGAGGAAGAGGGATGAAGAAAGAATGAAGAAAAATGTTGAGTGTTTGGTTGATAATTTGAAGAAAGTTGCTGAAGAGGTTAAAGTCGAAGCTGTAAAAGTTGAGGATGTGAAAATAGAAGAGGAAAAGAAGGTGATAGAAGAAGTTGAAAGTGATCAAAAGCTGATTGATGATCCGGTGAACACAGCAGAAAAGGAGAAAATGACAAAAGAATGTGGGATAACAGATAAAATTCAAACTAAATCTTCTGACTTACTCAACAAAAATGAATTGATAGATAATGATACTAAAATCGATAAACAATCTGATAATAAAGTTGGTGAACAGTGCAAGAAATGCATGGAAACGTGTAGAGCTTGTACTGAAAAAGACGAAAAGTTCAGAACAAGAGATCTAGATTTCAATAAAATCGAAAATGTTTTCAAAGAAAAATGCAAAGAAATGCTAGAAAATGAAAAGGTTTTAAAAGATAATGACGAAAAGCTTTCTAAAAAATGTAAGAGTTTAGAAAAAGAAAATGAAAATTTAAAAAAAAAGGTTTCAAAAATGACAGATGAATGTTTACAAAAAGAAAATGATTTTCAATAAATGAAAAAGGAGTACGATTCAATAAAATTGGCTTATCACATTACAAAAGAGTCATACGAAAATGTGAAGAGTCAAATGAAACTTGTTCAATCGAGATTGAAATACCGTTCTGAAACAACTGATACGCTTAAGCGACAGTATTCAATAAAGCAACAAGTTGTCAATTCTTACATTGAGGATGTTGTTAAGCTGAAGCGTCAGATTGCTGATTTAGAACAGGATAACAACAAGTTACATAGTTATCATGCATCATCATATGTGCTTGAAAGAATTTTCAATCTAAAACCGGATGGTAAAGATTCTGAGCAAAACAAGAAAGGCATTGGCTCAGAGTTTCATCAAGTTCCACCACCAGAAAAGTTCGCATTTTATGATGATGAGAAGGTCGAAAAAGCTTTCAACATGGTTGATCAATTGCCAGATAACATTGACGTAACCTATTCCAAATCTGATGATTCAAGTGATTCAGAGGTGGTAGGTAAGGTCGTTGAAAGTGTTTTGAAAGAAGAGTCGATTGAAACAGGTAAATCTGAATCACAGGATGAAAATGAAGGTAATTTTCATGAAGAATATCTGAAAAACTCAAAATCTGAGAAAAATTTGAATGATGATTCAAAAGGATTGGTTTATACCATGATTGGATCGGACAAATTATTCTTAGATATCGTATTCCCGATTCAGAATGTGATTTCAGAAAAGATTGATAAAGTTTTCAAAATGGTTGAAATTGAAAAATCTGAAATTCCAAAGTTTGATGGAAAATGTCACAAAACTTTTTATAATAAACCTGGTTACAAAAAGAAAAACATGAAGGTTGGTTTGGGTTATAAGAAGAAACAAAGTTGGAAAAGAAATGAAACGCCAAATTATCAGACAAAGATGAATTTTGTTCATGGAACAAGTTCCGAGGAAGAGAAAGAACTCCAATTTAGACGACAGTCTAACGAAGAGTTCTATGCTCAGAAAAAGCAACAACAGCAGGTCAAAGATGTCTCAAAAAGAACATGTTTTAAATGTGATTAAAAAGGATATCTTGCTCGCAAGTGTCCAAATCTGAAACATGTTGATGTTGAGACGAAAAAGAAGTCTGATGATGTTGAAAAACAGAAATCTGAGAATGTGAAACAAAGGTCAACCAGATTTGATTCAAAACAAACTTGGAGGTACAACACAAACAAGTTTGCTTCGAGTCAAACTTGGAAATCAAATTCAAATAGATTCGATTCAAGACAGACATGGAATTCTCACACACCTAGATTTAGAACAACACAAAGTTGGAAAACAACTGTCGATGCAACAAAACCAAACGAGTTTTGGAAACCAAAAGTTGTTGTTCAGAATCAAAATGTTCAAAAAGATTTACATTTTTACAAAAGAGGTACTCCAAAAGGTCAAACATGGTCGGTTAAGAGACAAATGACTTCGGTAAAAGAAGAAAAAGATGTTAAAATTGAAAAAGTCTTTGTACAAAATGACAAAGATTTTCCGAAGTTGAATGAAGCTTACTGTGTTGAAATGCCTAAGGTCAAACAGACCTGGGCTAAATTGTTCAAATAATTCAATTGTTGAATGTGCAGGTGCTTTCGAAGATATCTGAATGTCAACAAAAAGAGTGTCGGAGCAGCCTGGCACGAGAAGAAGAGGCTGCTGAACCCTGCGATTGTTGAACAAGGAGTTTATTTGTTTTCTGTATATAAATAAACAATATTTCTAAAACCCTAAAAATTGAAAAATTTATAAACCAAAAATATGTTTTTATTTTGTCAAAAATTTGAAAATTCAAAAATATGTTGAGTGAAAACGCCGAAACCCTCACGGTTGAACAAACATGATTACTTTCACAAGATTGAAGAACGGTTTTCAAACTGTAAAATATCAATGTGTTGTAAATCATGGGGGTACATTATATTTTCTGCAAAACAGAGCATGAAAAGCAGAAAATGGATGACGAGACAAAGCTATCTACATAGGTTGTCAAATTTTCTTTAAATGTTTTGAATTTTAGGGGGAGTAAGAAATTTGTCAGAAAATACAAAAACATTAGAAAATTTGAAAAAGCCAAAAACATAATAAAATTCAAAAATGAGTTTTTGTGTAAAAAGAGGAAATGATAGTACATCAGTAGACAATCACAGTATGCTAAAGAAATGGAATGTTAAAATGTGATAAACGGTCTCACTGATGATATGCCAGTAGGTTTTTACACGCTTAGTAGATTGTTTTCGAGATATAAACCTAAATATCAATACTTACTTATCTCGTGGGGAACATCTCTCGGATATATGGGTAACCCCCGAAATCTTGTTTGAAGGGCTTTCTATTTCTGACATACTAGGTCTTTGTGCGTGATAATATCTGGGGTATTATACCAGGACTTCTGATTTTGCGGGAGCAATAGCCTAGTCCTCGTATAATACTTTGCACAGCTTTAATCTTAAAGCTCACCCTCAGCAAAAAAAAATGATGAAACATTGAAAAATGCTAATCATGTGCTGTTGAAGAAAAGATTCTCTAAAGGGAACCCACCTAAAGTCGAGCCATCATCTCTCTGATTTTGCGGAAGCAATAGCCTGAGCTCTCATGGCCTCGCATTCACCCCTTACAGATATCATTAGTATACATTCACCTGTACGACTGAATATAGGAGTCTAGATACGGGAGTATATTCTGAGGTGGGACACGCGAATAAGTTAAGTCCATTAAAACACTAATCTCGTATCTCGAAACAATTGAACTTTGTGTGAAAAATTAAGTGGATCAGTATACTGACAATCTAAGTGAATCGTTTAGAACTTATAGTGTTTAAAGCTCAACGGTACTAGTGATTTGTCATAAACTGATATGATCCTCTGACGCAAACTCAAACAAAAATATTGTCTGTAAATATGTATGTAAATATTTCTTTACTGCTTTATGTTTCAGAAAAATACAAAAAAAAATTGATTCTACTTTATTTTCGACAACCGATGTCTGAGAGCTGAGTTTCAAAATCTAAGTATGCTGATTGTGTTTCTGATAATAAACAAGTTCATTAATTTGAAACTAGAAGTTTTAAATCAAAAATCAAAAACAGTTTGTGATATCTCCAAGGTCATTAATTTGGACTTGGATGATTAACTGTGAGGGATTTGGATGCTTATACTGTTAAAATATGTAAAAGAGCCAGTTTCTGATCCGGTTCGCTGAAACGGCCAAATCTTTGAAGATAGTTGATAGAGGGAGAGAATCAAGTATTCCTAGATATATCTATATTATTATATCTTAGAGCCAGGATCTTGATTTAGAAAGTTTAATAGAGCCAGGTCACGATTCCTGGAAAACCGAAAATGCTTTCATTGTTGAAATGTTTTAGCTTATGCTGAGAGAGCCAGGGTTTTCAATCCTGGAAGTTCAAAATATTTTCACTTATAAATGTTTGGAAATTGCAGATGTTGTTCCAGATTACGATCCCGATAGCCGAGTCTAATGGGGAGTCTGAAGACGAGCTCAACGCAAGAGGAAGCGTGCATTCAAGGTGCCAGGAAACTATCCTGAAGGAGCTTGTATCCGGAAAGCCAGGTGTCGATCCCAAAAGCACGGAAGCTTGATGAAAGGGGGAGCCTGATGAAGAAAGAGTCTACTGAAAGGGGGAGCTGGAGCTGAAGACAGATCCACCGGGATTCTGTTTAAACAAGAGGGAGTCTACGTTGATGAAAACGTGTTAAAGCTTTCAAGAAGACTCGGAGAGAGAGAGGAAGACAAGTCGCTACGAGTTTGACTACGGATTGACTGCGGCAATATCCAAGGGGGAGTCTGTTGGTGCATTTATGTCTATCACCTCCGTCAATCAAGATCGTAGCAGAAATAGTTTAATTATAGGCTTATATTGTAATATTAGATAGAAAAGGGCAAGGTGGCATTATTGTAAATAAGGAAAACTCTCCTTATATGCTTTGCCTATAAATAGAACTCTTAGGGATAGAGTTAAAGAACTTTTTGCTACTTTTGGCATTTGGAGCTTTGGAGATCTAGAGCTAGAGAGAGAAAGTTCCGTGTACGTAATTCAGGTGTTGTACATTTTCACATCAATCAATAGAATCACTGATTATATTACGTTCTCATGTGTTCGGTCAAGTTCATGTACGGATTCCGCACGTCACACATTCGGTTCGCAATCGTTTCGGAGTCAAAACCGGTCCTAACACAATGCCACCTCAGAATCCTGGTGACTCGTGGCGCTTCAATTATGACACTCTGTGGGACTCATTTGACATGGAGGAAGAACCAGAGTTTTTCGACGAGTTGGATATTCTAAAGAGAGTATGAAGCATCACAAGAAAGATTTCCAGCAGAATGTTCTAGGCGTCAATGGCAAACTTCAAATGACAATGAAGCTGGTCCAAGTAATGCTGGAGAACATGATGATATTCAACAAACTCCATCATCTTCAGAACGTGAACATGCTCATGACAATCAGACGGCAGTCAACGATAATCTAGAATCTGATGATAGGCCAATATTCGATCGTGGTGATTCAGATTCTGAGGGGGAGCAAATCCAGATTTCAAGTCAAACAATTCCAGTCAGTGAACAAGGTGCAAATCAGAATGTCACAACTGGGCTACCAGCTGGGGTAGCCCAGTTGGCCACCGACTCCCACCTCTTACCAAGAGGTACCGGGTTCGAACCTTGGGGCGAACAAAGTACCCTCAAAGGGTTGGCTCGGCAAGGGTATTTACTGCCAGGCTCAGGCTTGTCGGGTGGCGGCCTGGGAGGGGTTATCCCCTCCGCGGTCAGGGGTACCGTGCATTACCCTTTTTTTTGGAAGGCGAGGTAGATGTTCCAGGGGAGGTGATGCCGAGAACTCTTTCGTACCATCCAGAGGAGCTGATTATTGGAGAGTTACAATCAGGCGTCCACACCAGACAACAAATTGACCAAGGCCTTACTTGTTTTTATTCTACAGTTGCTCCGTTACAAACTGAGTTTTCACTTAGTTGTTTTATTTCACAGATTGAACCGAGAACATATAAGGAAACACTAACCGAAGATTCTTGGGTCAACGCAATGCAAGAGGAGCTGAGTCAGTTTGATAAGTTGGGTGTGTGGAAATTGGTAGACTTGCCTGATGGTCACAGGAAGATAAATACCAAGTGGGTGTTTAAGTGCAAGAGGGACGATCGAGGGGTTATTATTCGCAACAAAGCTCGACTCGTAGTCTAGGGCTTTAGTCAGCAGGAGGGTATGGATTTCACCGAAGTATATGCTCCCGTTGCTAGACTTGAAGCGATTAGACTCTTCCTAGCATTTGCATCTTGGAAAGAATTTAAAGTTTTTCAGCTAGATATTAAATCGGCTTTTCTCTACGGGAAGGTAAAAGAGGAGGTATATGTCGGACAGCCACCGGGATTCACCGACCCAATCCATAAAGACAAGGTCTATTTACTGGATAAAGCGTTGTATGGTTTACACCAGGCCCCGAGAGCCTGGTACGAGACATTGTCTCAACATCTGCTTGCCAACAGCTTCATCCGTGGAAAAGTGGATGCCACTCTCTTCACCAAACAAGTCGACGAACATCTTCTGATAGTTCAGATTTTGAAAGAGTTATGAAGCAAAAATTTGAAATGTCATCGATGGGTGAGATGAAGTTCTTCTTGGGGCTTCAAGTTGATCAACTGCCCGAGGGAATATTCATACATCAGACGAAGTATGTTCATGATATCTTAGAGAAATTTGGGATGTCCGGGACGACTCCAGCTTCCACCCCATTAGCGACAAACCATGGGATAAATCCTGATCTCACCGGAGAGAAGGTGGATGAAACGATGTATCGCTCCATGATCGGATCGTTGATGTACTTGACAGCTTCAAGACCCGATATCATGTATCCAACCTGTCTTGCAGCGCTGTTTCAGTCAAGCCCCAGAGCTTCGCATATGGTGATTGTGAAACGGATATTACGCTACCTGAAAGGAAATCCATCATTGGGGTTGTGGTATCCAAGAGAAGGCGACTTCACGCTCGAAGGGTATTCTGACTCCGACTTCGGATGCTGCAAAGTGAACGCTAAGTCAACAACTGCGGGATGCCAGTTTTTCGGACCACGATTGGTCACCTGGCAATGTAAGAAGCAGACCTCTGTCGCTTTATCCACATGTGAAGCCGAATATGTATCTGCTAGCAGCTGCTGCTCTCAGATCTTGTGGATCCAGCAACAAATGCGCAACTACGGTTTGCAATTTCTTAGCTCCCCTATCTTTGTTGATAATGAAGCAGCTATAAACATAACAAAAAATCCTGTTCATCACGCTAAAACGAAACATATTGAAATTCGTCATCACTTCATTCGAGATTGTTTCGAGAAGAAGTTGATACGAATTGAGAAAATCCACACTGACGAATAAAAAGCTGATTTACATACCAAAGCGTTTGATAAAACTCGTTTTAAATATCTTTTAAAACTGAACGGTATGAAGCTTTTATCGGTGTCGGAGGGGATTCTTGGCGTAGATGAAGTTACCACTGTAGATGATGTTGAAAAGCAATCTGCAATGGTTTGTCGATTTTTTATTTGTTTTGGTATTTAGGGGGAGGTAGGTTATATTTTCAAAAAATACAAAAACAATAAAAAATTCAAAAACCCAAAAACATGAGATATTTCATAATCTAAAAACAATAGAAAACCAAAAAAAACTTGTGTAAAAAGGGAAAATGATAATACATCAGCTAGACAGTTACGGTATGCTAAAGAAATGTAAAGTTTAAAAGTGTTAAACAGTCTCGCTGATGATATGCCGATAGGTTTTTACACATTTAGTAAGTTTGTTCAGGATATAAACCTAAATCATTACTTGCTTTTTACGTGGGGAACATCTCTCGGATATATAGGTAACCCCTGAAATCCTGTTTGAAAGGCTCTATTTCTGACATACTAGGTCTTTGTACGTGATGATATCTAGGGTATTATACCAGGACTTCTGATTTTGTGAGAGCAATAGCCTAGTCCTCGTATAATACTTTGCACTGCTTTAATCTTAAAGCTCGCCCCCAACATAAAAAATGATGAAACATTGAAAAATGCTAATCATATGCTGTTGTAAAGAAGATCCCCAAGGGGGACCCACCTAAAGTCGAACCATCATCTCTCTGATTTTGCGGAAGCAATAGCCTGAGCTCTCATGGTCTCGCATTTAACCCCTTACAGATATCATTAGTGTGCACTCACCTGTAAGACTGAATATAGTAGTCTGGATACGGGAGTATATTCTGAGATGGTACACGCGTATAAGCTAAGTCTCTAAAACACTAAATTCGTATCCTGAACAGATTGAACTTTGAGTGAGAACTTAAGAGGATCAGTATATCGGCAATCTAAGCGAATTGTTTAATTCTGAATATGAAATCAAAGCTTAACGGTACTTGTGACTTGTCGGTAGCTGATATGATTCCCTAACACGCTCACCAAAAATATGTTTGTAAATAGTTTACATTTACTGCATTTCATTTCTGTTTAGCATTCTAGTCTAGAAACTTTATTCAAAATCCAAAAAGATTTTACATTTCTGCTTTATTTTTTTCGACAAACCAAAGTGGAAAGCTGATCTTCAGACTCGCAGTTTGAAGTAGATGCAGGAAGTTTCTGAGCTGGACAGAAGAGTTGGGAGCTTATTATGTTAAACCGGTGAAAATGAAAAGTCAAAACAAGTTCATTAATTTGAAACTTGTAATTTTCAGAATAATGTTTTGAAAAAAATGTTGAAAAAAAGTCGTTTTTGCTTTGTCTCGGGTCAACCAATGTCACACCCCAACCAATGGCGGAAACATCGGGATGAGACGAAGTGTGAAGATTGCTAGAGACTTCATAACGCTATTTGTGTCAATATTTAATAAACCGGTTTCATTTCATAAACTAAATTGTCAACATTACAAGGAAATTCAAATAACAACAAGTTCAAAGGAAATACATAACATCATAATCAAAATTGATACAACATATTAAACCTAAACGTCTATATGTGTATCTAGGCATCAACGCTACTTCATTTCATAGCATTCGTCATCCTCAACCTGTAACATGTTAAAATAAAGTTCAATGCAAAAGCAAAGGCGAGTACACAAGGTTTGAATAAGTATAGCATAAGTATAAAAGCGTTTTACTCGAATCCACATGGCAATTTGTAAGCAAGGTAATTAGCATGCATATCATTACATCTAAACCCAAAGTGTCCACTGGTATTTAGCATCCCTCGCCACAAAAGTGACGAGACCGTATAGTATAAAGGCCTAACAATCTCCCGTCGGGTGGTGTGCTACTCCTATAGCGCTATAATTGTTAAGCGAGGGTATAACATAGTAATGGCATAAAGCATGTATTATCAAGCATAACAAGTAGCATGTATAACGGATTGAGTTCACAAAGTATGTTTAATTGTGTGTGTAAGTGTAATTTTGTATGGTAACATGTTACAACCTAAAAGTGGTTTAAAAATAAATGGGTCGAGTGTACTCACAGAATTGCCAAGTCTTCCGATTATCCAAGTGTTGACGAGTGTATGGGATTAGGAGGATGGAACACCGAAGTCACCCTATATGGGTAAACGGAGGTGTATGAGTAAACGGGAGTCCAAGAGAACGAACGAGAGTGTTTATCCTAGATGTTTAAAATATCGCGAACTCGTTATTATTTATTAGGTTAAAAAATAAATAATCCTAATATTTATGTTTTGCAAAATTTGGAATTCGTATATTATATTGTCTTGATATATATATATAAAAAATATTGTTATAAAAGAATTTATGCATTTGTGCTTTTAATTTAGAGATTTGGTTATAAAGAAAACGAATCAAAAAAATAAAAGAAATCGTTTTGAAATTATATACGTATTGTTTCGTTTTACGAAATTTTACGAAAAACGGGCAAAGTTTCCTCTGTTTTTTGGACGATCCCGACAACACAAGTCGTCGATATAATTGTCAAAACACAACAATTTAATCAACATTATCACAATATATATATATAATTCTTATCGAATGCTAAAACGTAATTAATTAATAAGTGTATCGGGTCGAGCTCGATTTTATGAGAATGTAACATTGAAATAAATCTTATAATGTAAAAAGTGTCATTATTTTTACCAAAACTTGCGGTGAAATGTTGACCACGTTTGACTGTTTGACCAGTCTTGACCCGAACACCGAACCGACCATTGAATCTGAGTTGACTCGCACTCCGAATCTGACCCGCACCGTAACAGAGCCAAAACCCGAGCCGAGCATGTCGCGAAACCTGAACTGTACTGGAACATGACCCGGGTCGAATCTGAAACGAGTTGACTTTATGACCCGAGCTACAATTCTGACCCGAACCGAATCTCATGTTGACCACGGTTGACCGGACCCGAACTGTGTGAACCGAAGCCCGAGGCTTTGACTGTTGACCCGTACGAAAACCCGAAACAAACCTGAACTTGAACCTGCTGAATAACGAACGAATTAACGAGACTCGAATCGAAGCAAAACCAAGACCCAAACCGCGACTAACCTGACCCGAGATCGAACCACCGTCTCAGCCGACACCGACTGCCGCCTTGCGGGCTCCTGTTGCCGGCGACGCCACCGTCGACCATCTCTGTTGTCCCTCTCTCTCACTCTTCGCATCTTCTCTCTCTCTCTCTCTCTCTCTCTCTCTCTCTGCGCCGCCATGTGCCACCACCAGAATGGTGGTGGTCGGTCATTCAATCGAAAAAGGACAGGGGGCTTCGTGAGAGACGGGAAGTGTGGTGTCAGGTTTGTTTGTGAGAGAGAGAGATGGCGTGGCTAGGTTGAGTTGTCGACGGAAAGCCAACCGGACATCCATTCCGGTGACCTGATTTCGCAGAGAAGAAGGAGGGGAAATGGGTGTCGGCTGAATGAGGGCTGAAGGGATTAGGGTTTAGTTTTAACACAAAACATTGCTTTCAGTTAATAGCGCAAATAGTCCCTACAAGTCTAGAATTTTTAAAAATGCACAACCAACCCCTAGACCTTACAATTAATCAACTAAGTTTTGATATATTGCCTCTCAAAAGAAACCAGCTTTACATTTTATTTAAGTAGGTTAGTTTGTATTTAAAATCTAATAAAACTTTTAAATTGAAAAAAATCAATTAGTTTAGTTAATTAAACAATGAATAAGTAACCATAATTATAATGAATTAAACTAAAGACAAAAGATATTTCGACGATGCAACGGATTATGATTTTGAAAGAGACAAGCTTCTAAAAAAAAGATTTTCAAGACTCGATTCCTAAATTAGGAAAGTTAGGAAAACGCGGGGCGTTACAACCAAGGTCATTAAGTTGGACTTGGTAGACAAATTAAGTACCCAGGGTCATTAACTTGGATCTGGATACTTCAGTGGATTATTAAAAACTGTTAAAAAACAACAAAAGAAGTCAAAAAGTCAATAGGATTATAATGTCAAATTTCTGAGAAGCAGGCAACAGTACTGAACCTGTGAAAGCTGCAAAGCGAGATCCCCGTGGCTAAGACTGAACAAAGTTTGAGCCAGAATACGACTCTAGAACGAGAGCTATTCAAGTCTGTGATCCCAGCTTATTGAAAGGGGGAGTCTGAAGACGTAAGAGTCAGATACAGATTATGGATCAACATTCAAGGGGGAGTTTGAAGATTGTAAAAGCTAGGTTCGAGTGCTAGCTACTGATGCTGTTAAATTTAAGGAATCAAGAGATCTTAAAAAAAGAGTCAGGGTGCTTACAGTGTCAGATACTTTGAAAAGAATGAGAAGACAGATCAAGACTGAAGACTACCGAAGACTCGATGCCGAAGACTTCGTCAACATCCAAGGGGGAGTCTGTTGGTGCATTTATGTCTGTCAACTTTGTCTTGTATCGAGTCTTGTATTTAGATAGGATAAACCAGTGCTCAGAAGTCAAGAAATTAGGGTTTTTATGTTGAATGACCAGTTCACACGAAATGACAATGTTCATTCCATGCGAAATGGCCAGCACTATATATACCTAAGCATAGTTTCTCATTTGTAACGTTTCAGATTTCAGAGCCGAGGTGCTGCCAAATTGTCAAGTGATCTGTATAGCTTTGAAATCAATAAACAAGTGAAACTAAGCGTGAATCAAGCTGTAATCAAGTCCGTATCATCGAATTCCGCCTTTGATTCGGATTAAAACTCTTCTGATCGACTCGTTTAGGTCGTACAATGATCCTACAGTGCACTTGCCCATATGTGTGTTTAGTGTTAGTAAATATCGTGTTTTATAAATTTAAAACTTGGCTAAAAAGTGTTAAAGGGCTAAAAATATATATTAAAAATCTATAACACTACACGCACATCATTACCTGAAACGTGTTTTAAAAACATTTGTCAGTGGGAAATACTGGTGAGTGAATCCCAGTTTAATCAAGAAACATTTTATCCTTTAAAACAGTATTGAGAGCAATCACATTGTTTATTTCTACACAATTACTCATTCAGTATTGTCAATCCTGACTGGTGGGTCATATTACACATTGGCTAACTCGTTGTCCAATGGTAACGTGTTCCACATTTTGTATACAAAACCCCAACATACCGGCAGTAATTGAAGAACTACAAAGACTCAATCACTGCTTAATCGCATTGTAAAACATCTAAGGTTTTGTAAAAACAGTTTACAAAAAGGAGATTACTCACATTGCTGTCTTAGGTTTTCTGTAAGGGTTTCCTGGTGATAATCTATAATTTACACAAATATACATATGTTAGTAAAATAACCCGTTATTTACATTAGTAATACCCTCCCCGAGACGGTATTCCAACGACTACGTCGGGCAGAACCTCGACAGCCGTTACGGAACCCTGGATCAATCGGGCAGCGTATCTAATACGTAACCGGGTTATAATACTTACATTGGGGCAGAACTTCGTTAATTAGGGGGATATTATACCCGAGTATAGTGCCTACTATATAGTAATTCGAGAGAGAGAAAAGAATTTGAGCGACGAAAACTGAAATCCCGAGCTCCCACTTTATAGGGCCTGCCTCGAGTTTTACACGGCCCGCGTAAAGTGTAGCAAGGGGCTACGCGGCCCGCGAGGATCCCTAGGGTAGGCCATAGCTCGTCCGAGTCTGCCCTAGCTTCGACACGCTACACGATACGTGGCAGCACCGGGTGCGGCCCTGACTCCCTGCTGTCGCGGCCCGCGTAAGCTCAAGGGGTGGCTTACACGCCCCGCGAGAGACATATTTTTCTTGTTTTTAATTTATTTTTAATGGTATTTCATATTTTGGGCTCGGTTTTCACATACGGGGTGTATTTTAAGACATATGAGGGTATTTTAAAATATATTAGGGTATCGAAAAATATTCAGGAGGGTTGTTATATTTTCACAAAAATAATCTTGCACTAGACGTTCATGAGCACCTAACCGATCTCGTTCAAGAGGCGGTTGTCTGGTACGCGATGTAGAGGATTGGGCTTCTTCTCGCAAATAATTAATCGCCTCATGCGTAATTGCGATAACCATATCGAATATATGGTTATAAACTCGTCGCCATTCAAACGACCACTCGTCGTTGTTATGTGAAGAAAGTGAGGAAACAATTGACCACTTAGTGTATTTTGTAGGGCAAAATCATGATCGCACCCACCCCTTGAAAAATAAAAATAGTGTATTTTGTATGGTAAAATCTCGATCGCACCCCTTAAAAATTTGGTTAAACCCCTCTTTTGCACTCTAGAAAATAATTCTTGAGCCCGTCACTACCCTCCATCAGGTCACTTGTCTAGTGTTTAAGTATTTATATATTATTATTTTGCAACATGTTTTGGCTTTAAGTTGTTGTAAGTTGTGCTAAATTGGTTCTTTATGCATTTCATTGTTGTACTATTTGCATATTGTGTTGTTTACAGGTGGTAGGAATTTAAGAACCTGTGTATTGGTTTTGTCACAAAAGTCATGTTTTCTAAAACAACTCATTGCTTTTGTACACGGATCCTTCACTTTTCTTTCTTTGATGTCGCTACTTTCTCTCTCTAAGACCATGTGTAGTGGTAATAACTTATAATGCCCCCACCATGGGGCATTATCCGACACGTGTCATCCCAGTCAGCATGGGGCATTATAGCAAAAAGTGGTGTAGTTGGGCATTATTCCAATAACGCCCATATTATTTTTAATGGAAAAAAAAAAAGCACACAACATACAAACGAAATTCTGCAACTTTCAAAAAGGTGTCAGAGCATGTGGTACATGTGGGTAAATGTCATTGGTGGGTCAACAATCACACAAACCACTTAAGCGTTTTAAAAATCACGCCAAAAACAGAATTTTCAAAAAAAAAAACGCCGGGTAACGCCTACTGTAGTGGGGGAGGGGGCGTTTTGGGGCGTTTTTTTTCAATTTTTTTTAAAAATCACGCCCCACTACGGATGGTCTAATACGATTCTCTGTCTTCTCTACTCTTTTTCCGGTGATATTCGTGGTTCCACTGGCGACGAGTAGTCGTTTGAATAGCGGCGGTGTCATCATTGCAATATGACGACGAGTCGTTGTTAGAATGGCGTCGCCGGACATGCAACGACTCATTTTGTAGAGAGAGGGAGACCTACGGGGATCCTAGAGAGAGAAACAGATCGAGGCGAGTGCGGCCATGCCGTTGCCGGAGGCTTTCCAGCCATTTCTAGCTGTCTTAATAAGTTGCCATGACCTTTGTTTTTTTCTCGGTTTGTCGGCTTAAGTGTTTTGGATCTGAGTGATAACGATGGTGGTTGTCATTTTTGTGCTATTTATGTGTAGCATTAAGTGGCAAATTTCGTTTCCACATAGTTCTGTTGTTCAATTTGGGGCTGCTCCATATGATTGTACCCTATGCATTGTTCATGGTATCGTTGGTTGCGGCGGCGAGACGGTGGTGGTGGTTTTCATTGTGGTGTTAGTAGCTATATTTTAGTGAATTTGTTTAAAGGCTGTGATGATCTAAGAAAAGGGAGACATCGAAGATCCAACCCGTATCTTGGCGGGGCAATATCCGGATGGCATAGTTGAACTTTTGTGATTATGCAACCGTGTATTTGCAGCCATGTGATAAGGCACATCTTCTTTGCCCCCATCCCTCTATTACGTATCTGAGCCTCTCGATGTTTTTTTACATTTATTTGTGTATGTATTGAAACAAAGATTAGGATTTTAAGTTTTTGTTTGCGTGCACATGAGAGGGAGAAGAAACATGGCTGCAAGTTTATTTGTGTGCTATGTTTGAAAAAGGTCTGTATATCAGTGTGAATGGAAAATAATAAGTGTCGAACGTACTACAAAGGGGATAATGTTAATGTGATGTTTGGGTAAACCGTAAATGTGCATTGATGGGTGATGGGTTTACTGTGGGCTTGAGGTAACTACAATTACTATTGGGGTAAAATGGGTAGATGAAACTCTAGATTTTTTTTGGAAGTTGAATTCTAAAATAGCAATGGCAGATTAAGTTTCTTCAGATTTTTTTTTTTCTGTTTTTCCATTTAACATTTAATTTAGTTTTTCCTAAATAATTTATTATAACTAAAATATTTTAAAAATCTGGATGCTTCGTATTTGTTAATTTTTCTTTTTTTTTTTGTAAATAAACTTTTTATAAGTTGAGTTGTATGAAAAATAAAGTATATTTACCATACAAGACTATAGTGAAAAATAAAGTCTATTTACCATACAAGACAAGACTATAAAATATTTTATACATAATTCAACTCACTTTATTCAATGATCGAAATATACAAGAAAAAAACTAAGCAATACTAATTTCTTAATGGTATTTGTCTCTTATAAAAATAGTGTAGGTCTAAAAACACAATATAAATATATATTTAACGGTGGGATTGAATCTTATCACCAGAATGTATATTTGATGATTATATGCGAATGGAAAGTTAATAGCTGAGTAGTATGTTTGCAAATCGTTCAAATTGCATCGATAAGGTCTAAACTCTAAAGAAATACTTATATATATCAATTACCTAATGATGATTATTCAAAGCATGTTGTACCATAGAACCTACGGAAAGTAGTTTAAGATTATATTTTCACCTTTTGCGGTTAAAATTAAGACGTCTTTTGACAAAAAAAAAAAACAAAAAAAAAAAAGTATTTTAACCTGCAACGTACAGGTTGAAGCATGTTCGCTAAGAGACCCTGCCATGTTCATGTTCGCTAAGAGACAACACGTTTGCTAAGACCAAGCGTAGTGGGGCGTTTTTTTTTTTTAAATTGCCCAATCACGCCCAAAAACGCCCCTTCACCGCCCCCTGGGCGTGATTGGGCGTTATCTTGCAAAAAAAGCCCCTTGCCGTGGTTTGAAAAACGTCGAATGGGGGGATTGTTGGCCAATCACACTTGAGCTTCCATTTGCTTGGCTAATAAGAATTTTAAATGTTTTTTTTATTTTATTTTACTACAAAACATAATGCCCAATAATGCCCTATCCCCACTACACCCATTTTAGAAAACGCCCAATGATGTCTCATTGCTGACTGGGTTGTCACATGGCGCAAAACGCCCAATGGTGAATATTGCCCACTACACATGATCTAAGAGACACTGTCGTGTTCATGTTCGATAAGAGACCCCGCCGCAACGCGGCGGGGGTTAAACCATGGGAGGCTTTGATGGTGTGCGGGGAGGACCTCTGCACAAGGCTCGTGATTTCGAGGGACATGCGATTTAAAAAAAAATCCGATACGTATATGTTATTTTTTCAAACAGTAAACACATACAACTTCCAATATAGGCTCATTTACAAATCATTTTTTTATGGTTTAGAATTTAGCCCACTTGAAATTAGGTTTATTGAGCCAAATGCTAATTTGATTTTTTTTTAAATAATAATAAAACATAACGGAAGGGCCACATTTTTTCAATCTTGAACAGTGTACGTGAATTTTCAGAGACGCCTCTGGGTTAGA
Source organism: Helianthus tuberosus (assembly GCA_030545235.1). NCBI lineage: Eukaryota > Viridiplantae > Streptophyta > Magnoliopsida > Asterales > Asteraceae > Helianthus > Helianthus tuberosus. The sequence continues at coordinate 5,883,505 of CM060404.1, read as the reverse complement.
CCTAGTTAGTATTTATAATCACATATTATTTGGTTTTTGTAAATATTATAACTTGGGTATATTTTATTGCATGTCACGTCGAATCTTTGTATTTTATTTTATTTATTTATTTTTTTTAACAGCCAACAAACTCAATCTCGAGCACTCTCGGGGCACCCACTGGATAAACGGAGTACTCCGAGAGTAATCCGAGTCCACCACCAATTCCGGGGAAAACCCGGTAACTCACCTGCCCATAGGCACGACGGTGAAATTACCGGTAAAACCCGTTTGGCTCAAGGATCCAACCCAGATTTCCCTAAGTCTTCTATCATTGCCCACCAATGCCTCACTCTGCACCAAGTGGGAGTCAAACTGCATCTCACAAGAGAAATACAAGCTCTTCACTACTTGATCTAGAGATCATTTGCCTTTGTATATATTTTAACGTACTTTTTTTTGGTTGTCGCAATACCTTTACAAAGATCACACGGATCCAACCCCCTCAATTAGCTCAATCACTCCTTACTAACCGATAGATTGAAAAAAAAACATTTCCATGTTCTGATTGATATTTTACAAATAATACGATCTTCAAATTATAAATTTAGATTAATAATCAGTTAAAAAATAAAAGTAAAGTATTTATTTCTTATCTTACATAAAAGTAAAATATTTATTTCTTATTTTACGTTTCAAGTCATTCTTTCCCAAATATTAATTTCTAATAAAAAAAAAAAGATTACAAACCTACAAAAAATGAAAAATGAAAAATTTAAGATTACAGCACAAGCCATGCGAATTGCGATATATTGTTTTAACAACAAAAAGAAAAATACCCTTTTGTAAAAGAAAAATTATTAACTTAACAGGCAAACTTATGTTAATAATGTTGTTATAGATAGTTAAAGTGAACGATTCCAAAGAATGTCATGTATAAATACAATGTTATCCTTTAAAAATATTGTTTTAATCAAAACTGATTTTGATTACTTTTTAAATCAGGTTAATATCTATACTATATAATAAAAGAAACCACTTTTTGGACATTTGTCATCGTAGTAGACCATCTCTTATAGATAATTATAATTTTAGTTTAATCTCTTCTAATTAATTATAAATAACCCTCCTACAAAATATTATTTATTTAATATCTTATATTATAGATAATCCTCCTACTAAATATTATTAGTTTAATATCTTATGGATAATTATTATTTAGTTCAGTCTCCTTCTCATTTATAATATTATTTATTTGAATTAATTATATTTGAACGTTTTGTTTAGTTTGGTATCAAATAGATTTTACGAAACTTAAATTAAAATTAACTAATATTATTTATCATTTATACATTTACAGAGTTTTAAATAAAGGGTTAAATTTATCGAGACTTCGTTAACAAATTTTGCAACAGAATAATCTATTTTTATCACGAAAACCAAACTTTGTATTAATATATTAAATATTTTTATTTTCAATATACAAAATTACATTTACTCGACTCATGTAAGACATGAGGTTTTTTAAGATATAACTTTTTATTATTTGATATATAAAATTAGATTTATTAAATCTGTACAATACACGGGCTTTTTTAAGGATATATATTTTTTATTATTTAGTACAGAAAATTACATTTATTTAAACCGTGTAATGCGCATATTTTTAAAGATGTATTTTTTTATTATTTGGTATATAAAATTACATTTATTCAACCCATGTTATAAATGAGGTTTTTTAAAGATGTATTATTTTATTATTTGGTAAACAATATTACATTTATTCAACCCGTGTAATACATGTGGTTTTAAAGATATAACTTTTTTATTTGGTATATAAAATTACATTTATTCAACCCGTACAATATGGTTCTTATAGATATATCTTTTATTATTTAACTAGGTTAGAACCCCGTGTATTACACGGGTTAAATAAATGTAATTTTATATATTAAATAATAAAAAATTATATCTTTATGAACTCTGTATGTTGTACGGGTTAAATAAATGTAATTTTATATATCAAATAATAAAAAAAGTTATATCTTTAAATACCATGTGTATTACACGGATTAAATAAATGTAATTTTGTATACTAAATACTAAAAAGCCGTATCTTTAAAAAACTCGTGTATAATTGGATTGAATAAATCTACCAAATAATAAAAAATTACTTCCTTAAAAACCTCGTATATTACACATCTTGAATAGATCTAAAAAAGAGTTATATCTTTAAAAACTATGTGTATTACACAGATTAAATAAATGTAATTTTGTATATTAAATACTAAAAACGTCGTGTCTTTAAAAAACCCGTGTATAGTCGGGTTTAAAAATCTACCAAATAATAAAAAAATTATATCCTAAATAAATGTAATTTTGTATATTAAATATTAAAAACGTCATATCTTTAAAAAACCCGTGTATAGTCGGGTTGAAAAATCTACCAAATAATAAAAAATTATATCCTTAAAAACCTCACGTTTTACACAAGTTGAATAAACATAATTTTGTATACCAAATAATAAAAAAGTTATATTTTTAATAATTAGGATAACATTTAATATTAATTTATTATTTATGTATTTAATATAAGATAAGTAGATAAGAGAGATATTTGTTTTAAAAATATATTAAATTAACAATTTATATTTGAGGATAATATTTTATTAAAGTATGATAAGATTTAACATTAATTTATTATTTATTAATTTAGATAAATATAGATTTGAGAATACCTCCAATGAATGACACGTGTCCAAAAGTTGGTTTCTTTTATTATAGTAGTTAGATATATAAAATTATATAAAAATTACATCTTTAAAAATATGTGCATTACATGGTTTGAATAAATGTAATTTTCTGTACTAAATAATAAAAAATATATATCCTTAAAAACCCCGTGTATTGTACAAATTGAATAAATCTAATTTTATATATCAAATAATAAAAAGTTATATCTTAAAAAAACCTCATGTAAAGATGTATTATTTTATTATTTGGTAAACAATATTATATTTATTCAACCCGTGTAATACACGAGGTTATAACCTAGTTATAGAATAAGAACATTGTTTACTTTAAAATTCTTCTACAAAATCTGCTCTTACTTTAAAGTTCAAATATATCATTAATTTATAATGATAATAATATTTTTAAATTAAACATTACTAAAAATATATTTTTATGTTTTTTTATATTAGATTTATAATGCTATTGATATTTTTGAATTACGTTACCAAAAATGGCACTTCCCTCGGATATAATCTAATAATAAGCTTTTACTTACGAAAACTAATTTAAATTCAAACCACGATTATCTTTTTTTTTTTAAGTTTTGTTGTTATTTATATAAATAGAAGCAAACGATTTTCATTACTTAACCCGTGTAATACACGGTATTATAACCTAGTGTATAATATTTGATTGGAAAAGTAATTTCAAAAGGTCTATCTTATTAAGGGTACAGGGAGTGGTTAAACATTTGGAATAGGTAAACTCCCAAATCACCCAATCACATGGCGTCATGTCAATTGTTTACCTAATGCTAAAAAATGTTGGCGGTTGTTACTTGGGGTTTAGGTAAACTATTTAAAAAAAATAAAAAATGTGTGATTGGTTGAGAATAAATGGACCCCCGCCACACACCCTCTCTCTTCCCCTTTCCCTCCCTTCACCGAGTCGGTGAACCCTCACCGAAAATGTGCACATTTCGGTAAACAATGGATCGGCAAAAGTGATGGCGGTGGATGGAGTTCGGTGCCAAGTGGGTTTACCGCCCCCACTCCGGACACCCTAAGGAACTAAACTAAAGCAAGAAACACATGAAGGACGCTAAAACACAAGATAGGTTAAATCAATTTGCATAGATATGATAAGAAACAAGAAATCACTTCTGGTTTAGTTTTGTTTGCCAATTGCTAACTCAAGTAGTTACATATACATGACATATATTAGTCAATTCACCAATCATGCCAACCATGTTATCTTTATCTATACACTAATCTAGGGTGGAATCGACACAATCATGAGGCACAGGATAATGTGTCTTACTCTTACATTAACTAAACCAAACAATAACACAATAATAAATATGAATCCAAATGATCACAACTCAATACAAATCTAAGTTTCCAAATACAAACATCAATCATCAAAGCTAAACAATCAAATTGTAATCCCGTACATGATCTGGGCCTCAGGGGTCGTCTATTCAAAAACGCAGTGGCGAAGCTTGATATTTCCGACCGGGGGCAGAAGTCACCGGAACTAAAAATTTCTATAAAACCGAGGGGTATATACCCAAAAATTTCTATACGAAAAGTATATACTCTCCGCTACTGAGAGAAAAGTTCGGGGGGTCGGCTGCCCCCTCCCGCCCCTTAAAAGCGTCGCCTATGCAAAAACGGTACATTGAGCAGACGAAAACCAAGTGCTTAGGATTGTCTTTAACCATATGAGACGGATGGACGAATGAATACGAAGAACCGAAGATTCAACAAGCCAATTTAAAAATAAAAAAAAAAAGACATCTCTTTAATTTGATTTATGTTTGATATCAGCATTAGCTTTAATTACATTTGATCATTTTATTTGTTCTCCATGCTTCTCTTCCCTAAATTAAAAGCTAAACCTTAACAATCTAACTGGAATTTCTTCTCAACCTATGAAATATTAAATTACATCAAATTCATATGCATAAATATACTTGAGAAAAAGTGAGGTACCTAAGAGACAATCTTAGTAAAACGCCAAGTTTTTTTTTGGGTAAAGGGCATAGCCCGGAAAATGTATAACAATCAAAAGAAAAATATTACATCTTCAAGGGGGCATACCCCCGTCCCCCGTACCATCCCCAAAACACGCTTTGGGGACCAAAAGTAAGAAACCATCAATCTCTGTCTCGGGATACAAAAGAACCTAGCACTATATGTATTTATATGCTAACACTTCGACCTAGCCTAGTACGATAACACAAATTACATATATGCGTAATAATCTTACACGGCAAAAGAAAAGACATGTTCCAATAATACTTGATCTTCATCTTAAGCGCCTTTGCACAAACCACTTTGTGGATAATGGAGAGACTGTTAGCCCAATAGATCATAGCCCAACCCTGTTTAAACAACCCGTAAACCGAGCCCGGAATGTACATGTGATCCCATTGATAAGTCTGAGGAGACAGGCGCTTCACCAGGCCCGGATGACTAAGATGGGCCCTGGTCTTGACATAAAGAACCCAGAATTGGGCCTTCACTTGAAAATTGAACCAATTTCGGTAGTCCCAATCTTGGTCTTTTTTAGTAGGAAGATCAGGCCAGGTCTGGGCCTTCAGCAAAAGCATGAAACCACACCCCAAGCTGAGTTTATAGGGTCTGGCCTTCAACAGCAACCGGTGCATAAAACCCATCCCATAATGGGCCTTCGAACTAGTATGACCCACCACATCAGAACCAAAGCAGTTGGGTCCAGACTGATGGCCATTCCAGAATAAAAATATACAGCCCAAGATAAGACATAAGTCAGACTAACTAGCAGACCAGTATGATGTTGCCGATTAAAAAACAGCGCACCTTGCTGGACCAGTTTCACCATTAAATCACACAGCTCGAAACTCCTACAGTACCTCAGAGTATCCTTCATTTGCAGAATATAACCAGCATACCGAGTACCCCATCCGAGGACCTTTAAGCTCCAACGATGACCCATGATACTAACCAGCGAATGCAAATCTTTTTGATATAAACAACAAACCTTGTACAGATTATAAATAGACTTACATATTTTATACAGAAGCCTGTGATGCTCCCAGCTCTCATTGCTGACATAGCCAAGGAGATCCAACAACATCATAACCGAACAACTGTCTAGAATCCAGCAATACCCAGCATCACACCAGCTTATAACTATGTCCAGATTTGGACCTGAAGCCGTATACTTTTTTCTTTTCCTGGACCAGTGGGTCTTCAGCAGCATCAAAAAACTTCTTTCTACACATTGAAGGATCATCAACAACAGCAAATTACTCCTGAACTGCAGCTGAATATATTTAGAAATTCTTTCATCTCTATAAACCTGGTGCAACCTGCACTTTAAATTCCAATTTCTAGTCTTTGCAACGGCACATAACCAACTTTCACCAGCTGCCAGATGCTTATCCATTTCAACCTGACCCAACCCGAAATTCCCAAGATACACCAATGGCAATAACAGTAAAAGATGTGATGAGTAGACCAATGAGGGGTATAAGGGTCATTTTGACAGCCCTGCTTCCACAAAAGACGCAGCCAGCTCTTGGCAGTCTTTAAATTAAGGATGAACAGTAAACCATGGTCCAGTGACATGCAGCGAGACAGATAACACCATATCATAATAAGTCGCCAGTTCAATGATGTCCACCTGTTAGAACAGTCCCAACCCTTAACATGCAACCCCATAAAGTCCCACAAAACCCGACAGTTAGTCAGACACATTAGGTTTCTACATCCTACGGTTTTGGTTTGGGAGTAGGGTGCAAAAGAGGGTGCCATCGAAAGGACATCCTCCCAAACCAGTCCTGCCTTATGTCTCCCATGATAGTGTTGATCCCCAACACACAGACAAAACCTAAAACTCCCATATGTCTCCTGCAAACAACTACGATTTGTAATGGGTGAAAATGACTAAACACACCCTGAAGACCAAAGAAAGGGAGACGAGAGGCAAGCCACCACATAGCACCAAGAAAATCTATAAATGGGATCTACCCTCCACCCCCTTTTACCTCCAGCCCAAACCAAACAATACCCAGCCCAACAACGAACCAAATTACAAGTAGACCCAACCCTACCAGGTGCACAGATTACCAATGAGAACAGCAGCACAAAACTAAATATCATAACAGCCCAGCCCCAACCCACCCTTCCAAACAAAGCAACATAGAGCAATAACGACCCAGCCCCTACCACCCGAACTCAGGTAAAGATTTAGAGAGGAGAGAGGAACCAGTGTCCCTCACAATCACAACAATTCCTTTGAACAGTAAAAACTTCTTTTAATTTGTCTAATAAAAGAACATTAAGTACCAAATTCATAATTTTTAACACCATAAAAACCAAAAACTAAACATAATCTTCTTGCTTGGTGTTTTAATATAACAAAGTTAAGTCGATTTACATAATAAAAAGTTATCAAACAACTTGAGTTACTTTGATGGAATAGATCGAGGGGAAACTTGGTTGTTATTCTGGGAAGTTTTCCCTTCATCAATTCAGCAATTTATAACAAGCAAAATCGGATAAAAATCCTTATTTGAACGGTAGACAAAAAGTGTTGGCGGGTCAAACGTGAGTCACCCAACCTGGCCCATTTCAACGAAAATGACTAGTTTCAACCCAGACCCATTTTGACCCATTTCATCAAGATCCCTGCTTGTTTAACACCATCACCCAGTATGCAATGTTTGCAAGAACTTAATTTGTAAGTTCCTGACTTCCTGTTTCAATCTTGGTAATGCAGACACACATATACGCTTGTATATCAATCAAACGTAACTGGTCTAATGGGCACATCCTTCTGAATACTCATGAATTTGAACCCCTTTATCATAAAATGACGATTATACCCTTCATGACTTTGGCCTCAAGATTCAATCTTCACATGCCTGAAACTAAAATGTTTAATCTTTTTTATGTAAAATAATGGAAGTTCTTCAGTTTTTTATTTTTTATTTTCTGGGGATGTCTTAAGACCTTAGGTTTTATGCATTTCTTTTACTGATAAAACCAGATAATATACGGGCTGAGGATGGGGCAGGACAGATAATCAACATCCTTATTACACACATAGTTGTCAATAGCGAGCATCTACGTAGCATATAGGTCTAGGCTATCTATTAGGGTTGTAGTGATAATAGCGACAAGTTTTTTTTTTGTTTTTTTGTTTTCAATATAAATAGCAATTAAATATAGCTATAAAATAGCTGGATTTTAGGTTTTTGTTAAATATACATGTAAAATAGCATATATACCAGGATATTTTGATATAATATACATATAAGTTTTTCTAGTGTATCTCTGTTTATAAAATAGCCGCCCACTATTTATCGTTATTCGCTATGTCGCATATAGGTACCTTATCGCTATTTGTCGTATTCGTCAATAACAACTATGATTACACAATAATTGAAGTTATCGTAGTCATAGTTATTAAAGCGAGCGCCCAGATGGGCGCAAATAATGCCCCGGGCCCAACATATCGCCTTGAGCGCGCCTTGCGCCTTTAATAACTATGGTTCATGTCATAGTTATTAAAGCGAGCGTCTAGGCGCAAATAAAGCCCTGGGCCCAACAAATCGCCTTGAGTGCGCCTCGCGCCTTTAATAACTACGATCGTAGTTTGGAAATCACAAAAGTCATAAAGTTATGAACACAAGGATTCACGTTAATTGTAAAGATTGAAAGCTACAGAATACTAGCAGTGAATCAGTGATAAGTGATAACAACTTCAAATACAGAAGTTCATCAGATTAAGTCACATGTGTTCTTTATTTCTCCAAATAATGTCTTTGTAAAGACATGAACTTGTCGTCTTCTGCTGACTCGCCCCCTTCCTGTCTAGTACTGCTCATCACACGTACACGGTCCAAAGCACGACTAACGGATGCCATGCATCAGATATAGCATCTATCTTTCTCATGTAAATGAGACCAAATTTAAGATATCCTTGGTTCTTTCTCGAAAATGTTACGGTTATAATGTTATATATAGACATAGCATTATCAAGACCATAAAATCAACTTAATAATAGCAATAATATCACCTACAACACAGTTCAACCTTCCATTATCTTTTAGGCAACTACGAAAGATGACCACTACATAAAGACAAAATAATTACCTAAAACAACCTCAAAGTAAATGAACTTATATCATTGGTACTCACTAGCAGTACACTGAATATCACAGAAAATAAGTGCTAAAGTTCTAATACATTTATATCAACATATACCACAATCCAAACTAATTTTTCATAAACCTAACTAGTTGCTCAAGGTTTAATCTTCAAGTAAATACATGAAAACAGGTACTAAAAGACCTTTAAACGCGGCGAGATTTAGGCTGTGGAACACTCAAACAGCTTCGCCTGTTGGTGGATTTGAACTCCATGAACTCGGTTAACCAAAAGTACGCCAGCGTTGAACAAAAGAAGGAAAGGTTGCCCATTGCTAACAGATACATCTGAAAGTTAATCAAATTCTCTTCGGTCTACTCTGTAACTAGTTTACCCTTTCCAGATTCATTTCTTTGAAGCCTAAACTCATGGCATTTACGCGCCTTCTCTTCCAAATCCGAGATGATTTTCTCTGACTTGTCATATATCTCTTTCGGTAGTTGCACTTCTAAGTAATCAAAAAAGTCCCCTAACGTCATCTTCTCCAAATCTTTCCACCGATCATTATCACAACCATCTTTCATACACTCTGACTCCTCTACCACTCCCTTTCCCTTTAACGAACTTCCATCAGCCACGACTCCCTTTCCGTCACAACTTTCTTGATTCTCCGCCACATGTTCTTGAGCCGATTCATCGTTCGCGCCCAAATTCTCACCTAAACCACTGTCTTTTACCTCATCAACTTGTAAAGATCTGTCAACATTCTTCTCCAAACCATCGGTTTCTGCATTTTCCAACAACTGTTTTCTCCTTGCTTGGGTCATTCTACCGACTACTGGACCAACAACAACATCTGCAGCCTTTCTTTTATCCAAATCAGCATCCACCGTCCTCTTCCTCCTCCCTCGCGTCTTCTTAGGTTCTACCTGAACCGAAACATCCACATTCTCCAGTACATCCTCACTCAATGCAGGAACAACAAAACTCACAGCTTCCTTTTTAACACTTCTCAATATCCTCCCATCACTTAAATCCATATCTTTCTTAACACCACTACGCAAATTCCGCTTCTTAACCGCTTCTTTCCCCTCTTTTTCCCCATCAAACCCTAACTTTCCACTTTCGCCAACATCATCAAATTGAGATTGAGTTCTACATTTTCCTTGCCGCCTAGGGTTCCGTCTCGGTGGAACCACCGATTCGGCTTGCATATTCACAACAATTGAGGTCAACTCACCGATCTTAATCCGGTCGCCATCGTTGAGAGCAGAAGGAGTGTAGGGCTTAAGCATTTGGCCGTTCAAAACGGTGCCGTTGGACGAATCGAGATCGCAAAGTGTCCATTTGCTCAACTGAGTGTCGAATTGGATGCATAAGTGTTTGGATGAGATTCCAGAATCCTTGATTGCGAATGTGTTGCCGGTAGCTACACGGCCGATCTTGATTATTGAGGTTGATGAGTATTCTAGGGTTTTGCCTGCTCTAGGGCCTTTTTCTATTATCAGCTTCAAGGTTGTTGTTGGTTTCTCCATTGATACGCTGCTGTGTAGGTGTGTGTGTGTGTGTTTTTTTTGTGGAGTTTTGGGTTTGAAATGAAATTCAAATTTCGTTTGGGCGGTGGTTCGGACTTCGGACCCAAGTTTTGAAAACGCTCGAACTCAAGGGTCAAGAATAAAAGAATAGAAACAAATGTAAATTACAAAAATCGTAATTTAGATTGGAAACTATGTGTTTTGAATTCAATAATTACAGAAAACGTATTTTATGTTTACAAACCATTGCATGTTATGTCTTTTGACCCTAACTTAGTTAGTTTTCATAATTAAGCCTGACGAATTGAACCCCACATGAAGGTATTTTAGTCATTTTACCTTAAATATTAAGATAAATGATCATAAAAAATAATAATGCATTAATTATGTTTAAAAAAAGATTATACATTTGTACATGTATACACACATAATTCTCTCTCTATATCTCAATTATATATATCTCTCTAACTTCCCTTCCACCCCCACCTACTCCCACCGGCCACCACCACAACCACCGTCACCACCATCCACATGTCACCACAACCACCCGCCGGACTAAAACCCAAGCAACAACAAACCACTTTGACATGTGGTGTCGGAGCGGTGAAGGGTTGCCTCTAAACACGTCGACTAGCAAGCCACCTTGACATGTCGGTGCCGGAGATGATGTAGGTGGCCGGTGATGGCGATTTAAAAGAACGTTTGAGTTCTTGCTTTTTTTCTCTGCATTGCTCAAGACTTTTCTTTTATCTTCAAATCTTTCATCATCTTATTTGAATTCTCTTTTATGGGTTTTGATTCTACAACCACTATCTTCATCTAGGGAACATAAAAATTCAATCTTGATTATGGTCAGGAATTTTGATGAGGTCTTCGAATGGGGGTATAATTGGTGGGCAATTTTGATGGGATTTGCAATCAGGATACCAGTTAACAGAGGAGAGAAAGATATAGAGTGATAGAGAGGGGGGAGCGTACTAGCGATAGGTTGAAAAAGATGGGTCAAAATGGGGGTTTAGGGTTTTAATAGAGGGCTGATAAGTGGGTAGGTTAAATAACTTATATGCCCTCACGTGAGCCCCATATGACATGAGTTAACTAGAAAAATAAACAGAGTTTGGGGTAAAGGATATAACTTACTAGGGTTTGTAAACATTAGGTATGTTTACTGTACTTATTAAAGACAAAGGACACAGTTTACAATAAGTAGCATACACAAAGGACGATTTTTGTAATTTACTCTAGAAATAAAATCACCAAACATCCAAAAGTAAAAAAAAAATATATGGGTAAATTGAGTATGTACTTTAGGAAACATGATTTTTGTAGTATACTAATGTTTTGAATGCATGTGGTGAGTGCAGGTTGTACGAATCGCAGGCGGTTATCATGAGGAATAGAGATCGAAGATTGGGTCACAAAGTAGATTGTACGGGGATAATTGAGTATGTACTTTAGGAAACATGATTTATACCTTATTTATGTAAAAGATTCATATTAAAACGAACTTTCAAGTAAGTCAAGGCGTTTGTAATGAAAGAAATTTTATGGCACGTATTTCCGCTGCGTCTTTTCAGTTAAAGCGTGTTAGGGTCTTACAAGTTGGTATCAGAGCCCTGGTTTGAGAGAATTAAGTACGAGAGGATAGGTACTTGAACTCAAACCTATGTGCTCTTGTGATAAGAAACCCGTACAATCCATGACTCGATCAAGATCTAAAGGTAGAAATGGAATGAAAACGTGCATGTATGCATTCATATGAAGAAACTAACGGTTATATTATGTGTAAGGTAAGCATAACTGCTTGGAAAGGATGATCCGTGAATGCGGTCTAGACCGGCATCAAGGCAAGTGATAAGACAAATGAACCCCAGGTACGTAAATTCAACGTGTGGGCGTATGAAGTGGTATAATTAAGCAAGCGAAAGAAAATTATAAACGGAATATAATAGTGACATGGCAATGAATTTTTGAAAATGTTACACGTGCCGAAACTTAATTCTTCGGACATAAGGTGGCGATTACACGAAGGCACGAAACTAGTATGTGGATTGTGTACCTGGCCAGTACACAAGAAACGTATGACGTTCGTGAGACCGTGATAATTGTTACAGGTATGTCTGTTAGAATTAAGTAGTAGGTGGACGTGAGGGTGAAGAGAAATGTAAGACTCTCAGGAATGAAAGTATGAATGCTATGTCAGAATCCGCGAGACGGATTCGAAACATGAAAGAAGTTAAAGTATGAATGCTATGTTAGAATCCGCGAGACGGATTCGAAACATGAAAGAAGTTAAAGTATGAATGCTATGTTAGAATCCGCGAGACGGATTCGAAACATGAAAGAAGTTAAAGTATGAATGCTATGTTAGAATCCGCGAGACGGATTCGAAACATGAAAGAAGTTAAAGTATGAATGATGTGTTAGAATCCGCGAGATGGATTCGAAGCATGAAAGGAATAAAGTATGAATTACCTGTTTGAATTCGCGAGGCGGATTCAACACATGTAAGGAAGAAAAGGTACGAATGATATGTTTGAAACCGCTAGATGGATTCAAACATAGAAGGAATGAAGGGTATGGATGTTACGTTTAAATCCGTGGGACGGATTTAAAACATAAAAAGGATGTAATGAATGCCTTTATAAGTAAGCATGAATGGAAGGAAGTACGAATGTGTACCTCAATGCATCTATGATAAGTAAGAAAAGTCAGTTTACCTTAAAAGGTCAAACGGAAAAGATAGGCAAAATAAGTAACCAGAATAAAAGAATTGCATGTAAGGAATGAAACATGGAATGTGTAATAGCATGTACATAAGAAGTTGTGAAAGGATTATAGATAAGTAATCATCTAGTATAATGAATGTTTGAATGAAATATGCTAACTGCTAATTGTTGATGATAATGTTAGAATTTATGATGTGACTATGAAATCAAACATAGATATGAGTATGTGTAAATGGAAGTAAGAAAGGTTTCGGGGACGAAACCCTATTTAAGGGGGGCAGACTTGTAACACCCCAAAAACGGGTTTGGTAATTTTAAACCCGGTTAAGAAAAATAAGTGGGTAAGGTACCATTAGTGGTAAAAGTGAACCCATAAACAAAATAACTAGGGGTAAACTAGCCTAGTGGTGTCATGCATATAAGTAACAAGGAGGTGAGTTTTAGTTCCATATGTAATCAAAACGAAACTTGAGGGACCAAAACCGTTAAGAGGAAACATGGGTTTTATTTATGAAAAAATAAAACACACAAACACACACTTTAGTGTGTTCTAGAAACGAGCAGGAGGCTCCCATGGAGCCAAGAACCCTAAGTTTCCTCTAAATCACCAAATTGAAAGGCTAAATGAAGATCAAATTCATAACCAAGCATGGATTAGTGATCACCTTCTCATGGGGATCATAAGGTATGTCTTAAAGTTAGATTGGTGATCTTTCACGAAGTGGGTTATGATGTAAATTGCGAAATTTTATGAAATTGAGAATGAGTATGTGTTAGAATGGTGATATAGAACATGGATTATGCATGGTTTAAGTTAATTTGATGTTTAGAGATGAAACCCGTTGATTATGGTGATGATGACTACTTGAATGAATCATCCATGTCTAAATTCTTGCTTAATGTTGATGTATTTTGATATGTATGGTAGATTCTTGTTGGAGGAATTGAAAGAAATGTGATACTAGTATGTTTGATGTTTATGCATGTATGATTCATGTTGATTAGAAGGAGGAAATTGATGAATTATGTATGAGATTAGAAGGATATGCATGAACTAGTTGTACGCTATGCTTAGGAGGTAGTACACACATCAAAAGCATGAAGAAATTATGAAGAACTTAAGATTAGATCACTTGTAAGTGATTAACAAAGTAGTTATGAAGTGGGTTTTAGATGATGTAATGTAAATTGATGATTTACTTATGTTAATAATGTTTGGAATCATACATGTGTGTGAATGTTTAAAGAAATCGGATAAGAAATGATAGATTAGCATGTTATAAGGTTGAATGATAAATTCCATGTACGATCCGTGTAATGAAAAGGTTGTGATGAATAATGAATAAGCTAACTATCTTGAGAATGATATATGATAGTTGATGCTTGATAAGCGATATGGAAGCTTGGAAAAGAAGCGGGTCAAACGGGACTAATGCGCACGGGAAGCATGTTCGGATGCTAAGTAAGTTAAGCTTACACCCTCCTTGTAGAATACCTATTCATTTTATAGATTATGAATATGATAAGTTTATAAATGAGGTATGAAGTTCCGACAAGTTTTGATACGGGTCGGAACATGTGTTCATGACAAGAAACTAAGTTTGATGGTTAAAAAGGGATAAAAGGGTATTATGGTAATTTTGGTTGCAAGTTAACGAAGTAATAAGTTACATGGATGGGATGATGAATAACTAACATCCCACAAGGATAAAATGGACATTTAGACTTAACGAGTCAAACGGTGGAGATGTCACCCTTTGGCGTTATCGACTAATGAATTGCTTTGTTAAGTATTATGAATTTGTAGAATGTATAGAAAAAGGATTTGTGTTGCTATTATCTAGCAATTCAGCGGATGAAGTATTAGAACGGGTCATAGCTTTGATCCGAGCCAGGTATATGCATTTACCATTGTAGATAAGTCGCATGATTTGTAATTTATGAAATGAAGTCTTTAGTAGTAAAGGATGGGTCAAATTTGACAAAAACGCCCTTGATGGGTAAAACGAGCAAATGGTCTTAAAAGTTGATTACAAACAAGCTATTTGATTAAATGAATGTTTTGAAAAAGTAAGAAAGCGAGAAGTATGATTTTCGTAAGCTAAGGACCTTAAAATGCGCAAATACCCTTAACGGGTCAAAATAAGCTCTTGAGCGAAAATGGTTCAAGAGGATGCAAGACATCCGAGAACTTAATCTTTTATGATAGAAAATGTTGAAATTATAAGGTTCATGGGGAATTTAGGTCAAACAATCAAGTTATGTTGATGAATGCATGAACGGGTCGAATAAGTGAAAGCGGGTATATAAAGCCGAGAGCCTTAAGTGAATATTTTCCTTAACCGGATGTTGGATTTCAAGTTCATATGATAGAATGTGAATTTACAAGCATGTAGGAAGAAACGGGAGGTTAAACGGGTAAACGGTTCAAAAGTTATGCGCGTTTTAGTGCGTACGGAAGACGAAACGTAACTGCAGAAAACTGCAAATTCTAGAGGGCGTCGCCGACGGGTATGGGGGCGTCGCCGACGGGCTCCATAAAGTGAGTTTTTGGCTGACGGGTTATTTGACTGTCTACGGGGGTTTTTGGCTACGGGTAATTGCAAGGGCCGTCGCCGACGCCCTCCCCAAGTTCAAAAACCTAAAAATTTGTTATTTAAGTTGATTTATGTATCGTAGGCTTCGGTTTGTTATCCGTGGACTACGGCGGACTTTCCAAACATGATTTCGATGGTTCCTTAGATGTCTATGGGCTATAAATCTAAGTCTAAGTCCCATGTAATTAATGTATGATTATGTAAGAAGTATGTGAGAGCTTGTATGTGTATATATGGGTATGTACATCTGTAGATGTATATATATATGTATGTGTGAAGGTATGTCTGAGTGTATGTATTCATGTGAAGATATGGGAAGGTATGTATGCATGTGGATGTCTACGTATGTAAGCATAAAGGTATGTATGAGTATACAAGGGTTCGGTAAGATCTTGAATGTGTAAATGTGAGTATGCAAGTAAGTAGAGACGTAGTAATGTATGTACGTATGTAGATATGCATTTATGTATATGTGAAGATACGTATGTGTATATGTACGTATGTAGAGACGTAGTAATGTATGTGCGTATGTAGATGTGTGTTTGGTATATATGAAGGTACGTATGAGTCTATGCATGTTTGTAGAGATATAGGAAGGCATGTACGTATGCAGATGTGTATGTATGCATGGAAGAATGTATGTACGCGTGATTTAGGTACGTTGAGTAATACGTTATTAATAGTGTGCCTTGAGAATGAAAGGTAATGCAGGTACATTATTGAAGCCTCACCAGGACATGGATATGCATATGAAATGCTTAAAGTTAGAAAGATAACGAAATGGGAAGTGTACGAGATTGAATCTTGTTTATGCATTGTATACTAATGTTTTGAATGCATGTGGTGAGTGCAGGTTGTACGAATCGCAGGCGGTTATCATGAGGAATAGAGATCGAAGATCGGGTCACAAAGTAGATTGTACGGGGATAATTGAGTATGTACTTTAGGAAACATGATTTATACCTTATTTATGTAAAAGATTCATATTAAAACGAACTTTCAAGTAAGTCAAGACGTTTGTAATGAAAGAAATTTTATGGCACGTGTTTCCGCTGCGTCTTTTCAGTTAAAGCGTGTTAGGGTCTTACAGTATCGATTCGTTTTGTTTTGTTGTGATATTGCCACAGTACCGATACTCGATATAGTAACTAAAAAAAAGTTGTGGTATACTTAAAAGGAGGTCGAAAACAAGGCATTTTAAAAGTTGTAAATAGAAGAAAGTATGCTCAAAAATAATTATAATAATAAGGCTGGAGGGTGTGACTTAGCACCACCCCGCCACATCGACAACAATAGCGCCCTGGGGCGCCATTGACCACCCCACCACCGCTAAGAGAGGGGCGCTATGGCCCTTCCGCCATCGTGCTAACGGGCGTTTTTGGCTTTATCAAGGTATTTAGTCAAGATAAGGGAACGCTATAGGAATTGAGGGGGCTTTATACCACGCTCTGCAAGTTAAAGGAAGGGTTTTAAAGCCCCTTGTGTGACATGGTGTTGACGTGGCGCTGAGGTGGCGTGATAAAGCCCCTAGGGGCTTTATACCACACCCTCCAGCCTAACAATAAGAAGAAGAATATTTAAAATATAATAAACTAACTTTTCTCATTTGTAGTATATAAGGCTATGGGGTGTGGGATAAAACCTTTATCACGACACGTCAGCGCCACGTCAGCCAGGGGGCTTTATCACACCTTCTTTTAACTTGTAGAGTGTGGGATAACGTCCCTTATTAAACAAAATTAAAAAAAAATTATTGGATGAAATGACGTGGGCCCCACCTGCAACTCACCTTCTTCCTCGTTACCATGGTGAAGCCCCTTCAATGGCGCCCCTTGTTAAACGGAAGGAGTATGGGCGGTGGTGCCCCTATGGCGCTATCGGAGGTGAGGTGGCAGAGGTGGCGCCCTCCACACCCTCCTTGAAAAAGCAAGTACAACAATACTATAATCTCCATATAACTAAAAAACAAAACAAAAATGTAATCTTGTCACAAAATTCCAAAGTTAGCAATGAGCGAATAGTTACCGTGGAACTTCCATTTGCAAATGTATTATGAGGGTATAATGAATATGTTAATGAAATTAGAGTAAATTGCCATTTTAGTCCCTGAGTTTTGTCCAAATTTACCATTTTGATCCAAATAGTTTTTTTTTGCATCTGGGTCCCTGACTTTTCCCTTTTATTGCCATTTTGATCACTTTGCCTAACTCCATCTAAAAATCCAGTTATAACCAAGGGTATTTTGGGAATTTTCAATTTAAATCTTTTAAGTTGCCATTTTGATCCAATTCATAAAAAAACAATATATATATATATATATAAAATTAATAATGATTATTATTTTATTATATATAATAATATATATCATATTTACACATACATCTCTAACATACATACATCAACATACATACATCAGTACACATACATCTCTCTCTTTCTCTCTATCTGTGCATCTTCCACCCACCACCATCACCACCTTCCACCACCACTGGTTCCCGAACCGAACATGAACTAAGACCGACCCGAACACCCGAATCTGAACCGAGCAACTCCCGAAATCTGAACCAGATAACCACCTCCACTGCAGTCGCCGTGGCTCCGGCGGCCAACGCCGCCGTCGGCCACCACTGTCATCATCATCATCATAGTCGTCATCATCATCACCGCTCATCGTCATCATCGTCATCCACCACCTCCGCCGCCGCCGTAGCGGCGTCTCTGGTCGCCGGAGACGGCAACCTGCCGTCTTTCTTTCTCTCTCGTCTCTGCGTCTCCCTCTCTCTCTCTCTCTCTCTCGCCTGCCATAACTACGGCGCGCCACCACCATAACGCGGTGGCCGGCCGTTTGTTTGAGGGGAAACGGGGATGAGGGGTGGGTAGGTGTGGTTGGGGTGTGGCCGGAAAAACGGCCGGAGTCTCTCCGGTCGCCGGAGGTAAGAGAGAGTGCAGATGGTGTCATTGTGTGCTAGGGTTTGGTTGCAGAGATTTGAATGAAGAGTAACTGGATTTTTAGAGATGTATGTTTATATATGATTATTATATATAATAAAATAATAATCATTATTAATATTATATATATATTTTTTTGTTTTTTTAAGAATTTGATCAAAATGGCAACTGAAAAGGTTTAAATTGAAAAGAGTAACTGGATTTTTAGATGGAGTTAGGCAAAGTGATCAAAATGGCAATAAAAGTGAAAAGTCAGGGACCCAGATGCAAAAAAAACTATTTGGATCAAAATGGGAAATTTAGACAAAACTTAGGGACTAAAATGGCAATTTACTCATGAAATTAATAAAGGATGAGGAAAACACATAGGTCCGTCTATATAAAGAGTGAGGAAAACACACAGGTCCATCTAAAGTCAACAAAGTTTTGAAAAATAAGCTTGATTTGTATATTTAAAATCTTGAAAAATCCTAGAAAATCTTTGGTTGAAAGAAAAGTAATGCATTTAGATCATGATTGGTTTTTGTCATTAATTTGTGTAAATAAAATATGGGTTTGATTTTGCGATTGAGGTATTTGGAAAAAAATCTCTTGTAGGGATAATTTGTTCGACAAAAGTGATGCTTTTGAACTCAAAAGGTTTTGCTAATTCTGAATAGGAAAATTGTTTAGTCACATAAAAGATGTATAACAAGTTTTTTTTTTTTTTTTTTTTTTTTTTTTTTTTTTTTTTTTTGTAAATGAATTATTGAATTATTGGTATTATAAAAAACACCAATAAGTTAAAAAAATTGTTTAGTATAGATAAAATATGGTTCAGACCGTTTGTTTTGTGAGCAGATGTCTGAATGGTTCAGACATTTGTCTCTGAATGGTTAAGCATTATACTGAGTCTGAATGGTTAAGACCTCTAATCTGAATTGGTTAGACATGTGCCTCTGAACGGTTAAGCATTATACTGGTTCTTAATGGTTCAGTTCAACACTTAATGGTTCAAACCTCTTACTGGTTCAATACTTAACCATTAAGAGCTTGCCAAACAGCCCCTTAATTTGTTAGAATTTATGCCTGTCACATGACTGTTTCTTGCTAGTCGGGTGCAATTGGGGATGGGAAACAGATCTTTTTATGATCTTGAAAAGATTATTGGGTTTGATTGATATGGGAGATCAATTTGATTATCGATCGGTTTTTGATGCTTTTGAAGGTTTCTTTCTTTTCCAGTGGGTTTCTCTCACTAGCCTTATCTATTTTTGTTTCTCTTTATTAGGTAGCGTTTCGTATGCAAGAGTGAGAGGTTGAATGAAATGAATTATTGTGAGGAAATGAAGAAAAGAGTGTTTGGTTGGTTGATGGAATGGAATCGCCCATTCCAAAATGCATTTCATTCCCTCAAAATCATTCCATCCGCCCCCCTGTTTTTTCCCATTCCTTTCCCTCTTTACCCTTAATTAACAACTCCACAACCCACCACTTTTGCTACCAATCACCACTACCGTCATCCGCTGTCGTCACCCACCACCTCCGCCGCCACTCTCCACCACCTACCGCCGCCACCCACCCCCGTCACTGCCACCTCCGATCATCGCCACCACCCACCTTCGATCATTGCCGCTGCCACTTCCGATCACCGTCGTCGTCGCCACCCACATCCGCCACCGCTATCAACTGCCACCACCCACCGCCACCACCTGCGACCACCGTCGTCGCCGCTACCATCTCCGACCATCGCCGCCACCCACCTCCGCCATCACCAAACACCACCACCGCTGTCTGTCACCACCCGCCGCCGTCTCCACTCACCACCACCGCCAACCACCGTCGCCGATACAATTGCCACCTATCACGACGCACCATCACCGCCCATCATTGGCCATCGCCATCTGATTTTATTCATTCGTCTTTTCTCGCATACCAAACAACAAAAAATAATGGTTCATTCCATTCTTACATGGTATCCAAAAGAGACATGGAATGGTAATGATCAATTCCATTATCTCATCCATTCCAGTACCTTGTCCATTCCATTCACTCGTTCATTCCATTACCCCATACCAAACAGACCCGAGTTAAATAAGCAATCCCAAACACCAAATAGGAAACTCTTTACTTTTTTTAGAACGGCAACTCACATAATCTGATAAATTACAAATTTTTTTTGTCCACTACCAGGAACAAACCTAAAGGCAAACACTTATCCAACACTTGATACTACTAGTCCAAAGCCTCCTTGATGAAAATTATTTACTATCATGGAAAGTAAAAAATAACCTGTAGTCTTTTCGTCTTCTGCTAAGACCGTGGGGTATGGTGGGGCGGGGGTTGGGCTTGGGTTGGGGCATTTGGTGACACGTGGAATGGTAGCCCCCCCCCACCTCCTGGTTACGTGTCCGCGGGGTATGGCGGGGCGTGGGTTGGGCTTGGGTTGGGTGCACCGCGTGGCAGAGTAATTAAAAAAAAATACAAAAAAATTTATAAAAAATCACACAACAATTATAAAAAAACCCTACAACTTCATTAAAATTTAAAACATTACATAATCCTAAAAATTACAAAATAACAAACCTAAAGCGTTAAAAAAATTTCAAAAAGGTCGATCTTGTCGAACGCCTTTTTTTCCTTGCCTTGAAACTCTATGTTAGCCACCGCCACCCGGTCCTCGTGGCTTAACTCGCCACCGGGAACGGCTTCGTAGTAAGCCTTGAAACGCTCGAGCTTGGGCCGTAGCTCGCGCCATTTATGTTGGCACGCGTTGAGGTTGTGGCGGTTGTTACCGACGTTATGTCGGTAGGCTTGGAATGCTTCCACCCAATATTTTGTTTGGCCCGGTGGCCGACCCTTCATAGCGTCAACGACGCTTGTGACGAGAGCAATTTCCTCTTCATGAGTCCAGGATGCCATAGCGGGGTTGGGTTCGTGGGATGGGGTGGACCAGTGGGGTAGCGGTTCGAGAGAAGTGGGTAGCCGGTGGGGTTGTTGGGTTCGTGGGATGGGGGGACCAGTGGGTTGGGGTTACAATATATAGGCCTTTGGGAGACCCGCGTGGCGGTTCGAGAAGATGGGGGACCGTTTGAATTTTAAAATTCAAAATTTAAAAAACTGCTTGACGTGGCGGGTGAGCCAATGAGATTCAGCCAACTAGCATGGCCAGACCGCCCCACGCCCGGCTTGAAAGCCAAGCCCCAAGGGCCACGCCCAAACCCAAGCCCACCCGGGGTGGTGGCTTGGGCGTTTTCCCCCAACCCACGCCCAAACCCCCGCCCCATACCCCACGGTCTAAAGTAGAATATATTGCCATGTGTGTTGGAGATCGTGAGTTTATTTGGTAATTAAAACATTTTAGAGAGTTAATTGCCAAAATCGTCCCTGAGATTTGGGCAGGTTTACCATTTTCGTCCAAAATGACACTTTTGTATCAAATTGCCCCCAACGTTTGTAACTTTTTGCCATTTTCATCCAAACCACTAACTTAGTTTATTTTTTCTGTTAAGCTGAGGATATTTGGATGAAACTGACAAATATAAAACCACATGGACGATTTTGGCAATTTACTCAAACTCTTTTAAATTTCTTTTATTTAATTAGTTTTGTTACATATATAATAAAAAAGAATATACATGCAATTTTTATATGAAAAAAATAATAGCTTTGTCACATAATTTTTATAAATTTTCATCCAAACACTAACTAAGTTAATTTTTCTATTAAGGCGAAGGATGTTTATAAACTAAGACATAAATTAATTTCTAATTTTTTTTATATAGATCAGTTTTATAAAAATAAAATCTACTTAAACCTCTAAATTTTATAAAACTAAAATGCTGGTGACCTTATTGAAAATGTCAAATAAAAAAAATCTTATCATATGTACCAAGTTTGTAATTCATCTTTTACCTTTTTAAATTCGCTCATAAGGAAAAACAGAAGCCAGTGCCTCCCCCCCCCCACCCTCTATCAAACAACGTATCGTTACCAAACCTTAAAATTACCCACCAAATTGTAATTATAATGCTATGAACCAAAAGTTTCTTTACTCAAGCCACTCAGAATAAGTATTAGTTAGCTACCCTCGTAATCTTAATTAAATAAATATTTTATTTCTACCAACATATTTCCTAGGTGCTCAACACATTTAAAAAATATGTAACGTTTTACAATTTTTTTTCTATATTCACAACTGATAAATACTAAAAGTTG
This sequence comes from Helianthus tuberosus, assembly GCA_030545235.1. NCBI lineage: Eukaryota > Viridiplantae > Streptophyta > Magnoliopsida > Asterales > Asteraceae > Helianthus > Helianthus tuberosus. The sequence continues at coordinate 5,860,646 of CM060404.1, read as the reverse complement.
TAATCGATTGTTATGTGTTGCACACCAATGACGTTTTCTCTTTATAAAACTGATTTTCATAAAGATGCTGTAAATTAATTTCTGTCTTAATTTATAAAATTTAAAACATCCTTCACCTTAACAGAAAAAATAAACTGAGTTAGTGATTTGGATAAAAATTTATAAAAATTATGTGATAAAACTATTAATTTTTTTTTTCTAAAAACTCCATGTATATTCTTTTTATTATATATTTAACAAAAATAATTAAATAAAAGAAATTAAAAAGGGTTTGAGTAAATTGCCAAAATCGTCCCTGTGGTTTTATATTTGCCAGCTTCATCCAAATATCCTCAACTTAACAGAAAAAATAAACTAAGTTAGTGGTTTGGATCAGAGCCGTTCCATGGTTTTTAGAGGCCCTAAGCTAACTTGAAAGTTGGGGCCCCTTTAAATTTGTATAATTCACAAAAAAATGCATCTACTTTTGTTGAGATACTAGATGAACATTGATCTTTATGAAATTCAATACTTGATTGCCTTAAAAATTTATAAATCGACAATAGCAAATCAAGATCGCGAATATCAAAGATTCAATCTTTCAAATCGCAAAACTGATTTTTGTATGGTTGCTCGATTGCAAGTAAACCATCACACTACGTATATAGAATTTCATATTAGTAGATGATGAATATTATTATCAAAATAGCCGTTAGTCCAGAGTGTTTTTTTTTCTTTTCAAATGGGAGTTGTTGAGAAAACTATTCACCAAAAGGGGTGTTTTGTAAAATGTTTACCAAAATTGGTGTTTTTAGTTAAAAAAACAATTATTTCTTTTATTTATAATAAATCAGAAACAAAGCCATTTGAAACTCCATTATCAACACTTAATTTGACACAATCCAACTCATTTTCATCTTCTGTTTCATCAAAGGTGTCATCTTCTTCACTTGACAGCTTCAAAAGATCTTATTATGCAACCATGGATTCTGTTAATGGAACCACTGACTCATACAATTTCCCCTTTGAAGAACCTTCTTTCTTGTAAATATATATAAAATAACAGATAACCAAACGAAAATCTGAAACCAGAGGAAACAAAGATGACTAGTGAAACAAAGAGACATGAACAAGAAAAAAGGATTTGTGAAATTCATGACCCTTTAGAACCTTCTTTCATGTCTCCGCATGAATAGAAAAATAAATTGTGGAAAATTCATTTACCCCTCTTCATCACATTTGACCTCAATTCTCGAATTTCTCTTCAATGGAACCATGTGGACATAAAACCAACGCGGATTCCAACAGATGCCGCATAATGAGGATGGGAGGCGGCCAGAGGATGCGTTCTTGATGGATCTTTATCAAATTATTCAAAATCTTGGGCCTAAACACATTTTGGGTTGATAACTTGGGCCAATACAAATGTAACATATAAGAACAAAGCTTAAAATTCGGAGGCCCTTAGTTTTTGTAGGCCCTAAGCAAAGGCCTAGGTTTGTATGCTTATTAGGCCGGCCCTGGTTTGGATGAAAATGGTAAAAAGTTACAAACGTTGGGGGCAATTTGGTACAAAAGTGTCATTTTGGACGAAAATGGCAAACGTGCCCAAACCTCAGGGACGATTTTGGCAATTAACTCCATTTTAGATGATGTAAAGGTTCCATAACATTTGTCAACTAATTTTTTATTTATTTATTTTTATAACAAAGTTTCATTTCTTATTTTGTCCAACCCAGTTTTTAATGATCAAACAAAGCATTTTGAAATAAGGTTTTAGCATGAGTATTAAAGGGTTATAAAAATTGATACAAACGAGCATCATGCAGATTTTTTTTTGCCAAAGGTTGGGTGTAAGTGAACTTTGTTATTATGTAACTAGTTGAACTGAGAGGGGAGTGATAGAAATATATCAAGTTCAATTCAACTAGAAGACGTTTAAGCTTGTTTGTTAATGTTTGCTGTTTAATAACAGGTAAGTTAGGTGTTGAAAACAGGAAGTTGCCAAAGTTCAAGGACTGATTATGACGATCAGTAAAGTGAAAGGTCAATGGGGTTGTTTAGTTTGTTTGTTGTTTAACCAAGTTAATAGTAAAATGCTAAAATGGTCCTTGAGTTTAAATTTTAGATAACTTTTACCACTTCAGTTTAAAAATGTAATTTTTTGTATGTGGGTCCCCAAGGTTTTATTTTTTGTTGTGATTTCCATCCAATTGTCAAACTGAGTTAGAAATTTATGTTAACATCTCCCCTTTTTGTTATTTTCCACATTTAAATGAATGGTATAATCATCATTTTATGCCTGGATATATTTTAATTAATCGTCATTTAAATAAGAAAAACGACAAAAAGAGGAGATGTTAACATAAAATTCTAACGCAGTTAGTCAATTGGATGGAAATGAGTCAATGACAACAAAAATGAAAACTCAGGAATCCAGATACAAAAAATTTCATTTATGGACTGAAGTGACAAAAGTGACCAAAACTCAGGACTTTTTGACATTTTATTCATAATAATATTAACAAAACCATCTAAACCTAAAGTTTTGACAACTTGCCCTTCATTATCATAACAAATTCATATTTTAATTTATTTTACATATATTACATGAACCGCATAAAATTTCAATGTTCAAGCATAGTTACATACAATGTGTACATCTTCATAGGTTGGCTAATTGCTTAATTAGTTTACAACCCTACAGTTCTTCCTGATCTCCTGACCGCCCCCGGTGATGCTACTCATCTTGATCATCGACTTGACAAACACTTTCGAAAAAGCATCATTTGAGCTAGCAAACTTAGATACCAAACTTCTAGTCTTAGGGGAATTGAGCAAAGCATTATCTGAAGAAAATAAAACTTTGTGCTGCAAGATTAATTTGTAATATGTATTATCAAAAGTAGAAGACGAAGGATCCATTGCGACTCCTGCTTTCTTTGCATTGTTTTTGGCAGGGCAAACGCGTCTTAAGCTTGCAGCAAATGATGGATGGAGTGACGGGTCGATGTCAGTTGTCGAGTTGAAGTTGTGGATTCTGTTGTTGAAAGACGAGCAATGCGAGGACCCGAGAGTATGCCCTCCTGATTTAGTACCAAGTGTCAAACAAGTCAAAAGTCGCCCAAAATATAATTTTAATGCATATAACTTGGTTTTGTAACTATTTATTGAAAAGTTAAACATTGGATTAAAAAAACTTTAGGGATCAACCTAATCCAACTTGTAATAAAAATGACCCGTTTTGACCATAACCAATTTTGACCTGTTACAGAGTCCGATATACTAAAACTTGATTTCTTGCACACAAAAACCATATAAAAATTTAAAAAACCAAATAATACATCTGTTACAATTTTCACCGCCTAATAACCAATTTGGTCCCAGGGTAAGGAATACATCCAGAACCACACCCAAGTTAATTTGCGCTGTTTTTTTTTAAATCCACCGGTGAGATATATACACGAAATACATGTAGGATCATCATTAGGACCATCATACATTCATACATACTTACCATATGATCTGTTATATAAATTGTTAAATGTTCATTTCCATTATGGACAACAATAATATGGCCGACTATTATGGTAGATGTCCGGGACCAGGTTTATGATTTCTTTTGTGTTGATCTTATTTATTACCTGAAAGTGCTGCTAGATCTTCTAAAGAGAGACCTCTCTGAGAGAAACTTTGTTGAAGTTGAGAAATGTTGAAGGTGGGAGCTGGTAGTTGTATGGTTTCACTTGCATTGGATATTCTTCCATCTTTTCTTCCTTTAGGCACAACCCAAGATGGTCCTCCAGACTGCATTTAAATTTTCTTTAAGTTATACTTTGTGCACAAGATAGGCGTATATGACATGCATACGCCAGATAAAATCATCATCATCATCATCATCATCATCATCATACTCAGTAAATCCCACCAATAGCAAAGCTAAGGTAGGGCCCGAAGAGGGTGAGAAGTAGACAACCTTACCTCTACCCCGTAGGAATAGAGAGGCTGCTTCCAATGAGACCCCCGGCTCAAACGTCAGATAAAATACATTTGCATAATTTTTATGCTTACCACCACAACTGCATCTCTTGCAGCTAAGGCCAAGATATCCGCACATGAGACCACACCAGGACACACAGATTCAACAACTCTTTTCGCGTTATCAACAACATAAAACGCATGCAGCGAAACATTAGGCGGGCCATCTTTTTCAGCTTTGTTATTACCCTTAGAACTCAACAAAACCGAACCATCACACCCCTTCAATTCATCATCAAAACCAACACAGATTAACATTAGTAGGACTTTCAACTAAAAGATAAACAAAACAATATATGGCCGGTCAATAGTCATACCCGTATAAAACAGTCGTGGAAATGCATCCGAAGGAGTCCAGCCGGGGCAGTTTTGTCACGTTTTGTTGCGTCGGTTACCGCTTTCCGGACTAATGATTCCACAGCAGGGCATGTTTTTTGGTAATAATTTGAGGTCAATGAAGTACCAAAAGAAAAAAATGAGAAAATGAGCAATGAGCTTAAAAATGCAGCCATGCTTACTTTGTTTACATTCAATGAAGTTGCATGGAATTCATGATTTAATGGTCTATTTGTACATCAAATGAGTCAATTGTTATTGGTTTACAACCACACATTTGCTTTAATTGCCAGCTTCTTTATACCCTTGTATCAAAAGAATAATAATAATAATAATAATAATAATAATAATAATAATAACAATAATAATAATAATAATAAAATTAAATTTATTTATTAAAAGATGATTGGCATGAGTCATAACCAAATTTGTGACCTATATATGATTGGGAAGATCTGGTAGTTTTCCAGAGCTATTATTCTCAAAACTAATATTGTACTATTATAATGACTTGTACATTGTACAAAAAAGGTTGTGTATTAGTGTGGATTTATGAAATTTTGAGGTGTGGAAAAGTGGCTAGCTACTCGAGATTGGAACTTTATGTTTATTCAAACTTTTTGCATGAACTTTAAAAATAAAAATAAAAATAAAAAATATTAACAATTTAAACCGCGTGAATAGTAATTTTACCAATAAAAGCAATAAAGATACTAGATGATAACCCGAAATTCAAACAGAGTCGAATATAGATAACAATTTAGATTCGGGTTTCGAATCCACTGAACGTGGATACTTTTCTGAACCAAACTCCAAATTCATTTTTAATCAAATGTGAACCTATAAATTTCGAACTAGAAATAAAAAATATTAACAATTTCAACTGCGTGAATAGTATTTTTACCAATATAAGCAATAAAGATACTACATGATAAGATAACCCGAAATTCGAACAGAGCCGAACATAAATAACAAATTAGATTCGGGTTTCGAATACACTAAAAGTGGATGCTTAATCGAATGTGAACCTATGAATTTCGAACCAACCCGATTATTTGAAATCGCATTATAGAGATTTTATCTAAATAAAACATATGTTTATTATATACATATTTACTAATAAATTAAAAAAGAAAACTAAATGCCAATGTGATGAAGACCAATTTGTGAAACAAATCCATTTAGAAAGTACATATCATTCTATCTAGAACAGCAAAAAAGTTATACAACAGGTTGCAAGAACCGGGGCTCGAGCCTTGATCAGTTGATCCTTATAAATGCACCTAACCAGTTCTGTCACATTCCAAGCATGAAGTGGTTGTAAACTAATGGCAAAAGCAGTATTCATGCAGTTATAAATTTTGGTAACTATTAAAATTTTCTCTGCATTGTGGCTAGTGTTGGTTTAGTTCATTATGGTACCGGCACTCATTATAGCAACAGAAAGAAAAAACCTAAAACACAAAGTTGTGATATGCCCAAAAAATGTTGACATGTGTTTTACGTCAATCGGAAACCATAAAAATAAATATAGGCAACGGTTCTGATAGTCCTGAGGTTGGTACTAATGTTGTTCTGTCGGAATCATCATGATACAGAAATTATTGGGACGGTATGAGTTCGGTTGGTTATAGTACTGATACCGTACCAGCACTCGCTATAGCTTATGATAAAAAAAATATTTAATCTGAAAAATAAAATTATAAATAAGTTAAAGCAATGGAAAGGCAGAGTAATAAAAATAGGAAAAGAAGTGAAAGCAAAGGTGTCAAATTCTCAATAATGCATCTTTAGGCATTTCAAACTTTTATTAGTTAATTATTTCTAAGTGGTGTGTTTGATAACTAAAGAGTAGGAGTTGAAATTCTTTAGATTGTATTATGTATATCCTAAAACATCTACGTGTTCCGATTCAAAAAACAAAACTATTTCTAATCTTCTCAATGAAATAAATTTGTACAATTAGAGCATCCATATCTCATTTCTTAAACTCATTCTTATCGTAAGCGATATGAAAACCCTAAGACCCCCTGTAGTGGGGCGCGATCTGTGCATTTTTTTGAAGCATAACGCCCTATAGCGCCCCGAACACCATGACGGGCGGCACTATGGGGGCTTTTTTGGTGGGTGGCGCCATGCATATAGCGGCGCTATATGTATTTGGTTTTCAAACTTTGACCAATCAAAAATAGTCAAGGGTTTTTATAATTATTTAATAAAATTGAAAATTAATAATTAGGTAATGATGGGTAGGGGCTTTATGACTACGGACTCTAGTGATATAACGCCCCATAAAGCCCCTGTGTGACGTGGCACGACACGTGTCGCATAACGCCCACAAAGGGGCTTTATGACTACGGATGACCTAATAGCGAGATTAATCATCAAATTAATACTAAATTTTCCAAAAAAATTCATCACGGTTTTATAGTTCCATGATTGGCCACAATAGCCTAACGTTCTAATTATGTCAAATCCGTAGTTGTTTAGGTTAAAAACGCATTAAATATACTTAAACAAACCAAATTAAGTTTTTGACAAGAGGACCATATGGCCCACATCACACGATACATCATATATGCTATGTTAAATCGATATGTTCATGTTCAAGAGAAGTCGTACGACCCGTATAGAGCCATATGGTCTGTATGAACCCAAGAACAATTATGTACAAATTTCATCTTCATGATTTTAGTTTAAAAATCATGTTTATCATCATTTAGAGCTATCAAATCTTACCACTACGATTGTGATAATGATTTAGCTTAATTAGGATTTTCCAAACCCCTTTATCACTCTTGTAAACGATGGTTATAGTGAATTATTAACCGAAAACTACGAACAAGGCAAAGATGTCGGGTTTTCAAGTTCTTACCATAACTAGTGTATCTCTTAAACCATTGGGTGTTAGCCCAGTGGCCACCGACCCCCACCTTAAACTGGCTCAAGGATCCATGAGGTCTCGGGTTCGAATTCTGGCAACAGGCTCTTCAGTTCCCCTTGAGTTGGCAGGGGTTTCACCGCCAGGCAGCGTTGTCGGGTCGCTAGCTTGGGAAGGGGGATCCCTTCCGCGGTCAGGGGTACCGTGCATCTACCCTTTTTTTTAGTGTATCTCTTAGTGATTTAACTTCCCACCACATGCCTGTATCACCCATAAGTTTAACATATTCAAAATCATAAGAAAGAAAACATTTCAAGTCAAGGTGATGATTCTTATACTGAATGATGAATTGCTTATTTCGAGGTGTAATAACACTACTAAAAAACTGTCCATTTCCGACCAGTTTCCGACAAAAATACGTTTGTAGGAAAAAGCCTTGTAGGAAAATATTTCCGACAAGTAACCGACTAAATTTCCGACAAATTTCCGACAAAGTTCCGACCAAAAGTTTCCGACAAAGTTCCGACCACCGTTTTCCTACTATTTTCCGACCAAAAGTTTCCGACAAAGTTCCGACTACAATTTTCCTACAGCTTTCCGACTGCCGTTTTCCTACTATTTTCCTACTATTTTCCGACCAAAAGTTTCCGACAAAGTTCCGACTACAATTTTCCTACAACTTTCCGACCAAATTTTTCCGACCAATTTCCTACTAAAAAACTTTTTAATAAAAAAAAAACTAAAAAATCCAGATTTTTCTACTAAAAATGCAGAAAAAAAAAATCCAATAAAAATCCTAAATACGACACGATTATAGAACTGAAAGTTCATCCACAAAATACAAAACGGTTGTCAAATTGTAGGTTCAACAACCAAAATATGCCACGGTTTTTAAATTACAAGTTCAACCGCAAAAGACAACAAACAAAACTAAACTCTGCTAGGATTACCAAACTGTTTCATCAACTCGGTTATTTGTCGTTGCAAATCTTCTCTCATTTGTATTGCATCTCTTCCACTCGGTTTTGCAACACTTCTGTGTGGGGTTGTTGCGCCTCTTCGAATCATTTATTTAACTTTTCCACTTGGGATTGCAAGTTCCATACCTAAAAAGCATATATAATATTAGTAAAAAAGCTATATATATAGACACACTAGTAGGAAACCCATGCGATGCAACCCGTTTGACATAATACGTTAATCCAACTAGGTTTATACCCCGCGCGCGTTGCGCCGCGCTCGGGTTTAACTAAGACAAAACAACCATGAGTATTTAAGCAAACAGATTCAAATAGATTGAAGCCATCAAAAACTAAATAAACTAATACAGAACACGAACAAAGTGACTTTCCTATATATATTTCCATAACACCACATCCTAATTTAGAAAATTATAGATATAATTAGTCCTTTACTAATTAAAAAACTATGGAACCTTTAAGATACATAAAAGAATGATTACCGGCTGATTAAGTTAAGACATCGATTGGGCTTGGTAACCTTGTTGTTTTTGAATTACCATGGCTTTAAGATACATAAGCCTCGGGTTTATTTCTGCAACTACTCTCAAGTCACCTGCAATTAGCCTATGATACTGAAGAGAACACTAATACATGTGTTATTTAATTTAAGAATTAACACTAATACCTGCGTTTGGCTGTTGAAGATTGAAGAAGAGAACAAAATTCGAAACCCAGATGAACTCTGAGTATCAGACGAGGCACCTGATGAAGAATTGCTTCCAGCAATTGAAAGATTTACCTTCGATTCTGATTATGAACATTCCTGATAAAGAACTGCTTCCAGGCCTTCATTATGATTCAACCGCAGAAATGTGTCTAAACGGAGTGAGCCAGCCGTGTTGGATGGGTTGTGTTTGTGTTCTCAGCAACATTCTCTAAACTATCATTCGATCCCATCATCATGTTGTATACCCTCGAAAATTCATCGTTTAATCACGAACTGAAGAGATACCAAGATGAAATTAATCCAAATTAGAGCTGAATTTGGGACAGAAGTAAAGGGTTTGCAAGTTTATGTTAATCATAAAAGATATAAAAGACCGAGACATACCTTCAAGATTTGCAATATAAATGAAACGCCTGATGACCTTCTCTATGCTAGAGCTTATTCACTGTTGCATTAAAGACCTTGCTGTCAAACCATAAAGCGATAACAGATTAACATACCCTTCATGATCTCTTAATGACAATCAATATTCAAAACTTGTATTATATGTAATCGAAACAAACCTGAGTAGCAAGAGTGTGTGATCTACTCGAACACTTATGAGTATTGAATTGAACTTGAAAAAAAGAAAATAACAATAACTTTAAAGTCACTCTCAATATGTGGGACAACCTAAATATGAATTTACTCAACACAAATGACATTTCAGCTTCATGGTCGTTTTGTATTGTATAACTTTTGGATTTACATTTAAATCACTAATATTGAAATTTGAAGTTTAATAAACATTTGTTAACTGAAATATGTAAAATAGAAACATACACTGTGTAGGTAATTTAAACTATATAAAATTTATGTATGCAAGCTAAATATATATTTAGTAATTTGAAATCAAAAGTTAGCTTATATTAATTCAAGTTTATATTGGAATTTCTAATTGAGCTAACAAAATCAACGAAGACTTTATCCAAGTGTTATTATTTTCTTTTTCCCATCTTTTTAGTCTTTTCCCCACTAATTGGATTAAAATTAGTTAAAACCAACAATATTAGTAGATCATACTAGGAGGTGTAGAATAACAGTCATCTTCATTATTATAGTAGAATGACACGTACTGCTTGATTTAAAACTCAAAGTTTCAATCAATTTTTTTCTTTATATCACTTGAATACATGTTCCACTATAACTACTTCTAAAAAAACAAAGAAAACCCAACTGGTTATCCTCTTGATTTTTGTGATGAAATAAGAATGTGATAATTTTTAATTTGTGAGAAGGGGTTATCTTCCCTATTAAACAAAACCCAGTCCACTATCGTTCTTGTATTGTTCTTTGTTCCAAAACGGGATTGTAGAACGCCTTCGTCAAATAAGATAACTAACAAGAAGAAAAAATGGATTCACAAGAAGGAAAAAGTATACCGAAGGATGATGAGGTTCCCGTCGCGTCCCTGGTACGTCTCCGGTCGTCTTCTCGATCTCCGGCGAAGCTCCGGTTGTCCGGCAAGAGTGCGAAGTTATGTGAAAGGTGCTATGGTAGCTGAGGGGGTGTTGTGGGTGTCTGTCTCGTCGGAGAACTCGTCGCCGGAAGCCGGTTATACATCAGCGGAGAGGAGAGGGAAACAGGAGGGTGGTCGGGTGTGTGTGTTGCGAAGAACGGCGCCGGAGGGTCACCGACCACCGTCGGCTCCCCCGATGATCTCGCCAGAGCAGAAAGGAGTTGGGAACGGCTGAAGAAAATGAGGATAGATTTAGGGTTACTTAGTCTTTTATAAGTAGGGTTTATTTAGTTAGTGGGCTTTGGGTTTGGGCCCAAAGCCCACAAGCGCAATCACTAGGTTTAAGTGGCCCGTAATTCCTACGAGACCCGTTATCAAAACCCGAGCTCCATGAAACGTTGTAAAATAAAATTTTCGACTCAAAATATTTAAAATAATGTAGGTAGTCATTGTTGTCGCGTTGCCAGTATTTTGTCCGGTTTCGGTTTGTTATCGCTTGTCGTGCCGTAGTTTGCCTCAAATCTTCATACGCGAACACTTGGACAAACACATACTTATACACACATATATATATATATATACACACACATACACACATACATATACATATAGAGACAAGAAATACGTTTATATATATAGATATACACCTCTGTATAATTAAATATGAAAAGCATAATTGTTTTAGTCGGAAATTTGTCGACAACTTTCCGACCAATAAAGGTTTTAGTCGGAAAATGGTCGGAAATTTCCGACAACTTTCCGACCAATGTTGTGTTTCGTCGGAAAGTGGTCGGAAATTTCCGACCATTTTCCGACACCAATTTTCGTTTTTTTCATTTTTTCAACCTTTAAACATCGTTTTTCCATTCTACCTTTTGTACACATTAATTATACACGAAATACTTTTACTTTACCAACTTATACGCATTGTACACGTTTATACGTGTATGTACACTATCGGGACCCATTAATTAAAACAGGCTAAGTATGTGTATATATATGTATGTGTGTATGTATGCGTGTGTGTACACTTGGACAAACACATACTTATACATATATATATATATATATATATACATACACACATACATATACATATAGAGACAAGAAATACGTTTATATATATAGATATACACCTCGGTATAATTAAATATGAAAAGAATAATTGTTTTAGTCGGAAATTTGTCGGAAATTTCAGACCATTTTCCGACCAATAAAGGTTTTAGTCGGAAAAAGGTCGGAAATTTCCGACAACTTTCCGACCAATGTTGTGTTTCGTCGGAAAGTGGTCGGAAATTTCCGACCATTTTCCGACACCAATTTTCGTTTTTTTCATTTTTTTCAACCTTTAAACATCGTTTTTCCATTCTATCTTTTGTACACATTAATTATACATGAAATACTTTTACTTTACCAACTTATACGCATTGTACACGTTTATACGTGTATGTATACTATCGGGACCCATTAATTAAAACATGCTAAGTATGTGTATATATATGTATGTGTGTATGTATGCGTGTGTGTACACTTGGACAAACACATACTTATACATATATATATATATATATATATATATATATACATACACACATACATATACATATAGAGACAAGAAATACGTTTATATATATAGATATACACCTCGGTATAATTAAATATGAAAAGAATAATTGTTTTAGTCGGAAATTTCCGACCATTTTCCGACCAATAAAGGTTTTAGTCGGAAAATGGTCGGAAATTTCCGACAACTTTCCGACCAATGTTGTGTTTCGTCGGAAAGTGGTCGGAAATTTCCGACCATTTTCCGACACCAATTTTCGTTTTTTTCATTTTTTTCAACCTTTAAACATCGTTTTTCCATTCTATCTTTTGTACACATTAATTATACATGAAATACTTTTACTTTACCAACTTATACGCATTGTACACGTTTATACGTGTATGTATACTATCGGGACCCATTAATTAAAACAGGCTGAGTATGTGTATATATATGTATGTGTGTATGTATGCGTGTGTGTACACTTGGACAAACACATACTTATACATATATATATATATATACATACACACATACATATACATATAGAGACAAGAAATACGTTTATATATATAGATATACACCTCGGTATAATTAAATATGAAAAGAATAATTGTTTTAGTCGGAAATTTGTCGAAAATTTCCGACCATTTTCCGACCAATAAAGGTTTTAGTCGGAAAAAGGTCGGAAATTTCCGACAACTTTCCGACCAATGTTGTGTTTCGTCGGAAAGTGGTCGGAAATTTCCGACCATTTTTCAACACCAATTTTCGTTTTTTTCATTTTTTCAACCTTTAAACATCGTTTTTCCATTCTATCTTTTGTACACATTAATTATACATGAAATACTTTTACTTTACCAACTTATACGCATTGTACACGTTTATACGTGTATGTATACTATCGGGACCCATTAATTAAAATAGGCTAAGTATGTGTATATATATGTATGTGTGTATGTATGCGTGTGTGTACACTTGGACAAACACATACTTATACATATATATATATATACATACACACATACATATACATATAGAGACAAGAAATACGTTTATATATATAGATATACACCTCGGTATAATTAAATATGAAAAGAATAATTGTTTTAGTCGGAAATTTGTCGGAAATTTCCGACCATTTTCCGACCAATAAAGGTTTTAGTCGGAAAAAGGTCGGAAATTTCCGACAACTTTCCGACCAATGTTGTGTTTCGTCGAAAAGTGGTCGGAAATTTCCGACCATTTTCCGACACCAATTTTCGTTTTTTTCATTTTTTCAACCTTTAAACATCGTTTTTCCATTCTATCTTTTGTACACATTAATTATACATGAAATATTTTTACTTTACCAACTTATAAGCATTGTACACGTTTATACATGTATATACACTATCGGGACCCATTAATTAAAACATGCTAAGTATGTGTATATATATGTATGTGTGTATGTATGCGTGTGTGTACACTTGGACAAACACATACTTATACATATATATATATATATATACATACACACATACATATACATATAGAGACAAGAAATACGTTTATATATATAGATATACACCTCGGTATAATTAAATATGAAAAGAATAGTTGTTTTAGTCGGAAATTTCCGACCATTTTCCGACCAATAAAGGTTTTAGTCGGAAAAAGGTCGGAAATTTCCGACAACTTTCCGACCAATGTTGTGTTTCGTCGGAAAGTGGTCGGAAATTTCCGACCATTTTCCGACACCAATTTTCGTTTTTTTCATTTTTCAACCTTTAAACATCGTTTTTCCATTCTATCTTTTGTACACATTAATTATACATGAAATATTTTTACTTTACCAACTTATAAGCATTGTACACGTTTATACATGTATATACACTATCGGGACCCATTAATTAAAACATGCTAAGTATGTGTATATATATGTATGTGTGTATGTATGCGTGTGTGTACACTTGGACAAACACATACTTATACATATATATATATATATATACATACACACATACATATACATATAGAGACAAGAAATACGTTTATATATATAGATATACACCTCGGTATAATTAAATATGAAAAGAATAATTGTTTTAGTCGGAAATTTCCGACCATTTTCCGACCAATAAAGGTTTTAGTCGGAAAAAGGTCGGAAATTTCCGACAACTTTCCGACCAATGTTGTGTTTCGTCGGAAAGTGGTCGGAAATTTCCGACCATTTTCCGACACCAATTTTCGTTGTTTTCATTTTTCAACCTTTAAACATCGTTTTTCCATTCTATCTTTTGTACACATTAATTATACATGAAATACTTTTACTTTACCAACTTATACGCATTGTACACGTTTATACGTGTATGTATACTATCGGGACCCATTAATTAAAACAGGCTAAGTATGTGTATATATATGTATGTGTGTATGTATGCGTGTGTGTACACTTGGACAAACACATACTTATACATATATATATACATACACACATACATATACATATAGAGACAAGAAATACGTTTATATATATAGATATACACCTCGGTATAATTAAATATGAAAAGAATAATTGTTTTAGTCGGAAATTTGTCGGAAATTTCCGACAACTTTCCGACTAATGTTGTGTTTCGTCGGAAATTGGTCGGAAATTTCCAACCATTTTCCGACACTAATTTTCGTTGTTTTCATTTTTTCAACCTTTAAACATCGCTTTCCATTCCATCTTTTGTACACATTAATTATACATGAAATACTTTTACTTTACCAACTTATACGCATTGTACACGTTTATACGTGTATGTATACTATCGGGACCCATTAATTACAACAGGCTAAGTATGTGTATATATATGTATGTGTGTATGTATGCGTGTGTGTACACTTGGACAAACACATACTTATACATATATATATATATATATATACTTACATACATATAGACACAAGCAAATACATTTACGTATACACATATACCCCCACATGATTATATAATAAAAGAATAATGGTTTTAGTCGGAAAATGGTCGGAAATTTCCGACAACTTTCCGACGAATGAGAGTTTTTGTCGGAAAATGGTCGGAAATTTCCGACAACTTTCCGACCAACTAAGACTCATAAATATTATTTTTAAAATATAGAGTAATTAGAATTTGGTTTTATGTTTTCCGACTAGTTTCCGACTAAGTTTTATTTTTATTTCCGACAACTTTCCGACCAACTAAGACTCATAAACATTAGCCAAGTTACAAGCCGAGTGGAGAGAACATTGTGAGGGATGTGCATGAAGTGATTGGTTTCACGGGCGGGTTAATCTTGGGTAACCATTTGTGTACTTGAAATCACACTACCGTTAAATATATTGAAAACTGTAAAGAGTTTGAACTTTAGCATGACATGGGACCTTAACCTTTGTCTCGGGAATGGGGAATGTATTCGTTGTTCGACCCACGTGAAAGTGAAAAACAGATTTGCTTGAGGACAAGCAAAAGACAAGTGTGGGGATGTGATACGTGGTCGAAATCCGGTGCTTGTAATTGTTTAATTTGATGTTTTTACACAAGTTTTAGTTCGAATTGCCTACTCTTGATTAGATATGTGTTTTGCAGGTTTAACGGAGTTTAAGGAGCTTTTCGGGAGCTTTTCGAGTCACCGGAGCGAAAACAGAACCACCGGGATGCGAAACGGGTCAATCGGACTCAAGAAATGGAAGAAACAGAAAACCAAACATCTGGCACCGTCGCCGACGCCCATATGGCCCGTCGCCGACGGTTTGCACAAACTTCTGTCGCCTGGTTTGTCCGTAGACAGCAAGATACACCGTCGGCACTAACTCAACAATTAAGGACCGTCGCCGACGGGGCATCAGGCCGTCGGCGACGGCTCGTCAATATTGCTGCGCGGTTGATTTTGTTTTGGGTCAAAATAAAGAGTCAAAGAGGTTGTTGGGGGATTATTTTCGGGTGTTACACTTCTTCTAGAGTTTGAAAAGGATTCTTGGAGCCATTATCACACATCTATCATCTACCATTCCACCAACCATCATACTAACGACCCGAATCAAGAACAATTGACCATCATCATCTTGATTCCAAAACCCCAGTTCCATCCAATTACCAATCCATCCATTCAATTATACATTCACTATCATCACCCATCCAAAACCCTAACATTCATCCATCAATCCATCTTCACGCTCCACGATGATCCAAGTCAAGCTTTCAACATCCGGTGATCAAGTTTCTTCGATCATGCTCGGCTAATTCCTTGGAGGTTTCACCCCGGTGTAGACTTTTGTAAGGTTTAGGGTTTATTATATGTGTTAATTGTTTTGTGACAACTTGAATTGCATTTGAATCTTAGACAATTGTCCTACGTTGGTATTGAATTTGCAAACCGTCGAGTGAATGATTAAATTTGACTTTGTGAAATGAATACACGTATTTATGCCTTGTCTTTTGGTAGGATTTGCTAGTCCAAAGTAACGAAGTGTATCATGGTCCGTTGTTTACGACGTTGATAGCGATTGACACCTAAGCTTTGTGATTGCGACCCGTTAATGAACTATTTCAAGTAAAACTAATTAAAATACATAGTAACCCTAAGTCTTGCAATTGTTGAAACCGGGTGTGAACCTTGTTTTCTCATTATTGTTCAAACAATCATTTTCAATTCGTGCATTTAGTAATCTCTAGTTTTTTTATCTAATTAAGCATTTTTAGTAATTCTATTTCACATCTTCCAATCAAACAAAAATACAAAAATATATCATAGCAAGCTTCATAATAGTGACACCTTTTCATAATTCAATCTAATCCATACGCAAACCACATACTCTTCGTGGTTCGACCCCTTACTACCACTAACTATCTGTTAAAGGTAATTTGGGCTTATAAATATTATCTTTGACCGGAGCACGACACTCCGATCAAATTTTGGCGCCGTTGCCGGGGAGTACGTGCGCTTTGTGTTTGGATATTGTTTGAATTTGTGTGATTAACTGTTTAAATTGTTTAGCTTTCTTTTTGCACTTTGTCTTTTTCCTTGTTACGCGGGTGTGTTACTTGTGAAGGATACAGGTAGTGTATGCATACGCGGAACTCCGGGAGGACTTCACCGTTAGTCTACGAACCGGAAATTGAAAGAGTAGCAAGAAGGAACCTAGCAAGCCGGTTAGAAGCAACACTCGCTTCTAATCAAACCACCAACATACCACAACATACACCATCCATTGAAACCGATTCAATGGCGAACCAAAACTCAAACCAAAACCTTAACTCGAACCAATTCCAATACCGAAGCAACTTCAATCCCGCTCCAAATATGCAACCTATACCTCCCGAGCGACCGGGTGGTAATAACAACAATACCGGACCACCTACACCACCTTTCCAAAACTAAAATCCCAACAACAATCAAAGAACACCTCAACAACAAAACCTTCATAGACAAACCTCTTTACCCATCAACTTAGATGACCGGAATGTCAATTCCGACCGTCGGGGAAATTGTGATCGCGGCAATCCCGCAAATGAAGACCCATTCTTCAACATCGATGACTTAAGGAATGCAATCCCCGATGATGAACCGTATAGTGTTCCTGGTTATCAATCGCCGGAACATGTGAGTGTTCATACGGAAAATTCGGACGATGGGGGATACTATGATGATAGGGCTAACGATGATGAAGATTGGGGCTACGTGAATAGGGGAAACGTCTACAATGCTAGAAGGTATGATGATGAGGAATTTGGCTACCAACATGCCAATTACGTTGGGGATGACGAATACGGTTACGGAGGTGGAAGAAATGATGGTTATGGGAACAACCGTCAACCACGAAACAATGACCAACGGAACCAGAATGATGGGTTTTATAACAACAACAACAATGCAAACCCTAACCGGATTCCTCATTTCGTGGGAGGTGGTAATCCAAGGGATAATAGAAGAGATGATAGAAGAGATGATCGAAGAGGTGAAAGAAGGGATAATAGAAGACCGGTTGATCAAGAAGTTAACGGTCCACATCGTCGTCAACGACCTCCACGGGGAGTGAATGATCGTTTCAGGCCGGTTGTCACCGAGAATGACTCACCAATTGTTTGTGAGAGGAGGATGTTTGATTGTAAACCACATTACATCAACATACTTCCTCATTTTAATGGAAGATCTAATGACGAACCGTACACACATTTGACAGAGTTTTCTTCCATTTGCGGCACTATCGGGGGGCACAACTTTGCACTAGATGAGGTTAAACTTCGTTTGTTCCAATTCTCATTGAAAGACAAAGCGAAGCAATGGTTCCTTACACTCCCGGCCAATAGCATCCGCACATGGGGAGAAATGCAACAAGCTTTTCTAGATGAATATTATTCTATGGCGAAGACCGATGATGCTCGTGATGAAATTAGGTCTTTTCGCCAATTATCGGGCGAGCCGTTGCATGAAGCTTTTACAAGATTTAAAGAAATGATGCGAAGATGCCCACATCATCAAATAGAAAAGTGGGAGTTGGTCAAGTGCTTTGTAAGAGGTTTAGATGACAACACATGGAACCGACTTGAATCAACGAGCAATGGAACACTTTTGAGCAATCACGAAGACGACGATTGGGAATTCTTGGAAAGAATGAGCAAGCGGTCGAAAGAAAAAGAATCGGCCGATAGAGCAAAGAAACATCCAATTTCCCGGTCACTTCCCGATCTTGATTCTAAAGACCGGATTTCCACCTTAGAACGGGAAATGGCTCGAATGAAGAAAAAGGAAGTAAATGCGGTTCAATTCGAGGTATGTGAAGGTTGTGGGGATATTGGGCATACCACCGAGCAATGTGCAACGGGGTCGAGTGGCTACACCGAATAAGTCAACCAAGTGTATGGAGATAGGAAGCAATATGATATGAACTCCAACACTTACCATCCGGGGTTGAGAAATCACCCTAATTTCCGATATGGTAATGCCTCAAATCAAATGAACCCAAATTTCCAATCGGGGAATCAAGGTGGTCAAGGAGGATCTTCGTATAACAATCGACAAGGTGGTAATCAAGGCGGTTACCAAAGGAATTACAACCAAGGTGGCAACCAAGGCTATCAAAATCGTGAAGGTAATTACCAACGTGGTTACAACCAAAGTGGAAATGGGGGCAATTCTTCTAACTCTCAAGGTGACGACCCGTTCAATTCTAAAATGGACGCTCTCATGAATGCTATGACCACCCTTACAACCGAAGTAAGGAAAGAATTTGAAGTGCGGGATAAATCTCATAAAGCGTTGGAGAAGCAAGTGGGGCAACTTGCTCAAGAGATGGCTCAAATTCGGGGAAGTGGAGGAGGACTTCCAAGCGATACCACGGTGAACCCTAAGCATCAAGGGTCGAACTCGAAAAATACACGTGAGGTACCAATAAATAAAATTTCTTTACGTAGTGGTCGAGTCATAGATAATGGTGTTGAGCCACCACCACCCGAGTTTGTTGAAGGGGTGGTGGAAGATGCGAGTGATGATGAAGGTAAAAACGGTCAAACGGGTCAAAAGAAAAATGATACTACACCCGTTGTGACCGTTCCCGTCCCAAAGGCTAAGGAAAAGGGTGTGGAGGTCAATACCGCCCCTTATCCCGAAGCCTTGTTGGGACCATCTAAGAAAGTGGTAAACAAACGAGGCCCACAACAAGAAGAGATGTGGGAAATTTTTAAACAAGTCAAAATCAACTTACCACTCTTAGATGCAATTAAGCAAGTACCTTCATATGCTAAATACTTGAAAGATTTATGCACACAAAAGCGAACTCACAAGTTTCCTAAGAAACTTGATTTAACCGAAAATGTGAGTTCGATTCTTTCGGGTGCACTTCCACCAAAACTTCAAGATCCGGGAGCGCCCATTATTTCAATACAAGTTGGGGAATTCAAAATGACACGGGCACTTTTGGATCTTGGGGCAAGTGTGAGTATCTTGCCGGGTAGTTTATATGACCAATATGATTTTGGTCCACTTCAAATGTCGAACACCACCGTGGTGTTAGCCGACTTAACCCCTAAACTACCCCGTGGGATAGTCACAGATGTAATTGTCAAGGTCGAGGACTTTTACTATCCGGTGGACTTTCTTGTGTTAGATTATGTTTCTTTGGACCGAACTAAGCAACCAACGGTGATCCTTGGTCGACCATTTTTGGCAACATCGAATGCCCAAATTAATTGCAAATCGGGCACGGTCGACATGACTTTTGGTAACCGTCGGTTGCGGTTAAATGTCTTTTCAAGATTAATGGATCCTCTAGTTAGCGATGAATGCTACATGGCGGACATCGTTGACGAGTGTATACCTCTATGTGACACTAGTGTCGAAGAGGAAAACACAATAGAGGAATGTTTTATGTTTGATAGGTTGCAAGGAGAAACAAATCGGAGCATGGATGAAGAGATGAAAGAATTGGAGGTTATGGCGGCAAAAGAAGGAAGGCCCACTTGGACACATCAAGTGGAAAGTCTTCCGGAAAGCATCGACACGAAGTTGAAGCCGTCATTGGAAGAACCTCCGGTGCTAGAGTTGAAAGTGCTACCCAAGCATCTTAAATATGCTTATGTGGGTGAAG
Organism: Helianthus tuberosus; assembly: GCA_030545235.1. Lineage (NCBI taxonomy): Eukaryota > Viridiplantae > Streptophyta > Magnoliopsida > Asterales > Asteraceae > Helianthus > Helianthus tuberosus. Next base: position 5,840,093 of record CM060404.1, on the reverse strand, counting down.
GTAGCACGCTCCCGGTAATTATTGCATCCAATTTGACTGGGGAGCAAGAAGAGAAGTTGATGAAAATTTTGGTCACTCATAGAGCCGCTATCGGGTGGACCATTGCAGATTTGAAGGGAATTAGTCCCTCGGTAGTGATGCACAAGATCATCACTGAAGATGGCATGAATCCTTCTCGTGACACGCAACGGAGATTAAATCCAAACATGCGAGAAGTTGTCAAGAAGGAGGTATTGAAGTGGCTAGATGCGGGTATTATATACCCTATCTCGGATAGCCAATGGGTGAGCCCGACACAAACAGTTCCAAAGAAGGCGGGTATTCAAGTCGTCACAAATGACGCAGGTGAAGAGGTCGCCACTCGGCCGGTAACTGGGTGGCGTATTTGTATTGACTATAGGAAGTTAAATGCTGCAACTTCCAAGGATCATTTCCCTTTACCATTTATTGACCAAATTGTTGAGAAATTGGCCGGACAAAAATTTTATTGTTTTCTGGATGGTTACTCCGGATACAATCAAATTGCTATACATCCGGAAGATCAAGCAAAGACTACTTTTACTTGTCCATACGGTACTTTCGCATTTTGGCGAATGCCCTTTGGACTTTGTAATGCCCCCGCCACCTTTCAAAGGTGTATGACGAGTATCTTTTCAGATATGGTGGGGGAGTCTTTGGAAATCTTCATGGATGATTTCTCAATATTTGAACCGTCATTTGATACATGCCTTGACCAACTCGAAAAAGTTTTGAAAAGATGTGTTGAGAAAAATTTGGTTTTGAGTTGGGAAAAGAGCCATTTTATGGTTCAAGAAGGGATTGTGTTGGGGCATGTCGTCTCGAGTCGTGGGATTGAGGTGGATAGAGCAAAAGTGCAAGTCATATCCACTTTGCCTTATCCCACAAGTGTTAAGGGTGTTCGGTCGTTTTTGGGACACGCGGGGTTTTATAGGAGGTTTATAAAAGGCTTTAGTGATATAACAAAACCCCTATGCAATTTGTTGTTAAAAGATAAAACATTTGATTTTGATAAAAATTGCCAAAACGCCTTTAACATTTTGAAGAAGAAGTTGGTTGAGGCCCCAATCTTGCAATCACCGAATTGGTCTTTACCATTCGAAATTATGTGTGATGCAAGTGATTATGCGGTGGGGGCCGTATTGGGTCAAAGGGTAGACAAGAAACCGGTTGCCATTTACTACGCAAGTAAGACTCTCTCGGATGCACAATTAAATTATACAACTACCGAGAAAGAGCTACTTGCGGTGGTATATGCGTTGGATAAATTTCGTGCTTATATATGGGGTACTAAGGTCATTGTTTATTCTGACCATTCTGCAGTTAGGTATCTCATGGACAAGAAGGATGCGAAGCCGAGGTTAATCCGATGGGTTCTCTTGTTACAAGAGTTTGACTTGGAGATTAGAGACAAGAAAGGAAGTGAGAATGTGGTTGCGGACCACTTGTGTCTATTGGTTGTAGAGGAGGATTCTTCACGTGAAGAGATTAATGAGAATTTCCCAGATGAGCACATTTTAAAAGTTGGAATATTACCATGGTATGCTAATATTGTGAATTATTTGGTTACAGGTGATTTGCCGGCTCATTGGGATAGAAGGAAGAGGTTGCACTTCCTATCTCAAATCAAATACTACACGTTAGAAGAACCGGACTTATTCAAGTTTTGTCCGGATCAAGTCGTTCGAAGATGCATACCCGACGAGGAGATTCCTAGCGTCTTGATGCACTTGCATTCATTTGCTTGTGGGGGCCATTTCAGTGGTCACAAAACCGGGCACAAAGTGCTCAATAGCGGTCTTTATTGGCCGACTATTTTCAAGGATGCTTTTAATTTCGCGAAAAATTGTGTTGAATGTCAAAAGTTAGGGGGTATCTCAAAAAGGGATGAAATGCCCATGCAACCGATCCTCATTGTAGATATTTTTGATGTGTGGGGGATCGATTTCATGGGCCCATTCCTTAATTCGCATGGCAACTTATACATTTTGGTGGCGGTTGATTATGTATCCAAGTGGGTCGAAGCGATTGCCACCAAGACAAATGACCATACCGTTGTTTGCAATTTTGTACAAACAAATATAATTTCTAGATTTGGGATTCCCCGAGTGATCATTAGTGATGGGGGATCTCATTTCAAGAATTTTAATTTTGGCTAACTCTTGAAACGGTATGGTGTTGACCATCGAATCGCTACCCCTTACCACCCACAAACAAGTGGTCAAGTGGAAGTTTCCAATAGGCAAATAAAAGAAATTTTGCAAAAGACTGTTCGACCCGACCGAAAGGATTGGTCGACAAAGTTGAATGATGTTTTGTGGGCTTATAGAACGGCTCATAAAACACCTATTGGAACTACACCTTATCGCTTAGTTTATGGGCGAAATTGCCATTTACCGGTCGAACTTGTGCATCGTGCTTGGTGGGCTATCAAAGAAGTTAACATGAAATATGATGATGCAGGAAAAGAGCGAAAGTTAAAGCTTTGTGAGTTGGAGGAGCTTAGGGAAGAAGCGTATGAATGCGCCTCGAAGTACAAAGATGATATGAAGAGGGCACATGACGCGAAGCTGAAGCCAAAGGAATTTGAAGTGGGTCAAAAGGTTTGGCTATATAATTCTCGGCTTAAGTACTTTCCCGAAAAGCTCAAGAGCAAGTGGATGGGCCCGTATGTGATCACACGTGTCGGAAGGCTTGGAGATGTTACAATCAAGGACCCGAAGGATGGGTCGAAGCAAACGGTTAATGGGCATCGCCTTAAACCGTTCCTTGATGGTAACAATGAGAAAAAGGATGAGAATATGGAGTTGGTAAACTTCGTGGTAAGTGTGCCAACTTATGAGGTCAATTGAAAGGACCGATAATGAATTTTGTAAAGTTATGTACAATTATTTAATTGTTTGTGTGTTCTTGTGTTTAATCGTTTTTTGTCTCGTACTAATCCTATTGATTGTGTGAAGTTCGGATATCACGAATGGGTCTTGAAGACAAGAGGTATGTTTTTAGACTTATTTGTGTGTATTAGGGACAATACACGACTTTTCGGGGGGTGGTAAGGCCGTTAACGGTTGTTGCGTTTTCAAAATTAATTTATAAAAATTTACAAACAGAATTTTAAAAATTTTTAGGAATTTTTAGTGTGAATAGTTCTTTTATAAAAGTTCCATAAAATTCATCATAAAGTTCAAAAAAAAAAAAAATTATTAAAATTGGGATTTCTGGGTGCCGTCGCCGACGGGGCAACACACCGTCGCCTACGACCCTTCTAAATTGTCCGTCGCCCGATTTTGACCGTAGACAGCTAAATAAGCCGTCGGCCCACTTTGCAATTACACTCACCGTCACCGACGGGGTGTCTAACCGTCGCCGACGGTTTCTGGTTTGTTGTCCGACGCTGATCATTTGTTATGCGCACATATCGACCCAAAGCAACACCCAAACATAATATTGACCATATAAATCGAATTGGGACCCCATGTCTGAACCATAAACATCCAAATTCATCCATTCAACTGCATTCATTGTCACCAACCCTTTCACTTCACCTTCTTCTTCTTAACCATCAAACAAGAACCCTAATTCTCTTCTCTCATAACTTCTTCGATTCTTACCCAAATCAAGTAATTCTTGAGCCTAAAGTGTGTAGTTTTTCGAGAGGAACAAAACCCCCATAACGATTTCCATCAATTCTTGCTCGTTTGCAAGATTTCTAGGCGTGAGTTTTTAGGGTTTTGAAGAGTGTTCATCCAAGTCTCTTGTTTTACACTTGTTCTTAGTTCTTCTTGTTTTCTAGCATCAAAGGTATGAACTTTCACTTAATTTATGCTTGGTTGTCATACAAATTGTTGATTTCTTCCGAAATTTTAAGCTTATGGTTTAAGAGTAGGTTGTTTATCACAATGTAGGATGTTTTAGCATAATTTTAAGAATGTTTGCTTGATTTGGGAGGGATTTGAGCATGCTTTAGTCTTGGTGATGTGATTACACTAGATTTGTGCATGATTGAACATAGTTGTGATGTTGAATATTGTTGAAAACATGAATTTTTGAGTAAATTTTGTGAATAAACATGTTTAATTGATATAGATGATAAGATGTGCAACTTTGGAAGTTTAAAAAGGCGATTTTACATCTAAATCTTGATTGAAATTCAACATTGCATACTATGTTAAAAGTTTGAGATTGATTGAGTTTGGGGTATACTAATTGTTGTTTCTCTCGTCTTTTGATTGTAGCCATGCTTCGAGGAAGCAAGAAAGCAAAGACCTCAGGTCAAGGTTCATCTTCAGGAGCCGGTTCAGGCTCAGGGATATATCAAAGGCGTTGGGAACAACTAAGCAATGTAAATGAAGGTGATGGGCAATTGATTCGACAAGATTGGGATTGGGAAGAGGCAAAGAATAGTCAGTCAGCTTCAGTTTGGAAAGACGAGAAAACAAAGGCTCTTTCACGGTACAAAAATAAGAGGCTAGAAGCTAAGATGTGGAAGATGAAGATGGTTACGAGTGTTTCAAAACCCGTACCCGAACGGGCAGTATGTGAGCGTATAGTAGATGTCGAGGAGTTTCGGAAGATCGGCATAGTGCAGAGGTTTGAAAAGCTTGGTTGGGAACGGGTGATTGACTGGTGTGATGATATCACCACTCGAGTATATTTGGGGGCAGTTTGTGAATGGCTGTCTACTCTCCGTTTCGAAAATTCCGATAGGCCGGCTCATAGGTGGAAATTGATTGGTAACATTGGAAAAAGTCAAATGATCATGTCCTTCGAGCATATAAATGCTATTGCGAGATTTGACTCGCTTGGGGCTGAAGCTTATGACTACTATGGGTATGATCAATTTTTGGATAACAAGAAAAACGACGCTGATCCCGCGAGGCTTTTAGAGGACACACTATCGGGTTCTGGGGGTACAAGTGATTCAAGAACCCATTTGTCTTTGATGGGAAAGATACTCCAAGGTATCTCGTTAGAGAACATTATGGTACGGTTCGGAGACCGTGGAACGGTGAAGGCACCCGACTGTCGGGTTTTGCATGCATTGTTATATGGGACGCCCAAGCTCTCGTGGCGTCAAATTGTTATGATCAACACATGGGATACACGGGAATCGTTTAAACGAAAGATGATTCCCTATGCAAGGTTGATTAGCGCCATGATTCTCCAACATAATGCCTTACCTCCGGAGTCGTTATGGGTGTCTAAACCCATTGATCAGTTCAACTTCACCTCTATAAGGCGACATTGGAAGATAACCGTGAAAGCTTTTGGGCATCTGCACACGGTTGAAGATAAACAAGGAGATCGTTACCGATTCAATGATAAAGAGGGTGATGAAGAGGGTGACGAAGAAGAAGAAGAAGGCGATGAGGAGATGCCTGATGTTGAAGAGGAGACGGATCCTTCTGGTCCGCGGGGACCGAGGCAAAGGTATAGGAGGAAGCATCGGGAGATTTCTGCCAATGTGGCAGACTTTGTGAACGAAAGGAAGATACCGTCGTACCGGTTGTGGACCCGTGGAAATCAAGCAGTCTACGACAATGTGTCGGCGGGTATTGGTGAAGCAAGAGAATACCATGCTAGTAGGAGCGAATGGGAAGAGGCGCAAGGGGCGTACTCGCAGCAACAATGGGGTTTTCAAGCATCTTTCCGCGAGAGGGTGGAAAAGCAGTTGGAGGAACAGCAGCTACAACATGCGTTACAACAGTCACAAATGGAACGCATGATACAGTTGCAAGAGGAAGAAAGGGCCCATAGACGGGCATGGGAAGAAGATGAGGCTAGGCGCCAAACCGCACAAAGAGAGTTGGACCAACGCCGATGGGGAGCGTTGGCTTTCTCTAACCAAATGGCGATTAATAACTTCAAGGTGCTCCATGATCAAGAGCGCCATCAAAGAGATTATCAAGCCGGTCTCCCATATGTTGAACACTCGGGGTGGACCGATTACCCCAATCTTCCTCATCCGCAAGGCCCATCCGATCCAACCCCTCATTGGCCCGAAGCCGTTGGCTCGAGTTTTGTTCCGATGCCGTACCAACCGCCGCCACAAGGAGAGTCGAGCCCATTAGATAACTATAGGGATATGATTGAGGCCCTCACTGGTTATCCGTACCAGCCGAACCCGCCAGTGAACCCTAATGAGAGATATCAGCGGTAGAGGCGAGGTATGTCTTTTGTTGTTGTTGTATATTATTTTTAATTTCGTTATTTTCATTTTGTTATTTAAATTCTCGCCTAGTTAAATGAACGTTGTGGGTGTGTTCCCTATATAACCCTCACGAGACCTCTCGTCCTCCCAAGCTATTGGGGGGTTTAAAAGGGCTTGTTGCATAAGCTAAATGCAACCGTGATTCCTACGAAAGTGAGTTAGGTTTGTTGTTGTTGTAAATTATTCTCCACAAAAATCAAAGTAAAATAAGGTATGACTTGGTAATAATTTCATAAAAGTGGTAGAACTAGGTAACTAACAAATTTTGATGGTTGTGAGAAGCATGCTTCTACACAAGGGTTAAGATTTGTAGGTACATTAGGTTCATGGGACAACCGCTTTCATGAAGAAGAGAGGAGCATACGAAGAATGAGCTCAAAAATCCAGGTGCATACGTTTCTTTTTACTTTTGATCTTTAGATTAGCAAATAAGTGTAATGTATCTTGTATATTATGTTTCCGGGGTGAAATTTTAGGGGAGTTAGCCGTGTCACATCCCTTGTGCGTTTAATACTCTAGTTCTTACACATTGAGGACAATATGTACCTCAAGTGTGGGGATGGGGGAGTAGTAAAAATTTTAGATTTTGACCCGTTCATTTAAATACTACACATTGAGGACAATGTTTACCTCAAGTGTGGGGATGGGGGAAAATTTCAAAAATTTTTCAAAAATGTCTTGTTTCAAAAGCGGTCTTAAAGCACAAGTAACTAAGTCAACGAGGGATGTCATAACCCATTTGGTCTTTTGTCATGGTCAAGTTCAAATTAATAGCATGACGGGTATTTAGTGGGTGGTTATCTGGGAATAATCCGCCTAAGAAACTAGTCTTTTATGCATGTCACATATCATACCTTTTATATATGTGAGGTTTTGAGCCACTTTCACATCATAGAATTACATGTTTATGTTTCTTTGTTTGAGTGGACCATTAGTCATGTATTGTAGAACTTGCATCTTTTGATACGTTTGAGACTATAGACCAAATACAAGCACAAGAATGATTAAGGCATTAGGTAAACCTTTTCTCTTAAAACCATTTATCTATCCTTACCCAAACAAATCCCCTAGTCGCCCATTTTGAGCCTAAACCTTTCGTTTGACCACCCTATAGCCCATAACCGTTAAACCTTTTCTTTTAAACCCGTGTGATGGAAATTCGATTATAGGAGTCGTTTTTGTATAGTTGTTCTTGTTTGTTTGCATATATGTCAAAAAAAAATCAGAAAATATTATGAAAAAGAATTGAAAATCGTTGAAGAAAAACACAAAAAGAAGTGTTAGTAGTTGTTGAATAAAAGGCGAATGTTGTTGCCTCGTATTTGGTGTTTATAGTTAGTTTTGTTAGAATAATCTTTTGTAATAAAAATCGAATTTTCATCACCTTAGCCACTTTAAAATATCCTAATTCCTACCCTTAGCCTAGCCCCGTTACAACCCTCATAAAGACCTTATGACTTGTGCTTAGTGTTCGTGATCAATAGTGGAGAATGATTGAGTTGCAAGCTTATGCGGGTATGTGTTCTAATCGGTTTTGAGTGAATATTATTTGAAGCGCTAATACATTATAAACATTAGCCAAGTTACAAGCCGAGTGGAGAGAACATTGTGAGGGATGTGCATGAAGTGATTGGTTTCACGGGCGGGTTAATCTTGGGTAACCATTTGTGTACTTGAAATCACACTACCGTTAAATATATTGAAAACTGTAAAGAGTTTGAACTTTAGCATGACATGGGACCTTAACCTTTGTCTCGGGAATGGGGAATGTATTCGTTGTTCGACCCACGTGAAAGTGAAAAACAGATTTGCTTGAGGACAAGCAAAAGACAAGTGTGGGGATGTGATACGTGGTCGAAATCCGGTGCTTGTAATTGTTTAATTTGATGTTTTTACACAAGTTTTAGTTCGAATTGCCTACTCTTGATTAGATATGTGTTTTGCAGGTTTAACGGAGTTTAAGGAGCTTTTCGGGAGCTTTTCGAGTCACCGGAGCGAAAACGGAACCACCGGGATGCGAAACGGGTCAATCGGACTCAAGAAATGGAAGAAACAGAAAACTAAACATCTGGGCACCGTCGCCGACGCCCATATGGGCCGTCGCCGACGGTTTGCACAAACTTTCGTCGCCTGGTTTGTCCGTAGACAGCAAGATACACCGTCGGCACTAACTCAACAATTAAGGACCGTCGCCGACGGGGCATCAGGCCGTCGGCGATGGCTCGTCAATATTGCTGCGCGGTTGATTTTGTTTTGGGTCAAAATAACGAGTCAAAGAGGTTGTTGGGGGATTATTTTCGGGTGTTACACTTCTTCTAGAGTTTGAAAAGGATTCTTGGAGCCATTATCACACATCTATCATCTACCATTCCACCAACCATCATACTAACGACCCGAATCAAGAACAATTGACCATCATCATCTTGATTCCAAAACCCTAGTTCCATCCAATTACCAATCCATCCATTCAATTATACATTCACCATCATCACCCATCCAAAACCCTAACATTCATCCATCAATCCATCTTCACGCTCCACGATGATCCAAGTCAAGCTTTCAACATCCGGTGATCAAGTTTCTTCGATCATGCTCGGCTAATTCCTTGGAGGTTTCACCCCGGTGTAGACTTTTGTAAGGTTTAGGGTTTATTATATGTGTTAATTGTTTTGTGACAACTTGAATTGCATTTGAATCTTAGACAATTGTCCTACGTTGGTATTGAATTTGCAAACCGTCGAGTGAATGATTAAATTTGACTTTGTGAAATGAATACACGTATTTATGCCTTGTCTTTTGGTAGGATTTGCTAGTCCAAAGTAACTAAGTGTATCATGGTCCATTGTTTACGACGTTGATAGCGATTGACACCTAAGCTTTGTGATTGCGACCCGTTAATGAACTATTTCAAGTAAAACTAATTAAAATACATAGTAACCCTAAGTCTTGCAATTGTTGAAACCGGGTGTGAACCTTGTTTTCTCATTATTGTTCAAACAATCATTTTCAATTCGTGCATTTAGTAATCTCTAGTTTTTTTATCTAATTAAGCATTTTTAGTAATTCTATTTCACATCTTCCAATCAAACAAAAATACAAAAATATATCATAGCAAGCTTCATAATAGTGACACCTTTTCATAATTCAATCTAATCCATACGCAAACCACATACTCTTCGTGGTTCGACCCCTTACTACCACTAACTATCTGTTAAGGGTAATTTGGGCTTATAAATATTATCTTTGACCGGAGCGCGACACTCCGATCATGGTGAACCGCTGATTCTGTTTTCTCTTAGCAAAATTATGTTTCCTCTTAATGTTCGCTCAATTTCCGGATCAAATGCCAATGGTGAAAGCTTGTGAGAGCTTCTAGTACGCATGCACCTGTAAATACCTGCACACTAACACACCTAGCGTAAACCAGAAAAATAACAAACTAAAAAGGAACAAAAATAACACACGTTGCGCACTACTCCCCGGCAACGGCGCCAAAATTTGACGTGCTGTCGTAGTACACGTAAATTTAATCCAATTACTACTAATAGCTAGCGGTAAGTGGGTATCGAACTCAGGGAGTATGTGGAAAATGTGTCGATTTTATAGCTTTGCACTTTAACTAAACTTAACCTAATTTGCAAAAAGTAAATATCAATAATTTGGACTGTTTGGTTTTAAAACTAAAATTATCTAATTAACTTCAAATCAAAGGTAGGTTGTAAAGCAGATTAGGAGAAAGCGACCATCCTAAACTTCCGGTTTGCTTTTGACAATTGTGTTGAACTCACTAGAAAGAACCACATAGACATGATTCATGTATGATTGTTTGTTCGTGATAAAAGGGAACTAAGTACTCGGATTATGAAAACACGAGGTTGTTACCCGATAACCAATTGACTAATATCCAACCCTAATCCCTCCCGTGATATCTCGATTGTCAGCGACACCAAGAACATACGGTTTAGAATATGATCTTAACATCAATCAACAATTTACAAACAAACATTCACACACCATAATAAACAAACGCATTGCAAGTCTATTATTCTAAAAATACGAATCCAAACACAAAAGTCATAGACAAACCTTCAATTCAGGATGATCACCATAAGTTTAGCCGGACATAGCTTGGTGAATCATCATAACAACGAGTTTAGTGTTCATACCAATCAAAAACATAAACCGAATGTTAGGAATTGTTTGGAACCAAGTACAATCAGCCAAAATCGCCCCTAGAACTCCAGAGAAACGTCCAATGATGAGATAATGTGAAAAGACACCCAAAAACGGTTTTAATGAAGGCAGTTACAAAATTCCTCGCAGCCTCCACCGTAAATTACGGTGCCACCGTAAATTACGGTGGACATCAAACATGTACGGTGAATCTCTACTGAAGTACGGTGGAGAATACAAGTTTCAGGGCCACCGTATAATACGGTGGAGCCCTGATTTTTGGGTTTTGTTTCTTCGTTCCTCCCACGCGCGACCCGTTCATCTCCAAACCGTCCAAAGCTGCGTTTTATCCATTTTTAGCTCCTGAACCGCACCTGAAACATAAGCAACCATATTTATCTAATTCAAGATAATTACATGATCAAATGAGGGATAAACTCGTCTTTTAACATCATTAAGGGTTGTCCCATGGACCACCCGTCATTGGTGCTTCCTCAAGTGAACCAACTGCGGCGAGGATTCTAAAAATAACTATAACAACCTGTCATAAAGATACAAGTAGACTTGCAGATGAACACGGATATTCAAGATATGTGTCATAAGCATAACACATCTTGTTATGATTTTTGAAAGTGGAGGGCCAAACTGGAAAATTTCAAAGTATAAAGTTTAGGGAGTAAACCGCCATTATTGCAAAAATAGTACCATAGGAGTCGTATGGTTGCAAACGGGTCGTATGCTTAGTTGTTCTCCGTTTTGCATAAATCACTTGCTTTTTTTCCAACGATTTTGGGGGTACATGGGTCGTATGAGGACAGACAGGTTGTATTGTCTCCCAAAGCTTCTAGAAGATTTAACACGTCCCAATAAGTGATTGCATCCATCTTTCTCGATCTAACACGCCCCTAACTTACTTCAGACTTCCGTAAGAAGGTTCATTTGGGCATAACACTTATGAAAATCTTTTTTTAGCTCTTAACACATAAAAATAAGGTTATAGAGTAAGAAACTTGGTGTTCTTGAGGTTTCTTGATGTGTTCTTCACTAATCAAAAGAGAAGTCTGATTCTTAAATGGTGGGCAGAAGGTTCATACTTATTACACCTCGAAATAAGCAATTCATCATTCAGTATAAGAATCATCACCTTGACTTGAAATGTTTTCTTTCTTATGATTTTGAATATGTTAAACTTATGGGTGATACAGGCATGTGGTGGGAAGTTAAATCACTAAGAGATACACTAAAAAAAAGGTAGATGCACGGTACCCCTGACCGCGGAAGGGATCCCCCTTCCCAAGCTAGCGACCCGACAACGCTGCCTGGCGGTGAAACCCCTGCCAACTCAAGGGGAACTGAAGAGCCTGTTGCCAGAATTCGAACCCGAGACCTCATGGATCCTTGAGCCAGTTTAAGGTGGGGGTCGGTGGCCACTGGGCTAACACCCAATGGTTTAAGAGATACACTAGTTATGGTAAGAACTTGAAAACCCGACATCTTTGCCTTGTTCGTAGTTTTCGGTTAATAATTCACTATAACCATCGTTTACAAGAGTGATAAAGGGGTTTGGAAAATCCTAATTAAGCTAAATCATTATCACAATCGTAGTGGTAAGATTTGATAGCTCTAAATGATGATAAACATGATTTTTAAACTAAAATCATGAAGATGAAATTTGTACATAATTGTTCTTGGGTTCATACAGACCATATGGCTCTATACGGGTCGTACGACTTCTCTTGAACATGAACATATCGATTTAACATAGCATATATGATGTATCGTGTGATGTGGGCCATATGGTCCTCTTGTCAAAAACTTAATTTGGTTTGTTTAAGTATATTTAATGCGTTTTTGACCTAAACAACTACGGATTTGACATAATTAGAACGTTAGGCTATTGTGGCCAATCATGGAACTATAAAACCGTGATGAATTTTTTTGGAAAATTTAGTATTAATTTGATGATTAATCTCGCTATTAGGTCATCCGTAGTCATAAAGCCCCTTTGTGGGCGTTATGCGACACGTGTCGTGCCACGTCACACAGGGGCTTTATGGGGCGTTATATCACTAGAGTCCGTAGTCATAAAGCCCCTACCCATCATTACCTAATTATTAATTTTCAATTTTATTAAATAATTATAAAAACCCTTGACTATTTTTGATTGGTCAAAGTTTGAAAACCAAATACATATAGCGCCGCTATATGCATGGCGCCACCCACCAAAAAAGCCCCCATAGTGCCGCCCGTCATGGTGTTCGGGGCGCTATAGGGCGTTATGCTTCAAAAAAATGCACAGATCGCGCCCCACTACAGGGGGTCTTAGGGTTTTCATATCGCTTACGATAAGAATGAGTTTAAGAAATGAGATATGGATGCTCTAATTGTACAAATTTATTTCATTGAGAAGATTAGAAATAGTTTTGTTTTTTGAATCGGAACACGTAGATGTTTTAGGATATACATAATACAATCTAAAGAATTTCAACTCCTACTCTTTAGTTATCAAACACACCACTTAGAAATAATTAACTAATAAAAGTTTGAAATGCCTAAAGATGCATTATTGAGAATTTGACACCTTTGCTTTCATTTCTTTTCCTATTTTTATTACTCTGCCTTTCCATTGCTTTAACTTATTTATAATTTTATTTTTCAGATTAAATATTTTTTTTTATCATAAGCTATAGCGAGTGCTGGTACGGTATCAGTACTATAACCAACCGAACTCATACCGTCCCAATAATTTCTGTATCATGATGATTCCGACAGAACAACATTAGTACCAACCTCAGGACTATCAGAACCGTTGCCTATATTTATTTTTATGGTTTCCGATTGACGTAAAACACATGTCAACATTTTTTGGGCATATCACAACTTTGTGTTTTAGGTTTTTTCTTTCTGTTGCTATAATGAGTGCCGGTACCATAATGAACTAAACCAACACTAGCCACAATGCAGAGAAAATTTTAATAGTTACCAAAATTTATAACTGCATGAATACTGCTTTTGCCATTAGTTTACAACCACTTCATGCTTGGAATGTGACAGAACTGGTTAGGTGCATTTATAAGGATCAACTGATCAAGGCTCGAGCCCCGGTTCTTGCAACCTGTTGTATAACTTTTTTGCTGTTCTAGATAGAATGATATGTACTTTCTAAATGGATTTGTTTCACAAATTGGTCTTCATCACATTGGCATTTAGTTTTCTTTTTTAATTTATTAGTAAATATGTATATAATAAACATATGTTTTATTTAGATAAAATCTCTATAATGCGATTTCAAATAATCGGGTTGGTTCGAAATTCATAGGTTCACATTCGATTAAGCATCCACTTTTAGTGTATTCGAAACCCGAATCTAATTTGTTATTTATGTTCGGCTCTGTTCGAATTTCGGGTTATCTTATCATGTAGTATCTTTATTGCTTATATTGGTAAAAATACTATTCACGCAGTTGAAATTGTTAATATTTTTTATTTCTAGTTCGAAATTTATAGGTTCACATTTGATTAAAAATGAATTTGGAGTTTGGTTCAGAAAAGTATCCACGTTCAGTGGATTCGAAACCCGAATCTAAATTGTTATCTATATTCGACTCTGTTTGAATTTCGGGTTATCATCTAGTATCTTTATTGCTTTTATTGGTAAAATTACTATTCACGCGGTTTAAATTGTTAATATTTTTTATTTTTATTTTTATTTTTAAAGTTCATGCAAAAAGTTTGAATAAACATAAAGTTCCAATCTCGAGTAGCTAGCCACTTTTCCACACCTCAAAATTTCATAAATCCACACTAATACACAACCTTTTTTGTACAATGTACAAGTCATTATAATAGTACAATATTAGTTTTGAGAATAATAGCTCTGGAAAACACTGATATATATTTGATTCAGATTAAGGAAAAATTCTTACGAGTTATGAGAACTTAGAGAACTCGGTCTTTCCGTTCGAGTTTTGCTCTTATTTTTTTTCACACTCCTAAATTATAATGTTAAAAAGACAACCGTAAAAAGAGTGGTTTTTCGACCCCTTACAACTGCTGAAAAAAGTTGAATAACATTAACATTACATCACTTTTTTAAGGCATAAGGGCACGTTTTTTTTTCAGTCTCGAACAGGGCACCTGAATTCTAAGGGCCGGCCCTGCAAGTCATTATAATAGTACAATATTAGTTTTGAGAATAACTAGGTTTATACCTCCGTACGCGTTGCGCACGGGACCGCTGAGAAGAACAAAAAAGAAAATGTAGAAAAAAAAACACTAAAAGATAACCGAAATAAAATCAACCAAAAAAAATTATGGTAATGACATTGTTTGTATGAAACCTGTGGTCAGAGATGAGCAAATGGTACTGGGTGTCGGTACCGAATTTTCCGAACCGAAAGATCATAAGTACCAATTCGGTACCGACTTTTGGCGTTCTTGGTACCGGTTTTTACCTTCATATACCAGTACTGTAACCGGTATTTTCGGTATCGGTTGGCACCGAACTCATCCCTACCCCTGACACTAAAAAAAAAAAATCATTAAAAGTTGAAGAAAATCAACAAAAAAAAACGTTGTACGATACCCTTGTCCGTACAGTACCCGTGATCAGGGATGAGCAAACGGTACCGGGTCGCAGCACCGAATTTCCCGAACTAAAAGATTCAATATCAACTCGGTACCGACTTTTGGCGTTTTCTGTACAAACCGGTGCCGGTTTTTACCTTCAGGTACCGACACCGAACAAAATCACCGCCCAATTTACCCAATCACACAACACAAAACCTTATATGACATGTACAATTATACATTTATACATGTACAAATCCTAAGCCTTATGTCAAACTACAAACAAAACATAAGAACTTACAATAAAAAATAGCATGTAAAACTTTTAATACATAGCTTACAACAACTATAAGCATAACAATGTTACAAATTGATAATATATAATAGCTCTGGAAAACTACCAGATCTTCCCAATCATATATAGGTCACAAATTTGGTTATGACTCATGCCAATCATCTTTTAATAAATAAATTTAATTTTATTATTATTATTATTATTATTGTTGTTATTATTATTATTATTATTTTGATACAAGGGTATAAAGAAGCTGGCAATTAAAGCAAATGTGTGGTTGTAAACCAATAACAATTGGCTCATTTGATGTACAAATAGACCATTAAATCATGAATTCCATGCAACTTCATTGAATGTAAACAAAGTAAGCATGGCTGCATTTTTAAGCTCATT
This sequence comes from Helianthus tuberosus, assembly GCA_030545235.1. Taxonomy (NCBI): domain Eukaryota; kingdom Viridiplantae; phylum Streptophyta; class Magnoliopsida; order Asterales; family Asteraceae; genus Helianthus; species Helianthus tuberosus. The sequence goes on along the minus strand of CM060404.1, from coordinate 5,824,434 downwards.
GCTCATTTTCTCATTTTTTTCTTTTGGTACTTCATTGACCTCAAATTATTACCAAAAAACATGCCCTGCTGTGGAATCATTAGTCCGAAAAGCGGTAACTGACGCAACAAAACATGACAAAACTGCCCCGGCGGGGCTCCTTCGGATGCATTTCCACGACTGTTTTATACGGGTATGACTATTGACCGGCCATATATTGTTTTGTTTATCTTTTAGTTGAAAGTCATACTAATGTTAATCTGTGTTGGTTTTGATGATGAATTGAAGGGGTGTGATGGTTCGGTTTTGTTGAGTTCTAAGGGTAATAACAAAGCTGAAAAAGATGGTCCGCCTAATGTTTCGCTGCATGCGTTTTATGTTGTTGATAACGCGAAAAGAGCCGTTGAATCTGTGTGTCCTGGTGTGGTCTCATGTGCGGATATCTTGGCCTTAGCTGCAAGAGATGCAGTTGTGGTGGTAAGCAAACATAAAAATTATGCAAATGTATTTAGGCGTTTGAGCCGGGGGTCTCATTGGAAGCAGCCTCTCTATACCTACGGGGTAGAGGTAAGGTTGTCTACATCTTACCCTCCTCAAACCCTACCTTAGCTTTGCTATTGGTGGGATTTACCGAGTATGATGATGATGATGATTTTATCTGGCGTATGCACGTCATATACGCCTATGTTGTGCACAAAGTATAACTTAAAGAAAATTTAAATGCAGTCTGAAGGACCATCTTGGGTTGTGCCTAAAGGAAGAAAAGATGGAAGAATATCCAATGCAAGTGAAACCGTACAACTACCAGCTCCCACCTTCAACATTTCTCAACTTCAACAAAGTTTCTCTCAGAGAGGTCTCTCCTTAGAAGATCTAGTAGCACTTTCAGGTAATAAATAAGATCAACACAAAACAAGAAAAAGAAATCATAAACCTGGTCCCGGACATCTACCATTATACCCATAATTATCGGCCATATTATTATTGTCCATAATGGAAATGAACATTTACCTATTTATATAACAGATCATATGGTAGGCAAGTATGATGGTCCTAATGATGATCCTACATGTATTTCGTGTATATATCTCACCGGTGGATTTAAAAAAAAAAACAGCGCAAATTAACTTTGGTTACAGGTGTGGTTCTGGATGTACTCCTTACCTTGGGACCAAATTGGTTATTGGGCGGTGAAAATTGTAACAGATGTATTATTTGTTTTTTAAAATTTTTATATGGTTTTTGTGTGCAAGAAATCAAGTTTTAGTATATCGAACTCTGTAACAGGTCAAAATTGGTTAAGGTCAAAACGGGTCATTTTTATTAAACGTGGGATTAGGTTGATCCCTAAAGTTTTATTTTATTCAATAATTGAATTAGCAATAAATAGTTACAAAACCAACTTATATGCATTAAAATTATATTTTGGGCGACTTTTGACCTGTTTGACACTTGGTACTAAATCAGGAGGGCATACTCTTGGGTCCTCGCATTGCTCGTCTTTCAACAACAGAATCCACAACTTCAACTCGACAACTGACATCGACCCGTCACTCCATCCATCATTTGCTGCAAGCTTAAGACTCATTTGCCCTGCCAAATACAATGCAAAGAAAGCAGGAGTCGCAATGGATCCTTCATCTTCTACTTTTGATAATACATATTACAAATTAATCTTGCAGCACAAAGTTTTATTTTCTTCAGATAATGCTTTGCTCAATTCCCCTAAGACTAGAAGTTTGGTATCTAAGTTTGCTAGCTCAAATGATGCTTTTTCGAAAGCGTTTGTCAAGTCGATGATCAAGATGAGTAGCATCACCGGGGGCGGTCAGGAGATCAGGAAGAACTGTAGGGTTGTAAACTAATTAAGCAATTAGCCAACCTATGAAGATGTACACATTGTATGCAACTATGCTTGAACATTGAAATTTTATGCAGTTCATGTAATATATGTAAAATAAATTAAAATATGAATTTGTTATGATAATGAAGGGCAAGTTGTCAAATCTTTAGGCTTAAATGGTTTTATTAATATTATTATGAGTAAAATGCCAAAATGTCTTCACTTTTGTCACTTCAGTTCATAAATAAAACTTTTTGTATCTGGGTCCTGAGATTTCAATTTTATTGCCATTTCCATCCAATTAACTAACTGTGTTAGAATTTTCTGTTAACATCTCTTTTTTTCCGTTTTCCTAATTTAAATGATGATTAATTAAAATATATTCAGGCATAAAATGATGATTGGACCGGGTTCGACCCGAATAGAAACTGAGCTGAGACTAGAACTGGAACCGGACATCGAATATGAACCAAGGTTGTACCCGAGTCTGAACTTCGAACCAAACCAAGTGAACCGAAGCCGTCTGCAACTGACCTGGGCCCTGTACCTGAGTCGAACCAGACCCGTTAACAACCCGGGACTGCACCCGCTGACCCGAACTGCAGGCGGACCCAAACCTGCGATTGAACCTGACCCGAGCCCAACGAACCCAAGCCACACATCGACCCGAATCCAGTCGCCAGACGGCTTCTACCGATGCTTCGCCGCCGCCACCACGAATGGTGTAGGCCTTCCTTCTCAGTTGTCTCTCTCTCTTTCCCTTCGCGTCTGTGTTCGCGCCGTCGTATGCCATATGGCCTTCACGCTGCCACGGTGGGGTGCTTGTCGGATCAACACAGCGGCCGGAGGGTTTTTGTTGGCCGGTCGGAGTCTCTCCGGTCACCGGAGAAGGAAGAGAACAAACGGGGGGTGGGTGTGTGTCTCTGGTTCCGAGTTTGAGGGAGAGGGAATGAGATATGGAGTGTTTAGGGGATTAGGGTTTTTCTAAGGAGTGCAGAGAAGATGACATGGAGGTGGTGTCGGCTGAAAATGTTTTAAAAGAATTAGGGTTGGGTTCCATATTATACTATCTTCCTATATAATAAAGCAAAAGTTGAGTAGGCCAAGTGTCACCACCTCAAGCCTCCCCCTTTCTTCTTCCCACGTGTCATTTTCTCCTGATTTCTTTTTTTTTTTTTTTTTTCACAACTCCTTCAGTATTCCAAGAATTCAAAATTCAAAAACAAACACTCTTTCTCTCTCTTAATGCCGCTCTTTCATTTCTAAACCCTAATTTTGGGGCAGCAAATCGGGTGTAGCAACATCAGTCCCCTTTGTCTCTCTCACCTTCTCTCTCTTGGGCGACTCAAGAACATCATCCACCTTTGTCTCTCACATCTCACACTTGATTCCAAATGTTGAGCAAGTAAAGGGTGTAGCAACATCAGTCCCCATTAGTACCATCTACCGTCGGATTTCATATAGATTTGTAGGCGGATATGTTCAACAGTGATGATTTGGGTTCTGATTTGTGACTGCAGGGTTTGATAAGTGGAGATTCCGGTGGTGGAAGCTTTGAAGATCGACAGTGACAAAGGCGGTTAGGGTTCCGGCCACGAAACCGGCTTTCTGGGGTTTAATCGTTAATGTTCATCATTCGGTAACAACATTGGTTCATGCATATTTTATAAAATTCCATTAAACTTGCAAACCCTAATTTTGTTCTATTTTACTCTGCCCAGATTTGCTCTTTGCTTTGGAGATACTGTTCAACAGATCGTAAGCCTTCAATTTCATAGTCCTTTTTGTGATTTATTTCATTTAGTTTTTTTAGATCCTGAACACTCAGATCTTGAACAAAACCACAGATAGAAACCCACCACACCATGTTTTAGTTTTTTCGTGGGGTGAAGAACAAAAAAAAACTGGGTTTTCTTTCGTCTGTTTTCTGATATTTATGCCATTGTTGTTAATTTAGGGCTTAAAAAGAGTTTTAAGTTTGATTAATCCTCACTTTCCTTTTATACAATGAGTTTATACATATTGACTACCTGATGTATCTGCATGTTTATGTTTGAAAGTTTTTTCATTTCCCCTGTTTTATTCATCGCATACGTAACATTTAATCAAATCATTTATTCATCAAGTTTTTTTTTTATTCAATGTCTCTGCGGAATCTTCATCACATACATAACATTTAATCGAATCATTTATTCATCAAGTTTTTTTTATTCAATGTCTCTGCGGAATCTTCATCACATACATAACATTTAATCAAATCATTTATTCATCAAGTTTTTTTTATTCAATGTCTCTGTGGAATCATCATGCGACCCATCTGATCCATTGTTCCATTGTTCCATCTTTGGTTTTAGCCCAGATAGAGACGTTGAATGCTGAAACCGATCATCCTCCAGTGCAATCGCCCTATCTTTCACTGATTCAGTCTCAAATCGCTACATATGCTGGTCAAGTATGTCACATATTCGTTGTTTTAGTCTCAATTTTGTTATTTTATTTGATATATATGAGCGAATCAAAGTGGATACATACCAAATTCGTTGTTTCAGTTTCAATTTTGTTATTTTATTTGATATATATGAGCTACGGTTTTTGTAAACTCGTGTTTTAGGTAGTTGAGTGGTGATAACAATTATAGTGTGATGATATTTGAAGATGCGATGAAAACTTGATGTTAGGGTTTGAACAAATTTGGCATTGAACTGTGCTTTCTCTGCTACAAGAGACTAAATTTTAATCTAAATATTATCATGATTGAGGCCAAAGAATAAGATAAGGCACATACATCAGCATCTACACTCACTATTAACAAAAGAAGAAACAAAATGTGAGATTGGAGTAGCCCAATTTTTGCTTCTTATTTTTAAACATAATAATATATACGAATTAATATTTTGTACGTTTCTTGGTTTTGAAGTGTATGAAGCTGCTAAGTCATCAACTGCAGCGTTTAAGACCGAGCGAATGGGTGGACCAAGATTTCAGAAAGCTTCTGTTCTTGATAGAAAGAGGAAACCGATTGGGGAGTAATTTCTCATTAGGTGAACCAAGTGCTATTGACTAAACACTGCTTGTGCGGTTCACATGCTTCAGGTTCGGTTTAATTATGTTTCAAAGTCGTGTAGTTTGGTGCATTGTTCACAGTTGTTTTAGGTGAGGTAATCTGACAATGTAATGTGTGCATCCACCCCCTAATCTTCTCTACCACCAATCTTCGCCACACCCGTCTAGGTTATACAATTCTCCACCGCCCCCTAATCTTCTCCACCGCCGTCCAGGTTATACAAACGCTCGGATCCTTCTCCCATCGTGATTCTCTTCTTCGCTTTGTTTTTTCTCTACTCGAACGTTGACGGCTTCCCCATATTGATCATATTTTTTATGTTTCTATGTATTTATTAACTAATGTTTTTGGTACAATTGTTTGATTTGAGTAGTGATATGATTTGATGAAGATTTATTTTCATGTAATTTATCGACATTCAAGCTAGATTACTTGAATACTTGCAACTAGATTTGTTTTGAAATGTTGTCTGATATGTGTTGATATCTTGGTGCTATTGTTTGATTTGATGAATGATATGATAGTAATTTTTTTAATTAAGTTGCATTTTTTTTTGGTCTGGTGGATATTCTAGCATTAAGACAATAACAGTTGAGCAAGAGGTTGAATCAGATGTTAGTGGTGAACCAGATTCATAATCAGTAAAAGATGGCCTTATCTTTTTGTGTTTTTGTAGGTAATGTGAATGTTGCCCCTCATCACTTGACAGCGGAAGCATAAATTTTACCTTTAGTTGCCCTCATACATGAAGTGAGTTTATTTTTTAATGTGTATAAAACATACACATGACCTTTTTTAAACGTTTTTGAAAAGTTAGGTGATGCATTTTTTTGGGTTTGAACTTCATGCCTTCGCTCAGGTAATGACTTTTTTTAATTATAAAATTGTTTTTAAATATTTAGTTACATCGGTGTGCTTGCTGATTTATTATATCATTTGTTCTCTTGGAATTAAGATGATAGATGGTTATTAGATGGCTGTTTCATGTTACTTTTCCATGGAAGTTTGGCTTTCGTCCTTTGTTTTAAAAAGCGAGAGGCGCATAAAAGCAACGGGGTCTAAAACCGAGGCGCGAAGCGCAAAGCACAAAAGCGGCGGGCTTTTCGTACCCAAGGCGCAGAGTGATTATATAACTTTTTATATACATCTCATAGGTTTTTAGCATCCCTTATTCATAATATAGCCATAAATAAGGTTTATATATGATTTTACCTACAAGTACAAGCCAAAAAACCTATTGTACAGCAGTCTGATGCTTAAAAACAGTATAAAAACACCCTATGTACATGAGGCGCGCACCTCAGGCCTGAAAAACCTTCAAAATTTGTGCTTTTTTGGGGATTTTTGAAAAAAGCGTTCCTTATGGTACCTAAGGCGCCAAGGCTTGCACCTTGATATGCCTCGCGCCTAGGCGCGCCTCAGGCGCGCTTTTTAAAACCCAGCTTTCGTCATGAGTTTGTTCATTTATATAATGATGGACACTTCTCTGATTTATAAATTGAAAGTTATTACTTTGTTTGTGATAAAATAGGCAAACAACTCATGTTTTCATTGCCTATTTACTAGAGGAGTTTGTACCTCATGTTGACTTGAGTTGGTCAGCTGAGAAAATGTGTATGCAAATCACAGTTTACTAGGTTCCAATTGTTTCAACCCTGGTTTTATATACGTTGATTGTGCAGTGTTTATGCATTGTTAGGAACTTGTAACTTTACATGTAAATTGTAATTATCATTTTTCATTAATATGTGCCATTCCACTTAAAATATATGGTATCAACCTAAGTGAATGTTTTATAGGTAGCTGGATGGATCAAACTATTGGCGAAGAGGGTTTGTATTATAGGTGGCTGATAGTTGCTTTGAAGCTGGCTAAGGAGGTGATCAGAGTTTAACAACGGTTTAGGGCGAATGTTGTTAAATGGTTGAATAAGAGCGGTAATGTGATGTACAAGGAAATTTTTAGTGAAATCTGAATTATATTTTGTATTTTCTAAAACTATTCCATGTATTTTTAAGTTTATTTTATTAAAAAAATGAATCAATTTTCATTTCATTTTCATTAAATTTGAACAATTCAAAGTATTTTGATTTGAATTATATTTTAACAATTCAAAGTATTTTGATTTGTTAAACCGCGTGTACACGCGGGCTCTAACCTAGTTAAGTATATACACAATTAGTCCCTCAACTTAAGGAGTTAATTAAATGTCTAATTAACTTGGTTATCTATGTCATGATGTTTTTAAAAGGATCCAACTTTACAATTAATTAACTAGGTTAGTTTATATTACTAACGTTAAAATTTAACGAGGCTAACTAGATTATTATAAAAATAAACTTTTTAAATTGTAAAATCAATTAATTTAATTAATTAATTAATTAAACAATAAAAAAAATTAACCATATTTATAACAAATAATAAAAAAATAAAGATAAAAGATTTTCGATGATGCAACGGATTAAAATTTTCAAAGAGGCAAGTTTCTAAAAATAGATTTTAAGACTCGATTTCAAATTTAGTATGCACATAACCGATTCCTAGTATATTAGTAGCTTTTATGGTCCAATATAATTGAAGGAAAGTGGGTTATTGAAATTGATAACTTGGAATTAACAGTGGCGGCCCATGTGAGATCAAATCAAACAATGTAGATATTTTAAGGGTCCTAATATTAACACATGGGAAAACTTATTTACACATGGTGTATACGGGCCGTATACTGTTATACGGCCCGTATAGAATAAAAACAACTGACAAAGTCTGCTGGCACAGACTTTGTCAAGTTGTTTTTATTCTATACAGGCCGTATAACAGTATACGGCCCGTATACACCATGTGTAAATAAGTTTGCTTGGTCGTATACAATGTATACGAACGTGTATACGGGCCGTATACTTTTATACGGCCCGTATGGAACGAAATTTTGATTTTTAAAATATTTTAGAGTGGTGAGGTGCTCAAAATAAAACATCAACAAGTAATAAAGATTGAAGAACAAGAAAACGTGTCGTATGACTGTAATAAAACGGAAGCTATCAACGCGGGATTACGGGCATGGTGTTATTCTTTATTTAATATTTATAGAATAAAAGGAAGGGTGAGGCATTTGATGAGAGTTGTAAGGAGTCTGAATAAAACGGAAGCTATCAACGCGGGATTACGGACATGCGTTTAATTCCCAACATATTTGTTTTGTCACGTACATTTCGTAAGAAACTTTTCGTGCACTGAACCTTCACCTCCAATCATTTCCTGGTCAAATTACGGACATCCAACTTTCAAAATTCAAATCAAACCAACACGAAGTATCTCGAAGGTATCATATTCTTGGTTCAATACCATGTGAAAAAAGATTCTTGCCAGCAGACTTTTGTTGGTTTGTTTCCAGGTAGGGTTTAGAATGTTTGAAAGAATGTCGGTTTTTCAGTATTCGGATTTTGTTGGTTCAATACCAACTGCTCGAAATCCCTTTCGTTTCATGGATTTCCCTTTGGTTGAAACTTTTCATCACCGGTTTCTACAGCACAAGCACATACACAGGGGAGAATATTCTCGAAATTGAAGGAAAAGAAAAAATGGTTGTTGATGTTTTTTCTCTATCAGGATTTTGTTGAGTCGTCGGGAAAACTTTTCCTCAAGGGAGGGTGAGTAGTATAAGTCTGAGTCCATTGTGGTTCGTGAATGTTGGAAGAACCCGACACGTCTTCTGTTGCCTCTTCGGTTGGTAAAAGACATAGGATGGCTTTTAATACAGGCTCTTTGTCAGTTGTGGTTGATTTATAGGAGGAGGTTATGAAACGCATATATGTTTATGCGAACATCCTTATTTTGTCACGTACATGCGTTTAATTCCCAACATCCTTATTGTATCAGACTCTCTCCCCTCCTGATGCAATTTTCACAGTGGTACCAATGTCCTGCTACTACAATCCTTCCAACGATCCTTGTCTTGAAAGACAAGAATACAACGTTCATGTATCACAAGGAATGACCGATCTAAGGCAGAGAACCTGATTTAGATACACAAATTCATCACCGGTTTCTACAGCACAAGCACATACGCAATGAAGTATTAAAAGATGTTAGTTTCTTGACAGTATGGTTTCTCGACAAATGAAGTATTATCTGTCTTTGCTGCCTCTTCGGTTGATAAAAGACATAGGATGATTTCTCTATTACAGCACTCTTCTGAAAGACAAGAATACAACGTTCATGTATCACAAGGAATGACCGAGTTTGGAAAACGGACGGAATCCACGAAGAAACTGTTGGAATTTGTGGATTTCGGTTGGTTCAGAAACTTAACAAGAGAAGCAACTAAAAACAGGAAATAAAGACCTTATTTTACCATTTTTACCATATGTATACGGGCCGTATACCGTTTATACGGCCGTATACGCTCGGTAAAAAACAAATTTACCGATCGTATACAATGTATACGATGATTGTATACGGGCCGTATATTATTATACTATGGTAAAAAATGGTAAAAAATGGTAAAAAAATGGTGTATTCTCTTTAATCTCTTAGAACGATCCTTGTATTGAGAACCTGATAATGGTTTCTCAACAAATGAAGATGAAGATGAAGAAACGAGAGTTTGTTTTGAGAAATTTACAAGGTAAACCTGAATTTTTAGATTTTTAGACACTTACTTGAACATGAGTCTGAGTCCATTGTGGTTCGTGAATGCTTCGATTTCAACAAATCTTTCAAGGTCTTAAGTGATGGACAACTGGTTAAAAGATGTAGAAGAGTTTGTGTAGAGATCTTTAATGTGAGATTCTTCAAGTTTGCACATTTTGAGAAAATGCCAATGTGGTCATTTTCAAGTGTGAGATTAGCCAAACGAGGATGAAAGATACTCAAACCATCTGATCCCGTTGTTGCAAACTCCTTTAATGTGAGATTCTTCAAGTTTGCACATTTTGAGAAAATACCAATGTGTTTGTCAGCTTCGTAAATACACAACTTAACAAGATAAGCAACTAAAAAGTTAACATTCAGATTCAGATTCAGAAAGCAGATGTTTAGTAGTGTTTGAGACAATTGATTTCTCTTGCGGTTACCAGGCCTATCATCTCCGTCTACGTTTGGTTTCTTCGTTTATTGGATCGTTCTAATAGATTAAAGAGGTTTTTACCATTTTTTACCATATGTATACAAGTCGTATACTTTTATACGGCCGTATACCATTGGTAAAAAATATTTTTACCGATCGTATACAATGTATACGATGGTTGTATACGGGCCGTATATTATTATACGGCTCGTATACTATGGGTAAAAAATGGTAAAAAAAGGGTTATTCTCTTTAATCTATTAGAACGATCCTTGTCGTGATGATTCGAAACATTCACGAACCACAATGGACTCAGACTCATACTACTAGCAGTAGAACCCGACACGTCTTTTGTGATGATTCGAAACATTCCGAATAACTAGCAGAAAAACCCGTACCGGTGATTGTTTATCCATACTATTCTTCATAGCCATATTCCCACTCACAATTTGTTGATACATATCGTCCGTTCAACTTGAGTATTTTTCTAACTTTATGCTTGCATCCACCACAGTGAATATTAACTTTGTGTGAAAGAGTTTGGAAACCGGACGAAATCTATGAAGAAACTGTTGGAATTTGTGGATTTCGGTTGGTTCAGAAACTTAACAAGAGAAGCAACTAAAAAAATACAATTGATTTCTCTTCCGGTTACCAGGCCTATCATCTCCGTCTACGTTTGGTTTCCTCAACGAAGAACCATCAGCCATTATCAGCCCTTTTTTCCTTTGGTTTCTGGTTGATTTTTGAGGGTGAGGGTTTTGAATTGATTCCTGCGCTCAAGTTTCAACTACTGGAGTGAAAATTGGTAAAAAATGGTTTATTTTCTTTAATCTATTAGAACGATCCTTGTAACCATCAACCGTTCAAGTTGATATAGGAGAGTACTGAACAACCGAGATAACAGCTCTGGTATTTTTCACCAACCCATCTTTGGTAGTGTTTGTTTGAGAACCTGATTCAGATACACAACGGTCTCTTTGCTTCGTCCACTAGAACTATTTGTGTATGCATTCTTTTGGTAGTTAACAACGCTAATTAAAAAAAATCTGAAAAAATTAATCATATCGATTGCAATAACAGGATGGATGTGACACACATAGATAGATAAAATGTCACAGTTGTCAAGACTGTTTGTCGGGTTTCCAATGCTCACACAGGGTGATAAACAACGCTGATACACGTAACATCTAGTTATATTCAGATTTAAACAATGCTCGCCTCAATCTTCAATACTTCAGTAAAATACCACTAGTAGAAGAACCCGACACGTCCTCATGTAACAGAGAATGTTTTAGAAATTGAAGGAAAATGAAAAGATTTGTTGAAATTGAATTTGACAACTATGACAACTTATTAAAAGTATCGTGTGTTGTAGTTTGGAAAGATGACCGAACAGAGATCTGAATAACAAACTGTGGAGAACTTGTTTGTGGCAGGTTCTTCTGCTAGTTACTCGGAATCGATAAATAACCAACACGAAGATCTCTGCGATCGCAAAGGTTTTCATCAACGGACTGATCGGTAACGTTACTCTACCTGTGCTCCGATTTAAGCGGCATGTTCCGATCAACGTTTATCGAGATTGTTAAAGGTGATGAAGAGTTTAGAAACCCTAGAATGATTGTGTTTTTACGGGAATAAAACGTGATACTTGAAAAAACGCCAATATATACGGCCCGTATATAGTTATACGGCCCGTATACATGTGCTAACATCAAAAACCCACAAAAATAAATCAATTGAGCCGTATACGTTTTACAAATCGTATACACATGTATACGACTCGTATAACTGTATACGGGCCGTATATAATAAAACCAAAAAAAAACATTCTCTGCGCATTTTCCTATTAAAAAACATTCTATACGAGCCGTATAATTGTATACGGCCCGTATACAATAGGGGATGTGAAAATAAGATATATAGGGTATGTGGGAATAAGGCACCCCTATTTTAATAGTATTGTCAATAACATATCATGTGCAATAAATGGTGAGATGATGTTTTGTTTGTGAAATTGAAATCTAGGTGACGGCCCACTTCTTGAATAGTATGCATGATACAACCTTAGTGCAATGTAGATATTTTATGGCTCATTCTATACACACCCCCCCTATTACTTTCTACACCCCCCTTATGAGAGGAAAACTGTCGGTCCCACGTAGGCCCCACCTATAAGTATGTGAGAGGAGGGGAGTGTAGAAAGTAATAGGGGGGGGGGTGTATAGTAGCACCCTATTTTAATAGTATTGTCACTAACATATCATGTGCAATAAATGGTGAGATGATGTTTTGTTTGTGAAATTGAAATCTGTGAAGGTGGCGGCCCGCTTCTTGAATAGACTCGAGAGTCGACATGCCGTCAATTTCCCCTTCTCCCTCAAAAAATCTAGGGGCCTAAAATCTTTGAAAATATTCCGCACCCTCAAGAAAAAATTCCTGGGTCCGTCACTGACAACCGGGTGGTGACTCATCATCATAACAAGACTTGAGAGTCGACATGCCGTCAATTTCCCCTTCTCCCTCAAAAAAGTAGAATTCATATTATTATTTATATTATTTTTTATAGTAATATTATTTATCATTAAAAAATATAAAAAAACTGCTTTCGTGTTCATATTTATGACGCAGACGTCAAAAAAGACTCGCCACTTTCTTTCGGAGCTAATCAACTCCGTAAATCCTCTCTCTCTCTCTAGAACTATAGATACATGTATATATATATATATATCCACACCCACACTCATCACACATACATCATAATAATAGATCGATCTATTCTTTTCAGAGTTTGGTACTCTCATATCATATTCTTTTTTCCAACCAATAAACAAACCTGAAATGGGTTTTCTTTCTAATTCGATCTTCACATTACTAATAATAATATCAATAAGATTCATCGATGGGTTTGGGACATTTGGGTTCGATATACACCACAGATATTCTGATCCAGTCAAAGGGGTTTTAGATATTGATGATCGTGATTTGCCTCAGATGGGTTCAGTCGATTATTACGCTGCCATGACCCACCGTGACCGCCTTTTTCATCGCCGCCGTCTCGCCGACGCCACCGTCGAGTCTTCTTTGGCGTTTCTTGATGGCAATGAAACTTATCAGCTTCAGTCTCTTGGATTGTAAGTTCTTTTTTTTTGCCATAAAATTGGAATTGGGGTTAAATTAATTTAATAAAATATTTAAAAGGGTTTTGTTATATGATTAATTTTGGGAATTCTGATCATGTGATGATGGCATGATGCAGAGTTGGGTATTTGTTAAACCAGTGAACAAATTCAAGAAGCATTTTTTTTCTTGTTATTCATATGAGATATCTGTATGTGTGTGTTTTAAAATTTATTTATGCATATAGTTCTTGAAACTTTGGTATTTTTTTTTATAATTTGGTATGCATAGTTCTTGAAATTTTGATACTTTGTATAATTTCTGTATGCAATTTTTTTTCTTTTAAACTTTTAAAATTTTCTTTACTTTGTGTATGCATAGTTCTTGATTTGTTAAAAAATTGTCTAATTTCTGTATGCATAAGTTCTCCAAACTTTAATATTGTTCTTTAAATTTGTGTAATGCTTACTTCTTGAAATTTTGATAGTTTGTCTAATTTCTGTATGCATAAGTTCTACAAACTTTAATATATATATATATATATATATATATATATATATATATATATATATAGGGAGGGGCTCATGCGAGAACCACCTTTATTGTGAGAACCTTGAGTGCGAGAACCACCTTTATTGTGAGAACCTTGAGAACCAATGTGAACACAACCTAAAATAGCTAAAAAAACCTAACCCCCACCCCCCACCCCCAAAAAACCTAAACCCCCCCCCCCCCCCAAGCTAAAATGCTAAAAACTAAACCCTCAAAAAACCTAAAAAAAATCTAAAATTTTTTTTTTGAATTTTTTAATATTTTTTATGTTAAAATCGCTACTTTTAGAAGCAAAAAAAAAAAAATTTTTTTTTTTTTTTTTTTGGCTTCAAAAAAATTTTTTTGTGTGATTTTTAGCTATTTTTAGGCATTTTTGGTGTGTTCACATTGGTTCTCGCGGTTCTCACAATAAGAGGTGGTTCTCGCATGATCTTCTCCCTATATATATATATATATTTAATTTGGTATGCATAGTTCTTGAAATTTTAATTTGGTGTGCATAGTTCTTGAATTTTTGATAATTTGTCTAATTTCTGTAAGCATAATTCTTGATTTTTTTGGGAAATTGACAGCTTGCATTATGCCAATGTCTCTGTTGGTACCCCGAGTTTATGGTTTTTGGTCGCGCTGGACACGGGTAGTGATTTGTTTTGGATTCCTTGTGATTGTCGTCGGAGCTGCGTCAAAGAAGGATTGGTCACAAGAAGAGGAAGAGTATGTATTTATTATAATTTTGTTTCACTTCAAGAAACTTTACTTATTTACTAATTGTTTTTTGATGTTTTTTAAAGGCATGTATGCATTTTTAACTTATGATTTGTTTGTTTATAACAGCAGCTAGACTTCAACATATACAGCCCTAACGCGTCCACAACGAGTCAAAGAGTTCCTTGCAGTAGTGACTCGTGTAAACTAAAGAAGAAACAATGCTCTGCAAGGCCCGATATATGTCCATATAAGGTCAATTATAATTCAAGTAATACTTCGTCTACTGGGATCCTGATAGAAGATAATTTGCATTTGATAACCGATGATACTTCAGAGAAACCCGTTGATGCAAAGATCAAGTTCGGGTATGTACCTATACCTTTTGGATCATTGACTTTTAATGTCAAACCAAACTTAGTATATCTAATATTCAAGATCCTTTAGAACCCGTTCAAAAAGTTGAAATATTTATACGGCTGATGAATTTCGAAGTTTAGTCTATTTGATCTTAGAAATCAAACTGTACACATTAGAAATATGAACATTGACTTTTCAGGTCAAACCTACTATTCATCTTAAAAAATCATGTGGATTTTTATGGTAATTCTATACTCAAACGTTCCCACGTGTGATTTTTATTAACACTTGTAGTAATTAAGGAAAACACATGTACTATTTAAGTTTAATATGTGTCCATATTGACCTTGAAAGTCAAACTGTACCCGTATGAGCATATTAGATATATATTCGGTTATACGTACTCATTGTAATTCATTGCAGTTGTGGAATGAATCAAACTGGCTCACTTTTAGATGGTGCAGCCCCCAACGGTCTGTTTGGGCTCGGCATTGAGAACATATCGGTTCCTAGCATCTTAGCCAGCAGTGGTCTTACCGCCAATTCGTTCTCGATGTGTTTCGGCCCCGATGGTGCGGGAAGAATCAATTTCGGAGATAAAGGCAGCTTAGATCAAGGAGAAACCCCCCTCAATCTCGATACTCCTCAGTAAGTTGATTTTAATCCGTTTTGAAGGTGCTCCGTAATTTATTTGACTTTGACTCTTGAGTATTAAACTTTTTGTTTCTTGAAAATTTGTACCAGCCGAAGTTATAACATCAGCATGACACAAATAACTGTAGGAGACAATGTTACTAATGTTAATTTCACTGCGATATTTGACACTGGTACCTCGTTCACTTATTTGAACGATCTTGCGTACAAGATTATAACTGAAAGTGTAAGTAAAGTCGTGTTTCGTGTAGTGACATGTGCGTTTTTGTTTCTTGAATTTTTTTTATTAAACTGGCATGGTTTATTTATTTATATTTATTTGCCATTGCAGTTTGCTTTACAGACGAAAGAGACCCGGAGTCAACCAAGTTCTGACCTTCCCTTCGAGTATTGCTATGATTTAAGGTCCGTATACACATTACTTATGATATTGGCTTGTTATTTACCTCAAACGGTGTGTGGTTTGACCTGTGGGTTAATCGGGTTGACCATGTGTTTTTGTGCAGTCCAAATCAGCAGACTTTCGAAACTCCTCTGATGAATCTAACTATGAAAGGAGGAGACCAGTATGCTGTCACAAATCCCTTTGTCTTTGTTCCTCTTGAAGTAAGCAAAAGTTTTGCTATTTTTTATTACTTTTTATCTAATTTTAACTCATTTGAATTTTAAGTTTATAATTGTTATGATTACGTAGGATGGTGGATCCGTGCTCTGTTTAGGAATCGATAAAAGTGAGGATGTAAACATCATTGGGCGTAAGTAACCGTCATTGCTTTCATTTTTTACCTAATAAAGTTAGTTTTCTGAAAATGTAACACACGTTGGCTATTTTTTTTTTTCTTCAGAAAACTTCATGACGGGTTATCGAGTAGTGTTTGATCGCGAGAAGAATATTTTGGGCTGGAAAGCTTCTAATTGTGAGTGAATTTTATCAAATATGTTTTCTTTGTTTTAAAATATTTTTATAAACGCTAAAAGTTTTAATATTAAGTAACCTAAACGGAAGTCGGAACATATATGAAGTTTAAAAAAAGTAGTAATCACTAAATAGTATTCAAGCTTCATATATATTCTATTTAATTCAATATCTATAAAAAAATTCACAAACAATAAATGAAACTTGAGTGACTTTATTGGAACAATATCGAAACGTGATTTTAATTTCATAATTTATATATATATATATTTTTTATAAAAAGTGAATGTTTTAATGATTAATGGGTCATCTTTCATCTTCAGGCTACAATGGCACAGAATCAAACACACTACCAATAAGCCCACGGGCCTCTCCCAGTGGTTCTCCGTCGATGTCTTTGGGGCCTGAAGCAACGTCAAAGAATGGTTCACCTAACCCGAGTCAGGCTCAGCCAGGAAGTATTGCATCCACACTATCATACACGCGGTTCATACTCGTACTCTCGATTCTTATCAATTTTTTGATGTTTGTTTTGTTGTAATATGTTGATATATGATGTGGTATAGCATAGAATCATGTCATACTCGGTCATTATATGAACATACAGACAGAGCTACTTATTGATTCTTATGTAGTTATTGATGTAAATATATAGATTTGTTTGTAGAGACAACTTATGGCTTACATTTGAATAAAGTGAGGGTTTCTTTTTATATATAATGACTTTGTTAGAATGATATTAGACTTAAATGACTTATGAGTTGTGAAACAATTAAAAGGATTCGGAATAAACTTGAACTCGATTAACACGGTCACAAACAACTTTTCTGCTACGAAAGAACACACTGCCGGTGCTGACCGTGCTGCAAACGTACCGGAACTGGTAATATGCCGGTGAAAAGACGGTGTTCACTGAAGTAATCGCAACCAACGTCAAATTAGAGAGTGAAGGAGGTTGAAATAAAGGATTGAAGGAGCTTTATCATCATGTTGTGTGCGTGAATTGAATAGGTGATTTGGTAGGTGAAGCTTTACATATGGAGAACTATGCGAAGAACAGGGGCGGTGGGTTTTTAGTGGGTGTTGTCAGCGTGGCAAATGAGAGTGTGTGTCGCATTTGGTGATGACTGATGAAGCCACCACCGCCACAACATAATCCAATGAATATGTGTCAGGTAGCTGCCTACACTATTCATTCTATACTGATAAATCTAAGAATAATATCAAACACAAATATACAATGATTTGAGTAACGATCACTTGCCTATCTTATATAAACTTTTTTTTTTATTTAAACAAAAGTTGTCACTAATTTTTTAATGTGATAGAGATCACCAAAGGTAATCGTTAATCACACGAGCAAAACATATGTGGAAGCTTTATTTCATGCATTTGGTTTGGTTTGGTTTGTTGGATGTATCACCCGAAAGTAAATGACACAAGAGACTTTAATCCGAAGTAAACTTCTTTTTTTTTTTGAGGAAGCTTTATTTCATGCATTATGCTTGTGCTTTGGATGGTTTGATTCTCTGAATTAGGTTTCCAGTTTTGCACCAGGCAACTTGAATAGATTATGTAAGCTTTATGGTACTAATTGATATGAGGGAGAGAGTTGTGGGGCATTATGCGACAAGTGACGGATTGTGTAAGAAATGGGCTTTATATAACTTGAGTGTGTGGTGGGATTATATAATGGGGCTTTATATATATATGTATGTCTGTATATGTGTGTGAGTGGGGAAAGAATGGTCACGCCTAGGGATGACAATGGGTCGGGTATTGGTAATCCCATACCCATACCCGGTTATAAAATCGTGTCCCATACCCGACCCAATACCCGTCGGGTTTATGTCGGGTAATTACCCGTCGGGTACCGGGTATACCCGCGGGTATCGGGTATACCCATTAGTTTGTTAAAAGATATACATTGGGATTTCCAAATACATTTTTTACTATTATAATTATTATATAATTTTATTTATGCAACAACTATCAAAAATTAAAATATACATTACATACATATATGTTTTATCATAACTTAATAACTTTATAATATTTATACACTTATATGAATATACTTCACAACATACAAAATATAAATGCTATCATCAAATACATATGCTAAAAGAAAATTTATTTTTCACATTATGAACATACTAAAATAAATCACTGATAGATAAGGGTTAATGTAAAATAAAAATATAAATTAAAAACTTCAGGTATATGATCGGGTATATAGTTCGGGTAAATGGGTATGTGGTTTCGGGTAATCGGGTCGGGTATCACCTAATCCCATACCCAACCCATACCCGCAAAAATTTTTAAAACTAATCCCATACCCAGCCCAATACCCGTCGGGTATCGGGTATACCCGTCCCATTTGTGTCGGGTTTCGGGTATACCCGTCGGGCTCGGGTATTTTTGCCATCCCTAGTCACGCCGTGATATACATCGCGGGAGGGGAAAAAATTACCCCATAGCGCCGGCCGTAGTGGTGTGCGGCGGCGCTATGGGGCGCTATGCCCTCTTGTCCCGTGATATGCCGCCCCATTACACAAGACCTCAAGGATAGTACTTTAGCCCCAACCAACACTCGTCATGTCAAATTTATTTCAAAGCACCTATTAGATAGTAAACACCGACGACACCTACCCATGCCATAAACCATTTTTTGTTAATTTAAATAAAGTCAAATATAACATAAAACTTAAAAATTACATAAAAACTTAAACATTTCATAAAAATAAAACATATAACTTACACATTACATAAAAAAAAAACATAAAACCTAAACATTACATAAAACTTAAACATTACATAAAAATAAAACATAAAACTTAAACATATATCCTAATAATTTGTCACGCCGAAACGTGCTCAAAGTCCTCATCGTAGGCGTGTTTGTCTTCCAGCAGGACCACTTGAATGACTTCCGATTCCGAGAACTTGTTGTCGGATTTTCCACATTCATGAACCTCCCATGGAATCTTGAACATTTGAAATGGATAAACGAGAAACGCGAGTTTAGTTAATCCACGTTTCGGGTGGTCTCACCAACATGGAAACAAAATTGTTGGAACACCCGGTTCCAAAACGAAACCCGTCAACTAGTGGATGAGCGTTTGTGATGAGTTGCGACATAAGACATAGCCAACACAATGTCTTCCTCTAAGGTCCACGAATTCATTGACATTTTGAGAGGAGCCTTTTTTTTTGTAGCTTGGAAATATAAAATTGAGAGTGTTTTTGTAGATGGAAATATAAAATTGAGAGAGTTTATGTGGAGCTAGCTAGCCGAACCCTCTAGCCATACCCGCAAGGGTGGCAGCGGTGTTCTGGCACAGCTTCGAACCAGGGCAGGTCTACCCGTGGAGTGCCCCGGCCACCCTGATTGTGTTCAAATCATCTTTAGACTTCCTAGATATACATTGAGCTAAGTTTGAACTGATCATGAAATTAAGAACACTATCTCATGCTTAGGGGTTGATACTAGGTATGTAAACAAGCCAAGCTACTTGAGAACGATTCGTTAAAAGCCTCACACCCATGATGTCTGATCAGTGGCGGATCCATAAATTTTTCTAGGAGGTTCCTTTTGGTAGATCTTCACTAATTCTCACTAGTTTTTTTCTTTCCAAATCATACAAGGTGATGAAACACAGGTTAACACTATAGTTAATCGGTGGGGTTACTTCAATGGAAGGTTCAACCTCCTTTCTTACTCGCTGGAAATGGCTCAGTTCCTGCAAAACAGCAACACCGTTAGTCTCGTTAAGAGGGGAATATGGGGGTTTCCCTCTTAACCAGGCTCCGGCGTGAGAATAAGTACTGTTCCGAGGAAGGATAATCAGTGTGTGTCAAGTGTGAGAATAGAGAGAACAAGCTGCCTTAACCTGAATGACGAAGGGTTCTATTTATAGCCGGAGTGGTGAAAGAAGGAGGAGCAGCGACGCCAGCTGTGGTTGCGTGTCAGCTGTCCGACCAAGGGGAATATCCTCTTGGTCTCCTCTGCTGTGGTCAGTGTAGTGGTACACGTGGCGTACCTATATTTGCCTATTTTGGAGACGTCGTACTGGTGCTGTCGGACTGCTCCTTTGATCCGTTGCAGGCCTACCTGGCGCTTGATGACTGGTGACACGTGTTGTCCTTTATGTCGGATGAGGCATCTTTGGAGCCACCTGGTTATTTTCCAGAAGCTTCTAGAAGCTTCTGGATGGCCTCGTTGATGTCAGCGCCACATAGGATGGAAAAGTGGTGTGGTCCTTGCCATGTGGGCAAGGAATTGGGACCATACCTCTTCAAGTCCCCCCAGTCCAGTGTGCCTTCTAGTTGAGTTGATCGTCTAGGAGGGATTCTGGACTTATAAATGTAGTGTTTGTTATGGCGTGAGGTTTTTATGGGTTCTCCCACAGATTTGCTCTTGATAGGCGTATGGCGCACCGCGCATGGGTTCTGGTATGCCTGCAGGGTTGAGCCTAATGGACGCATGGCGCGACTCGGATGGGTTTTGGCACTTTAAAAAGTTGATTCAAATGGACGCATGGCGTACCGCGCATGGGTTTTGGTACTTTAAAAAGTTGATCCAAATGGACGCATGGCGTTCCGCGCATGGGCTTTGGCACTTTAAAAAGTTGAGCCAAATGGACGCATGGCGTACCGCGCATGGGGTTTGGCACTTTAAAAAGTTGAGCCAAATGGACGCATGGCGTACCGCGCATGGGCTTTGGCACTTTAAAAAGTTGAGCCAAATGGACGCATGGCGTACCGCGCATGGGCTTTGGCACTTTAAAAAGTTGAGCCAAATGGACGCATGGCGTACCGCGCATGGGTTTTGGCACTTTAAAAAGTTGAGCCAAATGGACGCATGGCGTACCGCGCATGGGCTTTGGCACTTTAAAAAGTTGAGCCAAATGGACGCATGGCGTACCGCGCATGGGTTTTGGCACTTTAAAAAGTTGAGCCAAATGGACGCATGGCGTACCGCGCATGGGTTTTGGCACTTTAAAAAGTTGTCTTCAAGAGGAAGCTTTGTCTGTCTTGGGAAGGGGTGACTGATGCGACTGTCTGATGTCAGGTGAACAGTTGCCTTTTCAGTTACCGTCAGTTGCTTTTTCGGCGACATGTCAGATGTCTGTTCACCTGCTTCCGGAAAAAGAGGTGCCGCCTTCTCTCTCCTCTGACGTGTCTCTCCCTTATTGGTTGCTTTTTCAGACCCTGACGGCTCCACTACCCATCGCATTAAATACGATGGGTATAAATCTATGGCGGTTTTCTCTTTCTTCTCCACTTATTCAAAATTTGAATACCGGAAATCTCTCTTCTTCCATTATTTTCTATCTTCTTCCCTTTGAGTTCATCTGCATTACAGTTTGTGTTCCCACCATGTCTTCTGCAAATCCTTCTTCACGGAAGAAGAGGAACAAGGGGAAAACTCCTCCCGGCCCGGATCAGGCGGTGGTAGGGTGGAAAGAGGAGGAATTCCAGAATTTAGTAAGGGAGATGGGTTTTCTCCCTGATTGGGGTGCTCAGTATCCTACTCCTGGTTCTACAGCCATGGATGCTCCTCCCGGTCATATGACTCTGTATGCTGCCTTCTTCCGGGAGGGTAACTTCAGGCTACCAATGACTCGATTTACTGCCGATGTGTTGAGGGGTTATGGTCTCCACATCTCTCAGATCAATGCCATCGGGCTCCCTCGGATTACTCACTTTGAGTTCGTTTGTATGGCAAACCGTTTAGATCCGACGTTTGAGATGTTCAACACCTTCTACACCGTTTCATATACAAGTGGGTTTTACTCTTTCAGTGCTCGTACCGGCGTTTCTCCTGTTTGTTCTGTGCCACTGAAGAATCTCCATGACTGGAAGCAGAAATTTTTTTATATTCGCCGGGGTGTTGTACCTGTGGATATGCACTACAGATCCGTGGATGAGGGTATCCCCAAAGTTGATGTGGTTGCAAATTTTGCTGATCAAGACTGGTATAAGAGGTTGACCCGTAAAGCCACTCCGATAATCCAGCTTGAGGAGATGGCGTTGGTTGGTGCCGGGATGAGCATGAAGTGGATCCCTAAACATCCGTTGGGGGTCCCAGTTTATGGTCATGAGGGCAAGTGTACGTCTCGTTCCGTAATCCCTCTTTCCTTTTTTTTTGTATGTTGTACGCTGTATTGCTTGTGCATTGTTCTTTATCGCTGTCTTTTTGTGCAGTAGGTTTCACGTTGTTGAACGTTTTGGATCTTAAGGCGCCGGGTGCAATGGTTGAGGCGATACAAAAACCTGATAAACGACCTTGGTTGGATCAGATCCGTGGCCGGTTTCTGCATCCGAGTAATGAGAGTTTCACCACTTACGTCAACACTGTGTTAGGTGAAGATAGTGAGAGTGATGATGATGCATTTGATTCCATTCGAGAGGAAGTTATCATTCTCTCGGGTGATGGGTCTGGCAGATCTTTTGAAGACCTAACCTCTCGTTCAGCGCGTGCAGGTCCGGCGCAGGGTGTTGTACATGAACCGGTGAACGAGCCCGTTGGTGATGATTTGGAGGTTCCGGTTGAAACTGCTGACCCGTTGGAGACGAGGAGAAAAGCAAGAGCTGACAAGCCGGAAGGGAAAGGGAAAAGGGTTGAAGAACCTACCACTGAGTCACCTCGTAAGCGACCTCGTACACATCGTATCTTTGATTATGTTGTCGTTTCTGATACGTTGCCCGGTTTAGGGGTTGGAGAGAAGCGTCCTGAGTCGGATCCCGAGGACCGCGCAACTCTAACAGAGATTATGCAGAAAAAGATGTTTGAGGATAGGAAGCGAAAGCTTGATGCGCAGGCTGCTGCTGTGCTTGCATCAAAGAAGATTAAACTTCAGAAAGAGAATCCTCCTTGAAGAGGTATGGTCCCAGTTCCTTGCCCACATGGCCTCCTCAGCAATATCCTTCTTTTCACCAGACAAACGTACAATGGCGTCACGTTGAGTTTTAAGCTCCACATTCGTACGCTCGCACGCAGCTTCCCAATTTTTCTGCTTCTCAGCATTGGCTTGTTTTTCTTGGGCAAGCTTCTCCTCTGCATCAGCTAACCTCCACACCAACCCTTTCTTTTCAACATTGAATTTTTCCTTCTCTTCCGCAAGTAGCTTCTTATCATTTTCAAACTCCAATGTGTCCTCTCCCATCATCTTCCACTCACGGACAATCTCCTGAGTAGTAGAGAAAAAGTTAACCCCGGCTTGAACATGATCATCTAACAGTTCAAACCGGCGGCGCCTTTTCTGAAACAACCTTTCAGCTGTGGGGAGAGACAACGAGTAGAAGTCATGACAATTTTCAGGATTATTCATCCGGGAGCCCTGGGTCAAACGCCAGCGAGGGGCATGAGGCAAATCATCACAAGCTGAGTTATGGGTATCCCAGGATCCACCTCGAGCATACTCATGGCCAGGACTCCGAACCACCCCAGAAGTCGCACCACCACCACCACCTGGTGGGCGTTTGGTATATATCGTTTGATGCGGAGTGGTCTCACTTGTCTCCACCTCGACTTCAATATTTTTACCACGATCAACACCACCAGCACCACTCGCATCAACTCCACCAGCAGCACCGCCCACATCACCACCTGCATTACCACCACCTTCTCCAACCTGCTCAGCATTCACATCTTTTTTCTTCCCGTCAGGAGTATCATGAGGGGGAGACAACCCAAATGTCCTCGACGGCGGAGACTCTGGAGGAGTAATCTTGGAAATATCAATCTTGTGGCCACTCTTGGCTGTTTTGGCACCTGCTCCAAAACGAGCAGCACATTCAGGGCATAGGCGGACAAACTAGCAAAAAATGTAAGACAAGTTGGGAAAAGATAAAACGAATACCAGAAGCTTCAAAAATCTTCTGCAGCAAATCCAAGGGTTTTTCAGCAAAAATACCCATGTCAATATCCGATTCAGAAGGGGCAGGGGGATTCTCTTTTTGAAGTTTAATCTTCTTTGATGCAAGCACAGCAGCAGCCTGCTCATCAAGCTTTCGCTTCCTATCCTCAAACATATTTTTCTGCATAATCTCTGTTAGAGTTGCGCGGTCCTCGGGATCCGACTCAGGACGTTTCTCCCCAACCCCTAAACCGGGCAACGTATCAGAAACGACAACATAATCAAAGATACGATGAGTACGAGGTCGCTTACGAGGTGACTCAGTGGTAGTTCCTTCAACCTTTTTCCCTTTCCCTTCCGGCTTGTCAGCTTTCGCTTTCCTCCTCGTCTCCAACGGGTCAGCGGTTTCAACCGGAACCTCCAAATCATCACCAACAGGCTCGTTCACCGGTTCATGTACCACACCCTGCGCCGGACCTGCACGCGCGGAACGAGAGGTTAGACCTTCAAAAGATCTGCCAGACCCATCACTCGAGAGAATGATAACTTCCTCTCGAGTGGAATCAAATGCATCATCATCACTCTCACTATCTTCACCTAACACAGTGTTGACGTAAGTGGTGAAACTCTCATTACTCGGATGGAGAAACCGGCCACGGATCTGATCCAACCAAGGTCGCTTATCCGGTTTTTGTATCGCCTCAACCATCGCACCCGGCACCTTAAGATCCAAAACATTCAACAGCGTGAAGCCTACTGCACAAAACGACAGCGATAAAGAACAATGCACAAGCAGTACAGCATACAACATACAAAAACAAAAAAAAAAGGAAAGAGGGATTACGGAACGAGACGTACACTTGCCCTCATGACCATAAACTGGGACCCCCAACGGATGTTTAGGGATCCACTTCATGCTCATCCCGGCACCAACCAACGCCATCTCCTCAAGCTGGATTATCGGAGTGGCTTTACGGGTCAACCTCTTATACCAGTCTTGATCAGCAAAATTTGCAACCACATCAACTTTGGGGATACCCTCATCCACGGATCTGTAGTGCATGTCCACAGGTACAACACCCCGGCGAATGTAGAAAAATTTCTGCTTCCAGTCATGGAGACTCTTCAGTGGCACAGAACAAACAGGAGAAACGCCGGTACGAGCACTGAAAGAGTAAAACCCACTTGTATATGAAACGGTGTAGAAGGTGTTAAACATCTCAAACGTCGGATCTAAACGGATTGCCATACAAACGAACTCAAAGTGAGTAATCCGAGGGAGCCCGATGGCATTGATCTGAGAGAGGTGGAGACCATAACCCCTCAACACATCGGCAATAAACCGAGTCATTGGCAGCCTGAAGTTACCCTCCCGGAAGAAGGCAGCATACAGAGTCATATGACCAGGAGGAGCATCCATGGCTGTAGAACCAGGAGTAGGATACTGAGCACCCCAATCAGGGAGAAAACCCATCTCCCTTACTAAATTCTGGAATTCCTCCTCTTTCCACCCCACCACCGCCTGATCCGGGCCGGGAGGAGTTCTCCCCTTGTTCCTCTTCTTCCGTGAAGAAGGATTTGCAGAAGACATGGTAATGCAGACGAACTCGAAGAGAAGAAGAGAAAAAATAAAGGAAGAAGAGAGAATTCCGGAATTCAAATTTTGAATAATGGAGAAGAAAGAGGAAACCACCATATATTTATACCCATCGCATTTAATGCGATGGGTAGTGGAGCCGTCAGGGTCGGAAAAAGCAACCAATAGGGGAGAGACACGTCAGAGGAGAGAGAAGGCGGCACCTCTTTTTCCGGAAGCAGGTGAACAGACTACTGACATGTCGCCGAAAAAGCAACTGACGGTGACTGAAAAGGCAACTGTTCACCTGACATCAGACAGTCACATCAGTCACCTTTTCCCAAGACAGACAAAGTTTCCTCTTGAAGACAACCTTTTAGAGTGCCAAAACCCATGCGCGGTACGCCATGCGTCCATTTGGCTAAACCTAGTAAAGTGCCAAAACCCATGCGCGGTACGCCATGCGTCCATTTGGCTCAACCTTTTAAAGGACCAAAACCCATGCGCGGTACGCCATGCGTCCATTTGGCTCAACTTTTTAAGTGTCAAAACTCATGCGCGGTACGCCATGCGTCCATTTGGCTCAACTTTTTAAAGGACCAAAACCCATGCGCGGTACGCCATGCGTCCATTTGGCTCAACGTTTTAAGTGTCAAAACTCATGCGCGGTACGCCATGCGTCCATTTGGCTTAACTTTTTAAAGGACCAAAATCCATGCGCGGCACGCCATGCGTCCATTTGGCTCAACGTTTTAAGTGTCAAAGCCCATGCGCGGCACGCCACGCGTCCACTCGGCTCAACTATACAAGTCCCCAAACTCCATGCGCCGTGCACCCATCAGGTGCAGATTCCTTGAGGACCCCATAAAAACCTCACAACACAAACATGCTACACTCATAAGTCCAGAATCCCTCCTAGACGATCAACTCAACTAGAAGGCACACTGGACTGGGGGGACTTGAAGAGGTATGGTCCCAGTTCCTTGCCCACATGGCAAGGACCACACCACTTTTTCCATCCTACGTGGCGCTGACATCAACGAGACTATCCAGAAGCTTCCAGAAGCTTCTGGAAAATATAAAGGTGGCACCCAAGATGCTACATCCGACATAAAGGACAACACGTGTCACCACTCATCAAGCGCCAAATAAACCTGCGACGAATCCAGGAGCAGCCCGACAACACCAGTACGACGTCTCCAAAATAGGCAAATGCAGGCGCGCCACGTGTACCACTACACTGACTACAGCAGAGGAGACCAAGAGGATATTCCCCTTGGTCGGACAGCTGGCACGCGTCTACAGCTGGCACCGCTGCTCCTCCCTCTTTCACCCTCCGGCTATAAATAGGACCCTTCATCATTCAGGTTAAGGGATCTCGCTCTCTATATTCTCATACTTAACACACACTGATTATCCTTCCTCGGAACAGTACTTATTCTCACGCCGGAGCCTGGTTAAGAGGGAAACCCCCATATTCCCCTCTTAACGAGACTAACGGTGTTGCTGTTTTGCAGGAGCTAAGCCGTTCTCAGCGAGTAAGAAAGGAGATTGAACCCACCATTGAAGTAACCCCACAAATTAACCATAGTGTTAACCTGTGTTTCATCATCCTGCCCCTTTTGAATCAGATATTGACATGGGTATTTTTGCTGAAAAACCCTCGGATTTGCTGCAGAAGATTTTTGAAGCTTCTGGTATTCGTTTGAGCTTCTTCGAGCTTGTCTTACATTTTTTGTTTGTTTGTCCTTCTTTTCTTTGAATATGCTGCTCGTTTTGGAGCAGGTGCCAAAGCAGCCAAGACTGGACACAAGATTGACATTTCCAAAATTACTCCTCCAGAGTCTTCGCCGTCGAGGACGTTTGGGTTGTCTCCTCCTCATGATGCTCTTGACGGGAACAAAAAAGGAGATGCGAGGGTTGAGCAGGTTGGAGAGGGTGGCGGTAATGCGGGTGGTGATCGAGGTAAAAATGTTGAGGTTGAGGTGGAGGTGAGTGAAACTACTCCACATCAAACGGTGTATACCAAACGCCCACCGGGTGATGGTGGTGGTGCAACCTCCGGTGCTGTCCGCAGCCCGCAGTTTGAAAAGGTGCCTGCTGATTCATTCGATACGACGAATCCTGCTTGTGATGATCTTCCGCATGCCCCCCGTTGGAATCTGACCCAGGGTTCCAGGATGAATGATTTGGATAACTGTCATGAGTTTTTCTCGTTGTCTCTCCCCCCGGCTGAAAGGATGTTCCAGAAGAGACGACGCCGGTTGGAGCTTTTGGATGAGCATGTTCAGGCTGGGGTCAACTTCTGGTCCACTTCACAGGAAATTGTCCGTGAGTGGAAGCTGATGGGTGAAGACACTCTCGAGTTTGAAAACGAGAAGAAATTATTTTCAGAAGAGAGGGAGAAATTAAATGCTGAAAAGAAGGGGTTGGAGTGGAGGCTAGCTGATGCAGAGGGGAAACTTGCCCAGGAGAGGAAGGTTAATGCTGAGAAGCAGAAAAATTGGGAAGCTGCGTGCGAGCGTACCAATGCGGAGTTGAAGTCTCAACGTGATACTGTTGTACGTTTGTCTGGTGAGAAGACAGAGCTTGCTGAGGAAGCTCAAGAGGCGCGCGCCGCGTTTGAGAAGAAAGAGAGAGAGTACATCGATCGTATTGCTAAGCTGGAAGAGCTTGCGAGGAAGTATGAGACAACTGAGCGTCTCCTTCAAGAGAAAACTATTGAGTGTAGAGCTTCTGAAGTCCTTGCTGAGGAGACATCAGCCGAATGCAAGTGGTTGCTCTCGCGCGCGGTGCCTCTGGTAACTTTTGTTATTTTATTTTAGGATTTTCGTGGACTGCTTCTCTTATTTGTGTTTTCTTGCAGATTGCTGATCGCATCGTGAACTCCCACGAGCTTGCCAATTACATGTTTGAGTTGGGGCAAGCTGGTTACAATAGCGGGCGTAAGGATGGTTATATTGAGGGCAGAGCTGCGGCTGTCAATAAGGAGAAAGAACATCATTTCGAGTTGTGGAAGGAAGATTGTAGTGCTGCTTATGCCGCGAAAAGACAAGAGTTTTCCTCTTTGGAGTTTGCTGTTGTTAAAGCTGCGAAAAAGTTGGCTCGGAGATCTGATGGTGTCGTTTTGCTGAAAAAGGCGCTTGGCGACGAAAGCGGTGGGGCTGGGGGTGCTGGGCCCAGTCATCCCGAATGAGGGATTCCGGCCTGCGCGCCGCGTATGACCTTGGTTGGTCTTGTACTTGACAATTGGATGAACAATTTTAACTTTTTTGTTATGCTTGTGGATATTTGGCTATGCGTCGACATTTGTTATGCTAATAGGTGTTTGTTTTTATGCGAATTTTGTTATCGTCATAATATGTTTTTATACGAATGAATGATGGCACTGACAGGTTGTGTTGTGTTTATTACAACGTTTTATTCTGTCGTATTTGTGCGCAGGTTGGATCGTGAATACAAAGTGGTCGAATTACAGGTTATTGTGTAGACCCGGCTGTTCTCAGCCTTGGGGGTGCTTACAATTTTTTGTCCTGTGTTCGATGTTTTCGTGTTTGTGTAGGCACGAAGTATTTGTTTGGCGTTTGTTAGGCTTTAGTTGTGTGTCTGACCCGGCTGTGCACTTGTTTGTGACAGGCCTTGGAGGTCTACAACGTTTCCTAATGGTCGAGCCATCGATGTTTTCGTGTATGCCCAAAGTAATATATGCAGTTGTGAAAGAAATTTGCATGATAGAAAGGTAGCCAAACACTTCTTGTATTACTATAAATGTGTTGGCGAATTGGCCATTGCGATTACAAGAATTTCCTTCATAGATAACATTTTTCTCAGCTGTTGGGCGTTCCATGTGCGAGGAACCTCCCTGTTGTCGATGGTGCGCAGCTTATAGGCCCCTTTTCCGAGTACGGTGTCGATGACATATGGACCCTCCCACTTGGGAGCCAACTTCCCGGGTTTTTTCTGCATTTGAGGCCTCATTGTCTCTGAGGACGTATTCTCCCGGGTTGAAGGTGCATACTCGGACTTTGGAGTTGTAATATTTTTCCAGCTTTGTTTTGTATTTTGCTTCGTTGATTGCCGCCATTTCTCTCCGTTCTTCTAGGAGGTCAAGGTCGATCCTCCTCTCTTCTTCATTGTTGATCATGTTCATTGAGAGCATTCTGGGTGACGGCAATCCTATCTCCGCTGGAAGTATTCCAGATTGGAGGTATGTGATTATCGGAGTCATCCAAGACGTTGTCCCTGTTTGAACGACGCTTACTTCTCGCAGTGGCACTGACGGGTTGCTTAAAACCTCTATGCGTACATCTTTTGCTAGGTGCTGGAAGCTAGTAGAGGCGAGTTTACTCAGCGCGTCAGCTGGCTTATTCTCGCTTCTATTGATGTGATGCACTTTGTAGGAATAGAAGGTTTGTAGCAGTGTCTTTGCTTGGCTTAGGTAAAGTGCCATTGTATCTCCCTTGGCTTCGTACTGCCCGTTGATTTGACCTGCCACTAACATGGAGTCCACATGCGCTTCGATGTGTCGTACTCCCATTTTGATTGCCAAAGCTTCTAGAAGATTTAACACGTCCCAATAAGTGATTGCATCCATCTTTCTCGATCTAACACGCCCCTAACTTACTTCAGACTTCCGTAAGAAGGTTCATTTGGGCATAACACTTATGAAAATCTTTTTTTAGCTCTTAACACATAAAAATAAGGTTATAGAGTAAGAAACTTGGTGTTCTTGAGGTTTCTTGATGTGTTCTTCACTAATCAAAAGAGAAGTCTGATTCTTAAATGGTGGGCAGAAGGTTCATACTTATTACACCTCGAAATAAGCAATTCATCATTCAGTATAAGAATCATCACCTTGACTTGAAATGTTTTCTTTCTTATGATTTTGAATATGTTAAACTTATGGGTGATACAGGCATGTGGTGGGAAGTTAAATCACTAAGAGATACACTAAAAAAAAGGTAGATGCACGGTACCCCTGACCGCGGAAGGGATCCCCCTTCCCAAGCTAGCGACCCGACAACGCTGCCTGGCGGTGAAACCCCTGCCAACTCAAGGGGAACTGAAGAGCCTGTTGCCAGAATTCGAACCCGAGACCTCATGGATCCTTGAGCCAGTTTAAGGTGGGGGTCGGTGGCCACTGGGCTAACACCCAATGGTTTAAGAGATACACTAGTTATGGTAAGAACTTGAAAACCCGACATCTTTGCCTTGTTCGTAGTTTTCGGTTAATAATTCACTATAACCATCGTTTACAAGAGTGATAAAGGGGTTTGGAAAATCCTAATTAAGCTAAATCATTATCACAATCGTAGTGGTAAGATTTGATAGCTCTAAATGATGATAAACATGATTTTTAAACTAAAATCATGAAGATGAAATTTGTACATAATTGTTCTTGGGTTCATACAGACCATATGGCTCTATACGGGTCGTACGACTTCTCTTGAACATGAACATATCGATTTAACATAGCATATATGATGTATCGTGTGATGTGGGCCATATGGTCCTCTTGTCAAAAACTTAATTTGGTTTGTTTAAGTATATTTAATGCGTTTTTAACCTAAACAACTACGGATTTGACATAATTAGAACGTTAGGCTATTGTGGCCAATCATGGAACTATAAAACCGTGATGAATTTTTTTGGAAAATTTAGTATTAATTTGATGATTAATCTCGCTATTAGGTCATCCGTAGTCATAAAGCCCCTTTGTGGGCGTTATGCGACACGTGTCGTGCCACGTCACACAGGGGCTTTATGGGGCGTTATATCACTAGAGTCCGTAGTCATAAAGCCCCTACCCATCATTACCTAATTATTAATTTTCAATTTTATTAAATAATTATAAAAACCCTTGACTATTTTTGATTGGTCAAAGTTTGAAAACCAAATACATATAGCGCCGCTATATGCATGGCGCCACCCACCAAAAAAGCCCCCATAGTGCCGCCCGTCATGGTGTTCGGGGCGCTATAGGGCGTTATGCTTCAAAAAAATGCACAGATCGCGCCCCACTACAGGGGGTCTTAGGGTTTTCATATCGCTTACGATAAGAATGAGTTTAAGAAATGAGATATGGATGCTCTAATTGTACAAATTTATTTCATTGAGAAGATTAGAAATAGTTTTGTTTTTTGAATCGGAACACGTAGATGTTTTAGGATATACATAATACAATCTAAAGAATTTCAACTCCTACTCTTTAGTTATCAAACACACCACTTAGAAATAATTAACTAATAAAAGTTTGAAATGCCTAAAGATGCATTATTGAGAATTTGACACCTTTGCTTTCATTTCTTTTCCTATTTTTATTACTCTGCCTTTCCATTGCTTTAACTTATTTATAATTTTATTTTTCAGATTAAATATTTTTTTTATCATAAGCTATAGCGAGTGCTGGTACGGTATCAGTACTATAACCAACCGAACTCATACCGTCCCAATAATTTCTGTATCATGATGATTCCGACAGAACAACATTAGTACCAACCTCAGGACTATCAGAACCGTTGCCTATATTTATTTTTATGGTTTCCGATTGACGTAAAACACATGTCAACATTTTTTGGGCATATCACAACTTTGTGTTTTAGGTTTTTTCTTTCTGTTGCTATAATGAGTGCCGGTACCATAATGAACTAAACCAACACTAGCCACAATGCAGAGAAAATTTTAATAGTTACCAAAATTTATAACTGCATGAATACTGCTTTTGCCATTAGTTTACAACCACTTCATGCTTGGAATGTGACAGAACTGGTTAGGTGCATTTATAAGGATCAACTGATCAAGGCTCGAGCCCCGGTTCTTGCAACCTGTTGTATAACTTTTTTGCTGTTCTAGATAGAATGATATGTACTTTCTAAATGGATTTGTTTCACAAATTGGTCTTCATCACATTGGCATTTAGTTTTCTTTTTTAATTTATTAGTAAATATGTATATAATAAACATATGTTTTATTTAGATAAAATCTCTATAATGCGATTTCAAATAATCGGGTTGGTTCGAAATTCATAGGTTCACATTCGATTAAGCATCCACTTTTAGTGTATTCGAAACCCGAATCTAATTTGTTATTTATGTTCGGCTCTGTTCGAATTTCGGGTTATCTTATCATGTAGTATCTTTATTGCTTATATTGGTAAAAATACTATTCACGCAGTTGAAATTGTTAATATTTTTTATTTCTAGTTCGAAATTTATAGGTTCACATTTGATTAAAAATGAATTTGGAGTTTGGTTCAGAAAAGTATCCACGTTCAGTGGATTCGAAACCCGAATCTAAATTGTTATCTATATTCGACTCTGTTTGAATTTCGGGTTATCATCTAGTATCTTTATTGCTTTTATTGGTAAAATTACTATTCACGCGGTTTAAATTGTTAATATTTTTTATTTTTATTTTTATTTTTAAAGTTCATGCAAAAAGTTTGAATAAACATAAAGTTCCAATCTCGAGTAGCTAGCCACTTTTCCACACCTCAAAATTTCATAAATCCACACTAATACACAACCTTTTTTGTACAATGTACAAGTCATTATAATAGTACAATATTAGTTTTGAGAATAATAGCTCTGGAAAACACTGATATATATTTGATTCAGATTAAGGAAAAATTCTTACGAGTTATGAGAACTTAGAGAACTCGGTCTTTCCGTTCGAGTTTTGCTCTTATTTTTTTTCACACTCCTAAATTATAATGTTAAAAAGACAACCGTAAAAAGAGTGGTTTTTCGACCCCTTACAACTGCTGAAAAAAGTTGAATAACATTAACATTACATCACTTTTTTAAGGCATAAGGGCACGTTTTTTTTTCAGTCTCGAACAGGGCACCTGAATTCTAAGGGCCGGCCCTGCAAGTCATTATAATAGTACAATATTAGTTTTGAGAATAACTAGGTTTATACCTCCGTACGCGTTGCGCACGGGACCGCTGAGAAGAACAAAAAAGAAAATGTAGAAAAAAAAACACTAAAAGATAACCGAAATAAAATCAACCAAAAAAAATTATGGTAATGACATTGTTTGTATGAAACCTGTGGTCAGAGATGAGCAAATGGTACTGGGTGTCGGTACCGAATTTTCCGAACCGAAAGATCATAAGTACCAATTCGGTACCGACTTTTGGCGTTCTTGGTACCGGTTTTTACCTTCATATACCAGTACTGTAACCGGTATTTTCGGTATCGGTTGGCACCGAACTCATCCCTACCCCTGACACTAAAAAAAAAAAATCATTAAAAGTTGAAGAAAATCAACAAAAAAAAACGTTGTACGATACCCTTGTCCGTACAGTACCCGTGATCAGGGATGAGCAAACGGTACCGGGTCGCAGCACCGAATTTCCCGAACTAAAAGATTCAATATCAACTCGGTACCGACTTTTGGCGTTTTCTGTACAAACCAGTGCCGGTTTTTACCTTCAGGTACCGACACCGAACAAAATCACCGCCCAATTTACCCAATCACACAACACAAAACCTTATATGACATGTACAATTATACATTTATACATGTACAAATCCTAAGCCTTATGTCAAACTACAAACAAAACATAAGAACTTACAATAAAAAATAGCATGTAAAACTTTTAATACATAGCTTACAACAACTATAAGCATAACAATGTTACAAATTGATAATATATAATAGCTCTGGAAAACTACCAGATCTTCCCAATCATATATAGGTCACAAATTTGGTTATGACTCATGCCAATCATCTTTTAATAAATAAATTTAATTTTATTATTATTATTATTATTGTTGTTATTATTATTATTATTATTTTGATACAAGGGTATAAAGAAGCTGGCAATTAAAGCAAATGTGTGGTTGTAAACCAATAACAATTGGCTCATTTGATGTACAAATAGACCATTAAATCATGAATTCCATGCAACTTCATTGAATGTAAACAAAGTAAGCATGGCTGCATTTTTAAGCTCATTGCTCATTTTCTCATTTTTTTCTTTTGGTACTTCATTGACCTCAAATTATTACCAAAAAACATGCCCTGCTGTGGAATCATTAGTCCGAAAAGCGGTAACTGACGCAACAAAACATGACAAAACTGCCCCGGCGGGGCTCCTTCGGATGCATTTCCACGACTGTTTTATACGGGTATGACTATTGACCGGCCATATATTGTTTTGTTTATCTTTTAGTTGAAAGTCATACTAATGTTAATCTGTGTTGGTTTTGATGATGAATTGAAGGGGTGTGATGGTTCGGTTTTGTTGAGTTCTAAGGGTAATAACAAAGCTGAAAAAGATGGTCCGCCTAATGTTTCGCTGCATGCGTTTTATGTTGTTGATAACGCGAAAAGAGCCGTTGAATCTGTGTGTCCTGGTGTGGTCTCATGTGCGGATATCTTGGCCTTAGCTGCAAGAGATGCAGTTGTGGTGGTAAGCAAACATAAAAATTATGCAAATGTATTTAGGCGTTTGAGCCGGGGGTCTCATTGGAAGCAGTCTCTCTATACCTACGGGGTAGAGGTAAGGTTGTCTACATCTTACCCTCCTCAAACCCTACCTTAGCTTTGCTATTGGTGGGATTTACCGAGTATGATGATGATGATGATTTTATCTGGCGTATGCACGTCATATACGCCTATGTTGTGCACAAAGTATAACTTAAAGAAAATTTAAATGCAGTCTGAAGGACCATCTTGGGTTGTGCCTAAAGGAAGAAAAGATGGAAGAATATCCAATGCAAGTGAAACCGTACAACTACCAGCTCCCACCTTCAACATTTCTCAACTTCAACAAAGTTTCTCTCAGAGAGGTCTCTCCTTAGAAGATCTAGTAGCACTTTCAGGTAATAAATAAGATCAACACAAAACAAGAAAAAGAAATCATAAACCTGGTCCCGGACATCTACCATTATACCCATAATTATCGGCCATATTATTATTGTCCATAATGGAAATGAACATTTACCTATTTATATAACAGATCATATGGTAGGCAAGTATGATGGTCCTAATGATGATCCTACATGTATTTCGTGTATATATCTCACCGGTGGATTTAAAAAAAAAAACAGCGCAAATTAACTTTGGTTACAGGTGTGGTTCTGGATGTACTCCTTACCTTGGGACCAAATTGGTTATTGGGCGGTGAAAATTGTAACAGATGTATTATTTGTTTTTTAAAATTTTTATATGGTTTTTGTGTGCAAGAAATCAAGTTTTAGTATATCGAACTCTGTAACAGGTCAAAATTGGTTAAGGTCAAAACGGGTCATTTTTATTAAACGTGGGATTAGGTTGATCCCTAAAGTTTTATTTTATTCAATAATTGAATTAGCAATAAATAGTTACAAAACCAACTTATATGCATTAAAATTATATTTTGGGCGACTTTTGACCTGTTTGACACTTGGTACTAAATCAGGAGGGCATACTCTTGGGTCCTCGCATTGCTCGTCTTTCAACAACAGAATCCACAACTTCAACTCGACAACTGACATCGACCCGTCACTCCATCCATCATTTGCTGCAAGCTTAAGACTCATTTGCCCTGCCAAATACAATGCAAAGAAAGCAGGAGTCGCAATGGATCCTTCATCTTCTACTTTTGATAATACATATTACAAATTAATCTTGCAGCACAAAGTTTTATTTTCTTCAGATAATGCTTTGCTCAATTCCCCTAAGACTAGAAGTTTGGTATCTAAGTTTGCTAGCTCAAATGATGCTTTTTCGAAAGCGTTTGTCAAGTCGATGATCAAGATGAGTAGCATCACCGGGGGCGGTCAGGAGATCAGGAAGAACTGTAGGGTTGTAAACTAATTAAGCAATTAGCCAACCTATGAAGATGTACACATTGTATGCAACTATGCTTGAACATTGAAATTTTATGCAGTTCATGTAATATATGTAAAATAAATTAAAATATGAATTTGTTATGATAATGAAGGGCAAGTTGTCAAATCTTTAGGCTTAAATGGTTTTATTAATATTATTATGAGTAAAATGCCAAAATGTCTTCACTTTTGTCACTTCAGTTCATAAATAAAACTTTTTGTATCTGGGTCCTGAGATTTCAATTTTATTGCCATTTCCATCCAATTAACTAACTGTGTTAGAATTTTCTGTTAACATCTCTTTTTTTCCGTTTTCCTAATTTAAATGATGATTAATTAAAATATATTCAGGCATAAAATGATGATTGGACCGGGTTCGACCCGAATAGAAACTGAGCTGAGACTAGAACTGGAACCGGACATCGAATATGAACCAAGGTTGTACCCGAGTCTGAACTTCGAACCAAACCAAGTGAACCGAAGCCGTCTGCAACTGACCTGGGCCCTGTACCTGAGTCGAACCAGACCCGTTAACAACCCGGGACTGCACCCGCTGACCCGAACTGCAGGCGGACCCAAACCTGCGATTGAACCTGACCCGAGCCCAACGAACCCAAGCCACACATCGACCCGAATCCAGTCGCCAGACGGCTTCTACCGATGCTTCGCCGCCGCCACCACGAATGGTGTAGGCCTTCCTTCTCAGTTGTCTCTCTCTCTTTCCCTTCGCGTCTGTGTTCGCGCCGTCGTATGCCATATGGCCTTCACGCTGCCACGGTGGGGTGCTTGTCGGATCAACACAGCGGCCGGAGGGTTTTTGTTGGCCGGTCGGAGTCTCTCCGGTCACCGGAGAAGGAAGAGAACAAACGGGGGGTGGGTGTGTGTCTCTGGTTCCGAGTTTGAGGGAGAGGGAATGAGATATGGAGTGTTTAGGGGATTAGGGTTTTTCTAAGGAGTGCAGAGAAGATGACATGGAGGTGGTGTCGGCTGAAAATGTTTTAAAAGAATTAGGGTTGGGTTCCATATTATACTATCTTCCTATATAATAAAGCAAAAGTTGAGTAGGCCAAGTGTCACCACCTCAAGCCTCCCCCTTTCTTCTTCCCACGTGTCATTTTCTCCTGATTTCTTTTTTTTTTTTTTTTTTCACAACTCCTTCAGTATTCCAAGAATTCAAAATTCAAAAACAAACACTCTTTCTCTCTCTTAATGCCGCTCTTTCATTTCTAAACCCTAATTTTGGGGCAGCAAATCGGGTGTAGCAACATCAGTCCCCTTTGTCTCTCTCACCTTCTCTCTCTTGGGCGACTCAAGAACATCATCCACCTTTGTCTCTCACATCTCACACTTGATTCCAAATGTTGAGCAAGTAAAGGGTGTAGCAACATCAGTCCCCATTAGTACCATCTACCGTCGGATTTCATATAGATTTGTAGGCGGATATGTTCAACAGTGATGATTTGGGTTCTGATTTGTGACTGCAGGGTTTGATAAGTGGAGATTCCGGTGGTGGAAGCTTTGAAGATCGACAGTGACAAAGGCGGTTAGGGTTCCGGCCACGAAACCGGCTTTCTGGGGTTTAATCGTTAATGTTCATCATTCGGTAACAACATTGGTTCATGCATATTTTATAAAATTCCATTAAACTTGCAAACCCTAATTTTGTTCTATTTTACTCTGCCCAGATTTGCTCTTTGCTTTGGAGATACTGTTCAACAGATCGTAAGCCTTCAATTTCATAGTCCTTTTTGTGATTTATTTCATTTAGTTTTTTTAGATCCTGAACACTCAGATCTTGAACAAAACCACAGATAGAAACCCACCACACCATGTTTTAGTTTTTTCGTGGGGTGAAGAACAAAAAAAAACTGGGTTTTCTTTCGTCTGTTTTCTGATATTTATGCCATTGTTGTTAATTTAGGGCTTAAAAAGAGTTTTAAGTTTGATTAATCCTCACTTTCCTTTTATACAATGAGTTTATACATATTGACTACCTGATGTATCTGCATGTTTATGTTTGAAAGTTTTTTCATTTCCCCTGTTTTATTCATCGCATACGTAACATTTAATCAAATCATTTATTCATCAAGTTTTTTTTTTATTCAATGTCTCTGCGGAATCTTCATCACATACATAACATTTAATCGAATCATTTATTCATCAAGTTTTTTTTATTCAATGTCTCTGCGGAATCTTCATCACATACATAACATTTAATCAAATCATTTATTCATCAAGTTTTTTTTATTCAATGTCTCTGTGGAATCATCATGCGACCCATCTGATCCATTGTTCCATTGTTCCATCTTTGGTTTTAGCCCAGATAGAGACGTTGAATGCTGAAACCGATCATCCTCCAGTGCAATCGCCCTATCTTTCACTGATTCAGTCTCAAATCGCTACATATGCTGGTCAAGTATGTCACATATTCGTTGTTTTAGTCTCAATTTTGTTATTTTATTTGATATATATGAGCGAATCAAAGTGGATACATACCAAATTCGTTGTTTCAGTTTCAATTTTGTTATTTTATTTGATATATATGAGCTACGGTTTTTGTAAACTCGTGTTTTAGGTAGTTGAGTGGTGATAACAATTATAGTGTGATGATATTTGAAGATGCGATGAAAACTTGATGTTAGGGTTTGAACAAATTTGGCATTGAACTGTGCTTTCTCTGCTACAAGAGACTAAATTTTAATCTAAATATTATCATGATTGAGGCCAAAGAATAAGATAAGGCACATACATCAGCATCTACACTCACTATTAACAAAAGAAGAAACAAAATGTGAGATTGGAGTAGCCCAATTTTTGCTTCTTATTTTTAAACATAATAATATATACGAATTAATATTTTGTACGTTTCTTGGTTTTGAAGTGTATGAAGCTGCTAAGTCATCAACTGCAGCGTTTAAGACCGAGCGAATGGGTGGACCAAGATTTCAGAAAGCTTCTGTTCTTGATAGAAAGAGGAAACCGATTGGGGAGTAATTTCTCATTAGGTGAACCAAGTGCTATTGACTAAACACTGCTTGTGCGGTTCACATGCTTCAGGTTCGGTTTAATTATGTTTCAAAGTCGTGTAGTTTGGTGCATTGTTCACAGTTGTTTTAGGTGAGGTAATCTGACAATGTAATGTGTGCATCCACCCCCTAATCTTCTCTACCACCAATCTTCGCCACACCCGTCTAGGTTATACAATTCTCCACCGCCCCCTAATCTTCTCCACCGCCGTCCAGGTTATACAAACGCTCGGATCCTTCTCCCATCGTGATTCTCTTCTTCGCTTTGTTTTTTCTCTACTCGAACGTTGACGGCTTCCCCATATTGATCATATTTTTTATGTTTCTATGTATTTATTAACTAATGTTTTTGGTACAATTGTTTGATTTGGGTAGTGATATGATTTGATGAAGATTTATTTTCATGTAATTTATCGACATTCAAGCTAGATTACTTGAATACTTGCAACTAGATTTGTTTTGAAATGTTGTCTGATATGTGTTGATATCTTGGTGCTATTGTTTGATTTGATGAATGATATGATAGTAATTTTTTTAATTAAGTTGCATTTTTTTTTGGTCTGGTGGATATTCTAGCATTAAGACAATAACAGTTGAGCAAGAGGTTGAATCAGATGTTAGTGGTGAACCAGATTCATAATCAGTAAAAGATGGCCTTATCTTTTTGTGTTTTTGTAGGTAATGTGAATGTTGCCCCTCATCACTTGACAGCGGAAGCATAAATTTTACCTTTAGTTGCCCTCATACATGAAGTGAGTTTATTTTTTAATGTGTATAAAACATACACATGACCTTTTTTAAACGTTTTTGAAAAGTTAGGTGATGCATTTTTTTGGGTTTGAACTTCATGCCTTCGCTCAGGTAATGACTTTTTTTAATTATAAAATTGTTTTTAAATATTTAGTTACATCGGTGTGCTTGCTGATTTATTATATCATTTGTTCTCTTGGAATTAAGATGATAGATGGTTATTAGATGGCTGTTTCATGTTACTTTTCCATGGAAGTTTGGCTTTCGTCCTTTGTTTTAAAAAGCGAGAGGCGCATAAAAGCAACGGGGTCTAAAACCGAGGCGCGAAGCGCAAAGCACAAAAGCGGCGGGCTTTTCGTACCCAAGGCGCAGAGTGATTATATAACTTTTTATATACATCTCATAGGTTTTTAGCATCCCTTATTCATAATATAGCCATAAATAAGGTTTATATATGATTTTACCTACAAGTACAAGCCAAAAAACCTATTGTACAGCAGTCTGATGCTTAAAAACAGTATAAAAACACCCTATGTACATGAGGCGCGCACCTCAGGCCTGAAAAACCTTCAAAATTTGTGCTTTTTTGGGGATTTTTGAAAAAAGCGTTCCTTATGGTACCTAAGGCGCCAAGGCTTGCACCTTGATATGCCTCGCGCCTAGGCGCGCCTCAGGCGCGCTTTTTAAAACCCAGCTTTCGTCATGAGTTTGTTCATTTATATAATGATGGACACTTCTCTGATTTATAAATTGAAAGTTATTACTTTGTTTGTGATAAAATAGGCAAACAACTCATGTTTTCATTGCCTATTTACTAGAGGAGTTTGTACCTCATGTTGACTTGAGTTGGTCAGCTGAGAAAATGTGTATGCAAATCACAGTTTACTTGGTTCCAATTGTTTCAACCCTGGTTTTATATACGTTGATTGTGCAGTGTTTATGCATTGTTAGGAACTTGTAACTTTACATGTAAATTGTAATTATCATTTTTCATTAATATGTGCCATTCCACTTAAAATATATGGTATCAACCTAAGTGAATGTTTTATAGGTAGCTGGATGGATCAAACTATTGGCGAAGAGGGTTTGTATTATAGGTGGCTGATAGTTGCTTTGAAGCTGGCTAAGGAGGTGATCAGAGTTTAACAACGGTTTAGGGCGAATGTTGTTAAATGGTTGAATAAGAGCGGTAATGTGATGTACAAGGAAATTTTTAGTGAAATCTGAATTATATTTTGTATTTTCTAAAACTATTCCATGTATTTTTAAGTTTATTTTATTAAAAAAATGAATCAATTTTCATTTCATTTTCATTAAATTTGAACAATTCAAAGTATTTTGATTTGAATTATATTTTAACAATTCAAAGTATTTTGATTTGTTAAACCGCGTGTACACGCGGGCTCTAACCTAGTTAAGTATATACACAATTAGTCCCTCAACTTAAGGAGTTAATTAAATGTCTAATTAACTTGGTTATCTATGTCATGATGTTTTTAAAAGGATCCAACTTTACAATTAATTAACTAGGTTAGTTTATATTACTAACGTTAAAATTTAACGAGGCTAACTAGATTATTATAAAAATAAACTTTTTAAATTGTAAAATCAATTAATTTAATTAATTAATTAATTAAACAATAAAAAAAATTAACCATATTTATAACAAATAATAAAAAAATAAAGATAAAAGATTTTCGATGATGCAACGGATTAAAATTTTCAAAGAGGCAAGTTTCTAAAAATAGATTTTAAGACTCGATTTCAAATTTAGTATGCACATAACCGATTCCTAGTATATTAGTAGCTTTTATGGTCCAATATAATTGAAGGAAAGTGGGTTATTGAAATTGATAACTTGGAATTAACAGTGGCGGCCCATGTGAGATCAAATCAAACAATGTAGATATTTTAAGGGTCCTAATATTAACACATGGGAAAACTTATTTACACATGGTGTATACGGGCCGTATACTGTTATACGGCCCGTATAGAATAAAAACAACTGACAAAGTCTGCTGGCACAGACTTTGTCAAGTTGTTTTTATTCTATACAGGCCGTATAACAGTATACGGCCCGTATACACCATGTGTAAATAAGTTTGCTTGGTCGTATACAATGTATACGAACGTGTATACGGGCCGTATACTTTTATACGGCCCGTATGGAACGAAATTTTGATTTTTAAAATATTTTAGAGTGGTGAGGTGCTCAAAATAAAACATCAACAAGTAATAAAGATTGAAGAACAAGAAAACGTGTCGTATGACTGTAATAAAACGGAAGCTATCAACGCGGGATTACGGGCATGGTGTTATTCTTTATTTAATATTTATAGAATAAAAGGAAGGGTGAGGCATTTGATGAGAGTTGTAAGGAGTCTGAATAAAACGGAAGCTATCAACGCGGGATTACGGACATGCGTTTAATTCCCAACATATTTGTTTTGTCACGTACATTTCGTAAGAAACTTTTCGTGCACTGAACCTTCACCTCCAATCATTTCCTGGTCAAATTACGGACATCCAACTTTCAAAATTCAAATCAAACCAACACGAAGTATCTCGAAGGTATCATATTCTTGGTTCAATACCATGTGAAAAAAGATTCTTGCCAGCAGACTTTTGTTGGTTTGTTTCCAGGTAGGGTTTAGAATGTTTGAAAGAATGTCGGTTTTTCAGTATTCGGATTTTGTTGGTTCAATACCAACTGCTCGAAATCCCTTTCGTTTCATGGATTTCCCTTTGGTTGAAACTTTTCATCACCGGTTTCTACAGCACAAGCACATACACAGGGGAGAATATTCTCGAAATTGAAGGAAAAGAAAAAATGGTTGTTGATGTTTTTTCTCTATCAGGATTTTGTTGAGTCGTCGGGAAAACTTTTCCTCAAGGGAGGGTGAGTAGTATAAGTCTGAGTCCATTGTGGTTCGTGAATGTTGGAAGAACCCGACACGTCTTCTGTTGCCTCTTCGGTTGGTAAAAGACATAGGATGGCTTTTAATACAGGCTATTTGTCAGTTGTGGTTGATTTATAGGAGGAGGTTATGAAACGCATATATGTTTATGCGAACATCCTTATTTTGTCACGTACATGCGTTTAATTCCCAACATCCTTATTGTATCAGACTCTCTCCCCTCCTGATGCAATTTTCACAGTGGTACCAATGTCCTGCTACTACAATCCTTCCAACGATCCTTGTCTTGAAAGACAAGAATACAACGTTCATGTATCACAAGGAATGACCGATCTAAGGCAGAGAACCTGATTTAGATACACAAATTCATCACCGGTTTCTACAGCACAAGCACATACGCAATGAAGTATTAAAAGATGTTAGTTTCTTGACAGTATGGTTTCTCGACAAATGAAGTATTATCTGTCTTTGCTGCCTCTTCGGTTGATAAAAGACATAGGATGATTTCTCTATTACAGCACTCTTCTGAAAGACAAGAATACAACGTTCATGTATCACAAGGAATGACCGAGTTTGGAAAACGGACGGAATCCACGAAGAAACTGTTGGAATTTGTGGATTTCGGTTGGTTCAGAAACTTAACAAGAGAAGCAACTAAAAACAGGAAATAAAGACCTTATTTTACCATTTTTACCATATGTATACGGGCCGTATACCGTTTATACGGCCGTATACGCTCGGTAAAAAACAAATTTACCGATCGTATACAATGTATACGATGATTGTATACGGGCCGTATATTATTATACTATGGTAAAAAATGGTAAAAAATGGTAAAAAAATGGTGTATTCTCTTTAATCTCTTAGAACGATCCTTGTATTGAGAACCTGATAATGGTTTCTCAACAAATGAAGATGAAGATGAAGAAACGAGAGTTTGTTTTGAGAAATTTACAAGGTAAACCTGAATTTTTAGATTTTTAGACACTTACTTGAACATGAGTCTGAGTCCATTGTGGTTCGTGAATGCTTCGATTTCAACAAATCTTTCAAGGTCTTAAGTGATGGACAACTGGTTAAAAGATGTAGAAGAGTTTGTGTAGAGATCTTTAATGTGAGATTCTTCAAGTTTGCACATTTTGAGAAAATGCCAATGTGGTCATTTTCAAGTGTGAGATTAGCCAAACGAGGATGAAAGATACTCAAACCATCTGATCCCGTTGTTGCAAACTCCTTTAATGTGAGATTCTTCAAGTTTGCACATTTTGAGAAAATACCAATGTGTTTGTCAGCTTCGTAAATACACAACTTAACAAGATAAGCAACTAAAAAGTTAACATTCAGATTCAGATTCAGAAAGCAGATGTTTAGTAGTGTTTGAGACAATTGATTTCTCTTGCGGTTACCAGGCCTATCATCTCCGTCTACGTTTGGTTTCTTCGTTTATTGGATCGTTCTAATAGATTAAAGAGGTTTTTACCATTTTTTACCATATGTATACAAGTCGTATACTTTTATACGGCCGTATACCATTGGTAAAAAATATTTTTACCGATCGTATACAATGTATACGATGGTTGTATACGGGCCGTATATTATTATACGGCTCGTATACTATGGGTAAAAAATGGTAAAAAAAGGGTTATTCTCTTTAAT
Organism: Helianthus tuberosus; assembly: GCA_030545235.1. Taxonomy (NCBI): domain Eukaryota; kingdom Viridiplantae; phylum Streptophyta; class Magnoliopsida; order Asterales; family Asteraceae; genus Helianthus; species Helianthus tuberosus. The sequence goes on along the minus strand of CM060404.1, from coordinate 5,779,561 downwards.
CTATTAGAACGATCCTTGTCGTGATGATTCGAAACATTCACGAACCACAATGGACTCAGACTCATACTACTAGCAGTAGAACCCGACACGTCTTTTGTGATGATTCGAAACATTCCGAATAACTAGCAGAAAAACCCGTACCGGTGATTGTTTATCCATACTATTCTTCATAGCCATATTCCCACTCACAATTTGTTGATACATATCGTCCGTTCAACTTGAGTATTTTTCTAACTTTATGCTTGCATCCACCACAGTGAATATTAACTTTGTGTGAAAGAGTTTGGAAACCGGACGAAATCTATGAAGAAACTGTTGGAATTTGTGGATTTCGGTTGGTTCAGAAACTTAACAAGAGAAGCAACTAAAAAAATACAATTGATTTCTCTTCCGGTTACCAGGCCTATCATCTCCGTCTACGTTTGGTTTCCTCAACGAAGAACCATCAGCCATTATCAGCCCTTTTTTCCTTTGGTTTCTGGTTGATTTTTGAGGGTGAGGGTTTTGAATTGATTCCTGCGCTCAAGTTTCAACTACTGGAGTGAAAATTGGTAAAAAATGGTTTATTTTCTTTAATCTATTAGAACGATCCTTGTAACCATCAACCGTTCAAGTTGATATAGGAGAGTACTGAACAACCGAGATAACAGCTCTGGTATTTTTCACCAACCCATCTTTGGTAGTGTTTGTTTGAGAACCTGATTCAGATACACAACGGTCTCTTTGCTTCGTCCACTAGAACTATTTGTGTATGCATTCTTTTGGTAGTTAACAACGCTAATTAAAAAAAATCTGAAAAAATTAATCATATCGATTGCAATAACAGGATGGATGTGACACACATAGATAGATAAAATGTCACAGTTGTCAAGACTGTTTGTCGGGTTTCCAATGCTCACACAGGGTGATAAACAACGCTGATACACGTAACATCTAGTTATATTCAGATTTAAACAATGCTCGCCTCAATCTTCAATACTTCAGTAAAATACCACTAGTAGAAGAACCCGACACGTCCTCATGTAACAGAGAATGTTTTAGAAATTGAAGGAAAATGAAAAGATTTGTTGAAATTGAATTTGACAACTATGACAACTTATTAAAAGTATCGTGTGTTGTAGTTTGGAAAGATGACCGAACAGAGATCTGAATAACAAACTGTGGAGAACTTGTTTGTGGCAGGTTCTTCTGCTAGTTACTCGGAATCGATAAATAACCAACACGAAGATCTCTGCGATCGCAAAGGTTTTCATCAACGGACTGATCGGTAACGTTACTCTACCTGTGCTCCGATTTAAGCGGCATGTTCCGATCAACGTTTATCGAGATTGTTAAAGGTGATGAAGAGTTTAGAAACCCTAGAATGATTGTGTTTTTACGGGAATAAAACGTGATACTTGAAAAAACGCCAATATATACGGCCCGTATATAGTTATACGGCCCGTATACATGTGCTAACATCAAAAACCCACAAAAATAAATCAATTGAGCCGTATACGTTTTACAAATCGTATACACATGTATACGACTCGTATAACTGTATACGGGCCGTATATAATAAAACAAAAAAAAAACATTCTCTGCGCATTTTCCTATTAAAAAACATTCTATACGAGCCGTATAATTGTATACGGCCCGTATACAATAGGGGATGTGAAAATAAGATATATAGGGTATGTGGGAATAAGGCACCCCTATTTTAATAGTATTGTCAATAACATATCATGTGCAATAAATGGTGAGATGATGTTTTGTTTGTGAAATTGAAATCTAGGTGACGGCCCACTTCTTGAATAGTATGCATGATACAACCTTAGTGCAATGTAGATATTTTATGGCTCATTCTATACACACCCCCCCTATTACTTTCTACACCCCCCTTATGAGAGGAAAACTGTCGGTCCCACGTAGGCCCCACCTATAAGTATGTGAGAGGAGGGGAGTGTAGAAAGTAATAGGGGGGGGGGGTGTATAGTAGCACCCTATTTTAATAGTATTGTCACTAACATATCATGTGCAATAAATGGTGAGATGATGTTTTGTTTGTGAAATTGAAATCTGTGAAGGTGGCGGCCCGCTTCTTGAATAGACTCGAGAGTCGACATGCCGTCAATTTCCCCTTCTCCCTCAAAAAATCTAGGGGCCTAAAATCTTTGAAAATATTCCGCACCCTCAAGAAAAAATTTCTGGGTCCGCCACTGACAACCGGGTGGTGACTCATCATCATAACAAGACTTGAGAGTCGACATGCCGTCAATTTCCCCTTCTCCCTCAAAAAAGTAGAATTCATATTATTATTTATATTATTTTTTATAGTAATATTATTTATCATTAAAAAATATAAAAAAACTGCTTTCGTGTTCATATTTATGACGCAGACGTCAAAAAAGACTCGCCACTTTCTTTCGGAGCTAATCAACTCCGTAAATCCTCTCTCTCTCTCTAGAACTATAGATACATGTATATATATATATATCCACACCCACACTCATCACACATACATCATAATAATAGATCGATCTATTCTTTTCAGAGTTTGGTACTCTCATATCATATTCTTTTTTCCAACCAATAAACAAACCTGAAATGGGTTTTCTTTCTAATTCGATCTTCACATTACTAATAATAATATCAATAAGATTCATCGATGGGTTTGGGACATTTGGGTTCGATATACACCACAGATATTCTGATCCAGTCAAAGGGGTTTTAGATATTGATGATCGTGATTTGCCTCAGATGGGTTCAGTCGATTATTACGCTGCCATGACCCACCGTGACCGCCTTTTTCATCGCCGCCGTCTCGCCGACGCCACCGTCGAGTCTTCTTTGGCGTTTCTTGATGGCAATGAAACTTATCAGCTTCAGTCTCTTGGATTGTAAGTTCTTTTTTTTTGCCATAAAATTGGAATTGGGGTTAAATTAATTTAATAAAATATTTAAAAGGGTTTTGTTATATGATTAATTTTGGGAATTCTGATCATGTGATGATGGCATGATGCAGAGTTGGGTATTTGTTAAACCAGTGAACAAATTCAAGAAGCATTTTTTTTCTTGTTATTCATATGAGATATCTGTATGTGTGTGTTTTAAAATTTATTTATGCATATAGTTCTTGAAACTTTGGTATTTTTTTTTATAATTTGGTATGCATAGTTCTTGAAATTTTGATACTTTGTATAATTTCTGTATGCAATTTTTTTTCTCTTAAACTTTTAAAATTTTCTTTACTTTGTGTATGCATAGTTCTTGATTTGTTAAAAAATTGTCTAATTTCTGTATGCATAAGTTCTCCAAACTTTAATATTGTTCTTTAAATTTGTGTAATGCTTACTTCTTGAAATTTTGATAGTTTGTCTAATTTCTGTATGCATAAGTTCTACAAACTTTAATATATATATATATATATATATATATATATATATATATATATATATATATATATATATATATATAGGGAGGGGCTCATGCGAGAACCACCTTTATTGTGAGAACCTTGAGTGCGAGAACCACCTTTATTGTGAGAACCTTGAGAACCAATGTGAACACAACCTAAAATAGCTAAAAAAACCTAACCCCCACCCCCCACCCCCAAAAAACCTAAACCCCCCCCCCCCCCCCCCCAAGCTAAAATGCTAAAAACTAAACCCTCAAAAAACCTAAAAAAAATCTAAAATTTTTTTTTTGAATTTTTTAATATTTTTTATGTTAAAATCGCTACTTTTAGAAGCAAAAAAAAAAAATTTTTTTTTTTTTTTTTTTGGCTTCAAAAAAATTTTTTTGTGTGATTTTTAGCTATTTTTAGGCATTTTTGGTGTGTTCACATTGGTTCTCGCGGTTCTCACAATAAGAGGTGGTTCTCGCATGATCTTCTCCCTATATATATATATATATTTAATTTGGTATGCATAGTTCTTGAAATTTTAATTTGGTGTGCATAGTTCTTGAATTTTTGATAATTTGTCTAATTTCTGTAAGCATAATTCTTGATTTTTTTGGGAAATTGACAGCTTGCATTATGCCAATGTCTCTGTTGGTACCCCGAGTTTATGGTTTTTGGTCGCGCTGGACACGGGTAGTGATTTGTTTTGGATTCCTTGTGATTGTCGTCGGAGCTGCGTCAAAGAAGGATTGGTCACAAGAAGAGGAAGAGTATGTATTTATTATAATTTTGTTTCACTTCAAGAAACTTTACTTATTTACTAATTGTTTTTTGATGTTTTTTAAAGGCATGTATGCATTTTTAACTTATGATTTGTTTGTTTATAACAGCAGCTAGACTTCAACATATACAGCCCTAACGCGTCCACAACGAGTCAAAGAGTTCCTTGCAGTAGTGACTCGTGTAAACTAAAGAAGAAACAATGCTCTGCAAGGCCCGATATATGTCCATATAAGGTCAATTATAATTCAAGTAATACTTCGTCTACTGGGATCCTGATAGAAGATAATTTGCATTTGATAACCGATGATACTTCAGAGAAACCCGTTGATGCAAAGATCAAGTTCGGGTATGTACCTATACCTTTTGGATCATTGACTTTTAATGTCAAACCAAACTTAGTATATCTAATATTCAAGATCCTTTAGAACCCGTTCAAAAAGTTGAAATATTTATACGGCTGATGAATTTCGAAGTTTAGTCTATTTGATCTTAGAAATCAAACTGTACACATTAGAAATATGAACATTGACTTTTCAGGTCAAACCTACTATTCATCTTAAAAAATCATGTGGATTTTTATGGTAATTCTATACTCAAACGTTCCCACGTGTGATTTTTATTAACACTTGTAGTAATTAAGGAAAACACATGTACTATTTAAGTTTAATATGTGTCCATATTGACCTTGAAAGTCAAACTGTACCCGTATGAGCATATTAGATATATATTCGGTTATACGTACTCATTGTAATTCATTGCAGTTGTGGAATGAATCAAACTGGCTCACTTTTAGATGGTGCAGCCCCCAACGGTCTGTTTGGGCTCGGCATTGAGAACATATCGGTTCCTAGCATCTTAGCCAGCAGTGGTCTTACCGCCAATTCGTTCTCGATGTGTTTCGGCCCCGATGGTGCGGGAAGAATCAATTTCGGAGATAAAGGCAGCTTAGATCAAGGAGAAACCCCCCTCAATCTCGATACTCCTCAGTAAGTTGATTTTAATCCGTTTTGAAGGTGCTCCGTAATTTATTTGACTTTGACTCTTGAGTATTAAACTTTTTGTTTCTTGAAAATTTGTACCAGCCGAAGTTATAACATCAGCATGACACAAATAACTGTAGGAGACAATGTTACTAATGTTAATTTCACTGCGATATTTGACACTGGTACCTCGTTCACTTATTTGAACGATCTTGCGTACAAGATTATAACTGAAAGTGTAAGTAAAGTCGTGTTTCGTGTAGTGACATGTGCGTTTTTGTTTCTTGAATTTTTTTTATTAAACTGGCATGGTTTATTTATTTATATTTATTTGCCATTGCAGTTTGCTTTACAGACGAAAGAGACCCGGAGTCAACCAAGTTCTGACCTTCCCTTCGAGTATTGCTATGATTTAAGGTCCGTATACACATTACTTATGATATTGGCTTGTTATTTACCTCAAACGGTGTGTGGTTTGACCTGTGGGTTAATCGGGTTGACCATGTGTTTTTGTGCAGTCCAAATCAGCAGACTTTCGAAACTCCTCTGATGAATCTAACTATGAAAGGAGGAGACCAGTATGCTGTCACAAATCCCTTTGTCTTTGTTCCTCTTGAAGTAAGCAAAAGTTTTGCTATTTTTTATTACTTTTTATCTAATTTTAACTCATTTGAATTTTAAGTTTATAATTGTTATGATTACGTAGGATGGTGGATCCGTGCTCTGTTTAGGAATCGATAAAAGTGAGGATGTAAACATCATTGGGCGTAAGTAACCGTCATTGCTTTCATTTTTTACCTAATAAAGTTAGTTTTCTGAAAATGTAACACACGTTGGCTATTTTTTTTTTCTTCAGAAAACTTCATGACGGGTTATCGAGTAGTGTTTGATCGCGAGAAGAATATTTTGGGCTGGAAAGCTTCTAATTGTGAGTGAATTTTATCAAATATGTTTTCTTTGTTTTAAAATATTTTTATAAACGCTAAAAGTTTTAATATTAAGTAACCTAAACGGAAGTCGGAACATATATGAAGTTTAAAAAAAGTAGTAATCACTAAATAGTATTCAAGCTTCATATATATTCTATTTAATTCAATATCTATAAAAAAATTCACAAACAATAAATGAAACTTGAGTGACTTTATTGGAACAATATCGAAACGTGATTTTAATTTCATAATTTATATATATATATATTTTTTATAAAAAGTGAATGTTTTAATGATTAATGGGTCATCTTTCATCTTCAGGCTACAATGGCACAGAATCAAACACACTACCAATAAGCCCACGGGCCTCTCCCAGTGGTTCTCCGTCGATGTCTTTGGGGCCTGAAGCAACGTCAAAGAATGGTTCACCTAACCCGAGTCAGGCTCAGCCAGGAAGTATTGCATCCACACTATCATACACGCGGTTCATACTCGTACTCTCGATTCTTATCAATTTTTTGATGTTTGTTTTGTTGTAATATGTTGATATATGATGTGGTATAGCATAGAATCATGTCATACTCGGTCATTATATGAACATACAGACAGAGCTACTTATTGATTCTTATGTAGTTATTGATGTAAATATATAGATTTGTTTGTAGAGACAACTTATGGCTTACATTTGAATAAAGTGAGGGTTTCTTTTTATATATAATGACTTTGTTAGAATGATATTAGACTTAAATGACTTATGAGTTGTGAAACAATTAAAAGGATTCGGAATAAACTTGAACTCGATTAACACGGTCACAAACAACTTTTCTGCTACGAAAGAACACACTGCCGGTGCTGACCGTGCTGCAAACGTACCGGAACTGGTAATATGCCGGTGAAAAGACGGTGTTCACTGAAGTAATCGCAACCAACGTCAAATTAGAGAGTGAAGGAGGTTGAAATAAAGGATTGAAGGAGCTTTATCATCATGTTGTGTGCGTGAATTGAATAGGTGATTTGGTAGGTGAAGCTTTACATATGGAGAACTATGCGAAGAACAGGGGCGGTGGGTTTTTAGTGGGTGTTGTCAGCGTGGCAAATGAGAGTGTGTGTCGCATTTGGTGATGACTGATGAAGCCACCACCGCCACAACATAATCCAATGAATATGTGTCAGGTAGCTGCCTACACTATTCATTCTATACTGATAAATCTAAGAATAATATCAAACACAAATATACAATGATTTGAGTAACGATCACTTGCCTATCTTATATAAACTTTTTTTTTTATTTAAACAAAAGTTGTCACTAATTTTTTAATGTGATAGAGATCACCAAAGGTAATCGTTAATCACACGAGCAAAACATATGTGGAAGCTTTATTTCATGCATTTGGTTTGGTTTGGTTTGTTGGATGTATCACCCGAAAGTAAATGACACAAGAGACTTTAATCCGAAGTAAACTTCTTTTTTTTTTTGAGGAAGCTTTATTTCATGCATTATGCTTGTGCTTTGGATGGTTTGATTCTCTGAATTAGGTTTCCAGTTTTGCACCAGGCAACTTGAATAGATTATGTAAGCTTTATGGTACTAATTGATATGAGGGAGAGAGTTGTGGGGCATTATGCGACAAGTGGCGGATTGTGTAAGAAATGGGCTTTATATAACTTGAGTGTGTGGTGGGATTATATAATGGGGCTTTATATATATATGTATGTCTGTATATGTGTGTGAGTGGGGAAAGAATGGTCACGCCTAGGGATGACAATGGGTCGGGTATTGGTAATCCCATACCCATACCCGGTTATAAAATCGTGTCCCATACCCGACCCAATACCCGTCGGGTTTATGTCGGGTAATTACCCGTCGGGTACCGGGTATACCCGCGGGTATCGGGTATACCCATTAGTTTGTTAAAAGATATACATTGGGATTTCCAAATACATTTTTTACTATTATAATTATTATATAATTTTATTTATGCAACAACTATCAAAAATTAAAATATACATTACATACATATATGTTTTATCATAACTTAATAACTTTATAATATTTATACACTTATATGAATATACTTCACAACATACAAAATATAAATGCTATCATCAAATACATATGCTAAAAGAAAATTTATTTTTCACATTATGAACATACTAAAATAAATCACTGATAGATAAGGGTTAATGTAAAATAAAAATATAAATTAAAAACTTCAGGTATATGATCGGGTATATAGTTCGGGTAAATGGGTATGTGGTTTCGGGTAATCGGGTCGGGTATCACCTAATCCCATACCCAACCCATACCCGCAAAAATTTTTAAAACTAATCCCATACCCAGCCCAATACCCGTCGGGTATCGGGTATACCCGTCCCATTTGTGTCGGGTTTCGGGTATACCCGTCGGGCTCGGGTATTTTTGCCATCCCTAGTCACGCCGTGATATACATCGCGGGAGGGGAAAAAATTACCCCATAGCGCCGGCCGTAGTGGTGTGCGGCGGCGCTATGGGGCGCTATGCCCTCTTGTCCCGTGATATGCCGCCCCATTACACAAGACCTCAAGGATAGTACTTTAGCCCCAACCAACACTCGTCATGTCAAATTTATTTCAAAGCACCTATTAGATAGTAAACACCGACGACACCTACCCATGCCATAAACCATTTTTTGTTAATTTAAATAAAGTCAAATATAACATAAAACTTAAAAATTACATAAAAACTTAAACATTTCATAAAAATAAAACATATAACTTACACATTACATAAAAAAAAAACATAAAACCTAAACATTACATAAAACTTAAACATTACATAAAAATAAAACATAAAACTTAAACATATATCCTAATAATTTGTCACGCCGAAACGTGCTCAAAGTCCTCATCGTAGGCGTGTTTGTCTTCCAGCAGGACCACTTGAATGACTTCCGATTCCGAGAACTTGTTGTCGGATTTTCCACATTCATGAACCTCCCATGGAATCTTGAACATTTGAAATGGATAAACGAGAAACGCGAGTTTAGTTAATCCACGTTTCGGGTGGTCTCACCAACATGGAAACAAAATTGTTGGAACACCCGGTTCCAAAACGAAACCCGTCAACTAGTGGATGAGCGTTTGTGATGAGTTGCGACATAAGACATAGCCAACACAATGTCTTCCTCTAAGGTCCACGAATTCATTGACATTTTGAGAGGAGCCTTTTTTTTTGTAGCTTGGAAATATAAAATTGAGAGTGTTTTTGTAGATGGAAATATAAAATTGAGAGAGTTTATGTGGAGCTAGCTAGCCGAACCCTCTAGCCATACCCGCAAGGGTGGCAGCGGTGTTCTGGCACAGCTTCGAACCAGGGCAGGTCTACCCGTGGAGTGCCCCGGCCACCCTGATTGTGTTCAAATCATCTTTAGACTTCCTAGATATACATTGAGCTAAGTTTGAACTGATCATGAAATTAAGAACACTATCTCATGCTTAGGGGTTGATACTAGGTATGTAAACAAGCCAAGCTACTTGAGAACGATTCGTTAAAAGCCTCACACCCATGATGTCTGATCAGTGGCGGATCCATAAATTTTTCTAGGAGGTTCCTTTTGGTAGATCTTCACTAATTCTCACTAGTTTTTTTCTTTCCAAATCATACAAGGTGATGAAACACAGGTTAACACTATAGTTAATCGGTGGGGTTACTTCAATGGAAGGTTCAACCTCCTTTCTTACTCGCTGGAAATGGCTCAGTTCCTGCAAAACAGCAACACCGTTAGTCTCGTTAAGAGGGGAATATGGGGGTTTCCCTCTTAACCAGGCTCCGGCGTGAGAATAAGTACTGTTCCGAGGAAGGATAATCAGTGTGTGTCAAGTGTGAGAATAGAGAGAACAAGCTGCCTTAACCTGAATGACGAAGGGTTCTATTTATAGCCGGAGTGGTGAAAGAAGGAGGAGCAGCGACGCCAGCTGTGGTTGCGTGTCAGCTGTCCGACCAAGGGGAATATCCTCTTGGTCTCCTCTGCTGTGGTCAGTGTAGTGGTACACGTGGCGTACCTGTATTTGCCTATTTTGGAGACGTCGTACTGGTGCTGTCGGACTGCTCCTTTGATCCGTTGCAGGCCTACCTGGCGCTTGATGACTGGTGACACGTGTTGTCCTTTATGTCGGATGAGGCATCTTTGGAGCCACCTGGTTATTTTCCAGAAGCTTCTAGAAGCTTCTGGATGGCCTCGTTGATGTCAGCGCCACATAGGATGGAAAAGTGGTGTGGTCCTTGCCATGTGGGCAAGGAATTGGGACCATACCTCTTCAAGTCCCCCCAGTCCAGTGTGCCTTCTAGTTGAGTTGATCGTCTAGGAGGGATTCTGGACTTATAAATGTAGTGTTTGTTATGGCGTGAGGTTTTTATGGGTTCTCCCACAGATTTGCTCTTGATAGGCGTATGGCGCACCGCGCATGGGTTCTGGTATGCCTGCAGGGTTGAGCCTAATGGACGCATGGCGCGACTCGGATGGGTTTTGGCACTTTAAAAAGTTGATTCAAATGGACGCATGGCGTACCGCGCATGGGTTTTGGTACTTTAAAAAGTTGATCCAAATGGACGCATGGCGTTCCGCGCATGGGCTTTGGCACTTTAAAAAGTTGAGCCAAATGGACGCATGGCGTACCGCGCATGGGCTTTGGCACTTTAAAAAGTTGAGCCAAATGGACGCATGGCGTACCGCGCATGGGTTTTGGCACTTTAAAAAGTTGAGCCAAATGGACGCATGGCGTACCGCGCATGGGCTTTGGCACTTTAAAAAGTTGAGCCAAATGGACGCATGGCGTACCGCGCATGGGTTTTGGCACTTTAAAAAGTTGAGCCAAATGGACGCATGGCGTACCGCGCATGGGTTTTGGCACTTTAAAAAGTTGTCTTCAAGAGGAAGCTTTGTCTGTCTTGGGAAGGGGTGACTGATGCGACTGTCTGATGTCAGGTGAACAGTTGCCTTTTCAGTTACCGTCAGTTGCTTTTTCGGCGACATGTCAGATGTCTGTTCACCTGCTTCCGGAAAAAGAGGTGCCACCTTCTCTCTCCTCTGACGTGTCTCTCCCTTATTGGTTGCTTTTTCAGACCCTGACGGCTCCACTACCCATCGCATTAAATACGATGGGTATAAATCTATGGCGGTTTTCTCTTTCTTCTCCACTTATTCAAAATTTGAATACCGGAAATCTCTCTTCTTCCATTATTTTCTATCTTCTTCCCTTTGAGTTCATCTGCATTACAGTTTGTGTTCCCACCATGTCTTCTGCAAATCCTTCTTCACGGAAGAAGAGGAACAAGGGGAAAACTCCTCCCGGCCCGGATCAGGCGGTGGTAGGGTGGAAAGAGGAGGAATTCCAGAATTTAGTAAGGGAGATGGGTTTTCTCCCTGATTGGGGTGCTCAGTATCCTACTCCTGGTTCTACAGCCATGGATGCTCCTCCCGGTCATATGACTCTGTATGCTGCCTTCTTCCGGGAGGGTAACTTCAGGCTACCAATGACTCGATTTACTGCCGATGTGTTGAGGGGTTATGGTCTCCACATCTCTCAGATCAATGCCATCGGGCTCCCTCGGATTACTCACTTTGAGTTCGTTTGTATGGCAAACCGTTTAGATCCGACGTTTGAGATGTTCAACACCTTCTACACCGTTTCATATACAAGTGGGTTTTACTCTTTCAGTGCTCGTACCGGCGTTTCTCCTGTTTGTTCTGTGCCACTGAAGAATCTCCATGACTGGAAGCAGAAATTTTTTTATATTCGCCGGGGTGTTGTACCTGTGGATATGCACTACAGATCCGTGGATGAGGGTATCCCCAAAGTTGATGTGGTTGCAAATTTTGCTGATCAAGACTGGTATAAGAGGTTGACCCGTAAAGCCACTCCGATAATCCAGCTTGAGGAGATGGCGTTGGTTGGTGCCGGGATGAGCATGAAGTGGATCCCTAAACATCCGTTGGGGGTCCCAGTTTATGGTCATGAGGGCAAGTGTACGTCTCGTTCCGTAATCCCTCTTTCCTTTTTTTTTTGTATGTTGTACGCTGTATTGCTTGTGCATTGTTCTTTATCGCTGTCTTTTTGTGCAGTAGGTTTCACGTTGTTGAACGTTTTGGATCTTAAGGCGCCGGGTGCAATGGTTGAGGCGATACAAAAACCTGATAAACGACCTTGGTTGGATCAGATCCGTGGCCGGTTTCTGCATCCGAGTAATGAGAGTTTCACCACTTACGTCAACACTGTGTTAGGTGAAGATAGTGAGAGTGATGATGATGCATTTGATTCCATTCGAGAGGAAGTTATCATTCTCTCGAGTGATGGGTCTGGCAGATCTTTTGAAGACCTAACCTCTCGTTCAGCGCGTGCAGGTCCGGCGCAGGGTGTTGTACATGAACCGGTGAACGAGCCCGTTGGTGATGATTTGGAGGTTCCGGTTGAAACTGCTGACCCGTTGGAGACGAGGAGAAAAGCAAGAGCTGACAAGCCGGAAGGGAAAGGGAAAAGGGTTGAAGAACCTACCACTGAGTCACCTCGTAAGCGACCTCGTACACATCGTATCTTTGATTATGTTGTCGTTTCTGATACGTTGCCCGGTTTAGGGGTTGGAGAGAAGCGTCCTGAGTCGGATCCCGAGGACCGCGCAACTCTAACAGAGATTATGCAGAAAAAGATGTTTGAGGATAGGAAGCGAAAGCTTGATGCGCAGGCTGCTGCTGTGCTTGCATCAAAGAAGATTAAACTTCAGAAAGAGAATCCTCCTTGAAGAGGTATGGTCCCAGTTCCTTGCCCACATGGCCTCCTCAGCAATATCCTTCTTTTCACCAGACAAACGTACAATGGCGTCACGTTGAGTTTTAAGCTCCACATTCGTACGCTCGCACGCAGCTTCCCAATTTTTCTGCTTCTCAGCATTGGCTTGTTTTTCTTGGGCAAGCTTCTCCTCTGCATCAGCTAACCTCCACACCAACCCTTTCTTTTCAACATTGAATTTTTCCTTCTCTTCCGCAAGTAGCTTCTTATCATTTTCAAACTCCAATGTGTCCTCTCCCATCATCTTCCACTCACGGACAATCTCCTGAGTAGTAGAGAAAAAGTTAACCCCGGCTTGAACATGATCATCTAACAGTTCAAACCGGCGGTGCCTTTTCTGAAACAACCTTTCAGCTGTGGGGAGAGACAACGAGTAGAAGTCATGACAATTTTCAGGATTATTCATCCGGGAGCCCTGGGTCAAACGCCAGCGAGGGGCATGAGGCAAATCATCACAAGCTGAGTTATGGGTATCCCAGGATCCACCTCGAGCATACTCATGGCCAGGACTCCGAACCACCCCAGAAGTCGCACCACCACCACCACCTGGTGGGCGTTTGGTATATATCGTTTGATGCGGAGTGGTCTCACTTGTCTCCACCTCGACTTCAATATTTTTACCACGATCAACACCACCAGCACCACTCGCATCAACTCCACCAGCAGCACCGCCCACATCACCACCTGCATTACCACCACCTTCTCCAACCTGCTCAGCATTCACATCTTTTTTCTTCCCGTCAGGAGTATCATGAGGGGGAGACAACCCAAATGTCCTCGACGGCGGAGACTCTGGAGGAGTAATCTTGGAAATATCAATCTTGTGGCCACTCTTGGCTGTTTTGGCACCTGCTCCAAAACGAGCAGCACATTCAGGGCATAGGCGGACAAACTAGCAAAAAATGTAAGACAAGTTGGGAAAAGATAAAACGAATACCAGAAGCTTCAAAAATCTTCTGCAGCAAATCCAAGGGTTTTTCAGCAAAAATACCCATGTCAATATCCGATTCAGAAGGGGCAGGGGGATTCTCTTTTTGAAGTTTAATCTTCTTTGATGCAAGCACAGCAGCAGCCTGCTCATCAAGCTTTCGCTTCCTATCCTCAAACATATTTTTCTGCATAATCTCTGTTAGAGTTGCGCGGTCCTCGGGATCCGACTCAGGACGTTTCTCCCCAACCCCTAAACCGGGCAACGTATCAGAAACGACAACATAATCAAAGATACGATGAGTACGAGGTCGCTTACGAGGTGACTCAGTGGTAGTTCCTTCAACCTTTTTCCCTTTCCCTTCCGGCTTGTCAGCTTTCGCTTTCCTCCTCGTCTCCAACGGGTCAGCGGTTTCAACCGGAACCTCCAAATCATCACCAACAGGCTCGTTCACCGGTTCATGTACCACACCCTGCGCCGGACCTGCACGCGCGGAACGAGAGGTTAGACCTTCAAAAGATCTGCCAGACCCATCACTCGAGAGAATGATAACTTCCTCTCGAGTGGAATCAAATGCATCATCATCACTCTCACTATCTTCACCTAACACAGTGTTGACGTAAGTGGTGAAACTCTCATTACTCGGATGGAGAAACCGGCCACGGATCTGATCCAACCAAGGTCGCTTATCCGGTTTTTGTATCGCCTCAACCATCGCACCCGGCACCTTAAGATCCAAAACATTCAACAGCGTGAAGCCTACTGCACAAAACGACAGCGATAAAGAACAATGCACAAGCAGTACAGCATACAACATACAAAAACAAAAAAAAAAAGGAAAGAGGGATTACGGAACGAGACGTACACTTGCCCTCATGACCATAAACTGGGACCCCCAACGGATGTTTAGGGATCCACTTCATGCTCATCCCGGCACCAACCAACGCCATCTCCTCAACATTGTGCTCTCCTCTTTGCTCATAATGACCAGATCATCCATATACACTTCTATATATTTGCCGATGGCATCGTGGAACGTTTCATTCATGAGCCTCTGATAAGTCGCGCCCGCGTTTTTTAAACCGAAGGGCATTTTGGTATAGCAGTATAGCCCTGTTGGTGTGCGGAACGCGGTCTTGTCTTCGTCCTGTACGGCCATCTGTACCTGGTGGTACCCCTTGTAGCAATCGAGGAAACATTTCCATCGGAATGTGGCAAGTAAATCAATCTTTTCATCAATGTCTGGTAAGGCATAACAGTCGCGCGGACATGCCTTATTCAGATCTTTGTAGTCTACGCACATTCTCCAGCTACCGTTGTTCTTTTGGACCATCACTGGGCTTGCTACCCACGTTTGATACCTGACCTCCCTGATGATCCCTGCGTTTAACAGCTCTATCACCTGCTCTTTCATGGCGTCGTGCTTTATGTCTCCCAAGTGGCGCTTGGCGTGCACTACCGGCTTTGCGTCCTCCGAGACGTTTAATCGATGTTCAGCTATGTGCCGTGGAACACCCACCATGTCTGCTGGTGTCCAGGCGAACACGTCCATGTTTTGGAACAACAGTTTCTTTAGCGCGGCGCGCGTTAGATCGGACATTGCAGGTCCTAAGGTAACTGTTTGTTCTGGGTATGCGCTGTTCAATACCCATTTTTCTGCTTCCGCGCGTGGCGCTGGTTTACTTGCTTTTGCAGGTCTGAGCTCATCTGTTGCTAACACTTCTTTGCTTGCATATATGATGGTCACTCCTGTTTCTGTTGGGAATCCCACAGCTGAGTGTGGGCCCGAGCAAATCATGCTGAAGTCGCCTTGGGATTCTCTTCCCAGCAGAATATCGTGCCTTGAATGTGCTGGCAGCACCATGAATGTGACTTCTTCTGTTCTTGAGTTTCTTCCGTCCGAGAGCAGCACTGGGAATGATATTTGTCCTAGAGGAAAAACGGGTTCGTTGCAGAAACCAGTGAGCGGGTAGTCGACTAGTTCTAAGCGCGCCTTATCCTCCTGATCGAATTGATTGAAACACTGTTCGTATATGATATCCGCGGTGCTCCCCGGATCGATGAAAATGTAATCTGTTTGGTAATGCCCTATTACGCCCGGGATGACTATGGGTCTTCTTTCTCGTGGGCCTCCTCTTACAACCGGGAAAACGACTTGTTTCTCGCGCCAGGAATCGTCTTGCGCGCGCTTGCTGTGGTTTTTTCTTGGCCTTCGTGGACCCCCTTGAACCATATGGGTTTCCAACTTCCGGAGTTTCTTGTTATCTGGTCCCTCGTCTCTTCTTTGTATTTGACGGTAATCGCGCTTTCCACCCTTTATCAAATGGGTGAGTTTCCCGTCTCTTAAGGACCTTTCGATTTCTTGCTTTAAACTAAAACAGTCGTCAGTTAAATGCCCAGTGTCTTTGTGAAACTCGCAGAAAAGATTTGGGTCTTGGCCCCTTTTGTTGCGCATTTGTAACGGTGGTTTGAACTGGTGGTTCTCGGTTGCCAAGACTTCTGAAGGAGTTTTCGTGAGGGGTGTCCACTGTTTCTCCCTGCTTTCTCGTTTCACCTCTTTCCGGTGAGCTATTTGATTGATCGTGTGGCGCGCATCCTCTCTTACTGGGATTCTTTCTCTGTGACCGGATGCTTTCCACGGTTGGCTTCTGCCTTTCTTGTTGTGCCGGTCGTTGTGGTTGTAACTGCGCTGACGGTGATCGTCACCAGTTAACTGTCTGTCAGACTGCGCAATGGTTTTGGCTGCTTCAATGAAGGTTTCCCAATCCTTGGGTCCTCCGTCTCTTCCTTTTACGCGCTTGATTAGGTCATCGCATTTGACAGCCCTCATGAAGTGCGCGCGCATCATCTTTTCTCCTACGTCGCCAATCTCCAAACACTCTTTGTTATATCTTGTAATGAAATCTTCCACGCTCTCGTGGTCTCTGCGCCATATGTTTAAACAATCAGCCGGGTCCCTGGTGTGTCGTCGTTGCTGCGAGAAGTGTGCAAGGAACTTCTCTCGGAAATCAACCCATGATTTGATTTTTCCTGCTGGCAGGCTGTCAAACCAGACGCGCTGCGCCTATGAAGGTTTGAGCGAAGAGATGACACCAGGTTGGTAAATTCCATCCGCCTGTTGCTCCAGCTCCGTTGAAAACTTGGAGATGATCGTCTGGGTCTGTTAGCCCGTTGTATTTGCCCACGTTGTGTGGCAATTTTGTTTTGTCTATGGCCGCCGTGGCGATCTCTTGGATGAATTTTGAATTCTCAGCCATGTCGTCTGGACGATAGCTCAAAGTGTAATCATGTTCTGCTTTTGGATCGTAACCTGCGCGCTTGCGAGGTTTGTATGCTTCATGCTCTGGTGGCAGTCTGCTGAACACTGTGTTTGTTTCTTCGTTGTCCTCAAATTCGTCGTTTATGTTGCGCGGGCCCAAACGACTTTGTATTGGCTTCTTTGGTCGGTGAGAATACTGCACATAATTGCTCTCTGTTTCGCCGTACGTGTCGCGCGTGTCGTGCGCATTTGGCCTTCTGATGTGTGGTGGAGGTACTGACTCGGGGCGTAAATTGAATGCATTGGTCTGTTGAGGCATGGGAGCGCTCAAAGGCCTTTGCGGTGGAGTGACAAACGCGGACTGGTTGGCTTGTGCTTGAAGTAGAGCTTGCTGCGCGCTGAGCTGTTTATAAACAAGGTTTATGGACGCCACTTGTTCGGCATACCAGGAAGCCAGAGTTTTTCCTTCGGGTAGCCCTAATAGTGCAGAGAAGTTCAGTTGTGCTTGGTCCGATGGAGCTGAGGGACCACCTCCATGGCTCTGTGTTTGCACCTGTGGGGGTGTTTGTTGGACTACCTCTGACGGAGGCTGGAAAGTAGCTCCGTTTGTGGTTTGAGTGATAATCCTAGGTGGAGTTTGGAAAGTAGCACCAGTTGTGTTTTGAGTGATAACCCTGGATGCACTCCCAAAGATACTAGGAAAATCGTTGGTCATCGGCCCTTCTTGGATAATTTCGTTCCGTTGACCCCTTTGGACGTGTATGTTGTCCGAAACGAGTTCAAAAGAAGAAACGTCTCCATCTACCGAGTGAGAAGGGTTTTGTTCAGCCATTTGGACGAGTGTTTCTGAAAGAAAGGAGATGAGAGTGGTTTTTGCTAAAAGCGGATGGCGCCAATGATGAAACACAGGTTAACACTATAGTTAATCGATGGGGTTACTTCAATGGAAGGTTCAACCTCCTTTCTTACTCGCTGGAAATGGCTCAGTTCCTGCAAAACAGCAACACCGTTAGTCTCGTTAAGAGGGGAATATGGGGGTTTCCCTCTTAACCAGGCTCCGGCGTGAGAATAAGTACTGTTCCGAGGAAGGATAATCAGTGTGTGTCAAGTGTGAGAATAGAGAGAACAAGCTGCCTTAACCTGAATGACGAAGGGTTCTATTTATAGCCGGAGTGGTGAAAGAAGGAGGAGCAGCGACGCCAGCTGTGGTTGCGTGCCAGCTGTCCGACCAAGGGGAATATCCTCTTGGTCTCCTCTGCTGTGGTCAGTGTAGTGGTACACGTGGCGTTCCTGTATTTGCCTATTTTGGAGACGTCGTACTGGTGCTGTCGGACTGCTCCTTTGATCTGTTGCAGGCCTACCTGGCGCTTGATGACTAGTGACACGTGTTGTCCTTTATGTCGGATGAGGCATCTTTGGAGCCACCTGGTTATTTTCCAGAAGCTTCTAGAAGCTTCTGGATGGCCTCGTTGATGTCAGCGCCACATAGGATGGAAAAGTGGTGTGGTCCTTGCCATGTGGGCAAGGAATTGGGACCATACCTCTTCACAAGGTTTCCACTATTTTTTCCAAAACAAGTAGATCTTCACTACTTGCCCATTTTACCGGGTATACTTTTGACCACCAAATCTGGAATCGCAAAGCAAAAGCTCATACTATTTAAGAGTTTCTTATTATAGTTGTGAGAAAAGAAGACATGATAACACTTGTCTCTTGTTTAACGATAGAACTAATCACAAACTGAAAAACAAGCTCCACTTAAATTAATCAGACAAACAATAACCAACCACCCTGCACCTTTGCGTCCCTTGCATAACCTCCCGCCATGGTATGTTGCGCATGTCCATATCCAAAAACGCGATTTTGAAAAAAAAAAACCTCACCACCATAGAGCAAAATCTATCAAAATTTTGAGATACAACCGAGCTATTTCTCTTTCCTCTTGGATTTCTTACCATGCGACGACACAGGAAGTTGTTTGGATTTCATTTTAATAGACTTCATTAACATCGCAATCTCATGCTTGTCTTTCTTCGAATCCTTTATGTCATCCGCTTGTGGAGCCTCATCTGCTACAGGTACATCGTTATGTCGTCCCTCCATCTCATCCACATCACCCTTACTCTTGTGTGCCACCTGGCGCACGTAAGCCGCGCTCCTGAACAAAACATCAATAAATGAATAAATCATCATTCCACCAACAAATTACCAAAACAAATAGGAACTAAAGAAGAATAAAAGATACCTTTTAAACCGGGGATCCGTGGGGTCCAAAGCGAATTCAGGCCGGGTAAATAGAGATGTAAACCGCGGATCTTCATAATCAACAGTCGGTATCTTCTCTTCGTCAATGTCGGCTTTGCCCTTTTTCCCTTTAGATTTTTTATGTTTCAAATTATATCCTTTCACGTTATTAGCATCTCCGCCTTCATCTGTGGCAAGTAATAATTCAAGTTCTGCTCTACTTGCTTCACCTTCATCACCCGTTTCAGATTTTTTATCTTTTTTATCACGAGACGCTTTCTTCTTCTTCTTTGCGGTTTCTCCCACGAAGAAATCGCCCGGTTCTTCAACGGGTTTTTCATCTGAACCACCAACATCATCATCGTCGTCTGAAGAATTCTTGGATCTATTCTTTCTAGCTTTCTTTTTCTCTTTTCGCTCACGAAGATACGCGTCCCAAACGGTTTCTAATTCTTTATCTTTCTTTTCCAGAATTTTCTTGCTGAGATCCTCTAAACCGGTGTTGAAAGTCACCTCCATATCCATTTTCTCGTCCTCTTCGTCTGAACCGTCACCAGACTGAAGTAGAGCGCGGTATGCATCGGTTTTTTGTCTTTTTTTATCGCCACCGTCAACGTTATTCTCGTCTTCATCGGGTTCACTCTCACTTGAAGCAATAAGTTCCTTCAATTCATTTTCATCCTTAACATACTTGGATTCCTTCATAAACATAAAAATGGTGTCATAACACACATCAAATACTAAAAAGTTATTAATGTAATAATAAAGTTTTACAAAAAATAAGAGTAAAAATGCCAAAATCGTCCCGCGGTTTGAGATGATTTGCTTGTCACATCCATAATATTTATATATTTTCTATCTGGACATTTTGTTGCCATTTCCAATCAAATCACAAACCCAGTTTAAATGTATCGTTAACTCAGAGACGATTTTGGCAATTTACCCATTTATTTTTCTGTTTTTTATTTTTTTATTTTCTTTCTTAACTTTAATAAAAAAACAATAAAAATAATTATATTATAATTATAATATATATACCTATATACACAAATTTATATATAGGGATAGGTTCATTTGTGAACAACCCCTTGATAGTGAACTGTGTGAACTAATCCTAGCCCTTGATTATCAATACATAAGTGTAAATCAATGGCCAGGATTTGTTCACTCAGTTCACAAATACACTAGTGTTCACTCTAGAACCATATACACCTATATATACACACACATTTATATATATACACACTTAATTTTTTTAATTGTCTTTTTCACCTTTAAATAATAAAAATAATTATAATAAATATACACGCGCACAAAAAAAAGTTATTTTGGATGTAACAGGCGAATCAGGCCAAACCTCAGGGCCGATTTTGGCATTTTACAACACACATCAAATGCTAAAAAACAGATTTTTAATGTAATAATAAAATTATACAAAAATAAATAAAAGATTAAAGACGTTTCCATACCTGGTCGACGTTAATTTTCCTTTTAAACTTCTTGACGCGCTGGGGTTCATTTTCATCCCAAGTAAGATCAATTTTACTGAGTTGCAATGCTCGAGTTTGAAAATCTATGCCTACGTAATTTGCCGGAGCCTGAGACAAAAAAAGATCATTTACATAAAGGGTATGTTTGGCAAAAGTAGCTGGTGGCTGTAGGTTTTTAGATATATTTAGGTGTTTGGCAGAGTAGCTGGAGCTTTTAATAATATGTATAAAATGACCAAAATGGACATAACTAAAAAAACATAATAGTCATTTAGAGGTTAAAATAGTCATTTTTTCCCTAAAAGCTTGTAGCTCCTCCTAAACGCTACTAGTAGGAGCGTTCAACCAAAAGCTTCAAGCTCCTAACCTAAAAGCTTTAAGCTCCTTCAACCAAACAAGGCTTTTTATTGAGTAGGAGTTTTTTCTTAAAAGCTTAAAGCTAGAAGCTCCTAAAAGCTCATGCCAAACATACCCAAAGAATTATAGCATTAATAATTTAATATACTACACAAAAAAAATGAAAAAATAAAGTAAATAATAGTACCTCGGTAGCAACATCACGTGCAGGGTGTTTGAATTCCATAGAGTCTGGAATAAACCTCAAATCTAGCTTATTTGATGATCTTTCAAACTCAATACCATCACAGCTTTTGTATATATAATCAGCTGTAGCAATTGAATCGCATACCACCACTGCAAAATAGTACCTGATACGAAAACAAACCACTAATACTAAAATAATATATGCAAACAGACGCTTGAACATTTTATTAATCAAGATTTAATTACCTTAATCTACTTAGTTCATAAGCACGCAACTTTTCGTTATCAATTTCATTGTCATCATCACTGTTGTCACTATCATCATCATTTTTATTTTTCCCATCCTCGTCATCAAATAAACCAACGGGACCACGCACTGCCTCCTCTTCCATGCGCTTGAGTCCAGACTCGGAAGGATATACGGACACCGACAGAATCTGGCCTGTTTTTGGCAGGAATGAGCTTAACACAACAAACAAGTCAACTGCCTGCAGAAGAAACACAGATATGATGTTAAGAAACTGTACAATAGCACATAGACCAACTACGGCTGTTCATAATGCTCGCCCAAAATCGGCTCATTTGTAAACAACCCGAGCCAAGGTAAGCTTGCTCATTAGTTGGCTCGTTTAAATTAATGCCAATTTTTTTAAGGTGTATAGATTACAACCCAAATTTTAATATATATTAATTATAAAAATCCAGCATAAAAATTCAGCATTATGCATATGTTAAAAATATTATTTTTGGTACTTTTTATGTGCATCAGTATTGGCGTACAAAAATAAAAAAGCTTAAGAATAAACGAGCTGGATTGAGCTTTTTACAAGCCAAGCTCAAGTGTTTCAGCTCATTAAGATAAACGAGCCAAGACCAAGCCCAACCTGGCTCGGCTTGACTCATTTACACCGTAAGACCAATTATGTCGCGAGAGAAAAGATACATATATACAAGCGTGTTACATGTATAAAAGAATTTAGTAATTCCTAAAGAGTAAAAGAACAAAGACAAAGGCTTGAAATGATATATATGCATATCCGATATGTTACACCATATATATAATCACATAACAATAGTATGTGAATACTAATAGTTAAAATCAAGCTTACAGGAACTACATACATAAAAAATAACCATATGAAAAGATTGGATACAGCCATCAAGAGAACTAAACCAACACGATGTATAGAAAAAGATAAAAACAGTTCTGAGAAAAACCATGATATGAACACATGTATATGTACTTCAATAGCGTTTAAATCCGATAAATTGAAGCTAGCCTTTGTTATCAAAAGCCCTTCGAACGCGCGCCTAGGTCCTCAGACGAGGCGCAAAGCGGCATGGCTGTAAAAATCCCGACTAGTCTCCGATTAATCGCCGATTAATCACTAATCGGAGGTTCACCGATTAATGACCCATTAATCGCTAGGCAGTCAATGGTGGTCCTATTCTGGGCAAATTTTGGCCAGGCGTCGGCCAAATTTCGACCAAACCATATAAATTTCTTCCAATTACTTAAAAAATGGGTCAATGAGGGGTTAAAACATGTCTACTTTAAAAAACTACATATAAAAATGCGTGAGTATATATACAACTAAATATTACATATTAAAAACTCAATTCGATTAATACCGAGTAATCCCTATTAATCCCGATTAATCATTAGTCGGTACCCCACCGCCCGACTAGCGCCTAGCGATTCTTACAACACTGCAAAGCGGAGAAAACGCCGTGCTGCCATTCAGGCGTTCCAGCGACCTTCGAGCGATATTCCGGCCAGATTTTGGTCAGATTCCAGCTAGAAACCAGCCAAGTATTGAAATTTTCCGGCAAAGTTCGGAGCGAACTGGTTTAAAACATCCAAAAATGGAGTGGGACAAGCCTAAACTAGCCTAAAACATATCTTAAATCCCTATAAATGATACTTATATGCTATGCACCTCGCTTAAAAAGCGATTGCCTTTTAAGCACCTAGGCTCGTGCGGCCTTGACAACATAGAAACTAGCAACATTTTCTACTAGTAAACTAAGGATTTTATCGCTGTGGCAACCTAGTGATTAACATTCAACAGCTCTTAATTCAAACTAAAGTAAAAGGTAAAAAACAATAATCTTACTCACCTGAACTTGATTCCAATCCAAATTAACAACTGCTAGCCTGTGAGTTTCTTTATGAATTTCAGGTACATTCTCCTCCTGTTATCTCCAATACAAATCAAAACAATGAACAAGCCTCATTCAATACAAATTAAATTAATTATTATCTTTATAAACAACAATCGCTTGTATTATAATCATCCACAACCTCATCTCCAGACAATTCCAATTCCGACTCCGATTCCAATTCGGACTCGGAATCCGATTTCAATAACTTTTCCTTAACATTCTTCACCTTCTCACCATCATCACTCTCAGATTCCACTTTCTCCTCATCACTCTCCACGTCATCATCACCATCATCCGATTCCGAAACATCCTCACGAACTTTCTTCTGCTTCCTTTCAACATCATCCTCGTCGATTCGATAATAATTCTTCAGAACACTTTGAGACGAAACGCCATCGTTTTTAGCTTTACCTCGTTTATCTACACGAGCAGATGAATTGGAGAAATTCTTATCGGTGAACATACGACTGAAACGCGAATCAATCGCTACCTTATTCTTATGCTTCGGTACATCTTGAAACCTAGGGTCCTTTTGTGACAACGCGAACCGTTCGTCGGTAATTGGTTTGTTACTGGCGCCGAACACGTGGTTTCCGGTAACCTCCGCCGCCGTGTTAGGTTTGTTTGCCGCCTTGTTCTTCTTGTTTTTGGAACCCATTGGGATGAATTAGCCTGTTTTGTTTTTGGAACCCATGGGGAAGAAGGGTTTAAATATTTTTTTTGAAAGGTGAACTTCATAATGGTGACCATTGTCACACCCGCAAATCGCGGGCCCTCGCCAAGATTAAGGGCCCAGATAGCAAGGCCAGCGCTGGGTTTACCAACCTTGGGTCGAAGGCTTTCCCCCGGAAACCGTACTGCCTCTACACAAGTTGCCTCGCTAGAGTAACAGCCGGATTAAAACCGGGGTGACGCTCAGGATCAAACCCTCCTCGGTGGGTTTTTCACCATCATTGCGCACGGATTAAATATAAACCCTAGATTTAACGGGTAGATTTGATTGAGAAACGGGTTACAGGGCCTGCCGGTTGGGTTTGAGAATTTAGAAAGTAGCCCAAGCCCAACAAGGCAAGGATAGATCCGACAATTTATTATTGTAATCAAATTAAATGGAAACGGTTTGCTACTTGTATACAAAAACGAGTATAGAACCGTCATTTGTGGCAGGGGCGGATCTAGGCCACTTTTGTGGGTTCCCAGGAACTCATTCGATTTAGAAAAAATGGAAAAAATTAGTGAGAACCTCGTAAGATTTGGAAAAAATAGTGAGAATCTACCAAAAGGAACCCGGTAAAAAAAAGTTCTTAGATCCACCACTGATTTGTGGAACGGTTTCAAACCGATACAGACGAAGGAATAACCAGTCAGGTTGGATTGAACTTGTAAGGTTGTGATTGTGACCACTTCAACGAACCACCATCCGATCAACTTTGTAAAATAAGGGTTGTCTATGTAACCACCCTTCGGCAGTCTGACGTGAGAATAATATGTTCTGAGAAAGAATATCGTAAGGTACAAGTTTGAGTGAGATTTAAAAGAGTGAGTGGAATGCATCAACTCATGCTGGAGTATCATAGAGTAGAATTGGGGTGATGTTATTATCATGTGGTGTGAGCCCATATAAAAACATAACTGATTTGATATTGACATGTTGTATTCTATTGATGGAAATAAACATTCTCTTGGTCATGTTTGTACTGTGCGTAGGCATAACAGAATTGAACATGGGTTGAATTTGGGTCATCCTGGTTAAGTGGGTACTTTATGGGTGTTACGGGACGAATCTGATACCTCTTCACAAACCATAGCTTAAGAGAGGAGAACCGGTTAGGAACATGGTTTCTTAAGCGGTTTTATTAATTATATAATAGTCGGTTAACCGGTTGTTTTTATAGTTGCAAAAATTTGTTTTTACATAGCTGTATTAGTCATTCAGGGTCGCTTGATTGGGTTTTCTGGACCATTTTGCCCTCGTATGTTTATATAAAGGGAAATTGGATCTTATTAATCTCACCTTTTGTTTGTTGGCCAATGATGATCACACATGAAAATATCTCCACCACTAGTCCCACCTTTTAGACTTTTTTTTCTTACTGAACCTCTGTTTAAAAAAAACTAACGTCCTTAGTTTTTTAATGACATGAATGTTGACTGGCCAATGACTTGGGATTAATAATACCACCTTTTGTTTGTTGGCCAATAATAATCTCACCTCAATTACCACCATCGCCATCAGCCACCACATGGTGATTGTGGTGGCTGATGGCGGTGGTGGTGATAATAGTGGCCGATGGTGACAGTGGTGGTGATTACGGTGGTTGATGGTGACGGTGGTGGTGATTACGGTGGTTGATGGCGACGGTGGTGGTGATTGTGGTGGCTGATGGTCATGGTGATGATTATGGTGGCTGATGGCGATGGTGGTGATTGTGGTGGGATTATTATTGACCAACAAACAAAAGGTAGGATTATTAAAGTGGGATTATTAAGCCCACACATTGCCCAGTCAGCATACACGTCATTAAAAAATTAACGATGTTATATTTTTCTAATGTAGGTCTAGTAAGAAAAAATCGTCTCAAAGGTGGGACTGATTGTGGGGATATTCTTAGGTGGGATTATTAGTGGCCAATAAACAAAATGTTGGATTAATAAAATCCAATTTCCTTTATATAAATAGGTATTGAGTATATTGGTTTGATTACAACACTCTATAGCTCTAAAAAAAACACAATAATGCTCACAAGTTCTCAAGTCTCAAAACACTCACATGACAAGCTCAAGTGGTCAAATTAACGTTGGTGTTGGTGCTTCCTCAAGTGAACCAACTGCGGCGAGGATTCTAATGCACCCCCACCCTAGGTTTCAAGATGTACCGAAGCATAAGAACAAGGTAGCGATTGATTCGCGTTTCAGTCGTATGTTTACTGATAAGAATTTCTCCAATTCATCTGCTCGTGTAGATAAACGAGGTAAAGCTAAAAACGACGGCGTTTCGTCTCAAAGTGTTCTGAAGAATTATTATCGAATCGATGAGGATGATGTTGAAAGGAAGCAGAAGAAAGTTCGTGAGGATGTTTCGGAATCGGATGATGGTGATGATGACGTGGAGAGTGATGAGGAGAAAGTGGAATCTGAGAGTGATGATGGTGAGAAGGTGAAGAATGTTAAGGAGAAGTTATTGAAATTGGATTCCGAATCCGAATTGGAATCGGAGTCGGAATTGTCCGGAGATGAGGTTGTGGATGATTATAATACAACAGATACGGATGAGGATGATGAGGTTTATATTGAGGAGGAGATAATGCATTGCAGGTGAATTCGATTCGTGCGATTGTTGTTTATGAAGATAATAATTAATTTAATTTGTATTGAATGAGGCTTGTTCATTGTTTTGATTTGTATTGGAGATAACAGGAGGAGAATGTACCTGAAATTGATAAAGAAACTCACAGGCTAGCAGTTGTTAATTTGGATTGGAATCAAGTTCAGGTGAGTAAGATTATTGTTTTTTACCTTTTACTTTAGTTTGAATTAAGAGCTGTTGAATGTTAATCACTAGGTTGCCACAGCGATAAAATCCTTAGTTTACTAGTAGAAAATGTTGCTAGTTTCTATGTTGTCAAGGCCGCACGAGCCTAGGTGCTTAAAAGGCAATCGCTTTTTAAGCGAGGTGCATAGCATATAAGTATCATTTATAGGGATTTAAGATATGTTTTAGGCTAGTTTAGGCTTGTCCCACTCCATTTTTGGATGTTTTAAACCAGTTCGCTCCGAACTTTGCCGGAAAATTTCAATACTTGGCTGGTTTCTAGCTGGAATCTGACCAAAATCTGGCCGGAATATCGCCCGAAGGTCGCTGGAACGCCTGAATGGCAGCACGGCGTTTTCTCCGCTTTGCAGTGTTGTAAGAATCGCTAGGCGCTAGTCGGGCGGTGGGGTACCGACTAGCGATTAATCGGGATTAATAGGGATTACTCGGAATTAATCGAATTGAGTTTTTAATATGTAATATTTAGTTGTATATATACTCACGCATTTTTATATGTAGTTTTTTAAAGTAGACATGTTTTAACCCCTCATTGACCCATTTTTTAAGTAATTGGAAGAAATTTATATGGTTTGGTGGCCAAAATTTGCCCAGAATAGGACCAGCATTGACTGCCTAGCGATTAATGGGTCATTAATTGGTGAACCTCCGATTAGTGATTAATCGGCGATTAATCGGAGACTAGTCGGGATTTTTACAGCCATGCCGCTTTGCGCCTCGTCTGAGGACCTAGGCGCGCATTCGAAGGGCTTTTGATAACAAAGGCTAGCTTCAATTTATCGGATTTAAACGCTATTGAAGTACATATACATGTGTTCATATCATGGTTTTTCTCAGAACTGTTTTTATCTTTTTCTATACATCGTGTTGGTTTAGTTCTCTTGATGGCTGTATCCAATCTTTTCATATGGTTATTTTTTATGTATGTAGTTCCTGTAAGCTTGATTTTAACTATTAGTATTCACATACTATTGTTATGTGATTATATATATGGTGTAACATATCGGATATGCACAGTGGCGGACCCAGGATTTTTGGACAATGGGGTCCCATTTTTCCGGTGTTCAAATTTTTTGGATCGGTCGTTGCTCGGGTCGGGTCGGGTGGGGTCGGGTTGAAATAGGAAAAAAAAATAGAGTGATTAATTTAAAATCAGGTTTAAGAAAAAAAACACAAAAAAAACGAAACAAACAGGTATTGAACCCAAGACCTTTTGTGTGTAAACAAGGGGTTTTACCACTACACCAGGCTCACTCTTATTGTTATGGGGTCCAACTAAATTATTTTATGGGGTCCATAGAAAATTTTATATACCGCTTCTACTACTTTTTAAAAAAAGATTGGGGTCCGGGGACCCCGTTCCGCTTAACGTGGGTCCGCCCCTGGATATGCATATATATCATTTCAAGCCTTTGTCTTTGTTCTTTTACTCTTTAGGAATTACTAAATTCTTTTATACATGTAACACGATTGTATATGTGTATCTTTTCTCTCGCGAGTCGCGACATAATTGGTCTTAGGGTGTAAATGAGTCGAGCCGAGCCAGGTTGGGCTTGGGCTTGGCTCGTTTATCTTAATGAGCTGAAACACTTGAGCTTGGCTTGTAAAAAGCTCAATCCAGGTCGTTTATTCATAAGCTTTTTTATTTTTGTACGCCAATACTGATGCACATAAAAAGTACCAA
The DNA here is from genome assembly GCA_030545235.1 of Helianthus tuberosus. Taxonomy (NCBI): domain Eukaryota; kingdom Viridiplantae; phylum Streptophyta; class Magnoliopsida; order Asterales; family Asteraceae; genus Helianthus; species Helianthus tuberosus. The sequence continues at coordinate 5,750,801 of CM060404.1, read as the reverse complement.
AAATAATATTTTTAACATATGCATAATGCTGAATTTTATGCTGGATTTTTATAATTAATATATATTAAAATTTGGGTTGTAATCTATACACCTTAAAAAAATTGGCATTAATTTAAAAAATTTGGGCTGCATTAATTTACCTTGGCTCGGGTTGTTTACAAATGAGCCGATTTTGGGCGAACATTATGAACAGCCGTAGTTGGTCTATGTGCTATTGTACAGTTCCTTAACATCATATCTGTGTTTCTTCTGCAGGCAGTTGACTTGTTTGTTGTGTTAAGCTCATTCCTGCCAAAAACAGGCCAGATTCTGTCGGTGTCCGTATATCCTTCCGAGTTTGGACTCAAGCGCATGGAAGAGGAGGCAATGCGTGGTCCCGTTGGTTTATTTGATGACGAGGATGGGAAAAATAAAAATGATGATGATAGTGACAACAGTGATGATGACAATGAAATTGATAACGAAAAGTTGCGTGCTTATGAACTAAGTAGATTAAGGTAATTAAATCTTGATTAATAAAATGTTCAAGCGTCTGTTTGCATATAATATTTTAGTATTAGTGGTTTGTTTTCGTATCAGGTACTATTTTGCAGTGGTGGTATGCGATTCAATTGCTACAGCTGATTATATATACAAAAGCTGTGATGGTATTGAGTTTGAAAGATCATCAAATAAGCTAGATTTGAGGTTTATTCCAGACTCTATGGAATTTAAACACCCTGCACGCGATGTTGCTACCGAGGTACTTTTATTTAATTTATTTTTTCATTTTTTTGTGTAGCATATTAAATTATTAATGCTATAATTCTTTGGGTATGTTTGGCATGAGCTTTTAGGAGCTTCTAGCTTTAAGCTGTTAAGAAAAAACTCCTACTCAATAAAAAGCCTTGTTTGGTTGAAGGAGCTTAAAGCTTTTAGGTTAGGAGCTTGAAGCTTTTGGTTGAACGCTCCTACTAGTAGCGTTTAGGAGGAGCTACAAGCTTTTAGGGAAAAAATGACTATTTTAACCTCTAAATGACTATTATGTTTTTTTAGTTATGTCCATTTTGGTCATTTTATACATTTTATTAAAAGCTCCAGCTACTCTGCCAAACACCTAAATATATCTAAAAAGCTACAGCCACCAGCTACCAGCTTCCAGCCACCAGCTACTTTTGCCAAACATACCCTTTATGTAAATGATCTTTTTTTGTCTCAGGCTCCGGCAAATTACGAAGGTATAGATTTTCAAACTCGAGCATTGCAACTCAGTAAAATTGATCTTACTTGGGATGAAAATGAACCCCAGCGCGTCAAGAAGTTTAAAAGGAAAATTAACGTCGACCAGGTATGGAAACGTCTTTAATCCTTTATTATTTTTTGTATAATTTTATTATTACATTAAAAACCCGTTTTTTAGCATTTGATGTGTGTTGTAAAATGCCAAAATCGGCCTTGAGGTTTGGCCTGATTCGCCTGTTACATCCAAAATAACTTTTTTTTGTGCGCGGGTATATATATATTATAATTATTTTTATTATTTAAAGTTGAAAAAGACAATTAAAAAAATTAAGTGTGTATATATATAAATGTGTGTATATATATAGGTGTATATAGTTCTAGAGTGAACACTAGTGTATTTGTGAACACTAGTGTATTTGTGAACTGAGTGAACAAATCCTGGCCATTGATTTACACTTATGTATTGATAATCAAGGGCTAGGATTAGTTCACACAATTCACTATCAAGGGGTTGTTCACAAATGAACCTATCCCTATATATAAATGTGTGTATATAGGTATATATATTATAATTATAATTATTTTTATTGTTTTTTATTAAAGTTAAGAAAGAAAATAAAAAAATAAAAAACAGAAAAATAAATGGGTAAATTGCCAAAATCGTCTCTGAGTTAACGATACATTTAAACTGGGTTTGTGATTTGATTGGAAATGGCAACAAAATGTCCAGATAAAAAATATATAAATATTCTGGATGTAACAAGCAAATCATCTCAAACCTCAGGGACGATTTTGGCATTTTTACTCTTATTTTTTGTAAAACTTTATTATTACATTAATAACTTTTTAGTATTTGATGTGTGTTATGACACCATTTTTATGTTTATGAAGGAATCCAAGTATGTTAAGGATGAAAATGAATTGAAGGAACTTATTGCTTCAAGTGAGAGTGAACCCGATGAAGACAAGAATAACGTTGACGGTGGCGATAAAAAAAGACAAAAAACCGATGCATACCGCGCTCTACTTCAGTCTGGTGACGGTTCGGATGAAGACGAAGAGGACGAGAAAATGGATATGGAGGTGACTTTCAACACCGGTTTAGAGGATCTCAGCAAGAAAATTCTTGAAAAGAAAGATAAAGAATTAGAAACCGTTTGGGACGCGTATCTTCGTGAGCGAAAAGAGAAAAAGAAAGCTAGAAAGAATAGATCCAAGAATTCTTCAGACGACGATGATGATGTTGGTGGTTCAGATGAACAACAACCCTTTGAAGAAAAGGGCGATTTCTTCGTGGGAGAAACCGCAAAGAAGAAGAAGAAAGCGTCTCGTGATAAAAAAGAGAAAAAATCTGAAACGGGTGATGAAGGTGAAGCAAGTAGAGCGGAACTTGAATTATTACTTGCCACAGATGAAGGCGGAGATGCTAATAACGTGAAAGGATATAATTTGAAACATAAAAAATCCAAAGGGAAAAAGGGCAAAGCCGGCATTGACGAAGAGAAGATACCGACTGTTGACTATGAAGATCCGCGGTTTACATCTCTATTTACCCGGCCCGAATTCGCTTTGGACCCCACGGATCCCCGGTTTAAAAGGTATCTTCTTTTCTTCTTTAGTTCCTATTTGTTTTGGTAATTTGTTGGTGGAATGATGATATATTCATTTATTGATGTTTTGTTTGTGTACTGGTGTTCAGGAGCGCGGCTTATGTGCGCCAGGTGGCACACAAGAGTAAGGGTGATGTGGATGAGATGGAGGGACGACATAACGATGTACCTGTAGCAGATCAGGCTCCACAAGCGGATGACATAAAGGATTCGAAGAAAGACAAGCATGAGATTGCGATGTTAATGAAGTCTGTTAAAATGAAATCCAAACAACTTCCTGTGTCGTCACATGGTAAGAAATCCAAGAGGAAAGAGAAATAGCTCGGTTGTATCTCAAAATTTTGATAGATTTTGCTCTATGGTGGTGAGTTTTATTTTTTTCAAAATCGCGTTTTTGGATCTGGACATGCGCAACATACCATGGCGGGAGGTTATGCAAGGGACGCAGAGGTGCAGGGTGGTTTGTTATTGTTTGTCTGATTGATTTAAGTGGAGCTTGTTTTTCACTTTGTGATTAGTTCTATCGTTAAGCAAGAGACAAGGCTTTTTTTTACAATCTGATGTACTTCGATTATCTATAATATATTAAAAAGGAAAAGTGATGGACAAGATAGTAATTTTACTACATGTGCAAATTTAGAAGCATAATGTACAAAGAATACAAGCCACTTTAAATGAATATATAAAGAAAGCCCACAAAATTTTAAGACGCGATAGGGTCAATATAGGGATTTCATCCACCGAATTTTGGGAAACCCTGAATTTATGTCGCGGCGTTTCATCTTTCATCGGCATCGGCGTATATCTTCCTCTCAAAACCCTACAACCAAGTGAGAAATCAATCGCCACTCCATTTGATCTAAATCCATTTATTGACCGAAGAATACGGAGAGTGGGGAGCATACACCAGCTTTGGAGGTCATTCAATCATTCAAATCAATAAGCATAATCTGAAGTTAGACGTGTTTTGTTTCTCCTTTATCATCTTCTATTAGTGGTCATTTGTTTGGCCGATCATGGAGCGGTGAGGGTTTAATCGGAGCACCAAAGTCCGTCGGGTCAAGGATTTCTACCATGATATGACGAAAGGTCAGTGATGATGTTGTTTGGGGCGATGGCAGTGGTAGGTAGTGGAAAAATCGAAGCCTCAACAGTGGCGGCTTTAGGGTTCCTTCATGAGTCAATCGGGTATTGTCTCTTCTCTCTTGAATTTTCATTCGTAGCCTTCATCCAGTTTCTGTCCGTCGATCAAGTACCCCTACAAAATCATCTCGTAGCATTTTTATTCTATGTGTGTTTGTGATTTTAAGTTTAACCTAGATTTTATAGAGATGGGGAAGAAAGCTTCTGATTTTGAGGGCTTTGGGTGTATTTGCATTTGTTGATTTTGCGTGCAGTGGTCAATTACAGTTACATTGGGGTCACTACTATGAGGATGAAATTAAGGTTCAGAAAAGCTACATAACTTTGAGGTACAAAATCAGAACAAAAGTTCAATCTGGAACTTTGAGGTACACATAACTTTTTATTATGTTTCTGATAATGTTTAATCACAATTTGTGTTTATGCGAATTGATATTGGTAATCCATATAGCCCCTAATCTGTATATGTGAATTAATAATCTTACTTTCTGTTTATGCAAGTTGATTATCTGGTTAGTATTCTGGTATTGCACTATTGTAGATCTAAGATAACTTTTGAACAAAATAGGACAACTTTTTATCCATAGTTTATCAAACGAGTTCTATGATATCCGTTGTATTTTACATTTTACTATAACCTTGTTTTAGTGCATTTCCATTCATACATTTTATACATTTTAGCATGTTCTGTTAAAAACTCATAAGAAAACGATCGATAAACGGAATGATGGGAAGCGTTGTCGATGCTTTGACTGTTTACACCCGCAGACCTGTTTGTTTGAAAGAGTTTTGGAATTGTGGATGAGTGGTGCTGACGAGAGCCACAATGTGGGAGGTTTGGAAATCCAAACGCTAGCACATCAACAGCGTCGTGGATGCTCTAAGCGTTGTGGATGCTTTGAGTGTTGTGGATGCTCTGAACTCGAGCTTAACTCTATAGTCCGACAAACCTATTCTAATGTAGGTTTGAGATAGGCTCAAATAATTAGAAAAAAACACATTTAAAATTAAATAAAATTACATAAAAGAGATAAAACAGTGGGTCAAAAAGCAGTTTGAAAACAATAAGATCCAAAGATAACATATTTATCTATAATTATGTATGCTCCTATGTAATACATGAAGCTCAACCTAAGACGTTACTAAGACGAGGTTGACTCTTAGAACACTTATGAGACCAACCAAATTGCTTGATGGTTATACTTTTTGTCTAGATTCTTAGCTGGTTGCTGCTACTGAAAGAAAAAAGTACATTATGGTTAGTTGGTGGTCATATGCTATGGGTATGGACTGCATCATTATAGGATAGGTAACATAATTGGACCAAAAAGATATATGTAAATTAGAAAAAAAAAAATCACTTTTGAACTTTATAAATGAGAGGAAACATGTATCTAATAAAGTATAAACCTATTTGTCCGTTAACTGAACTCGAATAGGAGTTATTTGCAGATTTCAGTAAAAATACAAACGTAAATTTGCTGGTGCTGAAATGATCATTTGATAACAGATCCATTCACTGTTTACACCCGCAGAATTAGAGTCTATTAGCTTAAGTCGCTTCGTTCGCTAAAAACTGGTCATCCGCAGAAACCTGTTTCGTTCACTGCAGTTTTGATATTTTTGTGAACTCCGGGGTCAGCGATGAGCCTCTATGCATGACCCCTTTTAGTTTTCACTTCCACCATCATTCCCCAACTCAAGAACAAAGGAATGAGATCATTTATACGGAACCTCTTACTTTTCATCATGAATATCACCATCTGTCAGTCCTATCAGTGTTAATGTTATTACTATGACCTGTTTGTTTCTTGTGTGGTTTTTGTAGTAGCGTCGCGATTTGTGATTTCATGAATAATCATTGAAACTGTGATTTTTTCCCCTTCTAAATCAATTTTTTGTTCACAGTCGGTGCACCTGTAATTCTTAAAATTATTTACTAAAATGATTATTTACACCTTAATTAATGCCATTGCTTTTTGGCTCCATTGGTTAGGTTGAAGTCACGCTTCCACCCCTAATGTCTGACGGCCATAAAAAACCACGTACCGATGCAACGTCGATAGCGCTACGGAAGGAACGTAACAAGCGATACTATGCTTCAAGAAAAGCCGCTAAACAGTTACGACCTTGCACAATGCCCAATCAGACCCAACATGTTCTCGAAACAGGTTCGACATCTACTCCACCAGTCGAATGTTCTTCATCGCATCAGTCAAACAATCAACCACGCACTACACGGACCGGGCGGAAAAAATCAAACTCTCACAGTTCTCCTGTTCTGCCAACAGCCCTGCACACAAAACCTCAAACACACGTACCCTCCAATGTAACGGGCGAGCCGATACCCGAAGTCTCTCTAGGTTACTACTGCCATACGCACCACTCATTTACTAAATTTATTCCCTGCCCGAGTTACTAACAGTACGTCATTCAACAGGTACTCAAGCACGACATACGCTGGTCATGGGTGGTATCACAGCTGTTAGAAATGAGAAGAAACAGAAACACATCAGCAACGGGCTACTGTTGTCAGACCAGCGGCGGCAAAGGGTTGCTAGCGGCGATCAGATGGCGCCAGTGGTTAGGTCAGCAATGGCTGGTTTTTCTCAGCTGTTAGTTATCACAGAAAAGAACCCAACACAGTTGAGAAAATTCAAATTATTCAATGCCACCCTGAATACAAGTCAGGTAACTAATTTCATGTTTTTTTTTTGTTTAAGCAAATTGTAAAGATGGTTACTTGAGTTTATAATCTTGTCGGAGGGGTCGTCTATTGTAAGTGTTCAAACGGGTCAGTCGGGTTGGGCATTGCTCGACACGTGGCGAGTGTGGGATCCACAAGCTAATACTAAAAAACTAGGGGTGTGATGGGGCGTCGCTTAGCTGTGCGTGGCCATCCATGTGGAATTTTTTAAAAAACTACAAAGAAAATTAAAAAAACCTACATTGAACCAGCCAACCACAGCCCGCCATGTCACCAACCCCCCCCCCCCCCCCCCCACAGGCAGAATCTCCACGCCAGGCGGCCAACGCTGATGAAAACGCCAACCCAGGGTGGAGCACCCAGCGTTAAACAGCCAAAACGCCCAAAACCCACGCCCACACCCACCAGTCAATGTCAAACATAAAACTGCACAACTCTACAACATTGACTCTTTGCTGCAAGTAATAGAGTTTTAAAACAACAAGTTTAGTTTATTCAAGGTTCAAAAATTTTAATTTAAAATATAATACTTTATCAAATTATTATTTTAATTATAAGTAGTTTATAAACTCAATATTTTGTTTCTTTGAGGTTTATTAGTTCTATATATAGCCTATTTTTGGTTCTATATAAACATAAAGCTTCTAGAATTGAATTATAGTTTTTTTTATCTTATTTTTTTGTTTAAAGATTAATAACGTAGAAAATATTCTCTAAAATTATTTATAGAGATTTTTAGTACCAAACGCCTCGTTTACGTGAAGCTCACGCCTAGCGCTTTGCGCCTTGGTTTTTAGGGCTGCAGCCATGGAGAATTATTATTTTGATAAATATTATTTGTCATCATTTAATATTAATTTATCAATGAATTTTTGAAAATGACAAAAACTCACAGATTTAACCACTTTGGTGGCAGTTCAGAGCGTTTCTAATCGAGTGTTATTTAGTAAAAAATGATTTTTTGTTCTAGCATTTTAGGGGCTTTTGTTGGAGTGTACTTGAAAGTCTGCAAATGTGGGTGTGGGGGTTGATTGCTGGAAGTGGGCTTTCGATACATCAGGTATGTTCACGGTTCGAAGTTTGAGGAATCATCTGCATCAGGCTAGGTTCTTGGACCTGGGAACGGGTTTTGTTGTAACAACTTGACGCCTATTAAGGTTAATTTCCTGGGCGGGAGAGTGTCACTAAATAGGGTCTCAACGAAGCTGGCACTGCATAGAAGAAATGTGAATATGGAGTCCTTAAGTGAGGAAGGAAATATTCGAACCATCAGTTTATTCCCCGAACAATCACCAACGTGTTCCTTGGCTACAACATACGGTGTTCAGGTGTAGTTAAATCATAAATGCTTATTAGTCTGTCAAAGTCAAACCACTTATGTTGGTTCGTATCTTGGCTTATACAATTTCTGGTTCTGATATTGTAACGTTAAGAACTTAAGATATAATCATTCTCTTATATTGTTACAGGTTCGTGCTTCTTCTGTATTTATACCTGAATTCAGTGACCTTACTGAACAAGCTCAGGAATATATGTTTGGTTATTCGATTCATATGTTGCTTAAACCTGGAGGATGTTTTGTCCATGGTATGTCCTTTGATTCGTGCCAGCTGTACCGGAGACAGTGGATTATCAAATCTAATGATAATGTTCTGGGAGACTTCAATGGTGAAGCTATAATGACGTATATTATTCTATATCAATTCGGTGGGCAAATAAATAATCTTGCGTTATAATTTTCAACAAAATAAAGTTAGGTTATGCAACTGGAAGCCACTTACAGATTGTTTCTTTGTCTGTTTATCTATAGTTTCCCTTATCAAAATAATTTTGATAAGTACTTGCTTTTCATTAAGTTGAATGATTACATTACAAATCAAAAGATTACAAAGCATGCTTACAAACTAAACTCCCTCTCAGCCTGATACTCCATGGTTGATTGCACAAGATGAAAGGATTGGACTAGAGGAGAAGAACTCGCTCAGTCAATCAGATGTAACAGTACAGGGTACTGCTCCTTATAGGCAAACCAAACCACTGAAGCATCTCAGCTGTCGTCACCATGAAAGCGACATCTAACAACCTAACAACCTGTAACCATTGTTCCTATACAAACACTGCTAATCTTAACCACTGACTTTATACAAAACAAGTGACACACTAAACTACTGCTTTCTCCTTTCATCGGTGCTTTCCTCAAGGTTGATCAGTCCTTGAGTGGGCAGTCCTTTAGCATCAGTAGATTGAACCAGCAGTGTTTACTTCTTAGCAGTCTTCAGGGCCTCATCAGCAGTTTGAAGGACAACAGCTGTTGTATACGGACAGTGGATAGAGGACCATCAGATGTTATAACCACTTTCAAGGGGAAAACTTAATGCAAACAGCTGCTTATTATGAATCCACTGTAGTGATCCGGTTTTGGCTCTTATTATATGTTCCTCTGATAGGGTTTAATCCCAACAATCTCCCCCTGGAACAGATAATGCCAAAACCCTTCATTATTCTGGATCTTTATTGTCTTATCAGAAGTTCCTTAGCTTGTCTTTTAAATTCCACTTCAAAGTCCTTGGAACTTGAGTCATTCTCATCCCTGCACAGTGTAAGTTCAAGGAGATCTTGTAGATCTTCAACACCAAGGCCTAGTGCTTGTTTCCTTGATATGTACTTCACTTCACCATTGGATCTGATCATAGTCAATACATGGGTCTTTTGATCAGACGTCCATTTTAGTATTTTTGAACCCAATGGGTTTCTTGGGAGAGGTTTATTTACAGATGAGTTGGGAGATTTTGGCCTTGTAAAGATTTGTAAAGCAGTATCCTGAGCTTTTGTTAGTTCAGAATTTTCAAACATTTGTTTGAAAGCCTTTTCTATGACTTCATTTGCTGCAGCTACATCTTCTGAACTTCTCTTTCAATCTGCTCTTGTCTCTTTCTTTGATCTAGCTCAATGTCTGAGATGTCTGCTGATGTGTTTGGTGATGATGATTTGTTCAGTACCTTTTTGGCAAGGTCCTGAAGTTTTGCTGATCTATCTTCATCTAAAGCCATTTTATTGATGGCTTCTTTAAAGTACTCAGCTTCTTTTTCTTTTTCTTCTGCATTGGTCAGCTGTTTCCTCTTTTCTTGGTTTATCACAATGATAGAGGTATCTGCTGATGTGAACAGTGGTTTAGGATTAATGACCTGTTTTGGCTCTTTGTGTTCAGGCTTCTTTGGTGAATTAGGATCTGTCATTTTTCTTCTTTTCAGCCTTTCATAAGCCTCATCTGTATACTGCTTTGTCCATTTTGCTATGGCTTTAGCAGTATCCACCTTTGCATCCACCAACTCCTGTTTCTTTCTTTTGTACTCAGATGTAAGGTCAGCAATGAGCTTTTTGTATTTGCTCCAGTTTGGAGCTGTCCTCTTCTTGCTTGGATCATTTTTTATTCTTTCAATTCTGTTTGCCTCATGCTTTAAAGCAACTATTGGCCATTCTTCGAATTGTTTTTCTTCAGCTGGATAGAATTTTTCTTTCATGATGTATGCAAGATATTCTTTTCTCATTTATTTTCGTAGATCTGCTTTGGGTGGTAAATTTGACATTTCTTTGCTCAGATCTCTTGCATAATCTTCCATCTGTTTGACTTTAGTGAGCAAGAATTCCATTCTTTTAGAAATGGCTTTGTCACTTTGATCTTCACATTCAAGTTTGGCTCTTATCTTAGCTTGCCTTGCTTTGAGCTTTAGATATTCATCCATATTTTCTGGGATTATGAAGCCTATGAGAGAAGGAAATCTTATTTTTGACAGATCATCCTCAGTGTAGAATTGTCTCATCTCATTTTTTACAGCTTCCAGTTCCAGTGGATATTTTGCAGCAATAGGATCATATTTGTCATCATTTACCTGAGTAGTTTTTTCTTTTTCTGGTGTAAGTTTTCTCCAGTGAAGGAGTGCTTTTGGGTGATTTGTTGATTGGAGTGAAAATGGCTTGAAGTGAAGTGAGGGTGCTTGGACTGACAGGTGTTGAGACAACCGGTGTTTGAACCACTGTTGTCATTACAACAGATGTTGTAACATCTGATGTCTTCTGCTTTCTAGCAGGAGGTGATGGTGGTGATGTGACATTGATGAGAGCAGTGGTGGATGGCTGGCAAACATCTGTTGAAACAACTGGTGTTTCCACCTCTGTTGTCATTACAACTACTGATGTATCAGTAGATGTCTTCTGCTTTTGAGTAGGTGGTAATTTGGTGGGTGGTGATGTAGTTTTAGGTTGTGATGGTAGGGCAGTGGTTGTAGTGTGTGTTGTAGTGGTGTGTGTTGAAGAGATGGCAGCTGTTTGGCTAGCAGTTTTTGAAACTACTGACATATCAACTGTTTGGATGGAGGTTTGAGATTTTGTGGTTTGAGGTTTGGAGCCTTTGGGAGGTGGTTTGGAAGCAAGCTTTGTGGGTCTGAATGGTGTGGATTTGGGTTCCCTCACTTGTGTAGTGGGCTTCTTCTTTTCATCCTTAGGATTTTCATTATCCTTTGACCCAGAAGTACCCTATGCATTCAGCTCTATATAGGCTCTTTTCTCCTGTTCCCACCTGGCTTTATCCTTAGCCTCTCTATCTCTTTTAACACTTGCTTTTGCTTCTGTAAGTGCATTGGTGGTCTTATCAATTTTCTTGCTACCATCTGGCAAAGGAATATTTTTGGTCATGTTTTCTTTTTCTGGTTCAATATAGAGGACATCTTCTATTCCCTTCTTCTTCCACTGCTTGATTTTCTCCCCCTTTTTGGCATTATCTGGAGGGGGGTTATCAATGAAGAGTTTAGTGGGAGAAGCTTTGCCAGTGGTGTTCAGGATGTGGGCCTTTATAGCCTTGATGTCTGCTTGAGTATCTTTGAACCTGGACTCCATCATGTTTCTCAGCTCTTGAACATGTATAGCATGTTGCTGATCAGCCATTTGTCTTTGGTGTTGGAGCATGGGTTGAAATAAGTTCCACAACTCATTTGCAGCAGGTGCTTGTGGTGGAGCAGGTGATGAGGCTGTCGTGGGCCACTCAAAAAATATAACCTAACTTTACCTATAGACAGGGTAAGTCGGGTGTCGAATCCACGAGGAGCATATGGTTAGTGTTACACGTTTTGTTTGTAAATTTTACTAAACTAACTGATGATTATAAAACTGATATGGAATTAAAAACACATGAAACAAGTTGCAATTAAGAAAAAGATTGAGTTGTAATAAACAATGATGAGAAATGGTGATCACTTCGGGATTCAGATTCTGTAATTACTAATAACCTAGTTCTGATTTTATTGGAGGCTATTGATTGAATAGTAAACCTGTCACATCTACCAATTACCTATGCAGTTCAAAATCTTAATATTAATTGATAAGATAAATATTAAAACAAGCATACATAGGAATCATTCAATCAACAAAAGCATAATTGGATTCAAAACATGATTATAACTCTGACTGTCACTCAGGATTTATCTGTCACACAAATTATATAATCACGCAAATAGTCGGCTGTCACCCAACTACAAATCCAAATCTCAATACAAAACAGAAACTAGAATTAAAGTGTCTCACAAGAATCATTCACCCGAAGTGTCCACCAGAGATTTAGCCGCTCATGATACTCGTCCGATCAAAAGCTTTGTAGAAGATTGAATGCATGATTGACTTGGATGTTGGTGGATGATTGATGATGAATGGTTATCAGAGCCAAAAGATATTATACGGCTGCCCCCCTCCTCATGTTTCACGGCTGCCAAACTTTCGTAGGTTCTAGATGTTGTTGGGCCGATTATGAGAGCCCAATAGAATGTTTAATGGCTGCCCACTAATTCGATGATATGGAGTCCAATAATCGCTGATTCAAGAGCCCACCAAGACTATTTAATGCTGCTGCCAATCTTTGTCATATGCTCCAATAATCCATGGGAATAAAGTGTTAAGATATTTTGAGATTCCAAATTGTATACAGTGGCCCCCAATCTTTCGTGATGATAACTGCCTCTTATCGAGCCCATCCTAAAGCCCACCAAGTAATTGATGGCTGCTCTTTTTCGAGAATATGGAGATGTTCCCTTTGTAATGGTGGCTGCCCATTTGTATGCGTGAGATGATGATGATAAAATGATTATTCCTCCATTAAAGGCTTCCCAAAATTGATGATTTTTTTGTTTATTATTAAAAAAATAATAACAATAGCCTTCCACTATATATGCGTGTATATGCTGCCTAGTTCACGTGGCTCCCCTCTCTTTTCTAATGTGATCCTTATTGATATTGGTGAAGAGTCATTCAATGCCTTTCCATGTGATGTCAGCCCATCATACATGTCCACCTTAGGGTTTTCCAAAAAGTAAAAATCCATTTAACTCCCTTGAAAAGTAGATTATGCGCTGCCAGATTCTCACACAACCGTAACTTACGGCTTACGAGCGTGAGTTACGGTTTGAAGCTACTGTGGACTTTCTTCTATCGTGCATATCAACCGTAAGTTATGCCTGTAATACCTAAGCTACGTTTGAATGTTGCTGTAACTCTTTTGTTTAACATAGGTGGACCGTAACCTACGGTTTCACAACTGTAGGCTACTTCGCGAATCAACACACCCTTTACAACTTCATTCTAACTTTCAATTAATGACCAGAAGGCTCTCGAACTTCATTATTTCTCGTTTCTTGTTCCTTTGAGCTATCTTTCGACCCGAACAACTCCCATTTAACGTGACTTCTCTTTAATGATAATCCGTGTTTGTTTCGTTTCATCACCATGTATTCCAAACTTCACCGTTTTACGCGTTTAACCTGCGAAACCATAAAACCCGTAGTTATCATATTCACGACGCGTAATCACTTAAAACACAATAAAACGCGTAATTTAACACACTTAACGCTCGTGCTTTGCACTCTCCATCAGCAGGTACTTGAGCTGGAACAGCAGTGGATTGTGCATTTTAAGCTTTTAACAATTGTTGCACCATATCCTTTATTTCAGCAACAGATGTCTCAAGATTTTCAATTCTACCCGTCAATTCCTGATATTTTGAATCATCATCCAAATTAATGGAATCATCTGATTCCCCACCAGCAGTGGTTGTATCAATGTGTGACTTAGGAACTGAGTCCCAAAAATCATTCATTGATGCCCCTTGTTCTTGGTTCTGGGGTCTTCTTTCTTCAACACTTGATAACCTTTTTAGGGTACCAGTGGTCAAAACAAACTCACTAGTGGTTACCAGAGGTGCTATGGAAGAAACTGCCTTCAAGGGAGTCTGATTGATGAAACAACTGGCCAAATGTAGATCTGTTGACCCAACATTTGTAGTTGCTGCTCCACTTGAACTACTGTCAGGAATTACTTGTAACTCCTGCAGTGTAACCTCCTCAGTTGTTGCTGGGATAGCAGAGGTATAAGCATCAGACCCAGTCACTTGTTGGAGTGTACTCTCAGTGATAGATGATAGAGAGGAACTGGTTTGTGTCTGAGCTATAGCAACTGCATGCAACAAGGGTATTATGGATTGTGGTAATGTGAGGGGTGAAGATAAGGGTGTTGAAAGAGACATGTCCTTGGGATCAGGACTGAGGAAGATGGATCCGATTGGGTCCAGAGCTTCATATTGTGGGGTCCCTGTGTTTACAACCTGATCCTTTTGTGAGGATGCAGGAGGAGTTTGAGGCAAAGGTGGAGATCTTTCTTCCATCTGCTGTGAGAAAGTAGCAGCAGTGGTTGTAGGTGACATTTGTGTAGTCACTGGCAATGGCTCTGGGATCTCATCTTCCAGAGTTGCCTTTGTTTTGGGTTTGGGGGGCTTTCTGGATATTTTCTTTTTGGTCTTTTTGGTAATGGCAGGTGTGGGTTTCTGTAACACCCCGAAAATGGGTTTGGTAATTAACCCATGTTAATACTAAAAGACGGGTAAAATACCGTTAGTGGTAAAAGTAACCCGGTGAATATTAGGATTTTAAATAAATAAACCTAATATTAAATAAAAGTAGAATAAAGGCTTTTGAGGAAATAAAGTTTATAGAAGGCCGACCTAATGGGACTTAAAATAAACTTAGCCATAAATATTCCTGAACCCGCTAAGTTAACTAGGAATATTAAACCTAGTTAATAAGTGGGAATATGGTTAAAAATAAGTAGGTTGTGGCCTACTTTATAACGAACCAAACACGAGGGGTTAAAGTGGGATAACTAGAAAAGTTATTTAACTACACAAGACACACACACACACACAAAAATGTGTGTTCTGGATCGATCTCAGGAAAGCTCCCATGGAGCTCAACCCTAAACTTCAACAAAACCCTCAAATTGGAGGATCAAACAAGGGTCAAATTCGGATTTGAACACATAGAAACGGTCACCAAGTCAAGAGGATCGTAAGGTATGTCGAATTTCTAACAATCTTGAAGTTGTAAAAATTGGATAATCATCCTAATCGCGAATTAGGCATGGATTAGAGAAGCTATGGCTAGATTAGTGATGTATATTTGCTTAGGAACAAAACCCTAAGTGAAAATCATACATAACATGCTATGGATTGAATGATTGAATGATTTACCACACTAGGTTAAGTGGGTTTTAATCATATGATGAATTTGATGATATGATTGTGATTAGGATCATCATGCATGTTAGTAATCGGGAAATACTTAAACAATTTGCAAGTTTGAGTATTTGATCATAAGTGATAGTGGTGAATTTTGATGTTAATCTTGGTAAAAATAACTAGTTATGAACTAGTTGTAAATGTGTAAAAATGTATGCAACTAGGTGTTTGTTAAAATGCCTAAGTGAAAACTAAAGTGTTGAAAACTTGAAATTAGAGCGAAAACGCGCATTTGAATGATATGGTGATTACGCGTAATATGAAGTGAGAAGGGTTCTAAATATAATGTTGATTTAGACTTAATGTTGTGAACCTTGTAATTTGAAGTGGTTAACTTTAATAAGCTAAGTTAACTAATCATGAAGTCGAATAGTAGTTTCGACGTATGAAATAAGTGAGATGGAATAGTCGTGAATAATTATGACTAATCTAACCATCTTACAATTTGCAATGATAGTTTGACGATTAACAAGCTAGGTGAAAGCTTGGGAACAAAGCGGGTCAAACGAAGAAAGAATGACGGAAAAAGCATAATTTGGAAGTAAGGTAAGTGTAACTTACACTAGTCTTATATTTTAGAATATTCTGTTATCGTATTAGTTACGAATAAGATAAATACATAATTGAGGTATGATGTTCCGGCGTGTAAACGTACGGAACAAGATAGTCGAGTATGACAAGAAACCATGTTGATGGTTTAAAAAGAGTTAAATCGGTAATTTGATCATTTTATGACAAATGGAAAATAACTTTTTGAATGGTTGCCTTATAGGGTAAACTAAAACAAACAATAAGGGTAAAACGGTAAATTGGTCATGCATCGACCATAACTATTGGCTTTAAAAGACACTTATGAAGTAAGCCTTAATAGGCCGAAAAGTGTTAAGAAATGAATTATAAGTAAAGCGACCGCACGATGTAAATCGGAGCGAGTCATATAGTCGAGATGAAAATACATGTCATCTCGCCAATATAATCGGTCATTTAGACCAAACGGGTCAAAGGGTGAAGATACCACCTTTTGATAATAGCGACTAATGATTCTTGTCGAGTTATATGATTTCAGGAATAAATGTAGAAATGATATTTGCATCGCTACTATTTAGCGAATATTATAGCAAGGCATTAAATCAGGTCAATACATTGACCCGAGCCAGGTATGTGTAATAGAGTAATGATTCATTGAGAACGTAAGGTTCAATGAGTATTTAATGAAGTCTTAGATAGACAATGGTTACTTAAGTGGGTAAACCGAGTGTTTTAAAAGAGGGTAGTGGCGTTTTGAAAAGCATATTAACTTTTTGAGCAAGATCATAATTCAAAAGAAGAATCATGGGTCAAACATGCTCTCAAAAGACCTTGTCGTAATTGAAAGACTAAAAAGGACCAAAACGCCCTTGTTAGCTAATTCGAACAAACAACCTTTAAAGGTTGTTTGGAAACAAGTTTTATGATTAAGTAAATACTTAGATTAAGTATAAAAGTTGAAAGAGGTATTATATTAGTCAAACGGTACTATTTGAGTTTTTTGCCGTAAAATAATGATTCGAGAGGTAAAATTTGGTTTATATAGATCACCACATCAAACCCGCCATAAACACAATTGTGGTGGGAGATTATAGGATAAGAAATGTGGTGATGAAATGCTAGAAACAATCGAGAGCGATTTTAGGCTCGAAAGTGCTTAAATACCCTTAACGGGTCAAAATAAGCATACAAGCGAAAACGGGTTTAAATTGTGTAATAAACCTATGATTAGAACCTAATATGGTAGGTAACATTAATTTGTAGAAGTGTATGTAATATAGGAATCAAACAAATACGTTTGTTTGATAAAATGCATAAACGGGTTAAAATTCGGTAAAAAGGTAACGAGTCAAAGGCTTAGAAGTCTCAAAATTTCTTATGTTGGATGTAGGATTTTAACTCCATAAGATGGAGGATTAAATTACGGACGCGTAGGAAAAAGAATCGGGTAAAACGGATCAATAACGAAGAAGTTATCGCCGTTTCCGTGAAATCAGATCGTGCCGAGTATGTACAGCATCAGCTGAAGCAAAAGGCTGTGAAAACAGGGGCTAGGCGTGACGCCTAGGCCCTTGGCGTCACACCTAGCCCCCAAACTCCGAAAATTGTTATTTTTTGTCATTTTTAACCCCTGTACTTGTTTGAACTTAATATTTGACTATCAAAACTAACTTTTAAGTTGGTTTTGATCATAGGTGAATGCCATGAGTGCACGGATGAAGATCAAGCGACGAGCAAGAACCGAACACGATCACGAAATAAGCTTCCGCACTATGTATCGTTATTATGTTAAATGACGAACGTACACATGATATGTTGTATACTTTTAAATTGTAAAAAGTTTTAATAAACCTGAAATTTTCCAATGCATATGTAATCTTAATTACATGATTGTTTTTCGTAAATGATACGTAAAACCTCAATTTTTAAGAACGGGTGTTATAAGTTGGTATCAGAGCCTTGGTTTAAGAGATTCAAGTATGGTGGGAAAACTATGCTTGGACTTAAACCTTATGCTCTTAATAAAGATTGGTGTTCGGTTCGAAGCTTGATCGCAAATCCGGTAAGTACAAGTATGTTAATAGTTTAGCATGCTAAAGTGTTGTAAACAACACATAGGGCTATCGTGTGATACACGTTACCCCAATTAAAATGATTGATATAGTTGATGAAGATACGCGCGTTGACGCGTACAGTAGAAAAAGCCTTGTATTATAATACGGGCGATTATTGAAGTTGACGTTACTAACTTTGTGAATGTTTTAATTGAAGGACACTCGCGTTTGAAGACGACGAGAGTCAAACAAATTGTGGATATGATGATGGAACGGTCCGAAGTATGACGAGAGGAGCATGCTCACCGAGGACTAAATCGCGTAATGACCGCGAACAAGGTTAATGGCAAGGAACGCCCGTTGGGGCAAACATTACCAGGTGCACATTTTAAATAATCGCACAAATAGTAATATGCAACAAATAAGTAGAAATTGAAAGTTGCATATGTAGATTAAAAACTTGGAAAAACCCGAATAGAAAATGTATTCGGGATATTGTTTCCAAGAGAAACAAATAGAGGCGTTACTTACATAGGGCATGATGTGAAAACTATAAAAAGGTCATGTGTGTCATGTGTTAATCGCTTACTCTGGCCAAGTAAGTAGTGGCATATGATACCATGAACTTCTTATGGCAGACACGTTTACATCCGATGTAGTAAGGGCGGTGTGAATGGGACTAACTTAAAAGTACCCAAATGAATCAAATGAGCAAAATAATCGATAATAATGTAAACGCACAGCCGGGTGACGGAAGCGTATTACATTAGGATGATGAGCCCGAGTGAAGGGACAAAGAAGCATGAAAAATGATTTAGACAAGTATTGGGAGGGAGTGTACTTACACTCGAACCCAGAAAACGCAAGCATGAAAAATGATTTAGACAAGTATTGGGAGGGAGTGTACTTACACTCGAACCCAGAAAACGCAAGCATGAAAAATGATTTAGACAAGTATTGGGAGGGAGTGTACTTACACTAGAACCCAGAAAACGCAAGCATGAAAAATGATTTAGACAAGTATTGGGAGGGAGTGTACTTACACTCGAACCCAGAAAACGCAAGCATGAAAAATGATTTAGACAAGTATTGGGAGGGAGTGTACTTACACTCGAACCCAGAAAACGCAAACATGAAAAATGATTTAGACAAGCATTGGGAGGGAGTGTACTTACACTCGAACCCGGAAAATGCGAATATGTCTCTAAACGAGTCGTTTTTGTAAAACGTCAAACTCGAGGACAAAGTCGGAATATAGAAATGAAGCGAGAGGAAACCAGTGAGAATCCTCGCGTAAAACAAAGACTGTAAAAGAGTAAATTCCAAGTCGTCAAAATTGCTTGACATAAATTAAAGATAAAACATTAAACTAAAATTCCGTTTTAGTCAAAAACAACGTTTTATCAAACATATATAGTATGAGATGATTGGGAAATAAACCTAAAACACGACGTGACGCGATCACGGTCAGGAAAGTTATGTGAAATAAAATCACATAGTAGCCCGAGAGATGGGTATAAAGTAACTGGACTAACAAGACTAGTCAATGAGGCCGGTTAAGGTCAATATTTAAATTAAGAAAGTGTTCAACACGCTATCTATATTAAGATTAGCGTGAAATAATCATAGTTGATAAGCGTGTATGACCAAGTGGCCAAATGGCTACTCAGTCAAGCCAATTAATAAAGGTAAGTGAGTACAAAACGGCAGTGATGGTCCATGAGGTCATAATAACGAAAAGTATTGATCGCCTATACTGAGCGATCACAAGGCAACATAAGCAAAGTGTTGGGAAGTCAGATCGAGTAAAGGCACGATAAAAAGGATAAAGCCGGAAGGTATGTGGTAATATGCCTTGTAGAATTCCGTTAATAGCACATCTAGATAGTGCTAAATAAATAAGATAAAATCAGGAAATTCATTTTAGTGGCGAATGCTGTACGAATGAACCAAACGAATAAGTTCGTAAAAAAAAGGGGTCTGTTTGTAAACAGTGAAAGATCTCACTAGAAACATCCAAATGGGTGAAAATAACGGATTCACAAAGAATCCGAAAGTATAATGGCGATGAATTTCGCTAAGTTAAACAAATAAGTCGAAATGACCAGATGGCGTTATTCTGAGTTGCGTAAATTCGCATAAAAGATACATATGTTGTGTAATTAAAAGATGTTACCATATTTGTCTAATAACACTAACAAATGGTCAAAGTGTGAGTAATGCTTAGAAGGTTACTCAGTTTATGTACATTGGGTTGAAACTCAATAAATTATGTAAGAAAAGGTTTCGAGGACGAAACCTCTTTAAGGGGGGTAGACTTGTAACACCCCGAAAATGGGTTTGGTAATTAACCCATGTTAATACTAAAAGACGGGTAAAATACCGTTAGTGGTAAAAGTAACCCGGTGAATATTAGGATTTTAAATAAATAAACCTAATATTAAATAAAAGTAGAATAAAGGCTTTTGAGGAAATAAAGTTTATAGAAGGCCGACCTAACGGGACTTAAAATAAACTTAGCCATAAATATTCCTGAACCCGCTAAGTTAACTAGGAATATTAAACCTAGTTAATAAGTGGGAATATGGTTAAAAATAAGTAGGTTGTGGCCTACTTAATAACGAACCAAACACGAGGGGTTAAAGTGGGATAACTAGAAAAGTTATTTAACTACACAAAACACAAACACACACACAAATGTGTGTTATGGATCGATCTCAGGAAAGCTCCCATGGAGCTCAACCCTAAACTTCAACAAAACCCTCAAATTGGAGGATCAAACAAGGGTCAAATTCGGATTTGAACACATAGAAACGGTCACCAAGTCAAGAGGATCGTAAGGTATGTCGAATTTCTAACAATCTTGAAGTTGTAAAAATTGGATAATCATCCTAATCGCGAATTAGGCATGGATTAGAGAAGCTATGGCTAGATTAGTGATGTATATTTGCTTAGGAACAAAACCCTAAGTGAAAATCATACATAACATGCTATGGATTGAATGATTTACCACACTAGGTTAAGTGGGTTTTAATCATATGATGAATTTGATGATATGATTGTGATTAGGATCATCATGCATGTTAGTAATCGGGAAATACTTAAACAATTTGCAAGTTTGAGTATTTGATCATAAGTGATAGTGGTGAATTTTGATGTTAATCTTGGTAAAAATAACTAGTTATGAACTAGTTGTAAATGTGTAAAAATGTATGCACACTAGGTGTTTGTTAAAATGCCTAAGTGAAAACTAAAGTGTTGAAATTAGAGCGAAAACGCGCATTTGAATGATATGGTGATTACGCGTAATATGAAGTGAGAAGGGTTCTAAATATAATGTTGATTTAGACTTAATGTTGTGAACCTTGTAATTTGAAGTGGTTAACTTTAATAAGCTAAGTTAACAAATCATGAAGTCGAATAGTAGTTTCGACGTATGAAATAAGTGAGATGGAATAGTCGTGAATAATTATGACTAATCTAACCATCTTACAATTTGCAATGATAGTTTGACGATTAACAAGCTAGGTGAAAGCTTGGGAACAAAGCGGGTCAAACGAAGAAAGAATGACGGAAAAAGCATAATTTGGAAGTAAGGTAAGTATAACTTACACTAGTCTTATATTTTAGAATATTCTGTTATCGTATTAGTTACGAATAAGATAAATACATAATTGAGGTATGATGTTCCGGCGTGTAAACGTACGGAACAAGATAGTCGAGTATGACAAGAAACCATGTTGATGGTTTAAAAGGAGTTAAATCGGTAATTTGATCATTTTATGACAAATGGAAAATCACTTTTTGAATGGTTGCCTTATAGGGTAAACTAAAACAAACAATAAGGGTAAAACGGTAAATTGGTCATGCATCGACAATAACTATTGGCTTTAAAAGACACTTATGAAGTAAGCCTTAATAGGCCGAAAAGTGTTAAGAAATGAATTATAAGTAAAGCGACCGCATGATGTAAATCGGAGCGAGTCATATAGTCGAGATGAAAATACATGTCATCTCGCCAATATAATCGGTCATTTAGACCAAACGGGTCAAAGGGTGAAGATACCACCTTTTGATAATAGCGACTAATGATTCTTGTCGAGTTATATGATTTCAGGAATAAATGTAGAAATGATATTTGCATCGCTACTATTTAGCGAATATTATAGCAAGGCATTAAATCAGGTCAATACATTGACCCGAGCCAGGTATGTGTAATAGAGTAATGATTCATTGAGAACGTAAGGTTCAATGAGTATTTAATGAAGTCTTAGATAGACAATGGTTACTTAAGTGGGTAAACCGAATGTTTTAAAAGAGGGTAGTGGCGTTTTGAAAAGCATATTAACTTTTCGAGCAAGATCATAATTCAAAAGAAGAATCATGGGTCAAACATGCTCTCAAAAGACCTTGTCGTAATTGAAAGACTAAAAAGGACCAAAACGCCCTTGCTAGCTAATTCGAACAAACAACCTTTAAAGGTTGTTTGGAAACAAGTTTTATGATTAAGTAAATACTTAGATTAAGTATAGAAGTTGAAAGAGGTATTATATTAGTCAAACGGTACTATTTGAGTTTTTTGCCGTAAAATAATGATTCGAGAGGTAAAATTTGGTTTATATAGATCACCACATCAAACCCGCCATAAACACAATTGTGGTGGGAGATTATAGGATAAGAAATGTGGTGATGAAATGCTAGAAACAATCGAGAGCGATTTTAGGCTCGAAAGTGCTTAAATACCCTTAACGGGTCAAAATAAGCATACAAGCGAAAACGGGTTTAAATTGTGTAATAAACCTATGATTAGAACCTAATATGGTAGGTAACATTAATTTGTAGAAGTGTATGTAATATAGGAATCAAACAAATACGTTTGTTTGATAAAATGCATAAACGGGTTAAAATTCGGTAAAAAGGTAACGAGTCAAAGGCTTAGAAGTCTCAAAATTTCTTATGTTGGATGTAGGATTTTAACTCCATAAGATGGAGGATTAAATTACGGACGCGTAGGAAAAAGAATCGGGTAAAACGGATCAATAACGAAGAAGTTATGGCCGTTTCCGTGAAATCAGATCGTGCCGAGTATGTACAGCATCAGCTGAAGCAAAAGGCTGTGAAAACAGGGGCTAGGCGTGACGCCTAGGCCCTTGGCGTCACACCTAGCCCCCAAACTCCGAAAATTGTTATTTTTTGTCATTTTTAACCCCTGTACTTGTTTGAACTTAATATTTGACTATCAAAACTAACTTTTAAGTTGGTTTTGATCATAGGTGAATGCCATGAGTGCACGGATGAAGATCAAGCGACGAGCAAGAACCGAACACGATCACGAAATAAGCTTCCGCACTATGTATCGTTATTATGTTAAATGACGAACGTACACATGATATGTTGTATACTTTTAAATTGTAAAAAGTTTTAATAAACCCGAAATTTTCCAATGCATATGTAATCTTAATTACATGATTGTTTTTCGTAAATGATACGTAAAACCTCAATTATTAAGAACGGGTGTTACAGTTTCAAAGCAGTGGTTGTGCTGCTATGATCACCTGGAGCAGTGGGCTCAGCAGCAGATACCTGAGGAGCAGTGGTAACTGCTAAATTCTGCTCAGGCACCTCTGCTTTTGTTTTTAAAGGTGTTAACATTCTAGTGAATGTTTCAGGTGTTAAACCTTTTATTTGAAAGTAAACACCTTGTTTGAGCAGATTTTCATTTTCTTTTCCAAATTTTTGTTTAAAATAGTAGCTTAGAAACCTTGGAAAAAGTAGAAATGCTTTGCTATCAACATTTTTCACCAAATCATCAAAGATCTCCTGGGAATAGTTATAATTTTCATTATGTAAAATGGCATAACCCAGACATTGGATCTTTAATGGTATTTTATTAAAAGCAGTTGTTTTATTTGAAACACACATCAAGAGAGTGTGAAATAAAAACCTATGTGCAGAAGGGAAGAAACCTTTTTGTAAGGTATCCCTTTTTGTTTGTTTTGCATACCCCCTTTCCAGAAAATCAGTTTTCAACTCGTTTTTAGGAAAAGAAGTTTTACCTTGCTGATCATCGAGTTTAAAGACTTCTGAAATGGATTGTGGAGTAATTTGAATCGTTTTACCCTGTACGGAAGAGTTGATGGCTATGACTTTATCGTCTTGTTTTTCAAGAGTAGCATTTTTCCAAAACTCTCTCTGGGTTTGTTGGTAGATTGGAGCATCTGCTGTTAGCAAAGTTTTATACTTTGATGCAGTCATGATGTCGATGATGGAATCGAAGGTGTGGTTGTTGGTGGGTTTTGTGAGTAGACCCAAGTAGTTGTGAGGGGATTTGTATGGGATTTCAATGGGTTCAGCAGCCATTTGAGTATCCTCTTTGGGAGATGAGGATGATTTTGATTTTGATTTCATCATTTTGATGAAGAGAAGCGAAGAATGATTTGGGATGAAAGTTGGAAACTACTTTGAGAAGAGAATTTTGGAATTCAATTCGACAGTGTAAAACCCTGTTTGGGGGTTTTTATCAGGGTTTTATAAGAAAAAGGTGAAAGCTGACGTGGCAGCGGTTTACAAAGATCTGATGGCTAATAACTGACCACGTGCCAACTTCTGATGAAAATATGAATAATGGAGGACAGTTGTTTTGGAGAACCACTGATGAAGCAAATATCAGTGGTTACAATGGTAACAATATGAGAGCAGTGGGTGATTATTACTATCAGTGGATAGTATATCAGTGGATAAGACACTGATTTTGAGCATCAGTGCTTGCCAAGAAAATGAAAGATCAGAGGTTGACTTTCAATAGTGGACAGTATTTAGGAAACAGATGTTTGAACAAAACAGTGATTAGGGGTAAGGTAATGGTAAGGATTTGAAATGCTAGTATATCAGCAACTGTTAGTGCATCAGTAGATAAGCTTTTGACAATTATTTTGAGCATCTGTTGTACTGATGAAAGGAATGATTTTATCTTGTGAAATCACAACATCATCTCTAGCATCTGTTGATGTTGATTCTGAAATGTCTGCAAGAATGCTATCCTCAACAAAATACATTTTAGATGCAAATTGTCAAGTTCAACATGTCAGCAGCTTTTATGAGAATTTTCATTCAAGGTTTTGCCACATGTCAATTACACATTTTAAAGCTTTTATAGATTTCTGACAGTGGTTTAGTACCCCAGATGATGAAAACCCTTTTACTGAGGCTACTCATTTTGGGTCATAACATTTTAATTAGAACTTGAGTACCCAAGTATTTTAGGGTCTGTTAACAATCAATCTTTTGCTCAGTGTTAAAACAAACTTGAGTTTGACATGACCTTGACACTTGTACCATTTCCTTTTGATCCATTTTCAAGGATAATATCACCAAAAAATGAAGGTTCTTCACCCTGACAGGTGTTTGAAACTTTCACTATAAAAAACAAGTAAAAGTACAAACTATATTATTCAAAAAAATGAAGAATAATATATCCTGTTTTATTTAAGGAAAACCTTTTCAAGAAAAATAATTGAAGGTTTTTCTAAAAATAGCATCAAAAGGATCTGGTATAATTCCTAATAATACCCATAGTCTCATCAATTTCAAGTTTTTAGGTAAATGATCAGTGGTTTGAAATACATCTTAATAACCACTGTATGGGACCTTTTCCTTGTTGATTGATTGAAAAATGAGGAGACATGTTCTCAAGAGTTTTTGAAAGCCCTGTTTAAAGACTTTGTTACCATGTGATGATTCTGAAAAACTTGTCTAGTCCTCTTGTAAGTTTATTCCCTGGGGATACTATTGTTACCTGAACTTCCCTGACCCAATTAATGCACACAGTTGCTTGATGACCATTGTTACCCCAATTTTTTACTCTTAAGTGTTTTATATTTATACTCTTTTCTTTTGACTTCAAAAGTTTTGAGATAAACACATTTCTGAGTTTTTGTGATTTTCCTTCTTCCCTTTTTACCCTTCCCACTCATAAGTAATGAAATACTTACTGGGAGGTCTTTATTGAAGAAATACTTAATCCATAATCTTTTTGCAGTAATGTTTTTGAGAGATCTGGTCATATTTTGTACATGCATATGTCAAATCTCACATTACATATGATTTGGACTATTTCAACACCTGATTTTCTCAATGTGTTTTTAACAGAGTTGATTTGGTCCTTTTCAACAGGATTCCCAACCTGTTTTTCAACACATAAGATCTTGTAGCTAAAGTTTTAATTTCCCTCTTTTTATGTTAACAAAAACCCTAATGTTATTTAATCAAACATAGGTTTTGTTGACATGAGGTACACACTTTAGCAGCAGCCATAATGGATACAGCACAAAAGTTCATAACAATTGAGATCAATTTTGTAAAGAAGATAATTATACCATAGTTAACAGATATATTTTCAGATCTGAGACCTATAGGTGATTTATATATAACATCACTTGTTGTGTGAATTTTGTGTGTCTTATGACATGTGTCTTGGTTGTTTTACAGAGCTTTTGAATAGTCACTTTGAGCATGATTTCTCGTTACTCTGTTTTTCAACAAAATACAATCAACCTTAGTATCAATGAATTTTTGAGCTGAACTGTTATGTCAAATTGACTGTTAGATCGAATTTGACTGTCCAAGATCTGATACCAATTGTTAGGATCGGAGGGTCTCATGATTGTGTTTGTTTGTATAATTTGAACAAATCAATAGAAATGAACAGAGTTTAAGTGCAGCGGAAATGAACAACAAACTTTGTGAACACAATCAAAGAGAAAAATAATTTTGATAAGTACTTGCTTTTCATTAAGTTGAATGGTTACAATACAAATCAAAAGATTACAAAGCATGCTTACAAACTAAACTCCCCCTCAGCCTGATACTCCATGGTTGATTGCACAAGATGAAAGGATTGGACTAGAGGAGAAGAACTCGCTCAGTCAATCAGATGTAACAGTACAGGGTACTGCTCCATTTATAGGCAAACCAAACCACTGAAGCATCTCAGCTGACGTCACCATGAAAGCGACATCTAACAACCTAACAACCTGTAACCACTGTTCCTATACAAACACTGCTAATCTTAACCACTGACTTTATACAAAACAAGTGACACACTAAACTACTGCTTTCTCCTTTCATCAGTGCTTTCCTCAAGGTTGATCAGTCCTTGAGTGGGCAGTCCTTTAGCATCAGTAGATTGAACCAGCAGTGTTTACTTCTTAGCAGTCTTCAGGGCTTCATCAGCAGTTTGAAGGACAGCAGCTGTTGTATACGGACAGTGGATAGAGGACCATCAGATGTTATAACCACTTTCAAGGGGAAAGCTTAATGCAAACAGCTGCTTATTATGAATCCACTGTAGTGATCCGGTTTTGGCTCTTATTATCTGTTCCTCTGATAGGGTTCAATCCCAACAGTCATGTCTACTTGTTTTGGGAAAAAATAGTGGAAACCTTATATGATTTGGAAAAAAAAACTAGTGAGAATTAGTGAAGATCTACCAAAAGGAACCCCCTGGAAAAAATTTATGGATCCACCACTGATCAGACATCATGGGTGTGAGGCTTTTAGCAAACCGATCTCAAGTAACTTGGCTCGTTTACATATCTAGTATCAACCCCTAAGCATTGGATAGTGTTCTTAATTTCAGTTCAAACTTAGCTCAATGTATATCTAGGAAGTCTAAAGATGATTTGAAAACAATCAGGGTGGCGAGGGCACTCCACAGGTAGACCTGCCCGGGTTCGAAGCCGTGCCAGAACACCGCTGCCACCCTTGCGGGTATGGCTAGCGGGTTCGGCTAGCTAGCTAAACATAAACTCTCTCAATTTTATATTTCCATCTACAAAAACTCTCTCAATTTTATATTTCCAATCTACAAAAAAAAAGGCTCCTCAAAATGTCAATGAATTCGTGGACCTTAGAGGAAGACATTGTGTTGGCTATGTCTTATGTCGCAACTCATCACAAACGCTCATCTACTAGTTGACGGGTTTCGTTTTGGAACCGGGTGTTCCAACAATTTTGTTTCCATGTTGGTGAGACCACCCGAAACGTGGATTAACTAAACTCGCGTTTCTCGTTTATCCATTTCAAATGTTCAAGATTCCATGGGAGGTTCATGAATGTGGAAAATCCGACGAGTTCTCGGAATCGGAAGTCATTCAAGTGGTCCTTCTGGAAGACAAACACTCCTACGATGAGGACTTTGAGCACGTTTTGGCGTGACAAATTATTAGGATATAAGTTTTATTTTTATGTTTTATTTTTATGTAATGTTTAAGTTTTATGTAATGTTTAGGTTTTATGTTTTTTTTATGTAATGTGTAAGTTATATGTTTTATTTTTATGAAATGTTTATGTAATTTTTAAGTTTTATGTTATATTTGACTTTATTTAAATTAACAAAAAATGGTTTATGGCATGGGTAGGCGTCGCCGGTGTTTACTATCTAATAGGTACTTTGAAATAAATTTGACATGACGGGTGTGGTTGGGGCTAAAGTACTATCCTTGAGGTCTTGTGTAATGGGGCGGCATATCACGGGAAAAGAGGGCATAGCGCCCCATGGCGCCGCCGCACACCACTACGGCCAGCGCTATGGGGTAATTTTTTTTCCCTCCCGCGATGTATATCACGGCGTGACCATTCTTTCCCCACTCACACACATATACAGACATACATATATATATATATAAAGCCCCATTATATAATCTCACCACACACTCAAGTTATATAAAGCCCCTTTCTTACACAATCCGCCACTTGTCGCATAATGCCCCACAACTCTCTCCCTCATATCAATTAGTACCATAAAGCTTACATAATCTATTCAAGTTGCCTGGTGCAAAACTGGAAACCTAATTCAGAGAATCAAACCATCCAAAGCACAAGCATAATGCATGAAATAAAGCTTCCTCAAAAAAAAAAAAAAAGTTTACTTCGGATTAAAGTCTCTTGTGTCATTTACTTTCGGGTGATACATCCAACAAACCAAACCAAATGCATGAAATAAAGCTTCCACATATGTTTTGCTCGTGTGATTAACGATTACCTTTGGTGATCTCTATCACATTAAAAAATTAGTGACAACTTTTGTTTAAATAATAAAAAAAAAAGTTTATATAAGATAGGCCAGTGATCGTTACTCAAATCATTGTATATTTGTGTTTGATATTATTCTTAGATTTATCATTATAGAATGAATAGTGTCAGGCAGCTGCCTGACACATATTCATTGGATTATGTTGTGGCGGTGGTGGCTTCATCACCAAATGCGACACACACTCTCATTTGCCACGCTGACAACACCCACTAAAAACCCACCGCCCCTGTTCTTCGCATAGTTCTCTATATGTAAAGCTTCACCTACCAAATCACCTATTCAATTCACACACACACAACATGATGATAAGCTCCTTCAATCCTTTATTTCAACCTCCTTCACTCTTGAATTTGACGTTGGTTGCGATTACTTCAGTGAACACCGTCTTTTCACCGGCATATTACCAGTTCCAGTACATCAACAGCTTGGTCAACGCCGGCAGTGTGTTCTTTCGTAGCAGAAAAGTTGTTTGTGACCGTGTTAATCGAGTTCAAGTTTATTCCGAATCTTTTTAATTGTTTCACAGCTCACAAGTCATTTAAGTCTAATATCATTCTAACAAACAGTCATTATATATAAAAAGAAACCCTCACTTTATTCAAATGTAAGCCATAAGTTGTCTCTACAAACAAATCTATATATTTACATCAAAACTACATAAGAATCGATAAGTAGCTCTGTATGTTCATATAATGACCGCGTATGACATGATTCTACCACATCATATATCCACATACTACAACAAAACAAACATAAAAAAATTGGTAAGAATCGAGAGTACGAGTATGAACCGCGTGTATGATAGTGTGGATGCAATACTTCCTGGCTGAGCCAGACTCGGGTTAGGTGAACCATTCTTTGACGTTGCTTCAGGCCCCAAAGACATCGACGGAGAACCACTAGGAGAGGCCCGTGGGCTTATTGGTAGTGTGTTTGATTCTGTGCCATTGTAGCCTGAAGATGAAAGATGACCCATTAATCATTAAAACATTCACTTTTTATAAAAACAATATATATATATATATATATATATATATATAGAGAGAGAGAGAGAAAGTGTAATGTACATTACGGCTTAACGTACATTACGTACGACAACATGCGTAATTTTACAATCTAACGTGCGTGATTTTGTTCTTTTTCAATTAACCTGGGTTTGATAAATTTCATCCGATTTTTTTCAATTTTCTTTTCCTTTCACTTCAAATTCGCAATTGTTCTGTCAATTTTATCGATTTGGGTTCAAACTTATCTTTGATTTTGAAAAGTTTCATCAAATTGTCGACCATCGAAATCTGATCGTAGAACAGAGGATGAAGGGATATGACGAAACTTTGATTCCGACCGTCTGAAACATGAGGAAGTGTTTATCGTTGGAAACGGAATCGAAGAAGGAGCTGGAATGATGATGCTGAACCCAGGTTTGGAGGTTGAAGAAGATAATGAGATAATCACGCATGTGTATTTAAATAATAACGCATGTTGGTTTGTTTGAGATTATAACGTGCGTGATTTTCCGATGAACGTGCGTAATTTCGTGACGTACTGGTCGTACGTTAAGCTGTAATGTATGTTAACCGCTCTCTCTCTCTCTCTCTCTCTATATATATATATAAATTATGAAATTAAAATCACGTTTCGATATTGTTCCAATAAAGTCACTCAAGTTTCATTTATTGTTTGTGAATTTTTTTTATAGATATTGAATTAAATAGAATATATATGAAGCTTGAATACTATTTAGTGATTACTTTTTTTTTCAAACTTCATATATGTTCCAACTTCCGTTTAGGTTACTTAATATTAAAACTTTTAGCGTTTATAAAAATATTTTAATACAAAGAAAACATATTTGATAAAATTCACTCACAATTCGAAGCTTTCCAGCCCAAAATATTCTTCTCGCGATCAAACACTACTCGATAACCCGTCATGAAGTTTTCTGAAGAAAAAAATAGCCAAAAAGTGTTACATTTTCAGAAAACCAACTTTATTAGGTAAAAAATGAAAGCAATGACGGTTACTTACGCCCAATGATGTTTACATCCTCACTTTTAACGATACCTAAACAGAACACGGATCCACCATCCTACGTAATCGTAACAATTATAAACTTAAAATTCAAAAGAGTTAAAATTAGATAAAAAGTAATAAAATAGCAAAACTTTTGCTTACTTCAAGAGGAGCAACGACAAAGGGATTTGTGACAGCATACTGGTCTCCTCCTTTCATAGTTAGATTCATCAGAGGAGCTTCGAAAGTCTGCTGATTTGGACTGCACAAAAACACATGGTCAACCCGATTAACCCACAGGTCAAACCACACACCGTTTGAGGTAAATAACAAGCCAATATCATAAGTAATGTGTATACGGACCTTAAATCATAGCAATACTCGAAGGGAAGGTCAGAACTTGGTTGACTCCGGGTCTCTTTTGTCTGTGAAGCAAACTGCAACGGCAAATAAATATAAATAAATAAACCATGCCAATTTAATAAAAAAAATTCAAGAAACAAAAACGCACATGTCACTACACGAAACACGACTTTACTTACACTTTCAGTTATAATCTTGTACGCAGGATCGTTCAAATAAGTGAACGAGGTACCAGTGTCAAATATCGCAGTGAAATTAACATTAGTAACATTGTCTCCTACAGTTATTTGTGTCATGCTGATGTTATAACTTCGGCTGGTACAAATTTTCAAGAAACAAAAAGTTTAATACTCAAGAGTCAAAGTCAAATAAATTACGGAGCACCTTCAAAACGGATTAAAATCAACTTACTGAGGAGTATCGAGATTGAGGGGGGTTTCTCCTTGATCTAAGCTGCCTTTATCTCCGAAATTGATTCTTCCCGCACCATCGGGGCCGAAACACATCGAGAACGAATTGGCGGTAAGACCACTGCTGGCTAAGATGCTAGGAACCGATAAGTTCTCGATGCCGAGCCCAAATAGACCGTTGGGGGCTGCACCATCTAAAAACGAGCCAGTTTGAATCATTCCACACCTGCAATGAATTACAATGAGTACGTATAACCGAATATGTATCTAATATGCTCATACAGGTACAGTTTGACTTTCAAGGTCAATATGGACACATATTAAACTTAAATAGTACATGTGTCTTTCTTATTTACTACAAGTGTTAAAAAAAATCACACATGGGAACGTTTGAGTATAGAATTACCATAAAAATCCACACGATTTTTTAAAGATGAATAGTAGGTTTGACCTGAAAAGTCAATGTTCATATTTCTAATGTGTACAGTTTGATTTCTAAGATCAAATAGACTTAACTTCAAAATTCATCAGCCGTATAAATATTTCAACTTTTTGAACGGGTTCTAAAGGATCTTGAATATTAGATATATACTAAGTTTGACATTAAAAGTCAATGATCCAAAAGGTATAGGTACATACCCGAACTTGATCTTTGCATCAACGGGTTTCTCTGAAGTATCATCGGTTATCAAATGCAAATTATCTTCTATCAGGATCCCAGTAGACGAAGTATTACTTGAAAGATAATTGACCTGATATGGACATATATCGGGCCTTGCAGAGCATTGTTTCTTTAGTTTACACGAGTCACTACTGCAAGGAACTCTTTGACTCGTTGTGGACGCGTTAGGGCTGTATATGTTGAAGTCTAGCTGCAGTTGTAAACAAACAATCATAAGTTAAAAATACATACATGCCTTTAAAAAACATCAACAAACAATTAGTAAATAAGTAAAGTTTCTTGAAGTGAAACAAAATTATAATAAATACATACTCTTCCTCTTCTTGTGACCAATCCTTTGACGCAGCTCCGGCAATCACAAGGAATCCAAAACAAATCACTACCCGTGTCGAGCGCCACCAAAAACCATAAACTCGGGGTACCAACAGAGACATTGGCATAATGCAAGCTACCAATTTCCCAAAAAATTCAAGAATTATGCTTACATAAATTAGACAAATTATCAAAAATTCAAGAACTATGTACACCAAATTAAAATTTCAAGAACTATGCATACCAAATTAAAAAATATATATATATTAAAGTTTGTAGAACTTATGCATACAGAAATTAGACAAACTATCAAAATTTCAAGAAGTATGCGTTACACAAATTTAAAGAACAATATTAAAGTTTGGAGAACTTATGCATACAGAAATTAGGCATTTTTTTAACAAATCAAGAACTATGTATACACAAAGTAAAGAAAAAATTAAAAGTTTTAAAAAAAATTTGCATACAGAAATTATACAAAGTAACAAAATTTCAAGAACTATGCATACCAAATTAAAAAAAAAAAAACAAAAACAAAAACAAAAACCAAAGTTTCAAGAACTTTATGCATAAATAAATTTCAAGATACACACATACAGATATCTCATATGAATAATAAGAAAAAAAAATGATTCTTGAATTTGTTCACTGGTTTAACAAATACCCAACTCTGCATCATCACATGATCAGAATTCCCAAAATTAATAATAAACAAAACCCTTTTAAATATTTTATTAATTTAATTTAATCCCAATTCCAATTTTATGGCAAAAAAAGAACTTACAATCCCAGAGACTGAAGCTGATAAGTTTCATTGCCATCAAGAAACGCCAAAGAAGACTCGAGGGTGGCGTCGGCGAGACGGCGGCGATGAAAAAGGCGGTCACGGTGGGTCATGGCAGCGTAATAATCGACTGAACCCATCTGAGGCAAATCACGATCATCAATATCTAAAACCCCTTTGACTGGATCAGAATATCTGTGGTGTATATCGAAGCCAAATGTCCCAAACCCATCGATGAATCTTATTGATATTATTATTAGTAATGTGAAGATCGAATTAGAAAGAAAACCCATTTCAGGTTTGTTTATTGGTTGGAAAAAAGAATATGATATGAGAGTACCAAACTCTGAAAAGAATAGATCGATCTATTATTATGTATGTGTGATGAGTGTGGGTGTGGATATATACATGTATCTATAGTTCTAGAGAGAGAGAGAGAGAGAGAGAGAGAGGATTTACGGAGTTGATTAGCTCCGAAAGAAAGTGGCGAGTCTTTTTTGACGTCTGCGTCATAAATATGAACACGAAGGCAGTTTTTTTATATTTTTTAATGATAAATAATATTACTTTAAAAAAATAATATGAATTCTACTTTTTTGAGGGAGAAGGGGAAATTGACGGCATGTCGACTCTCCGAGTTTTGTTTGAGGATTTCGAGCTCTGTGTGTAATTTCGACGGGTTGAGTAATATTTAATTCATGAGTTTGGATTGGTTTTGATGGGTGAGGATCAGATAGAAAGTTTATTTTGGCTAGGAAGGATAACAAGCGATAGAATTATGACATGTGGCAAAATTTAAAATAGAGGAAGTGTATTTTAGTCAATCGTATCCAATCTTCTTCCTTCTTCTCCCCAGTAACTTCAAAACCCACCATCTTCAACCTTTTCTTCACTTTCTATCTCAATAATCACTACATAGTGCGATTTTTGTCACCAATCAATGATTTAAACACCCAATCAACGAGTTCTTTAACTTTTTTGAAGAAACCCAGTTTAACTTCATACAATATCTCATTTTTTTCCCGTGAATTTGAAGCGAATCACTCGATCCGTTCCATTCGATAGTTGATAAGTCTTTCTATCATTCAAATTTCGTCAATCGTTGAAGAAATCGGCTTCGATCCATGTAAGAAATTCTTGAATTGCATTTTGGGTAAATTACATTTTTCGTCCTTTATGTTTGTATCAGATTGCAACGGATAGCCTTTAACTTCAATAATTACAGTCACAGTCCTTTATTTGCAAATCCCATTACACTTTACGTCCTTTAACACTAATCTGGTTAAAATTTTCTGTTAAATTTATTCACTTAAGGGTATTCTGGTTAATTCATGCTTTTATTAATATTTAATAAATAAAACTTAAAAAAAATCATATACTCGTTATCTTCCCCAATTCCTTAGCCCTAAAACTCTAACCACCACATCTTGCCACCACCACCTTATCCTGCCGCCCAACCTCTGCAACTCCCTCTCTCTCTCTCTATACCTTTTCTCTTCCACCACCACCCTTTTCCGCCAATGCCAGCCTTCACATCAATTGATCCCTAGACACATCAAATTTCACATTGAATTAAATCACTATATACTGAATCATGTGATCTTCAAGTCACAGATTTAACATCTCCAACACACAAACTCCAAAATTCAATTCAATTCAAATGTATGTGTAATCTTGACTTTTGTTCACAAAACAGAAAGTAATTAAAACGTACCTGAGAACACAATACCAGATGAAGCAACAACACACGTCTGAATAACCGTATTCTCCTAGCAGTCCAGCAGAGACGTTCAATGACGGATTGACGGGATAATTCCGAATCCTTAAATAAATCCCTATATGTGTTCATCGAGTCCGTATCTGTGTTGCTGTTGCAGAGACATTCAGCAGAGAGGTTCAACGACCGAGTCCGTGTCTGTGTTCCTGTTGCCTCCGTTTTCGTTATGTTCTTGTGTGGTGATTGAAGATGTTGGTTCCATTGCGGAGATGTGAAGGGTGGCACCGGCGGAAAGGGTGGTTGTTGGGTAGTGGTGAAGAAAATGTATAGAGATTTAAGGGAGTTGCAGAGGTTGGGCGGTGGTTAGGGTTTGCTTAGGAAATTGGAGAAGATGATTTGTATATGCATTTTTTTTATTTATTAAAACATTTAAATAAAAATATGAATTGACCAGAATACCCTTAAGTGAATAAACTTTACAGAAAATTTTAACCAGGTTAGTGTTAAAGGACGTAATGTGTAATGAGTTTTGCAAATAAAGGACTGTGACTGTAATTATTGAAGTTAAAGGCTATCCGTTGCAATCCGGTACAAACATAAAGGACTAAAAGTGTAATTTACCCTTGCATTTTTACAATCTGGGTTTTTGAATTGAGTAATTGCGTTTTACGATCTTGGCGGGGGTCCGGGGGCAGCGCCCCTGGGAGCAGAGTCCAAGGGGCAGAGCCCCTGGCTGGGAATTTAATTTTATGGAAATTGGCTCATTTTCGTAGACAGTTTTTGATCTCCTACTTCTTGGTTTAGACAGTTTTTGAAGTGTTTTTGGTGCATTGCGTTTTAGAGAGAACACTTTTTTGTTTTGTTTTTAGGCCATTCCGTTTTAGAAATAAGACAGTTTTATGTGTTTTCTGACCATTGCGTTTTAGAAAAACACATTTTGAAGTGTTTTTAGTCCATTGCGTTTTAGGTAAAACACATTTTTATGTGTTTTCAGTCCATTGCGTTTTAGAAAAAAGACATTTTTAAGTGTTTTCTGGCCATTACGTTTTAGAAATAAGACATTTCTTTGTATTTTTTTTGCATTGCGTTTTAGGTAAAAACACATTTTTTTTGTGTTTTCAGTCCATTGCGTTTTAGAAAGTACAATTTCTTTTGTGTTTTTAGGCTATTGCGTTTTAGAAATAAGACATTTCTTTGTATTTTCTGGCCATTGCGTTTTACAAATAAGACATATTTTTGTGTTTTTGATGTATTGTGTTTAAAAAAAATCATTTTTTACGTTTTTTTTTTCATTGCGTTTTACGCAAGTGGGCTTTTTTCCATTGCGTTTTACGCAACTGGGTTTTCGAAAAAAATGTTCGAAAATATAGCAATACTATACTTGTTTTAAAGATAAAAAACGCTCGTTTTTTGGTGCAATTTTTATAAAAAAATAATGTCGTATTAAAAAGTTATTAACGTTTAAAAAATGGGGGGGGGGGGGATTGGAGGAGATAGAAACTATTGTCCTGGATTGACTAGAATACCCTTACACAAACTCACGCGCCTCTTTTCTTCTCTTCAATTTCACTCATTTAATTTTAGCCCTTGATTAAATTAATTGATGGTCAAGATTACTTTCTAGCCAAAAAAACTTCTTATTATATCATAACTCTGGTTTTGATTTGTTTATTTTTTAGTTATTTAATTGATTTATTTATTTATTTATATATGTATGTATAAATATATAATTATAATTTATATTTTTATATAGAATATAATTTATTTATTTACTTATTTTTTTAACTGTTTTAATCATCTGTATCTATACTATATTATAACGAGGGTAAATTGTTCTTTTAAACAATAATTATATTTTAGCCCTACATCTTATTACACTTAAATTCATAAGTTTTAACATCATTATGGGTGAAGGGGTATGGTCCCAAATGCGCGCCAACTAAATAAACCTGACCAAGGTCGCGCGCGAGACCATACCCTTCACTGATCAATCTGGTAGCTTTCCCGACCGTGCGCCGACCAAACAGACCTGACTTAGGTCGCGCGCGGGGACAAGGCAAACCTAAGACGAGATCTCATACTTGGCTCCTTCGGTGAAAAACCTTCACTTCGCGCCGACTACTTAGGACTTCCCTGAGGGTCGCACGGGAAACAGAAGCGCAGCTCACCTCGGGACAAGCACAGATGGTACAAGTGGCAGAGCAATTGGCCAATGAGCGTCCAACAGGTTGCACACAATCGTGCTCCACGATTAGCGATCGTACAGGAGACAAGAAGGTACAAAAGAACGCTTATGTGGCACCAATCAGCGTGCGCTGACAACTGCACCATGATCCCCACTTAGCCGCTGATGAGAGAGCAAGCAACAAGGACAATGGTCAGGCCACGTGGATCCAATCAACGTGCGCCAACTCTCTTCTCGCCCAGAAGCACCAACGGTTGTGGCAGAGGACACAAAACAAATATTCCTTGTTGTCGACCTCAAAGCCCAAGGCCTATCAGCCCACCTCCTTCTATACTACGCCGGCTATAAAAAGAGACCTTCTTCCACAGGTTTATGGATCCACTTCCTTGCTCTCTTACTCCTAATTACGTATTTTATCCTCAATACACATACTTATTCTCACGTCCGAGAGTGGTTAAGAGGAGAACCCCCCTATTCCCCTCCTCTTAACGAGCTTAACGGGGTGTTTAGTGTTTTGCAGGAAGATCATCACCACAGCTCAGGCGAGGCAAAGAAGATTAACCTTATTTGTCGAGGCACATACCACAAACTAATTGTCACACCCTGGCTTTGCGGAAGCGTGGTTAATTTGGTGTGACTTCTTAATACCATAGCTTAATCATAACAAGCTATATGAAATAAAAACCATGCAAGATCATCCATAGATTTAAGTTTTAAAAACCGAAGTAACATAACATTGTCTTAGGGACTTACAACATCATAACATAAAACATTGTCTTGAAAAGCATAAACATCAACATGAAATAAACGCAGTTTAAGATTTGTGACTCGTCCAGGAAAAAGTCACATTTCCTAAACCGGGATGACCTCGGAACCCATATGCAGCGGGAAAACATAACATACCGCGCCAGATCTTTAATTCCCTGAAATACATGTAAGTTGGAAAAATCAACAATAATGTTGAGCGAGTTCATGTGTAAGTGAGTAAATAAACCTTTGTAAGTATAAAAAATCCTGGTATGTAGCAAATAAGGAAAAAGAGATCACCAATGGTTTGCAAGGCCATTGATATGTGTGAAGTGCAAGTAGGAAGACTCAAACCTAGCAGATTTCGCGTTTGGGTACAAAGTCACCCCGAGGTCCGTTACGCTGGGCCTGGGGTTGGGCTCGCTACACCCAGATAGATCTACCGCTTACGTCCCTCGGTCCTATAATGAGGATTAATGGCCTCCAGTTCCCGCCTACCCACTCACATGATCTAAATAATAACCCTCCTTACGCTAACCATACCATGTAAGAAATATTCGTAATCATAGTAACATGTATTTCACCCCCGCAGTTAAAAACACTGAAAACAGTTAAGAGAAAAGGGGGACATGAACTCACAGTGGTGCGTCTCTACCAAGTATGTCTCCTGATCAAGCAGCTGTATGACGACCTACACGTACTAATTCTATTAGACGGACGGCCGTGCCTTAGCTTTAAAGTTTAAGTTTTTGGGAAATAGTTAGATAACTATTTCGTGTTTATATTCTGTAAACTTGGTAATTATTTTCCTTCCCAAGGATGGGGGATTTAATACATGTGCGTTCGTAACATTCGAATTACACTATTAAGTCTCACTTAATATATTTTATTTCTAATTCCAAAATATAAATATTCTTCCCAAAAATATTATATTTTAATACATGTAATTTTCCCAAAATAATACTTAGTAATATTATTTTTACTCTAAAAATAATATTTACGTAGTTCACAAAATAATCATAAACATGTACACAAGTGATGTTGTGAAAAATATATTTACTAAATACATATATTTATCACGTTTTATTTTGGGAAATCCCACCTCCGATATTTTGTAAATAAGTCGTGGCGAAACTTATGTTTTGAAAACAAGTCGAAAGATATTTCTAACACTTATAGTGAAAATATTTCTAAGTGTTAGGTTTTTGGAAAAATTTCGCCAGAGTTTCCTCTGTAACTAGAGGTGGCCACGCTTTCAAGCGTATCATTTTCTTTTACAAATCAAACCAACAATTTTCTCAATCAACCATAAGCATTATTCAAACCATCAAACTAGTCAAAATAGATGTAAATCGCAAAAATACATGAACTTGTGGTTTTTCCAAAATATGTAGTATCTTTCCATTATTTTTAGTAGATCTCTTGTATAAATCAACCCAGTTTCGTAAAAGTCTCGTTTTTAAAGAAAATAAATTTCCACAACTTCTTGTCAACATTTACAAGAATAGTTCTTTCGTCAAAACTTTGTGTTACACAAGTGTCTACGCACTTGTGTGTTTACAAAAACACTTTTGGTTATGTAAGATCCGTCTTTAAAAGTATGTTTTCTCTTGACACGTGGTCCTTTGAAAGTACCGCTTGTAGATCCGTAGATCTACTAGTTTTAAACACTATTTCGCAAGTAAAATCGCTTTTACACAAGTTCATGATTCGTGTGTGGTAGAGTTTCATCCTTTAACCCTTGTTACTTCCAAAACAACCTTATGTCATAATCCATGATCGTGACCAACCCGGGTTAAATGACGATCCGAGCTACCACAACATAGATCGGGTCCAAATAATCACACAAATCAATTACTACAAGTTTTACACAACATATGAGCTTTTAACCAACATTTTTAGTGTTTTAAGTAGACTTTTGTGTGTCATCTTGTATGTTTACGAGTTTTAACCGTTACAAATCATATTAACCACTTTAAAATAGTTCGAGAAGGTGATCCAAGCAACTTACTACTAGCTCGAGGCTAGGGAAGAATCTATGCGAAAAACGCGTGGATAAAAGCAATGTAGTGAGGTCCTTCGCCTTCCGATTGCACCAAGGTTCCTTATACGCGATCCTTAACACTTGTATGAGATTGGAAAGGCAAGATCAAAACTCGAAAATGATGGATGGGGGTGGGGTGTGTTCGGCCGAGAGCTCTAGGAGAGGGAGAGGGTGTGTGTGAGTTGTGGTGTTAAGTGTGTGTTATGTTGGATTAAGCTCATTACTTATAGACAAAGATTAGGTTATGGTCCAAAGGATTTTGTGTCATTTAGATACTAAACATATGGATTAAAATAATAATTTGGAGGACAAAGTATGTCCCCCCTCTTGGGGACGGTTGGTTAAGGGGGGGGGGGGTAGCTAGTTCGATTCCAACTAGAAGTTAGGATATTAGTTAGGTTAATCTAGTTAAGTTTAGGGATTAACCCGGTTACTAGTGTGTAGTGTGTTATGACGGGTGTTAGGGTATTCAGGGACCCTAACTGGCTCAGAAAAAGAAAAATAATGAAAATGACAATATTTTCATGTTCCGGGTATAGTCCGGTTGTTCGGTTGGATAGAGATCCGTTAAAGTGCTTAACAAAGCTTTAAGGTGTCGTTATTATCATTTTTAGTGACACGACTTATTCTTCCAAAGTGTCGGGAATATTTTCCTCATGTTTTGGCACTTTATTAGGTAGCTAAATGCTAAATTATTATGTAAAGTGCTGAATTTTTGTGCTTAGATCACGTTTTGGGCACATCCAGTCATTGTAACTTATTCCTAGAGACGCAGTTCTACAACCCTTGTATCCCTACACTTTCTATTAGTGTAGTAAACTATCTCTGGCTCTTACAGGCCTTAGAGGCAGTGCCTGCCTGGTGCTAGTTATGACAGCACGTTTAATAGGTTATCCGTTCATTGTGCTACTGTGTGTTTGGTGCATCAAGGTTGTCACAAAGGTGCTGTAAGCAAAACATGGAGTGTCAGCAAGCAAAGTATGATGCAAGTAAGTACATGTATCAGCATTCAAGTAGCAGTTTATCCACAATTTCAAGTAAGCACAGTAATTAAGCAGTAATTAATTATTAATTAAGTCGTACGGATACCTGGTTTAGTGAGGGTTGTCACACCAATGACCTAGATTAGTTTGGTGTTTCTTCATTGGCGTCCACCGATTTTTTACAATCACCTTTTTTTCATATTCTTCTCTGAGTTGTTCTCGTTTCTCTCGATCAATGGTTGATCAGGGAATTCCGTTTCCACCCCTTGGTGCTCGCCCTCAGGGGAATGTGGCGAATAAAGACTCGTGTAGTTCTGTGGGCTTGTGTGTTAAGCCTGGGTTTAAGTTTGTTTATTAAATAAGCTATAATCTTTACATCAGTTACGACTTTATATGCTTCAAGTTTATTTCTATTCAAACTTTCAGTGAACCGGAATGAAGGAGCTAACGAGAGTATCCTAGTTACATCCCTACGTTAGTTAGAAACTAATAAATTTGGAACTAATTTGTACATGCCCAATAAATTTAACTTTATAAACATCACAATTTTACGATACAGTAATACTTTTACTTTATTTACCGTAGTATTCTATTCAATCATACGATAAAGTAACACTTTTACTTTATTTACTGTAGTATTCTTTTCAATCAAACTAGTTAATGCATGCACAAAAGTGAAAAAGAAAAAGGTTAGTAAGGGTGTCCGGAGTGGGGGCGTGAAACCCACCCGGCACCGCTTATCATCCCACCGCCAACATGTTGCCGAAAAGGGGGACAAAATTGGTGAGTGCATGCCGAATCGGGGAAGGGAGGGAGGTGAGAGAGAGGGTATTGTGGGGTGGGGTCCAATCCAATCTCAACCAATCACACATTTTTTCCTTTTTTTTTAAAAAAAAAAGTTTACCACTACACCAAATGTCTAAACCATTGCCAACACTTTTCACCAAAGTTTAAACACTTTTGTCTGATTAACATGGCGCGCTCTGATTGGTCGGTTTTTAGTTTACCACTCCAAAGTGTTTAACCACTCCTTACACCCTAAAGTCAACTTCATAAAGTGTTTGTGTATCCATCAACACCACCCTTTGTTTACCTATGGTAAAAATATACATTTTTATAAATTAACTTTATATATCTATATATTGATTCCTATTAATAATAAGTTTAAGTTAAAGTGTAATAAAAATAAGTGTAATGAAAAGCAATTTTTAAGGCAACTAAAAGATATCTAATTAATTCCTCT
Source organism: Helianthus tuberosus (assembly GCA_030545235.1). Classification (NCBI taxonomy): domain Eukaryota; kingdom Viridiplantae; phylum Streptophyta; class Magnoliopsida; order Asterales; family Asteraceae; genus Helianthus; species Helianthus tuberosus. Next base: position 5,708,352 of record CM060404.1, on the reverse strand, counting down.
TGTCAAGCCATGATTGATGGCATCGTTTCTTATAAATTTAAATGGTTTAGCTGAAATTTAAACAAATTAGACAGCGAGTTATGATTTTCAAAATAATTACATAAATACGTATAATGATTTTTTACAAAGTAAATACGTTTTGAGAGGATTTAAAAATAAACAAACATTTTATAAAACAATGAAATAGATAAAGGTTAACAAATAAAATGCATAAAGAAATGACACGCATACACGTTTGATTAAAATAATAAAGACAAAAGTAATAAATAATAATAATAATAATACATGAATGACAAGGTCTTGGTGATGTTTGGACCGGACCATCGTCTTTGTCGATAGTTGTTGACACACAAACATAATATAAATTTAACTTTATATAATCCTTTTCAAAAATCTTCACAATGAATCTATGTAAATTAAAGATTTTTTCTTCATTGTTTTAAGAATTTTGTTAACAACCAGAGTTAATTACACGTGTGATACGCCCACATCACGGATAATTTTTTATGAGAAATTGCGGATTGTGCCTTGTAACATGTTAACACTATTCTCGTTCTTCTTCATCACCTCCACCACTCTTGATGATCCCTACACATCGAGTCATTCCTTGTCAGGGACCTCTCATAGTGATGAAGAATTCCCCAAACCACCGCCACCACCATCTTTGATGAAAGGCACAATATGAGCGATAAAAGGATTTGTGGTCATTGATAGAACATAGTCGATTATATTCAAGTAATTGGAATTCCCTCGAATGACAATATAGAGGGTGTTTGGGATTCCTTATTATACAAGTCCTTTTTGACTTCTCTAAAAAGTTAATAAGTCAGAAATTTTGACTTATTAACTTATTCTCTCACAACATAAGCAATCCCAAACAGATTATAACAGTGGTGGACCCAAGATTTTTTTGCAATAGGGTCCATTTTTTTCGGTGTTCAAAATTTTCATGACAAAATGTTAAAATTTTCAGGTCGGTCCACGTTTGGGTCGGGTCATAGCGAGGTTTGAACTAGATTTAAAAAAAAAGAGAAAAAACAAGTTATACAAAGAATTGAAAACATGACATCTTGTTGGTAAAGAGAGGGATTTACCACTATACCGGGTTTTTTTTTTTTTTTCTTTGGTGTCCACCTAATTATATTTATGGGGTCCATATACAATTTAATATACCGAATCTACTAATTTTTTTAAAAACATTGGGGTCCGGAGACCCCGACCCACTCTATGTGGGTCCGCCCCTGAATTATAAGTCCTTTAGCCAACATCTTTTTTGGGTAAAGGGTTTACCCCGATAAATTTTATATCACTCAGCCATCAAAAAAACAAGTGAGGAGCAGAAGTACTCCACAGTTCTCGAGTATGACAACCCATACTCAAGTAAACAAGCGCAAACAAAACGCAAACCGACAAAACAAATTCACTAGACAATCAACAAGGGACGGACACAAAGACTAAAACAAAAACCGCAACATTAGCCTCCATCATCTTCAACATTAGCCAACATCTATCATCAAACAACCGTGGTTCACCATATATCACAAATCAACAACGAAGCTCAAAACAAATAGATCTAATTATGATTCCAATCAACTATGATTAAGGTATTGGTTACATGTAAATAACATCATTATCTCTCAATAAAACAACAAAAATTACCGGTTACAAGCAAATAATATCCGTTGACATGAACCAATAGAAAGAATAAATTTAAAAACAATTCATAATCGGAAAAAACAAATAAAGACGACTTCTATAAACACACAAATCTACATATAGATTTGGAGAGTCTAGGGATTTTAATAATAATAGACAAATTAGTAATAAAGAACACTAAATCCCATGGGCGGCCTTTATGGTGTACGGAGAGGACCAATGCACAAGGCCCGTGATTTCAAGGGAACGTGCTTTTTAAAAAAAAAAATAGTTGATATAGGCCAATTTACAAATCAATTTTTATGGTTTAGAAGTTAGACCAGTGACATTAGGTTTAGTAAGCCCATTTTTTATGGTTTAAATAGTAATTGCGTTGTTTATTGTTAAAGTATAAGGACACATTTTTTCAAGCTCGAAAATGGTACATGAAATCTCAGAGACGTCATTCCCATAATAACGCCAATCGGAATACCCAGGAAATTTGACACCACTTCCATAATTCCACCCTACCACTCACTAAGGGGCTGTTTGACAACTTCTGAATGGTTAAGTGTTGAACCAGTAAGATGTCTGAACCATTAAGAGTCAGTATAATGCTTAACCGTTCAGAGGCAAATGTCTGAAAAATTCAGATTAGAGGTCTTAACTATTTAGACTCTGTATAATTCTTAAACATTCAGAGGAAATGTCTGAACCATTCAAACATTTGCTCGCGAAACAAACAGTCTGAATCATTAAGTGCTGAACCAGTAAGAGGTCTGAAACATTAAGAGCTCTATTAAGAGGTAAACAAACAACCCCATATATCCTGCTTGTCACTTTAGGGTACCCTTGACGAGAAAGAGTATGCTAAATAAGAAAAGGTTGGATAAGTCATTAACTCTTGAATCGAGGACGTGGTTAGTGACCAAATAGAGTGTAGATAAATATAAGTAGATAACAAAGTGTTTCCGATGATATTCCAGTGGTTCGTCAGTGATCAAAATTTGTCGTTCAAAAAAAAAAAAGATAACGTGTTTCGGGCTATGGGGCTCGGGAGGGGGGGGGGGGGGGGGGGCATGTCACATGTGTGTGTATAGCAAATATTTGTTTATTAATTTTTGTTTTCATTTCAAATTAACTTAAATATTTGTTTATTAATTTTCGTTTTCATTTTAATTAACTTAAGAGACCGATTGTTGATGTTAAAAACCAAAAGGTATATGATTGTAAATAAAAAAAGATCACGATATCACAAGCAATTAACTATGATATGGTTGTGAATTCACAAGGATGAATCTAGCAAGTAGGACCCATGTTGTCTGCAAAGTTTGGTCAACAAACTTGAAGCATTCCCCGTTTCGTAATTTTGTCAATATTCTTTTAGCATTGTACGCGTTTAGTTTCATAACACGCATTTTAATATTATTCTTCTAATATATATTAAATTAAATAAAACTTTGATACATGATAAATCTATATCTACTACTTCTAATAAAGCAAAACAAACTTTCTCCACATGGCATGTTCTTACACATGTAGTTGACACGTGGCATCTGAGTGTTTCCCCAGTTTTGTCTTTGAGCGGCAAATTGAATAGGTGGTTTTATTCTACGTTTCATCTTACACCACAATAATTCCCAAATCCTACACAATCTTCTCTCAAATCACCTTCCAAATTATGAATGAGTTTCCATAATTAAGTAGGATTGGTATCAAAAACATCTCTGTTTCCTTTCACAAACCCTAAATTTCCACAAGACGACCTCTCATCCAGTTTCGATCTCTCATCCGAACCAGGAAATTGAATTGGCCGACGCCGGAAATCGTGGCCGGAAAACATGGTGGTGCTTTGGGAACGCGGATTCGGCACTCACACACATGTTTCATTCATCTTTCTCTCTCAATATCAGTTCTTGCTTGTGTAACCCTCATGTGTCCCAGGTAATAGATTTCAAGTTTCTGTTAAATGTAGCAAGGGTTTTTGGTTTCTCAATCAAACAAAATATTTTGTGTTGTCTCACTTTTGATTCGAGATTTCCCCAAACAATCATATCCTACCAGTAGCAATAACTACGATTCCGGCTTGCATTGTGGTATATGTCCGGCGAGTGGCAATACACGGCCTAGATGCGTTCGTGTTCAACCTCTCAGCCGTACTTCTAAGGTTGTTATTGGTTTTATGTTATTTGTTCATTTTTAGGGTTTAATTTGTGAAGATTGATAGGATTGGTGTTTAAGTTTAATGGATTACCTCTTAATTTGTACACATGAATGACAACTCTTAATTTGTTGGTATTTTATGAAAAAAAAAAAAAAAAAACCTTTATTGTATATGTAATTTGATACCATTTTTATGTGTAATATGAGAAACAACAGTTGGATATTTGATATCCATTGGCTTAGCAAGGGCGGAAACCTTGTGAGTCCCTTAAAATGCATAATTCATACTTTCAACTCTACTATTTTACTTGAATCACATTTTTGTTTTTTCAAGTCAATTAAGAGAAACCTTGGTGATACATTTAGGTGTTTCTAGATGGAGGATTGAACTAACAAAGAATGGGGGTACATGCTCTTTTATCTCTTGAAGATACATTATTTTGGTTCTTTTATCTATTTAGTTTTTATTTCCTATTTTATTCCTTAAAGTTCTTTCTCGAACATGGTTCTTATTTGTTGGTTCCTTAATGCCCCTTTTGAAAAAACCGAACAAGGGTAGTGCGAGTATGGTAAGTGGTGGCAGCAATCCATCGCTGCATCAAGCTCTTAAACATCTGCAATTATCAGCTAAATCTGAAACCCACTCCGAGAAGACAGGTAATTTACTGTGCTATGCCTATGCCAATGTCTGTGTCGAACTGGCCTCCAGTGGGTAAGCTTTAAAAAGTCTAATTTTTTTCTACTTAACATATTAAAGACCAAGTCTTGATTAAAGAACTATTAGCAGGTATGTGGCGCCTTTGCAGGGGGTCATATCCATGGATGGGAACACAATGGCTTCAACACCGTTTCAGGTACCGTGCCATATTTTTACAGTAGTGTTACTGTGTTTTTATGTTTATCTTATTGGATGCTAAATGATGCTTTTATTACAACCAATATTAACACATCCAAAGCCAAAAAGATGTGTGACACACTGCTATATTGCAATTCACTACAATCAGCAATTCATGAAGATGAACCCATTTTGGCCAGTTACACGGGATTTGCCACCCTCATGTTTGGGGCCAAACCTTGGAATCTGAATGTCATGCCTTCTACTGAGCTACATGCAAACATTCCACAGTTGATACAAGACAAGGGCCAGGTAGTAGGCATCTTCCCAGGTTACACTACCAGAAAAGACACCAAGTCTTCCCAGGGTAGACTGTTTAAAGCACAACAAAAAAAACTTTTTGAATCACCTTTTTTTAAATTAATCATATAATCTTTAAATATTGTGTCATGATGAATTGATCTATCAACACCGGAGTATCCAGGCATTTATTTGCCCCTCTTCATCATGTTTTTTGGTTTTTGAAATTTTGTGAGAATTTTTACCAGGCAGGGTCACCAATGTCCCGATTTAACTAATGATGCTTTAATATTTCAGACAATAATAATATGCACGGATGCTTCCGATTTCCCTCTGTGAAGTGTGAATGAAGGCTCTTGATTTGAGGTGATATTTGTTCTTTTTAGTTTATAGAATTTGATTATGCGTTTTAAGTGTTCATTTACTAAAACAGACATCGTATCTGATCTTCAAATAGTCAAAGACGGGCTTTAGTCATAGTGTCATTACAGCTAAGGTACATCGATTAGTGGATTTCTTGATTCGTGTAGGGTGGTTTTTCTTTTCTTCCATCTGTGGGTTAAGTGTAGTTTCAGTCATAGTTTGGAGCTTTGAATTGGAGTTTTGAGCTTAAGATGGGTAATGAGTTTGTGGTTCCTGGGTAATTATTGGGTAAATTAAGATGGTAAACCAACTAATGCAGTTTAAATAATCAATGACATGGCTTAAGTTGACTACTTCATGGAAGTTTGTTAATAAGATGAGCAATGGTAATATGTGTGACAACCCGCACTAAACCAGGTATCCGTACAACTTAATTAATGAATAATTACTGCTTAATTACTGTGCTTGATTGAAACTAGCTGATAAACTGCTACCTGCATACTGATACATGCACTTACTTGCATCATACTTTATTTGCTGTCACTACATTTTTACATACGGCACCTCAGTGACAAACATGATGCACAAAAAGCACAATAGCACTAACGGATACACAGTGAACATGCTGATATAACCAGCATCAGGCAGACACTGCCTCTAAGGCCTGTTAAGAGCCTCATATATTTTGGCTACACTGGTAGTGAGTGTAGGGATATAAGGGTTGTGTTACCGCGTCTCTAGGATTAAGATACACTGATTCGGATGTGCCAAGAACGTACTTTAAGTACCAAACACAGCACTTTAATAATTAATCCAGCTTCTAGCTGACTAGTAAAGTGCCAGAGAATGAGAAAATAACACTAGACACTTTCTAAAGTGTCGGGAGAACAAATTGTGTCACTAAAAATGTAATAACGACACTTTAAAGCCTTTTGTAACACTTTAACGGATTACTATCCGACCAGACACCCGGACTTTACCCGGAACATGAAAATATTTCTATTTTCACTATATATATTTTTCTGAGCCAGTTAGGGTCCCTGGTTACCCTAACACCCGCCATAACATGTAACATACCACTAACTAAGTTAGATACTTAGTTAACCTAATTAACTAAACTAATTATCCTAATCACCTACTTAAAATCGAACCAAGGGACCCCCCCCCCCCATAACCGAGTTCGGTCCCCTAGGGGGACATATCTTGTACTAGAGATTGCAAGATCAAATCCTTGTTAATTACCTAGGCTACATATTACCCAATGGGTAATAACACATGATTTCTTCTATAAATACACACTAACCACACTTAACCATTTCCACTAAACCACAACACAAAAACTACTCTCTCTCTCCCTTACCCACTCACGGCCGAACACCCCACCATCAACCACCATACTTTCGGTTCTTATTCACCCCATTCCAAGATCATTCAAGCTTCACGGGTCACGTATTAGGAGCTTTGGTGCAAGCGGAACGCGAAGGACCTCTACCGTTAGCTTTTATCCACCCACTTTCCGTCAAGAATCTTCCCTAGCCTTGAGCTAGAGGTATATCACTTAAAACTTGTTTTTACACTTATCTAAAGTGGGTAAAAGGATTATTGTCGGTTGAATCTCGTTAAAATGAAAGATGATGTTTAAAAGTCTAGTAAAAATACTTAAAGTGGTGGTTAATAGCATATAACTTGTGTAAAAGTCGTAGGACTTGAAATATGTGTTTATCTAGACCCGATCTATGATGTGGTAGCTCGGATCTCCGTTTAACCCGACTTTGTAAGATCATGTATCTTCACATAAGCTTGTTTTTGGTTACCACAAGGGTTAAAAGGCGAAACTCTACCACACAAGATACATGAACTTGTGTGAAAATATTTTACTTGTGTAAAAGTGATTTAACCGGTAAAATGGTGTTTAAAACTAGCGGATCTACGTATCTACAAGTGGTATCTTTGAAGGACCACACTTTAAAAGGATCATGTTTTTCTAAAGATGGATCTTACACTAATAAATATGATTTTATAAACCACAAGTGTGTAAACACATGTGAAATGAAAAGATCCGGCAAATAACTATTTTTGGGAAAAGTGACTAGAAGTTGTAAAGACGGATTTCTCTAAACACGAGGTTTCTACAAGATTAAAGTTACTTTATATAAAGATCTACATATATAAAGGGTGTTTACACTATAGATCCGGAAAAACTACAAGTTCATGCGATTATGCAAATTTACATACTTGTCGACTAGTTTGATGTGTCGGAATTTGCTTGATTGAATAAAGAAGTTGTTGATTGATTTGTTAAAAGAAAATGATACGCTTGAAAGCGTGGCCACCTCCAGTTACAGAGGAAACTCTGGCGAAATTTTCCTAAAAACCTAACACTTAGACTTTTTACACAACAAGTGTTAGAACTATTTTTGAACATACCTTCGAAACATAAATTTCGCCAGCACTATATTTTACTAAATATTCGGAGGTGGGATTTTCACAAAGATTAACGTGATAAATATATTTGTCACAACACTGTTTATGATTATTTTGTGAAAATACATAAATATTATTTTAGAGTAAAAATAATATTTACAAGCGTTAATGATTCCCAAAACTTTACAAACGCTTTCGCCATAAATATACAAGTTACACCGGTAATTATATTACCACTCGTATGTTAAAACGTAACTTACACAATTACGGGAATATTTATGAACGCGTACTTTAACAACGTATTTTGGATAAATACTTATATTTTGGAGTTGAATATATATAAAGGTTAAGTGAGACTTAATGATGGAAAATATTACGCACATGTATTAAATCCCCCATCCTTGGGAAGGAAGATAACTACCAAGTATATACGACATGTAACACGAAATAGTTGTCTAACTATTTCCCGCAAACATAAACTGTAAAGCAAAAGCACGACCGTCCGTCTAATAGAATTAGCACTTGTAGGTCGTTGCACAGCTTACTGTATTGGAGACACTTGGTAGAGACGCGCATTCACTGTGAGTTCATGTCCCCCTTTTCTCTAACTGTTTTCAGTTTACTTAACTGCGGGGGTGAAATACATGTTACTTTGTTTACAAGTACTTTATACACGGTATGAATTACGTAAGGAGGTTTAGATCATGTGAATGGGTAGTTAGAACACCGAGGGACTCGAGCGGTAGATCTATCTGGGTGTAGCGAGCCCAGCTCTAGGCCAAACGGACCTCTCTGAGGCCAACAGAACGGACCTGGAGTGACTTGGTTGCCCAACGCAAAAATCGGCTAGGGTTGTGTCTTCCTACTTGCATTTCACGACATGCTAATGGCCTTGCAAACCATTGGTGATCACAAGTCCTCTTACACTGCTACATACCAGGAAACTTTTATACTTACAAGTGTTTTTACTTACTCACTTGCACATGAACTCGCTCAACATTATTGTTGATTTTTCAACTCACATGTATTTCAGGAAATTAAACGGATCTGGCACGGTATGGAACGTTTTCCGCTGCACTTGTCATGGAGTCATCAGGGTTTAGGGGATGTGTCTCTTTCCTGGACAAGACACAGTCCTTAAACCACGTTTATGTTATGTTTTAGTTGTAATGTTGTTGAACAAGGTTATGGTTGTTGGTTAAAACAATGGTACTGTATTTTGGTTTTCAAAACTTAATGGATGACTTGCATGGTTTTTTTAAATTCATATAGCTTGTTATGGTTAAGCTATGGTATTGAGAAGTCACACCAAAAATTAACCACGCTTCCGCAAAGCCAGGGTGTGACAGCTTGGTATCAGAGCTCTGATCATAGCGAACTAGGATTCTGTCTCGAGTCTAGACTATGATCACTAGGGCTCTCACGAAAACATTTTTCTGCATACCACTTAAGTCCAGATCCACACTTTTTACAAACAAATGTTGAGCACATTTTATTTATTTATAGGCTCAGCTTGGAGGGCTGAGGATCGGTCTGGAGGATCGAGGTGGTTAAGGTAGTTGAGCACGTTGGTTTGTTATAGGATCGATCTGGAGGATCGTGGCTTGGTCTAGGTGACCAAGGTAGTGGGCTAGCAAGGCTAGGAAGAAAAGGCTCAGCTTGGAGGGCTGAGGATCGATCTGGAGGATCGAGGTTTGGTTTAAGTGAAGGATAGAGCAGTCTGGTAGACTGGATGAAATTGGCTAGTAAGACTAGGAGAATTATGTGATACCTTACTTGGTGACTTATGTGATTACTTGATTTATGATTGACTATTTGTGCATGTTTGTGTATATGTTACAGACACATGGATTCTGCAGACACTGGTGGTTCAGGCACCACAGGCCCGAGGCCTATCGTTTCAGACGACATTGAGTCATCGGAGCACGAGGTTTATACGTCAGACTTCACCAGTACGGATGATGACGACTTTCAGCCATTCGCCTTACCCGACGGCGTTGATGAGCTCCCAGTTGATCTTCCAGCCGGGGATCTACCACTCGTTGTGATCCCTGCTCCAGTACCCCTTGCATCATACCCTGTTTTACCCATCGACGACGAGGAGGACGACGTCGATATGTTTGAGGAGGAGCCTTTGGAGGATGCTCAGGGCGAGGCCCTACCTGCTGTTGCTCCCTTACTGATCGCAGATGCTCCGGCTGCGGAGTCACCTGCTCATTCCCCAGTCGCGGACTCCTTTGAGTCTGTGGCTTCTGTACCCACACATGCTCATAGTGCGCAGCACTTCTCCCATGGGTCCGATTCTGACCAGGCTTTTTCTGTTGCTTCCATACCTGGACTTGTTTTTGACCATGACGACGAGGGGGATTCAGATCCTGTGTTCCCACCAGGATTTGATCCTGACCGTGATTTAGAGTTTGTCCCGATGGACGAGTTGATGGAGGATCCAGCAGATCCTATTGACCCTTTTGATCCGATTGATCCCAATGTTGATTTTGACATGGCGTTTGATGATTTTGAGCCTGCCATTGCACCTGAGCAGGCAGCTGCCCTTGACCCTTTACCAGAGCATGACCCTGTGCATGCTGATGTACCTTTTGAGCCCATTGCTGATGATCACCACATAGATGTTCCTGTTGATCCCATTGGTCCTTTACCCATTGTTGCTGTACCTGTTGACCCCCCTTTCGAGCACTTGGCACCCGTTCACCCTGATGTTGCTCCCATATTTGATCCCGTTCCCCTAGAGCCCGGACATGCCCCGTTCGCGGCACATATGGATCCCCCGGATGAGTCTGCCCAGCATGGCTGGATACCGGCAGACGAGGACGTTCCCCCATTTCCTCCACAGATTTCTGTTGCACCACACGTTGACTTTTCGTTTCAGGTTCCTACGTACATACCTCCAGCGGGGCCTGGAGAGGGCTCTTCAGCTCACCCATCAGGGCATGTACCGATGCCCATGCCTTTCATGCCTCAGATGCCGTTTGTTCCACCTACTACTGCTCCTTTTGGTGTGGCACCCTTTGACCCCACACGTGAGCCACTGCTGTGGTCACCGTTTTCCCCTATGCCACCCACTGATCCATACCACAGGTTCCACGTGGGACATACCATTGAGGATGTATTGATGTCATTTGTATACCAGCATGAGTCGCATGAGCAGCGACTACAGGAGTTGGAGAGAGCCCATCTGCAGCCATGTCAGTGCCATGGCCGGGTACCCTCTCCGTTGCAGCCATCACGACCATTACCCCCTGACTATGCTGCTCGTCTTACTACTTTGGAGCAGCAGATTGCTTCCATTATTCGTACACAGCAGGCGATGGAGGCGGACTGGTTACAGTTGCGCCGTTTGTTTTATACCCGTTTTCCTCCTCCACCACCATCTGCTTAGAGCTCATCGGTGCCACTTGGGTAGGCGAGGTGAGAAGGCGGCGATTGCTTTTTGACTGCACAGCATTTTGGGGAGACTACGTTATGACTTGACTTTTGTTATGTACCTGATATTGTATTGATACTGATGTAGTTTTTGACAGGGGTGATGTAGCCCCTAGTGATTGATGATTGTATGTATACACTTACGATGTGGTCTCATTTATATGGCAATCGCAGTTTTCTCACCATATTTGGATTCGTTTGATTACTTGTTTATATTTTATGACATTGGGTGTTGTATGATTGATATTTGTGATATGTGATAACATGAGATGTTATGTGATTATACTATTACTACCGTTATATGCGTGCACTATATTACGAACTGATTTACGTATTATAACAACGGGGCCTTACTACGGCCTAACCAACTTAAACCATCTTTTAGAAGATGCCGCCAAAACGCCCAACACCAATGCCTACTAACGAGGCAGAGCTACAGCAAGTCATTGCAGCTGCCATAGCACAGTACGCAGCATCTCAGCCTGGAGGAAGCGGAAGTGTTAACCAAGGCAATAACAATCCACCTCACGGTAATACCACGCCATTCGAACCTACCATGAACTAGTTGGAGATTTTAGCGATGATGCTAATGCCAAACACATGTTTTAACATACGTGCAGGATGCACCTACAAGCAGTTCTTAGACTGCAAACCAGTTAACTTCAATGGCACAGGAGGTGCAGTTGCCTTTACCCGCTGGGCTGAGAAAACCGATTCTGTTTTACGCATGAGCAAGTGTGCAGAGGATCAGCAAGTCACATACATTTCAGGGCTGTTACTAGATGGAGCCCTATCCTGGTGGAACCTACAAGTACAAACTCTAGGCGAAGCTGCCGCCTACGCCCTGACTTGGGCCGAATTGAAAGAACTGATGCGCAAAAAGTACTGTTCACGCGCAGAAATTCAAAGGTTGGAGACTGAATTTTGGCACCTAAAGATGGATGGACCAAAGGTTGCAGAATACGTCCAGAGGTTTCACGACTTATCTCAAGTGGTTCCTTACATGGTTACGCCTGAATACAAGCGAATCGAGCGCTTCATTTGGGGTTTGGCTCCCCAAATAATAAGCATGGTAACCTCCTCCAAACCAGCGACTATCACTGAAGCCATCGATTTGAGCGTGGCTCTCACCGAGGAGGCGATTCGTCTGAACAAGTTTGGTGATGTTAAGGCAAAGGAGAAAGAGACTCAGGTTGAGTCGTCTGGAAGTAACAAAAGAAAGTTTTCGAACTTCAAACAAGTTGTTAGCAGTGATGGTAAGAGAGGAGCACCAAGCACGCCAGCTCAGGGAGCAGCTGGCAGTGGAAGGAGAGGAAGAGGATATATGGGCACTCTGCCCAAGTGTAGTGCCTGCCAGCGTCACCATTCTGGTCAATGTGGGCTAAAAACATGTGAAGCTTGTGGGAAACGTGGTCACTCGAAGGATACTTGTTGGGTCCCTGCCGGCCGCGGAGGCCAGGGAGGGTATGGAAATAGGAATGATAACCGTGGTGGAAATGGGAATCGCCCACAAGGGAATTTTGGAGGTAACAGAAATCAGGGTAACAACGCTAACCAAGCGGGCGCAGTAAATCGTAATCAGGGAAATGATCAAGCTGGTGGTAATGGACAGAGGCTCGGATGCTATAACTGCGGGGAAATCGGGCATTTTAAGAAGAACTGCCCAACATTGAATCAAGCCCGTGGTAGAGTGTTCCAACTCGAAGCTAGGGATGCACGCCAGGATCCAAATGTTATTACGGGTACGTTCCCTATCAATCAGCGCTATGCATCTGTTTTATTTGATACTGGTGCCGATTATAGCTTCGTATCATTAGAATTTAAGAATATGCTTGGGTTAGCTGCTAATAAGTTAGACATACCCTACTCGATCGAATTAGCTAATGGAAAGTTAGTTGAAGCCGACGATGTAATCAGAGGCTGTGCGATAGAACTGGGAGAACGTGAGTTTACTTTGGATCTACTACCAGTCGAATTGGGAAGTTTCGACGTGGTGGTAGGAATGGATTGGTTATCCGGAAACAAGGCGGAGATAGTATGTCACGAGAAAGTTGTTCGTATCCCAACTGATGATGGTGAGACAATTGTGGTTCACGGAGAGAAGCGTGACACACCGCTAAGATTTATCAGCTGCTTGAAAGCAAGGAAGTGTTTACAGAAAGGATGTGTTGCTTTCCTGGCACACATCGTGGATAAGAAGGCTGCCGAACCAAGGATCGAAGACATCCCTGTCGTAAGGGAGTATCCAGAAGTCTTCCCGGAAGACTTACCCGGACTGCCACCTCAGAGGCAAGTGGAGTTTCACATCGACTTAGTTCCAGGCGCCGCGCCTGTGGCTAAGGCACCTTACAGACTTGCTCCGTCTGAGATGCAGGAATTGTCGACACAACTTCAAGAGTTGTTAGACAAAGGTTTTATCCGACCAAGCTTCTCGCCTTGGGGAGCTCCGGTCTTGTTTGTCAAGAAGAAGGACGGAAGTTTCCGCATGTGTATTGACTACAGAGAATTGAACAAGCTGACGATCAAGAACAGGTATCCACTGCCAAGGATTGATGATCTGTTTGACCAACTTCAAGGTTCAAGCTGTTACTCTAAGATCGATCTTCGATCTGGATACCATCAATTAAGGATACAGGAGGAAAGTATCCCGAAAACAGCCTTCCGAACTCGTTATGGACACTACGAGTTCCTCGTTATGCCATTCGGTTTGACGAACGCACCTGCGGTCTTCATGGATCTAATGAATAGAGTTTGCAAGCCATACTTAGACAAGTTCGTGATTGTATTCATCGACGACATCCTGATTTACTAAAAAACGAAGGCTGAACACGAACAACATCTTAGAACCATATTGGAGCTGCTAAAGAAAGAACAACTGTACGCCAAATTCTCCAAGTGCGAGTTTTGGCTACGCGAAGTCCAGTTTCTTGGACATGTGGTTAATGGGGATGGAATTCATGTTGATCCCACAAAGATCGAGGCAATCAAGAATTGGGAAACGCCTACAACGCCAACCGAGATTCGACAATTCTTGGGCTTGGCTGGCTACTATCGAAGGTTCATCGAGGATTTTTCGAAAATCGCTCAACCGTTGACGCTCCTGACCCAGAAGGATAAGACGTTTGATTGGGGAATCAAACAGGACGAAGCGTTTCAGATATTGAAAGATAAGCTCTGCAACGCGCCAATCTTAGCTCTACCAGAAGGTACCGACGATTTTGTGGTATACTGCGACGCATCGCGTCAGGGATTGGGTTGTGTGTTGATGCAACGCCAAAAGGTCATTGCTTACGCGTCACGCCAACTGAAAGTGCACGAAAAGAACTATACCACACACGATTTAGAGCTTGGCGCAGTGGTTTTCGCTTTAAAGATCTGGAGACACTACCTGTATGGTACGAAGTGCACAATTTTCACAGATCACAAGAGCCTACAACATATATTTAACCAGAAAGAGTTAAATATGAGGCAAAGACGATGGGTTGAGTTACTAAACGACTACGACTGCGAGATAAAGTATCACCCAGGGAAGGCGAATGTAGTCGCCGATGCCCTAAGTCGTAAAGAAAGAATCAAGCCCATAAGGGTTAGAGCTTTGGAAATGATCATACGAACCGATCTTTCATTGCGCATTCGTGCTGCACAAAAGGAAGCTCTCAAGGAGGGAAACCTTGAGGAAGAATATCTCCGTGGAATGGAGAAGCTTTTGGTACCAAACGAGGAAGGGACGTTGTGTGTTGAGAAAAGGATTTGGGTTCCTCTGTTTGGTGGATTAAGGGAAGTTATTTTTGACGAAGCGCACAAGTCACGGTACTCTATCCACCCTGGATAGGATAAGATGTACCAAGATCTCAAAAGTTATTACTGGTGGCCTAGGATGAAAGGCGACGTTGCTGTTTACGTGAGCAAATGTTTAACGTGCGCTAAGGTCAAGGCAGAATACCAGAAGCCTTCGGGACTTCTGCAACAACCTGAGATTCCCAAGTGGAAGTGGGAACAAATCTCAATGGATTTTGTTACGAAACTGCCAAGAACGCCAAGAGGCCATGATATGATTTGGGTGATTGTTGACCGCCTAACAAAGTCCGCACACTTTCTGCCAATCAAGGAGAAAGACAGTACTAGTAAACTTGCGGAAATTTACTTGAGAGAGATCGTAGCACGTCATGGAGTACCACTCTCGATCATCTCTGATAGAGACGGAAGGTTTGTGTCAAGAATATGGCAATCTTTCCAAGAATCTTTTGGCTCACAATTGAATCTGAGCACTGCATTCCATCCGCAAACAGACGGCCAGAGCGAGCGGACAATACAAACGTTGGAAGACATGCTGAGGGCATGTGTTATGGATTTAGGAGGTAGCTGGGATAAACACTTACCTCTGGTAGAATTTTCATACAACAACAGCTACCATACCAGTATTGGTGTCGCGCCCTTTGAGGCCCTATACGGACGCAAGTGCCGATCACCACTATGCTGGTCTGACGCCGGTGATAGGCAGCTTGCTGGTCCCGAGATCGTCCAAAAGACGACAGACAAGATTGCGCAAATACTTAAACGCATCGAAGCCGCTCGCCACAGACAAAAGGCCTACGCGGATCCAAACCGGAAACATGTGGATTTCCAAGTTGGGGAAATGGTGTTATTGAAAGTTTCACCCTGGAAGGGGGTGGCGCGCTTTGGGAAGCGTGGGAAGTTAAATCCGCGCTACATTGGTCCTTTCAGAATTCTGGAAAGAATTGGAACTGTAGCATACAAGTTGGACCTACCTGCTGAACTAAATGGTGTTCACGATACATTTCATGTATCCAATCTAAAGAAAAGTCCAACTCAAGTTGACGTTGCCATTCCTATCGACGAGATTCATATTGACGACACGCTCCACTTCGTTGAAGAACCTGTCGAGGTCACGGATTGGAAAGTTAACAAGACCCGCCGGAGCAGTGTCAAGCTCGTCAAAGTTCGTTGGAATGCCAGACATGGTCCTGAATTTACCTGGGAACGTGAGGACCGGATGAAAGAGAAATACCCCCACCTTTTTCCTAAGAACGCTGCATCTACAAGCAGGACTTAAATTTCGGGACGAAATTTATTTAACGGGGGGAGAATGTGACAACCCGCACTAAACCAGGTATCCGTACAACTTAATTAATGAATAATTACTGCTTAATTACTGTGCTTGATTGAAACTAGCTGATAAACCGCTACCTGCATACTGATACATGCACTTACTTGCATCATACTTTATTTGCTGTCACTACATTTTTACATACGGCACCTCAGTGACAAACATGATGCACAAAAAGCACAATAGCACTAACGGATACACAGTGAACATGCTGATATAACCAGCATCAGGCAGACACTGCCTCTAAGGCCTGTTAAGAGCCTCATATATTTTGGCTACACTGGTAGTGAGTGTAGGGATATAAGGGTTGTGTTACCGCGTCTCTAGGATTAAGATACACTGATTCGGATGTGCCAAGAACGTACTTTAAGTACCAAACACAGCACTTTAATAATTAATCCAGCTTCTAGCTGACTAGTAAAGTGCCAGAGAATGAGAAAATAACACTAGACACTTTCTAAAGTGTCGGGAGAACAAATTGTGTCACTAAAAATGTAATAACGACACTTTAAAGCCTTTTGTAACACTTTAATGGATTACTATCCGACCAGACACCCGGACTTTACCCGGAACATGAAAATATTTCTATTTTCACTATATATATTTTTCTGAGCCAGTTAGGGTCCCTGGTTACCCTAACACCCGCCATAACATGTAACATACCACTAACTAAGTTAGATACTTAGTTAACCTAATTAACTAAACTAATTATCCTAATCACCTACTTAAAATCGAACCAAGGGACCCCCCCCCCATAACCGAGTTCGGTCCCCTAGGGGGACATATCTTGTACTAGAGATTGCAAGATCAAATCCTTGTTAATTACCTAGGCTACATATTACCCAATGGGTAATAACACATGATTTCTTCTATAAATACACACTAACCACACTTAACCATTTCCACTAAACCACAACACAAAAACTACTCTCTCTCTCCCTTACCCACTCACGGCCGAACACCCCACCATCAACCACCATACTTTCGGTTCTTATTCACCCCATTCCAAGATCATTCAAGCTTCACGGGTCACGTATTAGGAGCTTTGGTGCAAGCGGAACGCGAAGGACCTCTACCGTTAGCTTTTATCCACCCACTTTCCGTCAAGAATCTTCCCTAGCCTTGAGCTAGAGGTATATCACTTAAAACTTGTTTTTACACTTATCTAAAGTGGGTAAAAGGATTATTGTCGGTTGAATCTCGTTAAAATGAAAGATGATGTTTAAAAGTCTAGTAAAAATACTTAAAGTGGTGGTTAATAGCATATAACTTGTGTAAAAGTCGTAGGACTTGAAATATGTGTTTATCTAGACCCGATCTATGATGTGGTAGCTCGGATCTCCGTTTAACCCGACTTTGTAAGATCATGTATCTTCACATAAGCTTGTTTTTGGTTACCACAAGGGTTAAAAGGCGAAACTCTACCACACAAGATACATGAACTTGTGTGAAAATATTTTACTTGTGTAAAAGTGATTTAACCGGTAAAATGGTGTTTAAAACTAGCGGATCTACGTATCTACAAGTGGTATCTTTGAAGGACCACACTTTAAAAGGATCATGTTTTTCTAAAGATGGATCTTACACTAATAAATATGATTTTATAAACCACAAGTGTGTAAACACATGTGAAATGAAAAGATCCGGCAAATAACTATTTTTGGGAAAAGTGACTAGAAGTTGTAAAGACGGATTTCTCTAAACACGAGGTTTCTACAAGATTAAAGTTACTTTATATAAAGATCTACATATATAAAGGGTGTTTACACTATAGATCCGGAAAAACTACAAGTTCATGCGATTATGCAAATTTACATACTTGTCGACTAGTTTGATGTGTCGGAAATTGCTTGATTGAATAAAGAAGTTGTTGATTGATTTGTTAAAAGAAAATGATACGCTTGAAAGCGTGGCCACCTCCAGTTACAGAGGAAACTCTGGCGAAATTTTCCTAAAAACCTAACACTTAGACTTTTTACACAACAAGTGTTAGAACTATTTTTGAACATACCTTCGAAACATAAATTTCGCCAGGACTATATTTTACTAAATATTCGGAGGTGGGATTTTCACAAAGATTAACGTGATAAATATATTTGTCACAACACTGTTTATGATTATTTTGTGAAAATACATAAATATTATTTTAGAGTAAAAATAATATTTACAAGCGTTAATGATTCCCAAAACTTTACAAACGCTTTCGCCATAAATATACAAGTTACACCGGTAATTATATTACCACTCGTATGTTAAAACGTAACTTACACAATTACGGGAATATTTATGAACGCGTACTTTAACAACGTATTTTGGATAAATACTTATATTTTGGAGTTGAATATATATAAAGGTTAAGTGAGACTTAATGATGGAAAATATTACGCACATGTATTAAATCCCCCATCCTTGGGAAGGAAGATAACTACCAAGTATATACGACATGTAACACGAAATAGTTGTCTAACTATTTCCCGCAAACATAAACTGTAAAGCAAAAGCACGGCCGTCCGTCTAATAGAATTAGCACTTGTAGGTCGTTGCACAGCTTACTGTATTGGAGACACTTGGTAGAGACGCGCATTCACTGTGAGTTCATGTCCCCCTTTTCTCTAACTGTTTTCAGTTTACTTAACTGCGGGGGTGAAATACATGTTACTTTGTTTACAAGTACTTTATACACGGTATGAATTACGTAAGGAGGTTTAGATCATGTGAATGGGTAGTTAGAACACCGAGGGACTCGAGCGGTAGATCTATCTGGGTGTAGCGAGCCCAGCTCTAGGCCAAACGGACCTCTCTGAGGCCAACAGAACGGACCTGGAGTGACTTGGTTGCCCAACGCAAAAATCGGCTAGGGTTGTGTCTTCCTACTTGCATTTCACGACATGCTAATGGCCTTGCAAACCATTGGTGATCACAAGTCCTCTTACACTGCTACATACCAGGAAACTTTTATACTTACAAGTGTTTTTACTTACTCACTTGCACATGAACTCGCTCAACATTATTGTTGATTTTTCAACTCACATGTATTTCAGGAAATTAAACGGATCTGGCACGGTATGGAACGTTTTCCGCTGCACTTGTCATGGAGTCATCAGGGTTTAGGGGATGTGTCTCTTTCCTGGACAAGACACAGTCCTTAAACCACGTTTATGTTATGTTTTAGTTGTAATGTTGTTGAACAAGGTTATGGTTGTTGGTTAAAACAATGGTACTGTATTTTGGTTTTCAAAACTTAATGGATGACTTGCATGGTTTTTTTAAATTCATATAGCTTGTTATGGTTAAGCTATGGTATTGAGAAGTCACACCAAAAATTAACCACGCTTCCGCAAAGCCAGGGTGTGACAATATGAATACCAGCGGGGAAAAATAGAGCAATTGTAATGAGGTTTGTTATCTTTATGTTGTGACAAAAAGTTTAGTTTTAGAAGAATTTTAGAGCATCCAGTGAAGAGTTTTTTGAAAGGAGTCCCAGCGCGATTTGATTAATATATATGGGCTAATAATTAGGGCAAAATGATCTTATGTTTTGAATCACCAAGGAGATGGAGGAAACACAAACAAGATGAGCTTCTAAATTTTAAAAGTTGCATACTGAGCATCAGGTCGGGGATTCAGGAGCACAAAGAGTGGCACAAGTTCTATGGTCAACTGGGAATCTCGATGAGCCGATTCCTAGCAGGTTCTATTCTATTTTACCGGTAAGTCATGCAGATCATCGTAACATTATGGTTTATTGTAACATAAAACGATTAACATATGTTTATATTTTGTAGGAAAGAAGACTTAAAGAGAAGTTTGACATGATTCCATCTCTTGAAGACCTTCATGCCTTCGAATTAAAAGGGTTTAAGCTCGGTGTAATTGTTGTTGACTTGCATAAAGATAAGAAAGTGTCAATGTTGCAGCAGCTGGCTTTGACTTTACCTAAAGGGTTGACTTTAAACCCAGTTGTAGTGATTAAGAAGATTGGCGAATTGGTGCGTTATGCTATCTTCTATCTATTATCCTCTTTTCAATAATTTTGCAGATTAATTGATTTATTATGATAAGATGTCATGATGTGTAGGTTTGTGATTTTTATAAACTCCCAAGTGGAATTAAGTTATGTGAAAGGGGCATGGGAAGAAATCTACAACATGCATAATGAGGGTATTCAGATGTTGGGCCAAATAAAACACGGTTTTTGTCATCCCCTTGCTATTCTTTTCAAAGTTCCTGCAGATATGGTTGGCATCGACTGTAGGCTTATGGTGGTAAGTTTAACTGTTTGTTGGTCTAAGTCTCTATCTTTGCATAACTAAATTTGTTTATAGATTTTAATCTTTTTTTTTTTCGTTCGGTCGTTAGGGTTTACCCAAGGAAGGAGAGCAGAGAGCTGGAGAGAACCGATTAACACAGACATGTAATAGTTTGTTGAATCCGTAACATTAGTTTACTTTACAGCTTATTACCCGGTGAACCTAATGTCGCAAATGTGGCATGGGGACGCAACAAGAATGCACCAACCGAACAAAGCACCCCCACTTCAAGGTTATATCTCAGTCACACAAGGTTAGTGAGCGATTGAAATCTGATGTATAAACAAGGTTTTAAATAACTTCATCATTAAAAAGAAAGTTGACATGACTAATCCTCCATTATTTGCAATATGCATAGATTACAATTTAGTAGAGAAATTTTTGTAGCTGTGAATGTACCAGAGGTATTTAGTTGCTCGAGTCATAATTCATAGATTAATTTTGCTTTATGATAGCAATGTAAAAGGAGAACTATTAGATGTTGCAAAATGGGTTACTTGACTTACTGATCAAAATGGTAATTTATAGGCATATTTTTTATAAAAATAATCCTTAATATTTTTTAGGTTCCTGCGGTTGAGAGATTTCTACAAAACCTGCCATTGGACACAACAGAAGCTCAAGCAGGGGTAGCAGCCCTGGCAGATCCTCGGAGAAAAGTCACATAACAAATATTTTTAGTTACATCATACTTGGTTGTCTCAATGCTGGTAAATTTCTTATCTTTTTTACACAAATATTGTTGGATGTATTATAAGACTTTTTCAAGTATGTTTATGTGTATAACTGAAGTCACCTTGCAAATCGACAGCCTACTGGTATGTTCTCTAGCACCCAAGACAAACGTGCTACTTGTGGCAAACCAACTTATCCTCTGGGGAAGGTACATACTGATCATATAAAACATGTTTATATGATATATATGATATATAAAGTTGGTTTTTAAATGCACGCATTAGGAGCATAGCGCACGAATCACATGACGCAATGGCGAGCATCGCTACAATTGATGTGCACATAACATGAATGCGGTCTGACGTGGCACCTTATGTAGTCAACCCGTATTTGAACAAATTAGATCGTCGTTTGGGTTTGAGTTTTTTTTTTAAATCTGACTAATCAATTTGACCATTGATTAAGTAATGGGTTTGGGTATTTGAACAAATTAGACCTTCGGTTGAGCAAATTTGACCATAGATGAGAATATCTTATATCTTAGTGTTTAGAAGTTATAATCTAAAATATTATCTATAAATAATAAATAGTTTCTAAAATTCTTTTTTTAATAATGAGCGCTTCAAATACGTGATATTTGTACTTCGCGCATCGGCGTTTGGGATAAAAAAAACGCATGGGAGCACCACACGCTTTTGAAAACAAGGATATAAAACTGGAATTAGAAAATGGGCGGGTTGAGTAACGGTTCAAAATCAAAATAGTAATTATTGGACCTAATAGTATATGGGGTTGAATATTGGTAACAGTGGAGGACCAAATATACCACAAGTCATGTTTCAAGTGCTCCCTTAGAGGGTGTGTTTTTTTATCTCCATAATAGGACTCAAACTCTCATTAGTTGACCAAAAGGCTTAAACTTTCAAGTTATGGTTTAAGGTATTTTAACCACATGTTACCTTGGATTTGGTTATATAGTACATGTTTAAAATAACATGTTAATCGATTTGATACAGAAAGCTGGCACCGGACCGCCAATCGAAGGATTTGGTTGTTAATTACATCAAAACTCGAGCAACGACGACGTGTAAGGCTCTCAACGCTCTCCTTCTTTAAATTCATAAATTTTGAAACTTTTTAACATACATGTGAACTTGATTTAAAAATCTATCATGAGTTTCTCTTTTCTTGAAGAAAGTTGTTGACTTTTAGGAATCTTTGACCCTTTTTATATGTGGGACTCAAAGCATGGAGAAACTCTATTGACATTAGCGGTTTGAACCCTTATGCATCCTGTTAGTAATCTGATGTTGCAATGGTCTATTTGTCAAGACTCCCTCAACAAATTTAGACTTGCTATTATTGCTACTTAGTTATCATGCAGATGGCAATCTGGTAAATTTAGTATATTTAAGGATTTTATTTTAAAAGGTAACATTCCAACTAAGGGGCTGTTTGGTAGCCTCTTAATGACCATTCAGATGCTACCTCTTAATGGTTTAAAACCTCTGAATGAATAAGATGTAACCTCAAGTCTGAATGGTTAAGAGGTAACATATGAATGGTAAATCATCACATGTCACAATCTTCTACCTTCTCATTGTTAAAATTCTTAATGGTTCCATTAAGAGGTAGCCTCTTAATGACCATTCAGAGACTACCAAGCAGCCCCTAATATGGGAAATTTCAAATCAAAATTGTTATTGAGTAAAATGTCATTTTTGTCTCTCTGAGGTTTGGCCAGTTTTGCGACTTTCGTCCCTGAGGTTTGTTTTTCTGCATTTGGATCCAAAAGGTTTCAAATCTTGCCAATTTCATCCGGCTCATTAACTCCATCCTTTTTCTCCGTTAAGTCAGGGGTAATTCCGTCCTTTTTGTTAACTTAAAGGGCGATTCGGTCTTTTTCAGGGGTATTCGGTCTTTTAACATATAGTGAAAAAGACTTAATTGCCCTTTAAGTTAACAAAAAAAGGAAGTACCCTTAACGGAGAAAAATGGATGAAGTTAATGAGTCGGATGAAAATGGCAAGATATGAAACCCTTTGGATCCAGATGCAGAAAAACAAACATTTGGATGAAAGTCGCAAAACTAGCCAAACCTCAGGGACGAAATTGGCATTTTACTCATTGTTATTTTATATATTTTTGTCAGAATCAGATATTAACTGTTTCCTATGCTGACAGATCCAATGAAGGTCGCGCTATGTATGAGAAGTTGCAGTCTCACCCAAATGTGGGCATGAGCAAGAAAGCGCGACAGTTTGTGTTCACCTTCCAGGTGAATGAATGTCTTCAAAGTTTTTTTTTTATTTATTATTATAAGTGTATTACAAATTCAGCTAAATGATGTTTACAAATGTCTCCTTAAATTGGAATGGGATGGCAACTTACTGCATATTAGGCAACTTATATATATATATATATATATATATATATATTTTAGCGTATATAAATCTAATTTTAAGTTGATACACCATGAGTTTTCATATATTCAAGCGCAAAATATAGTGGTATGTTGTGATTTAGCAACTTACTGCATATTAGGCAACTTATATATATATATATATATATATATATATATATATATATATATAGGGTAAGGTTCATGCGAGAACCACCCTTATTGCGAGAACCAATGTGAACACAACCTAAAATAGCTAAAAAAACCTAACCCCCCCCAAGCTAAATGCTAAAAACTAAAACCCCCAAAAAAACCTAAAAAAAACCTACCCCCCCCCCAAGCTAAAATGCTAAAAACTAAACCCTCAAAAATGTAAAAAAATCTAAATTTTTTTAAACATTTTTTATGTTAAATTCGCTACTTTTAGTGTCAAAAAAAAAAAACTTTAATTTTTTTTTGCTTCGAAAAGTAGCGATTTTTTTATAAAAAATATTAAAAAAAAAATTTTGTGTGATTTTTAGCTATTTTTAGGCATTTTTGGTTGTGTTCACATTGGTTCTCGCGGTTCTCGCAATAAGAGGTGGTTCCTAACGGATCTTTGTCCTATATATATATATATATATATATATATATATATATATATATATATATTTTAGCGTATATAAATCTAATTTTAAGTTGATACACCATGAGTTTTCATATATTCAAGCGCAAAATATAGTGGTATGTTGTGATTTAGTTCCGACATACTTCATCAATGCTTTATGTTACCTTTTCATTCTAAAGTTTTGTTTGGTGCTTTAATATTTGGTCCATAAGGTATTTATCTGGCGACCCTTAGATGTGAAGCATAACTTTGGAAATGCCTAGAAAAAAAATGATGAATTACATGGGCTTTAATGCCAGTAGATATTATATGTTTGCGTTAAGCCACCCGCGAAACTCGCGGGATCTTAGACTAGTATCTAATAAAGCAAACCAATGGGGGACACATGTCACCCATTGGTGCAAGCCAACTAAGCAGCCATGTCATCATCCATGTGGCACACCTAATAGTTGAGGATTGAACATACAATCTCATTTACGCTAACACGGTTCTCTCTCCTCTCAAAACCCTAATTCTATTTTCCTCTCTTTTCCTCTGTGACGAACTCGTCGAACACGACGGCGACTAACATCGATCCAATAATTTTGATCATGATTCAACGCATTTGAAGACAAATCATATACGGTATTATCTAATTTCAGTATTTTATGATGGATTATAGGTTTTAATAAGGTTAATTTTGCAGGAAATCAAATCGGCCCTAAGCAAATCGTTGATTTAGCGAAGAGGTATAAGCAATCTTTATTACATAATAGTCTTCATCGACGGTATTCATGCTTGATTCCGATAACCCCATCTTTTACATACGATTTCGTTTTATTTAATCCGATTTTCAGTTTCAATGGTTTTGTTACATTGTTTGTATGTTAGAGTAGCGTAGGCGGTTTATGTTGAAGTTTTTTTTTTTTTTTTTTTTTTTTTTTTTTGTGTTTTAGGGTTTTAAATTCGTTGTCCGTTTATTGTGAGTTGTTGATGTTAATGATGTTCATATCCTATTAGGCTTTAAATTCATTTGTAGAGTTTTTTTTCTCATGGTGTCTAATTTATTTGAAGTTGATGTTTTTACTGATGTTCATAGCCGATTAGGGTTTTAATTCATTTGTACAGTTTCTTTTTCATGGTCTCTAATAGTTGATTTTGATGTTGGGTGTTTTTTTTTTGTGTTTTAGGGTTTTAAATTATTTGTTCATATATTGTGATTTGTTGATTTTACTTTTGTTTATATCAGATTAGGTGTTTAATTTCGTGGTACATTTTCTTTTATAGGGTCTGTAATAGTGTATTTTGATTATTAGGTTCGATAGACATATGTTACTAAGTATATTGTTCACATGTTATTTTTTTTTTGTATCAATTAGTTGATGATTGAGTGTATGTGATGTTACTGATATTATTTTATTTAGTATCCATGTTTGTTTGTTTATTGATTTAAATATGTAATAACTGAAACCAAATCATATACGGTGTAACACCCTGGTTATAATTTAACGTTTAACGTATAATTTAAACTCATAATCATGTAATTATAATCACAATTATACTGAAAATACGGGTTTGTTAAAAAAACTTTTACAATTTAAAAGTAATACAACATAATGTAGTTTATTTCGTCGTTATAGAATATCGACAATACAACGTTGCGGAAGCTTCATTTAACATGTGTTCGGTTCTTGCACGATACTTGATCTTCATCCGGGACTCTTGACATTCACCTGTGATCAAAACCAACTTAAAGGTCAGTTTTGATAATTAAATAACCAATATAACAAGGAAATTAGGAAATCCAACATTGATATCTTGATCCACAATCGATTAATTGAATTCTGGCCTCCACCGTAACTTACGGTGGTCACCGTAAGTTACGGTGGCCTCTGAATGTCAAATTTCCCCACCGTAAATCAGGGGTATTCTACCGTAAAGATTTTAGCTCCACCGTAACTTACGGTGGTACCGTAAGTTACGGTGGCCCCTGCATTCTGCCTTTCCATTTTGCCGTTTATTGACACGAAAACTTTCGTATCTTTCAATCCGCTCATCCGTTTGACCTCCCGTTTCTTCATACATGTTTGTAATTTGATCCCCCATCATATGGAGTTAAAATCCTACGTCCAACATGAGAAATTTTGAGACTTCTAAGCCTTCGACTTGTTACCTTTTTACCGAATTTTAACCCGTTTATGCATTTTATCAAACAAATGTATTTATTTAATTCCTATACCTCATACACTTCTTCAAATTAATGTTACCTACTACTTTAGGTTCTAATCATAGGTTTATTACATGATTTAAACCCGTTTTCGCTCGTATGCTTATTTTGACCCGTTAAGGGTATTTTAAGCACTTTAAAGTTTGAAATCGCTTTCATTCCCTTCTAGCATTGTAATTCTACATTTCTTATCTAGTAACCTCCCACTACAACTATATGTGTATTGGGTTTAATGTGGATATCTATATGTTCCGAGTTTTACCCCTCGGATTACCATTTTACGTCAAAGACTCATATAAAGCCATTCGACCCAAGAATTTACGTTTTTCACTATCTAACTTATCCTAAGCATTTATATAATCATAAAACTTATTTCCGAACCGCCTTTAAGGGTCGTTCGTCCGAATTGGCTTACAAGGGCAATTTGGTCAATTTTCTTCCTTCTTTAACTACAAGGGTCCTTTAAATACTTGATTGACCCAAAATCCGACCCTTTTAACTGTAATCTTATTTATAAACCCATATGCTTCTAAAACACCATGAACATAATTCAATTTATTCGGTTTACCATAAAGATAACCGAATATCTACACTTTAACATGGTCTAACTCTTATAGAACTCCAAATTCTACATGATGAGTTGTGTTATTATACATACCTGGCTCGGATCAAAATATTGACCCGTTTCAATACCTTGCCTTAGTAGCCGCTAAGCAATAGCGATGTACTTATCCATTTGATATTTATTCCTATAACATGTAACTCGACAAACCATTAGACAATATTGTCAAAGGGTGATAATTTCACCTTTTGACCCGTTTATTTACCTAGTGATCTTCGTCACTTTAAGTAAATACCAATTTCATGTATTATGCTAATTTAAAGTCTACTAGCGAGAATACGGAAATCAAGCATAACGAAACGGAATTGTAGTTACGTACCTTTTAAGCACTCTTTTTAAACGCGTATTTCCACCGGCTTGTCCACTTGACGATCCGGATTCCTTGCCTAAAAGAGTTCAATTCACAATCCGTTTAGAACCCTTTTTATAAGTCTTTACGAACAATTTCTTAACATATTCAAATCTGCGTTTTACTCAACCTTTAACACTTTAACCCTCATTTAGGCGTTTTATCAAACACCTAGCGGGTCAGATTTCTACATGGTCTAAACCAAGTTCATGACTTGAGTTTATCACCATAATTAACTTAAATTAGACTACATGTTCATATTTTAACATAAAAAATTTAAAGATTTCCTCACAATTTCAGTTTACACTAGAACAAGAGTGTTAATCCTAGTGTTTATCGAATTCCACTAACATATTAGTCACCCACTATGGTGATTTTGATCCTTACAATTAACATGCAAGAATTTATCAAGAAAGCATCTAGGGTTTGTCCCTACACCTTATATCACTTCCAATTTCGTGTTTACAACACATAATTAAGCTCTACACTCGATTTCAATCACATGCATGAACTTTGAATCGAATCAAAATGACCTAATTTGACATACCTTATGACCCCTTTGACGAGGTGATCACGATTCTATGTTCAGATTCCGATTTCAACTGGATTTTGGCCTTCAATTTGATAGTTTAGTACATGTTAGGGTTTTGGAAGTGAGGGTGTCGCCCCCTTCCTGCTCTTGATCGACCAGGGCCTCATTTGAGGTGTTTTTTTTTTAAACTAATAATAATAGTTTCAAGTTTAACAACATTGGTCCCTCCCTTTTTGTTTAACATTTAATTAAGGTTATTCTAACCTTATTTCAAGTTATTTCTAGACTTGTAGTTAACTAGGTTATAATTTTCCTAGTTATTCATCTTGTTCAAAAACCCGTTTTATTTTAAGTCCCGTAAAATCTCGGGCCTTTTTATATACTTTGCTTTCTCAAAGTATTTCCCATCCCTTTTAATAAATATTAGACTTATTTTGTTAAATCCTAATATTCACCGGGTTAATTTTACCACTAACGGTATTTTACCCGTTTTTACTATTAACGAGGTTTGATTACCAAACCCGTTTTCGGGGTGTTACAAGTCTACCCCCCTTAAAGAGGTTTCGTCCTCGAAACCTTGCTTACATAGTTCATTGAGTTCTAAACTCAATGCGTTTGACCTGAGTAATCTCTTAAGCATTATTCATATTTTAACCAATTGTTAGTATTACCAGAAAAATTATGGTAATATCTTTTTGGTTACAGAACCTCTACGTACCTCATACGACATAATGTAACTTGAAATAACGTAAATCCGTTATTTCTACTAGTTTAGTTAACTTAGCGATTTCCATCGCTTTTATTTATTATCGAACTCTTGGTGAATCCGTTACCTTGACCCGTTTAAAGGTCTTTAGTGAAATATTTCACTTTTAGCAATAATTTCTTTTGTTTTCAGATTTATTTATTCGGTTCAGTTATACCGAATCCACTGCTTACAAGCAACCCAAATTTCTTGATTTGAATTGCTGACCTTAACTGGTCTCACTAACTAGGCTTATTAGTCCAGTTATTTCTACCGCTCGCTTGGTTATAATGTAATTCTACCTCACTTGCATTTCTTGACCGTGATCGTGTCATATCATGTTTAATTCATATCAACCTTTTATTTTCGAAAACATCACTTTTTCGAATATATCGTCTTGCGCTTATTAGTGTCAAGACTTGTAACCTTCATGCTTACTATTCAAATTCCTATCAGAATTTATATTTGTAAAAACGTTATTTCTTACTAAAATCAAAGTTTTAGTTTTAGGATTTTTTCTTTAACTTTTGTCAATTATCCATACCATGATATTGACAGTCCATAATTTATTCTTTTACAATCTTAGTTTTATACGGGGAATCGTAACAAGTTCCCTTACCTCACACTATCGACCCGTAGGTTCCTTCATTTAACCTCGTATACTATTTCATTAAGCTTTCACCTCTTTAAGGCGAGGCCCTTTTTATCCATTTGCTTCAATTTATGACCCGTGGGTCATTTTGGCCCCGTAGACCTTTGCTCTAATTAATATCCCGTAGGTTATGATGATCCCGTAGATCATCTTTTTATTCGAGTCTTTATTCAAATGTGTATACATTTATATACGCATATGGCGTTAAGGCACCCCTTCTTATATTTTAGAATTATTCACCTTTACTTTTTGGATTTCTTTTGACCTTGACCATAGTCTAAGGCTACATTGTTTTCTTTTGAATTATCTTTCCGACTTCTTGACTTCTAACGTCAATTACACGTCAGTTTGCCCTACACTTACCGTTACCCGGTTCTTACCTATACTTCTTTATGTCCCATTACCCGGGTTCTTTTATTTTAATGTTTTTAACATTTTTGTTTCGCTAGTTTGCGTTTTCCTATATATATTCCTTTATGAGCCATCACGTAGGTTCATTAATGTTTCGCGCTTCCATTATTCGGTTTGCGCTTACTTGCACTTCCAAGTTTTTATACTTTATTTATCTCGTTTGACTTGTTCGTGTGAGATTTCATCACTTGTGAACATCAAACTCTGTTCTTTATTTGACCCGTTCAACTTTAAAATAGTTGAGCGTAGTTATTAACATTTCTGTTTGCAAATTCTCATTGTCCTTTTAGTCATGACTCATATTCCGAGTCTTTTGACTTTCTGTTTCGCGTTCCCGTCTCTTGGTTTACGCATTCTTTCCAAATCCTACCCATTCATCGGGTATCTTTACCGTAATCATTTTCAAGTAACCATTTTTATATGGTTTTAGACGTTATTTTAATTTATTTGGTCGTCTTAGCGAGATCCATCGCTTTTATCCAATCAAGTCCTTTATTCTTTATTCAATTCGTTTGACTTGTCCATGTGAATTTCATCACTTGTGACAGTCAAGCTTTTATCCCTATGCCTTAGCATTCCTATTGGTCGGTCTGTATTTTCTTTTTACTTAATCCTTGTCCCTTCTCTCGGGCTCGTTATTCTTACGTAATACGCTTCCGTCATCCGACTTACGTTTACGTTTACCATCAAACGTCTTACTTATTTGATTCATTTGGGTACCATTTAAGTTAGTCCCATTCACCCACCCTTACTACATCGGACATAAATGTGTCCATCATAAGAAGTTCATGGTACCACGTGTTCACTACTTACTTGGCCAGAGTAAGCGATCAACACCTGGTATACATGACCTTTTTATAATTTTCACATTACACCCCATGTAAGTAATGCCTCTATTTGTTTCTCTTGGAAACAATATCCTGGATAGGTATTCTATTCAGGTTTGTCCAAGTTTTCAATCTAAATCTGCAACTATCAATTTCTACGTATTGGTTGCATGTTTATATTCATGCAATAATTTAAACGTGCACCTGGTAAATGCTTTCCCTAACGGGCTTTTCTTGCCATTAGCCTTGTTCGCGACCATTACGCGATTTAGGTCCTTAATGAGCATGCTCTTCTTGTCATATCTCGGACCATTCCATCATCATATCCACAATTCGTTTGACTCTCGTCGTCTTCAAACGCGAGTGTCCTTCAATTAAAACATTAACAAAAGTTAGTAACATCTACTTCAATAATCGCCCGTATTCTAATACAAGGCTTTTTCTACTATACGCGTCAATGCACGTATTTTCGTCAACTATATCAATCATTTCAATTGGGGTAACGTGTATCACACGGTAGCCCTATGTGTTGTTTACAACACTTTAGCATGCTAAACTATTAACATACATATACTTACCGGATTTGCGATCAAGCCTCGAACCGAACACCAATTCTTTATTAAGAGCATAAGGTTTAAGTCCAAGCATAGCTTTCCCGCCATACTTGAATCTCTTAAACCAAGGCTCTGATACCAACTTGTAACACCCTGGTTATAATTTAACGTTTAACGTATAATTTAAACTCATAATCATGTAATTATAGTCACAATTATACTGAAAATACGGGTTTGTTAAAAAAACTTTTACAATTTAAAAGTAATACAACATAATGTAGTTTATTTCGTCGTTATAGAATATCGACAATACAACGTTGCGGAAGCTTCATTTAACATGTGTTCGGTTCTTGCACGATACTTGATCTTCATCCGGGACTCTTGACATTCACCTGTGATCAAAACCAACTTAAAGGTCAGTTTTGATAATTAAATAACCAATATAACAAGGAAATTAGGAAATCCAACATTGATATCTTGATCCACAATCGATTAATTGAATTCTGGCCTCCACCGTAACTTACGGTGGTCACCGTAAGTTACGGTGGCCTCTGAATGTCAAATTTCCCCACCGTAAATCAGGGGTATTCTACCGTAAAGATTTTAGCTCCACCGTAACTTACGGTGGCACCGTAAGTTACGGTGGCCCCTGCATTCTGCCTTTCCATTTTGCCGTTTATTGACACGAAAACTTTCGTATCTTTCAATCCGCTCATCCGTTTGACCTCCCGTTTCTTCATACATGTTTGTAATTTGATCCCCCATCATATGGAGTTAAAATCCTACGTCCAACATGAGAAATTTTGAGACTTCTAAGCCTTCGACTTGTTACCTTTTTACCGAATTTTAACCCGTTTATGCATTTTATCAAACAAATGTATTTATTTGATTCCTATACCTCATACACTTCTTCAAATTAATGTTACCTACTACTTTAGGTTCTAATCATAGGTTTATTACATGATTTAAACCCGTTTTCGCTCGTATGCTTATTTTGACCCGTTAAGGGTATTTTAAGCACTTTAAAGTTTGAAATCGCTTTCATTCCCTTCTAGCATTGTAATTCTACATTTCTTATCTAGTAACCTCCCACTACAACTATATGTGTATTGGGTTTAATGTGGATATCTATATGTTCCGAGTTTTACCCCTCGGATTACCATTTTACGTCAAAGACTCATATAAAGCCATTGACCCAAGAATTTACGTTTTTCACTATCTAACTTATCCTAAGCATTTATATAATCATAAAACTTATTTCCGAACCGCCTTTAAGGGTCGTTCGTCCGAATTTGGTCAATTTTCTTCCTTCTTTAACTACAAGGGTCCTTTAAATACTTGATTGACCCAAAATCCGACCCTTTTAACTGTAATCTTATTTATAAACCCATATGCTTCTAAAACACCATGAACATAATTCAATTTATTCGGTTTACCATAAAGATAACCGAATATCTACACTTTAACATGGTCTAACTCTTATAGAACTCCAAATTCTACATGATGAGTTGTGTTATTATACATACCTGGCTCGGATCAAAATATTGACCCGTTTCAATACCTTGCCTTAGTAGCCGCTAAGCAATAGCGATGTACTTATCCATTTGATATTTATTCCTATAACATGTAACTCGACAAACCATTAGACAATATTGTCAAAGGGTGATAATTTCACCTTTTGACCCGTTTATTTACCTAGTGATCTTCGTCACTTTAAGTAAATACCAATTTCATGTATTATGCTAATTTAAAGTCTACTAGCGAGAATACAGAAATCAAGCATAACGTAACGGAATTGTAGTTACGTACCTTTTAAGCACTCTTTTTAAACGCGTATTTCCACCGGCTTGTCCACTTGACGATCCGGATTCCTTGCCTAAAAGAGTTCAATTCACAATCCGTTTAGAACCCTTTTTATAAGTCTTTACGAACAATTTCTTAACATATTCAAATCTGCGTTTTACTCAACCTTTAACACTTTAACCCTCATTTAGGCGTTTTATCAAACACCTAGCGGGTCAGATTTCTACATGGTCTAAACCAAGTTCATGACTTGAGTTTATCACCATAATTAACTTAAATTAGACTACATGTTCATATTTTAACATAAAAAATTTAAAGATTTCCTCACAATTTCAGTTTACACTAGAACAAGAGTGTTAATCCTAGTGTTTATCGAATTCCACTAACATATTAGTCACCCACTATGGTGATTTTGATCCTTACAATTAACATGCAAGAATTTATCAAGAAAGCATCTAGGGTTTGTCCCTACACCTTATATCACTTCCAATTTCGTGTTTACAACACATAATTAAGCTCTACACTCGATTTCAATCACATGCATGAACTTTGAATCGAATCAAAATGACCTAATTTGACATACCTTATGACCCCTTTGACGAGGTGATCACGATTCTATGTTCAGATTCCGATTTCAACTGGATTTTGGCCTTCAATTTGATAGTTTAGTACATGTTAGGGTTTTGGAAGTGAGGGTGTCGCCCCCTTCCTGCTCTTGATCGACCAGGGCCTCATTTGAGGTGTTTTTTTTTTTAAACTAATAATAATAGTTTCAAGTTTAACAACATTGGTCCCTCCCTTTTTGTTTAACATTTAATTAAGGTTATTCTAACCTTATTTCAAGTTATTTCTAGACTTGTAGTTAACTAGGTTATAATTTTCCTAGTTATTCATCTTGTTCAAAAACCCGTTTTATTTTAAGTCCCGTAAAATCTCAGGCCTTTTTATATACTTTGCTTTCTCAAAGTATTTCCCATCCCTTTTAATAAATATTAGACTTATTTTGTTAAATCCTAATATTCACCGGGTTAATTTTACCACTAATGGTATTTTACCCGTTTTTACTATTAACGAGGTTTGATTACCAAACCCGTTTTCGGGGTGTTACATACGGTAATCTCTAATTAGGCGGTTTGATGATCTATTATAAGTTTTAATAATGTTAATTTTGTAGGAAATCATTTCTGCCCGGATCAAATTGGCGATTTATTGAAGAGATACAAGCAATCTTCATTAGATAATAGTCTTCATTCAGGGTATTTATGCTTGATTCATATAACCCTATCTTTTACATACGTTTTCGTTTTCTTTTACCCGATTTTCAGATTCAATTGTTTTTGATAGATTGTTTATTTGTTAGATTCAATGCGTCTCTTATAGTAGATTTTGATGTTGGACCCTGTTCATGTATTGTGATTTGTTCAACTTACTTTTGTTCATAGCTGATTAAGTTTTTAATTTCTTTGTACATTTTCTTTTTTACGGTATGTAATAGTCGATTTATTGTCAGTTGTTGTTTTTACTGATGTTCATAGCCGATCAGGGTTTTAATTCATTTCTACAGTTTTTTTTTCATGGTATGTTATTTATTGTCAGTTGTTGTTTTTACTGATGTTCATAGCCGATTAGGGTCTTAAATTCGTTTGTACCGTTTCTTTTTCATGGTCTCTAATAATCTATTTTGATGTTGGGTGTTTTTTTTTTTTTTTTTTGTGTTTTTTGGGTTTTAAATTCTTTGTTCATGTATTGTATTTTGTTGATTTTACTTTTGTTTATAGCCGATTAGGTGTTTAATTCCTTCGTACATTTTCCTTTATAGGTTCTGTAATAGTCGATTTCGATTGTTAGGTTCGATAGATATATGTTACTCAGTACATTATCCACCTGTTACTGTTATTAGTATCAATTATTTGCTGATGGAGTGTATGTAATGTTCAGTTTTGTTAGTGCTAAATTAGGAGTGCTATATGTTGATGCGGTTAGTTATAATGGTATTGTTTTCTTTAGTTTGTTGACATTTAGGTGTCAATCTTTATATCTAAGTCCGGTCAAGTTTTTTGATGGTTTATATTTTTTGGCAAATCTTATGTTATAATTAGCCGTTATTATTTTATTTAGTATCCATGTTTGTTTGTTTCTTGATTTAAATATGTAATAACTGAAATCAAATCATCTACGGTACTATCTGATTAGAGTATTTCATGATCTATTATATGTTTTAATAATGTTAAATTTGAACAAAATCAAATCGGCTCGGATCAAATCGTCGTTTTAGTGAAGAGGTTTAAGCAATCTTCATTAGATAATAGTGTTCATTGATGACCGACGGTTTGTTTGTTTTTTTTCTTCGTTTTTTAGGGTTTTAATTTATTTCTTCTTGTATTCTGATTTGTTGATGTTACTGTTGTTCATAGCTGATTGGGGGTTTAATTTTTTTTGTTGAGTTTATTATATGGTGTCTGTAACAGTTGAAGTTGGTGCGGTTACTTGTAATGGTGCTATTTTGTTTAGTTTGTTGACATTTTAGTTTGAAACTGTATTTTAAAGTTTTGTACTTCTTTTTGATGGTTTATATTTTTGCAAATGTTATGTTAAAATTATCCGTTTTTTTAATATTTATATTTGTTTATTTCTTTAACTAAATATTTAATAACTGAATACTTTTTTGATATCGTTTGATATTTTCTTTGATGTAAAAATTGACTGTCGTTTGTTACCGATATTTGTTATATGTACCTGTTTTGATATACAATTTGGGGTTGTGAAAGACAACAACTTTGGAAGCGAGATGGTGTACGGATTCGCTACGCGTGTGTGGAAGTGCGACAGAAAATCGTTGGTGAGTGTTGAAATTATAATCATTTAAAGAAAAAAAATTAAGATGTTTTAATATAACACTTTGTGATTACTGTTATTATAATTGCATTTAACGATACTTATATTTTCCGTTGCAGAAACTTCCTGCTGACTATGGTGACTGGATTACGAAGTTTGGTTATCCAGAGAAAAATGCAATCATCAGGACCCTTGATGGGAGGACCTTTGAAGTCAAAGTGTTCAAACTTGCAGGCGACTTTTTTTTTACAATGGCTGGTTTGATGTTGTCACATCTTTGAAATTACCGGACGATTCGTGGGTTGTTTGTCAGTATGAAGAAGCTTTATCTTTGTTCCGCCTATTCCACTTTTATCAAGACATTTCTCTAGCACCATCTAACTACTTCTACTACAAACCTAAAAATGATTTTAAAGACCGAGACGACTGCATGGTAATTGAACTTATACGTTTTTAAATTATTTTATCTTTGCGTTCATTCATTTTTTTCTATTTCGGCTATACCATTGATCCTGATACTGTTTTATTCTTTGTGTAGTATGTGAATAGGTTGTTTGTTCATCACTCTATGCTGAATATCTGTCCTTCAGATCCGGTTTTGATTCGTTCTGCTGGAAATCGTAAATGGGTTGTTCGGATGGAAATTTTAGACCATAACATTTACATTACCACAGGTTGGAGTCGGATCAAGGAGGAGATGTCGATAACTGATGATCATTTGTTGGTATTTGAAATGATTGATCGTAAGACGTTTGATTTGAGTGTTTTTTGTTGTAAGCCTGCCCTTCTAACTTACCCGCCTGAACTTTCTGTTATCAAAAAACAACCAAGTGATGGCGTAATTGAAGTGTCTGATGATGAGGTGCCTGATGCGGTTGCTGCACCTGTATTTGAACAGAGTGTTGATGACGAAGTACCGGTTACTTTTGTTGTTGACAATCATTACGTAAGTTTGTATTATTTACTTCTTCATACCATTAATGTATGTTAAGTGAATCCAGTTTAAATCATTAGTTGTAGGAAAAGCAGTTTTAATGGTATGTATTATTAACATTTATATTCTCATCTGTAGCGTCTGAAGAAGAAGTGGGCTCAAACTCATGGTTTAGATCGAAAGATGGATTTGATCATCAAGGACAGCGCTGGTCGAACTTGGGATGTAGCTATTGGTAAGGAGTTCTCGCAAGGCTGTCCGCGATTCAATGTGACCGGTATGAGGGAGTTTGTTAGAGACAAACGGTTGGTATACGGTTCTTCGTTTCAGATGGTATTTGTTAAAAGTAAAGGTATGTTGCTTTATAACTGACTTGGTGAAGGTACATGGTATGTTTTGGTACTATTTTCAAGCTGTGGTCGTTAGTATACATTTAATGGTAGGTTTTTGTTGTGGTTGTTACGTTAAACATATGTGATGGTAGATGTTGCTGACACTTTTTTTGGGCCGTTTATATGTGTGGCCGAAGAACTTAGTTTTTGAACATATTTGATTATAGATTGGTAGACGTTAATGTTATTGGTTTTGCTACATGTTTGTGGTTAATATTCTATCTTTTTGTGAAATAATTAGTGCTTCAAAATTGTATGTATCTTAATTTAGGAATCAAGTAAAGTATTCATCATATTAAACATCATTTAAGTACATTGTTTGATTAGTGCCAACTCTATTATTTTATTAAATATTACGTAAAACAAAAATTTAATATGATTTTGTTTCCTTTTTTAAATTGTATAACTGACTATAATTAATTTTTTAATAAAACCGTTCCATTTTAATCAATTTAGAGTTTTCCTAACCTTCATTGAATATCTACAATTGGAAATTTTATTTTAAATATGCTACTATTTTATACATAAAAAGGTTTGGTTAGTGAAATAAAAATTTATAAAGGAAATAAAATAAAGTTTGTACACTGAAATAATTGAAATATTTTTTGACATACAGTTTAATTAATTATTTATATCAAATTGGTTTTTATTTTATTTTAATGAACATTATTAAGGTTGTTTTATTTAAATTTGGAAATTAAAAACAAATTTTCAAACTTATATATGTAAATTTTTTAAAATCGTTGCTGACATATAATATTTTGTATTTAAACAATTAAGTTTAGTAAAAAAAATCCTAAATTAACTACATATATATTACCAAAAAAACTAAACAACCGTATGCTAAATTATATGGCATTTTTTAATTTTCTTTGGTTGGTCAAAAACCTGAATTTTCAACCGTTTTACAGTTTGAGTTTACCTTTTTAATATTAAATTTGATGTATAAGATGTGGTAATTTTTTAGGGTGGTATTTCATTTTGTGTTGTTTTTCATGCATTCCTTTTAGGTATACGAAAAAGTTGGTGCCTAATCTTTTTGAGATTTGTATTTTTTTTTAGAAATGTCAATCCATTTCTAAAAATACTAATTTGTTAACTTAGGTAACATATTTTTATATTACTCAACTGATATTTCAACTTGAAAAAAATAATTAAACGAAATTTGTATATATATTCACTTAATTCATTCAATTTATTCACTTATAAATCATTTTTTAACTTCAATCATCTATAGTTGGTTTTGAATCTTTTGAATGACTGATAACTTGAATTAGTGCTGAATGTGTCTATTTAGTGCCTTTTTGCCTTGATTCGTTTTATATAATTTTATTACATTTTTGTAGTAATTTGCTTAATTTTAGAAATTACAGATCTAATTCGTATATTTTGATTACATGTAGTGTTTTCAGAATCTATACTATCTATTAAGGGAGATTACAGGATGACCTCTATTTGCCTACGTATCATGTTTTTAGCTATTAATGAAGAGAGGAAAACACAAAGGATGTGTCAAAGACAGTTTAGATGATTGATGCGCGTGAAGTGTTATATATATTAGGTGTATATTTTAAGCCCCTTTAACACTTATTTTAGCCAAGTTTTAAATTTATAAAACACGATATTTTACTAACACTAAACACACATATGGGCAAGTGCACCCATCGTGAGCGTAGTATAGCGTTGGTAAGATACCGAGGTCGTCCAAGGACACAAGAGCTTTTAGTACCGGTTTATCCTCAACGTCTAACCAAAATAAAAAGTTTAGAAAAATGTTTTAAACTAAGAAAAGTAAAAACTAACTAAAATGCTGAAAATAAAAAATAAAAGAAAAACAGATAGACAAGATGAATCACTTGGTTCCGACTCGTATCTAGTATAACCTTTGATTATTTCCGCACTTTTGCACATAATTAAGAGATTATCTTAGTTATTGTAGTAGGCCCCTCTTTCGAAGGTGACGTTACCCTCACCCCAGTAGTTTGAGTCAGCAAGGATACAATCCTAAAAGGGTGGATTATTGGAAGATAATGAATTAAGTTATTAATGCAATATTATGGTAGGCCCCGCTTTTGGCGGTGACGTTACCCTCGACTAAGTAGTTTGAGTCAGCAGGGATACAGTCCTAAATAGCCGGGTTATAGTATTAATAGTAGTTAACTTATGAGGGGATCAAAGAGTTTGGACCCCCGCCATCCAATACCGTTAAGTATTGAAGGAGGTCCTACTAAATTTGACCCAGGTCCATTACAGGACCTCTAAACGCTGAACAATGGCAAGACCTTTACCAAACCGTTCCCTTAACCCCCGACCAGGTAGCCAACATACCTCCATATAGACCGTGGAGATATGAATGGTGAAAATCCTTTATTTTATATAGACAGTAAAATAATGCCAAGACACCACGGACAAACGATAAGGAAAGATCACCTTCAACATAAGTAACTAGTTATTAAAGTCATTAATACAAAACCAAATAAAAAGTGCAAAAGATTAGAAATAAAAAGTATTATACTAGACACTTTGTCATCACCAAGTGATGTAAGAGACTTAGGCAAACATGGCCTTGATTGTCAAGAACTCTTACGATCAATCTTGGATCCCGAGACGATTCACACACTCTATGATGGATGATGGTGGTGGATGATGGTGTTGTGATGGTGGTGGGTGGTGGATGAAGTGTGAGAGAGGTGGTGTGCCAAGGGATGAGTTGAAATGAAACCAAGCACTCCTATTTATAGGCTGAACAGAAGGCTGGGCACGGCCCCGTGTCCGCTGGACACGCCCCCGTGCCTGTTTGACACTATCTCTCTTCATTAATTGTAATTCGCAATTACAATTAATGCGCCTGCTGTACTTTCGCCACGCCCCCGTGTTCACTGGGCACGGCCCCGTGGTGGGCAATAGAAGCTTCTATAGGTTTGTCTTTTCTGCTGCTTCTTGGGCACGGCCCCGTGCTGGCTGAGCACGGGGCGTGTTCAGTCTTCTGCCTTCTCTATTTTGCTTGGGAGGATGCCGTTGAGGGGTCGGGCAGTCCACTTATGTCCTTTTCTTGTATTTATGTTGGATTCAGCTGTCTTTTTGCTTCTTTTGTGTTTTTGAGCTCATTTAATCCTGAAAATACAATAGGAAGACAAAAACACTCTTTTTCCAATATTAGTACTTAAAAAGGGTTAGTTTTATGCCTCATTTGATGTAATTTATATGTTGCATTTTACACACATCAATGATACATGTTCAAGGTAATAAGGAGAAACCCTCTGTTGAAGAAGCAACCAGTGAGAGTGTTTTGCTTGAA
This sequence comes from Helianthus tuberosus, assembly GCA_030545235.1. Lineage (NCBI taxonomy): Eukaryota > Viridiplantae > Streptophyta > Magnoliopsida > Asterales > Asteraceae > Helianthus > Helianthus tuberosus. Next base: position 5,667,910 of record CM060404.1, on the reverse strand, counting down.
ACATGGAGGGGTCGGTGATGTTGTCGAGGAGTGTCAGGAAATTCTAAGTGATAGCATTTCCTTACACTCCTCGACAATGTCACCGACCCCTCTTAAAAATTCCATCAAAACTCTCTCACTGGTTGCTTCTACAACAGAGGGTTTCTTTTTGTTACCTGAACCTGTATCATCTCAACTGTGTTGACTGACCCTGTATGTGTTGTTACATCAATATTCAATTAGGATTTACTCATCTGAGGCTAAGTTTTGAAAATTGATCTATTCATTTTTTATCAGGACAGATGTTTTTGTCATCTGAGGCTATGATGGCTAGAGCTGCCGTGTTGTTGCAACATGACCTAATCGTTGCTGGCTGTCGTTCGCGGCTGTTCTAGGTAGCGTTGGGTGTAATCGATGTTTGGTTGATGATAATTAGATCGATGTCACCTAAGGGATATTTAGTCAATGATGTTGATGAGATGCTTCTCACCTGAGACTAAAACTATGATGAAGCAGACGTCTGCCCGAATAAGTGAGGTTTGACATTTTGAAATCATTTGAAATACTTGAGCAAATCATTTAGTGTTGACTGTGAAGGTGAATAAAAATGAATTCAAAGTGCATTGGACTTGTCCTTTGAACATAAGGCTATGATGATTTTGTAGATCTGAGTAAAAATTGAATAAAGATAGCATTATGGTATGGCAAGGTTGTAGGATGGCAGTTGTTCATGCAACCTCTCTTGCAGCCATGGTGTTGTCATCTTTTTTCATAATCTGAGCCTGACAGTCTGACAATATAAATGTTTTGCAACTTTACCATGAATATAGAAGAAAGAGAGAGTTGGATCTTTGTGATATTGAATAGAGAAGAAAGAGAGAGTTGGATGGAGATATGAATACTTCTGAGTGAATTAAATGGCTAAAACAACTCCATTTGCATTTTAATTTTTGCCTCATAAAAAAACAGATTATTACATGAACCTGTATCATTTGAAATGTGTTGAATGACCCTGTATGTGTTGTTACATTAAGATTCAATTAGGTTTATTTTGATTTTGAAAATTGATCGGTTCAGTTTTGATCACATTAGATGCTTTATTTTATACCTTGACTAATTCACATGATTTGCTAAATTTTGAAGCCTTTCAAAAAAGATTAAAGAAGGTATATTATTTTTGTCATCTTTTTTATATGTTTTTATGTTTGGATTATTCTGTTAAAAATTGTTTGTACTAAACGGGCCAAGATTGACTGTTTGATGCTTAATGGATACAACTGGTTATCCTGGTCTGGTTGGTTATATATCACGATGGAACTTTCGGGTTGATGGTTGATGAGGACAACTGGTCATTTGGGTCGGCTCGGGTATATGATTGGATCATTCAAGTTGATGGTTGATGTGTACAAGTGATCACCTGGGTCGGGCTCGGTCGCGTTGGTTATATTACGCTGCAACTTTTAGGTTTGATTTATTGTTCTTTTGAATTGATTACTTGCTCTTGAATATTAAAGTTTTCCATTTTATTATTTCTTTTAACTTTCAGGATGAATTCAGTTGTGTAGCCATCTTAATTGAAATGTAGGTTTCAGCTGCCATTTTCTGGAAAATGATATGTAAGTTCTTGCAACATTTAATTTTTTTATTCATTTACCTTTCATTTCATAGATGTTTTACAATTATAAATTCAATTCTTTTATATCACTAGATTCATTATGTGTGAGGTTTATTTTGGTCATATTAGGTACAAAGAAGAAGCCGAATGATTTCAAATTGTCAAGATTTTCAAGCAACTAGCAAGTGTTTGGATGATATTCTTTTTTTTATCTAATGTTCTTTATTTTCATCCATATAATACATTCACATTTTATAACATTTGGTTCATATTTTGATAATTTCTTTTTTACTCGACCGGTGTATATTGATCAACAGAATTTTTTATGCAATAGTACAAGACTACATATTACTAAACTTTACAGACGTGTTATACAATATGAGATTATATATTAATTTTAATAGGTTTTTATGCGTTTATACAAAATATTATATTTCAAAGTAAATAATATGGTTTTGGATGAAGCCGCGCATCGCGTGGGCATTAACCTAGTTGTGTATACATCAAAGAAATCTTTTGAACTAGAACAGTATTTTTTTATAATATTTGTTTTTGTCAGTAGAGTTACAGAAAACTAAATGTTTAATAATATGTTAATATTATGTATATTCTAAGTAATAAAAAATCTTTTAAATAATGTAATTTGTATGTATTCATTATTCTACAGTATATTGTGTTAATCTAAAAAAATTAAACAGATGAGTGATTATTTTATAAAGACTCTTTAAATTATTACATAAGAGATCCAAATATTGTCACTAAGGTTATCAAATATGAATAACTAGGTGTTCACCCGCTGCTACGCGGCGGAAGTTTGGTAGTTTTTCCTCGCGTTACGCAACGTAATAGTTCTAGATGCCATGGTTACCTTTCTTGTGGTTGATTGCCTTGCATTAAAAACTAAATAAATATTACCCAACCTCAATGCTATTAAATTCAAATGAATAACAGAAAGTTGCAGCTTGTTATTTTTTATGCATTAGGAAGTATGTGAAGCCAATGTTTAAGCATCATAAGTTTCCCCTAGCAACGGATTAAACGGTTTGCAGTTTCTTCCTTCAGTGGAAGCATATCCAGATACTGCAAATGCAGCCACATTCAAAATCCGCATAAGGCTGTTACCCTAGAACAGATTTGGTAACCAAATGTAAGAAGTCTGTAGTGGTCAAATGCGGTCAACTTTCACAGCTTCATATTCATTAAACAAACTCACCCTTTTGCCCCATTCATATGCCCGATCAAGAAGATAAGAGTACTCCAAATCTTCAAAACATTTTTGCAGAGAAGATATAGGTTCATTGAAGTATACAGGAAGACACACTTTGGTAAGATCTTTTCCGATATTATCTTTGATCATTGACCAAAGACTTACTCCCTTTTCCTTTTCTACAGGATCTGGAAACTTCTTCCGTCTTTTAACACAAGGAAAATTAGCACCGACTGATCTAATAGAAGCAGCGATTTTTGGTTCGTTAATTTCGTCTTCGTCGTCGGATGTAAAAGATGGAGACATCATGTCGGACCCACTGCTTTTAAAAGAACCTGATGATAAAAAGTCCCGGGTGTCAAAGAAGGCGTTATCTTCATCATCTGACTCTTCTTCTGCAGCATCTCCCCTTTCGTTATCATCCTCCCTTTCGTTATCATCCTCTGATTCACTTGGACTTGCTTATGACAGAACGTAAAATATAAAAATATTGTTCATATAATTCAATTATTCAAAGAGTAAATAGTTTCAATGTCATCTTAACCTCTACATATATCCAATGTGATTTTCACCATGTACAGTGATCAGTCCATCTCGGGTTACAAATTAAAATACAAAGCATAGATAACACTGATACAATCTAAAAGAGAGGAACAAAGCATACCGCTATATTTATCTTGCATTAGCCTTGAAGTTGCCCCGACTTCCGTTGACTGCCTTTGACTCTCATCTACTACTATGTTCTCAAGGTCAACCTTTTCCGTCTATAAGCAACAAAAAAATAGATTACCAAAAGCTGAAAATGATTAAATAGTAGAATTGGTAATCTTAGTCTTAACACCATGCGCCATACAGTTATAGTAAGATATTAATTTTGGATACAATATTATGTTCTAAGAAAGATACAAGGACGAATAACATCATTATTAAGAAACATACAACTAATTCTGTGTCACTTACGTGTCAACCCGTTTTTGACCCTGTTTAGTAACATATCTAAGTAAACAGAGCAACTAAAGTCACAAAACTGAACTCAGTACCGGAATCTTAGAGAAAGTCTGGCTGACGCGTGTTGCCGTCATCGGTCACCTATCCGGCTGGTTACGGAAGAGGACAGGACACGCGCCGGAAGGGGTTGCGCCAGAGCACCGCCGTTCCTCTTTCGTACGTCGCCGAAACTTGATCGTACCCGCATCAGTTTTGAGATTAAAATCCTTACTTAAAATAAGAGTTTTGTTCCCATACTGAACTGATTCAGGCATAGGCATATGTAAACATTCTTCTCATAATTATTACTACCACCAAACACAAAAATCAATTGAAACAGTACACCTAAAAATATAGTTTGCCATATCATCTTTTCGTCTCAACAATTTCTGCAACAAAACAACCAAAATTTGTTCTTAATTTGTTCACAATCATTGTATAAAAAAATAATAAGCATATATCGATTTACACCACGATTTCGACTTCAGTTTCGATTTCTTCCAATGCACAGGCGTTGAACCATGAACTCCGGGTCGGGTCGGATTTTGTCGCTGAAAACTCCTGCCTCTTATCCATATACGCTTTTGAAGCTTCCTCAGCGGTATTAAACATTCCTAACCATATCCGTTTTCTGCTAAACGGGTCACGAATCTCCGACGCCCATTTCCCCCCCATTTTCTTAACCTAACTCCCGCCAATATCTTCCTCTCCGTTTGCCCTAACGAATCCTTCGGTGAATTCGAATTGGAATTCTCATTCTGATTCCGGTCGATGGGAGTCTCGCAAACGATACGGCGAGTGGAGGATCGGTGATCGGATTCGTCGGAGGATGATTCGGTGGCTTCGGGATCGGAGCAGAATACGCGGATTTTGCGGAGGATTTTACCAGTGAGTTCGGTTTTCGTGGTGGAGGATCTGAATCGCTTGCTTACACGGTGGTCTGCCATGGCTGTTGAGGTGTTAGGGTTTGATGAGATGTTGCATAGATTTTCCCTTTTACTTCCATATATGTGGGGAAACAAACAAAGAAAACAAACTTCAGTGGTGAAAAGTCAAAACCCACATAAATCCCTAGCGCAAACCAACGATGTTAATTGATATATATATAATGACTTATTGTCCACGAATTATATATTCGTTTTCAGTTATATACATTCCAAATAAAAACATATTGAATAACGAATATAATATTAAAATTAAAACTATTAACAAATCAAAGTGTCACGACCCAAATATTTGAAGGTCGGAATGTTAGGGGTCGTGCTTGAATGCGTGGGTTACTGGCTAGTCCAGGGCTTTATCAGGGGACGGAGTCGGTTTCAATGAAGAAGTGTACGTGCCTAGTCGTGTCTGCGCCGAACGCACCACTGGTCGAGAGGTGGCGCCACTCTCCTGATGAGTTCATTGTAGGACGAAACCAGTGACCGACAAAAAAAAAAAAAAAGACCGGGATGGATTTGATTTGTTGGTTCAGTTCTGTTTTAAGGATAATGGAAAACATGAAAACATACATGTTACTGCAGACAGTGCAGTGGAGAATCCAGTGAGGGATGATGCCATCGAATTCGACATGTTTGTCAGTGTGATCTGGTTCATCCTTAGGGTGGAAACTAACGATGGTGATGATGAAACCGAAAAGGGTATCGGTTATGGAGAGGGATGCCGATTTTGATGTTATGAGAATTAGGTTATGTGTCTAACCTTAGAACCTCTACATAAGTCTCCTTATATATGCACCCAAGAGGAAACCTAATTAGTTAATAAGGTTAATATGGTCCATCAACAATTACCAACTAATTATTTAATAGGTTATTATATATTTTGATCTATATAATGTAAATGATTATAATGACTACTAGATTAAATATTAAATCATAATATATTTAAGCTTACATTCTCCCACTTAGCTGAGTAATCATTTACTATGAGTATTAGATAAGTCTGATCAGGAGTTAACACTCATTTTAGCCTTAAACAAGAACTATAGCAGAGAAATACAACCGTTGAATCATTATGCGACTCAGGACCCCCATTAGTCATACTATAGCCTTAATTTAAAACCTAATCGTTATGATCAAAATACGCATAAGCCCTTTGTTTAATTTGTAATTTTATTTGTCTATATGCCATCATACCAGTTGAACATATTCTAAGAGACATACAAAATCAAACTGAGGAAATTTCATTAACATAAAACATAAGCTAGTACAATATGCTAAACAAGGTCTTTACTAAATCCCATATTCCGAACATGTTCTTTGTAAACTTTAGGAGGGAGACCTTTAGTCATCGGATCCGCAAGCATATCTTTAGTACTAATATACTCAATACAAAGATTATTTTCTCAACTCGTTCACGTACGAACATATATTTTGTATCGAGATATAAACCAGCTCCAGTCGAACTGTTACTGTTCGAGAAACTAACGGCAGCTGAGTTATCACAGTAAAGCTTCAATGGTCTAGAAATGGAATTAACGATTTTGAGTCCAGTGATCAGATTTCTAAGAAACATTCCATGACTGGTTGCGTTATAAACAACAATGTACTCTGCCATCATTATGGAAGTTGTGGTCAACTGTTGTTTATGACTCTTCCATGAAATGGGTCCGCCTGCTAACATAAAGATATAGCCTGAAGTGGATTTCTTGTCATCTTTGCATTTTGCAAAGTCAGAATCAGAATAGCCTACCACTTCTAAATGATCACTTCTTCTATAAGTCGGTTTATAGTCTTTCGTCCCTTGCAGATATTGAAGTACCTTCTTAGCTGCTTTCCAATGATCTAGGCCATGACTAGTCTGATAACGGCCTAGTATTCCAGCAATATAATCGATATCTGGGCGAGTGCAGACTTAAGCATACATCAGGCTCCCGACTACTGACGCATAAGGTATCTGGCTCATTTTCTCCTTCTCAACCTCTATTGTCGGACACTGGAATGAACCGAAAACATCTCCCTTAACTACTGGAGCGACTGAGGGTTTGCACTGTTGCATGTTATAACGTGTAAGGACACGATCTATGTAAGACTTTTGAGACAATCCTAAGATCCCTTTGTGTCTATCTCGGTGAATTTCGATGCCAATGATTTAAGAAGCATCTCCGAGATCCTTCATGTTGAAGTTATGCGAGAGTAACCGCTTCGACTCATGCAACATGTCTAAACTATTACTTGCCAATAGAATATTATCTACGTAAAGGACAAGTATAGTAAAGTTGTTCCCACTCATCTTGAGGTAGGTGCATTGATCCACTTGATTCTTCATAAAACCTTGTTTCTTCATGACTTCATCAAACTTGAGGTACCATTGACGTGATGCTTGTTTTAACCCGTAAATGGATTTCTTCAACTTACTGACTAGATGCTCCTGACCTTCAGGTTTAAAGCCTTTAGGTTGTTTCATGTAAACATCTTCGTCTAAGTCTCCGTTAAGGAAAGCGGTTTTAACATCCATCTAATGGAACTCTAAATCAAAATGAGCTACTAGGGCCATGACGATCCTTAATGAATCTTTACGAGAGACATGTGAAAACGTCTCTTGATAATCAATTCCCTCTTTCCGAGTGTAGCCCTTTGCAACCAATCTCGCTTTATAGCGTTCAACGTTACCATTCGGATCCAGTTTTGTTTTGAACACCCATTTACATCCTACATGTTTGACACCGTTGGGTAATTCTACCAAATCCCAAGCGTCATTTTTCTTCATAGATTCAAGCTCATCGATCATTGCTTTATTCCATTCAGAAGACTGATAATTGCTAATGGCTGCATTGTAAGAGATAGGATCATTGAGCTTTTCGTGATCCATATCAGTCAGGTAGGTAACATAATCATCCAATTTGTAGGCCTTCTGGGCCTAGATGACCTCCTGAGTTGATTATCGGGTTCAGCGTTGTCTTGGTTTTGAGCATTTGATGTGCTTTCGTCATGAGGTATAATGGGTTCTGATTGTAGAGGTAAATTTGGAGTTGGTGCAGTAGCTTCAGGTACAGTAGTTGCATTGGGTACAAGAGGAGTAATCGGAGTAATGGTAAGCGACGAGTCTCTCTCCCCCCCACCCCGCATCTTGTACTTCTTGCAATTCTTCACAAGGGTTGGTACTGCTCCCATGTAACAACCCGACTTTCCGGGCCATTACTCAGATCCGTCATTTATTGCTTAATTAACTTATACTCTCGAGATCTCGATTATCGCAAACGGGTTTAAACGATATTTTGAAACTATGTTCTACAACGCATTCACAACGCTTATTCAAAACACAATTATCGCATTTAACGCAGTTTACAACGCATACTATTTACATGCATTTTACCTCATATTACATCGCTTGTTATACTAAACGCAATCTCACTGCAAACTCGAAACACAGATTTACTTTTATGCATTTATGTGATTATGTGTTATTTGTGTGATTATTTGTTTAATGGTTATGTGGTTATCTCAACGCAACGCTTAGTCGCAACTTGCTTAAACGTAATGCAACGCTTAACGCACGAAACGAAAGTCGGAAACCAACAAAGCACAACTCGCCTGGTCGAATGACCACCCGATCGAATGGACATCTGTCCGGATGACCATCCAATCGGATGGCCATCCGATCGACTAGCCATCCGACCCAAACACCACTTACTTGCACCGCCTCACTCCTCTCTCACTCTATAAATACCCGCCGTACACGCTACTGTTCACTGATGTGACAGCTCCCTCCGACCAACTTACTCCCAGCTCATTCTCAAGCACTTTTCTCTCGATTCAAGGCTATTTCGTAAGTATTTCTCCCTAAATCTTGTACTTCCATCATCACTACACACTTCTTCATCATATTCTCCATGAAAATCACTGATTTTCATCTTGAAATCACTTGATTTGGACACCTTGAAGGTGACATCATCTCATCAAGAATGGTTCAGATCTAAAGGATTTCCACACTATTCAACACAAATCTCAACTAGATCACAAACATTTTCAACTGTTTTCAACATTTTTCATCTCTTTCAAACTTTTCTTCAACATTCTACGCAAAACCGATGGAATCTTGACTCATTCAGACTTTCTTAGTTGATAGTCGGTCTGTAAATGGATTTCCACCGGAGAGATGACCGATTAACGGGTTGAACATGAGACTTCATCAAAAGAACAGTGAGTACGATTAAATGGGGTGATTCCCATCCGATCGAATGAGCTGATCCTTGGTGTGTTTTCGTTGTTCGACACGTTGTCACGACCGTCTCCGTTAAATCGCAAACTTTGAACTTAGAAAACTTTTGAAGTTTCCAAAAGAAACAGATCACTCACTCGAATGATCATCCGATCGGATGACCATCCGATCGAATGATCATCCGATCGAATGACTATCTGATCGAATGATCATCCGACCACGTGGCCTGCCCCTTTTCTTGACTTTCAATGCTTAATTGATTTTACGAAAACTTCGAACTACCAACACCTCTAACAAATGGCCATTCGATCGAATGGCCATCCGTCCGGATGACCATCCGACTGGATGACTTGGCAACTATACACCACATTGTTTTAATGCTACAACGAAAGCTTCAAAATTTTCGAAACATTTTACAAACGCTCACACTCATTCGAATGGCTATCTGTTCGAATGGTCATCCATCCGGATGACCATCCGATCAAATGGGTTATCCTCACTCAAACACCCAACACTCCGTTACGCACCGTTCAACGCTTACGCTACTGTTCTATGCTCATGCTAACTCCAACGCGCTCCCTTCAATCCAAGACTGTGTTTATTTATTAAATGCACGCTGTGAGTATACTCGAACCCTTTTTCGCTTAACGCACTTTTGGGTGTTACATACCTTCTATATCAACACACAACACACAACGCACACAATACTCAACTCTTTTATAAACGCTAACCGCTCTCGCATGCTATACGTGATTCGATGAATGCTTGTATGTTTTGTTTACATAGTGACTATTTTGCTTGACACCTTAGCAACGATGGTACTATAGTTTGGACTCAACACCTGTTTACTCAGGGGTTATTAAGGGCCTTACTTCACATGGTCACAGTGGTGATAATGTGTTGCGCATTCTACAACTCGCAGTCATGTCGGTTGCATGTGTCATTGTCGATAGCTTACTTGATTCACATTTCTACGTGTTACATGCTGGTTATGCGTAAACGCTTTCGCTATACTATATGCTATGCAAACTTGTGTACTCACCTTTAAATTCTATGTATTGACTTTATTTTAACGTATGTAACAGGTTGATAGGTTGCTTTGCTTGCTGTAATGAAACAAAGTAGGAAGTCTAGAAACCCACAATAAAATCTGAGTTGTCGGAACAATGTTTTGTTTTTGAGACTTATATCTGTGATGACTGTTTTTACTTTATATGTTAATGGTATGGGACATTAATGTTAAATATATCTTAATTAATAGTTGTTATGGATTCTCTTGGACAATCTGTTTCGCTCAGTGCCACGCCCCGATGTTTCAGTCATCGGTTGGGGTGTGACAGACTGGTATCAGAGCCATAACTATAGGGAATTAAGGAAGACTCAACCTAGTCCGGGATTCTGAGTCTTAGGATTGACCTAGTCTATAGTCTACGCACCAACAGACCGCCTTGTGCGAACCCACTAAGGGTTTCGTGCAGGCTTACTACTGATACTCTCGTATGAACTCGCTAAAACTACAACTTTGCGCGAACACCGCATATTACAGCTTCGTGCAAAGACAGCCTTTCCTAAGGCTAAAATACTGCGTGGCCTTTCCTAAGGATGACACAACACAGACGTTTTTGAAAACACTCGCATAACACAATCGAGTGATCGGATCTAGATTAGGTGTGAAAACCAAGAACTCTCGAAACGATTACTCACTCTACGCGTAATTTTACTCTCAGTACGAGAATCTTCGTTAAGTTAGGAGTGACATCCATATCTTGACGAAATTTCTCCATCTCTATCTCGTGATTTTACCACACTATCAGGAAGGAAGTCGCTAACTTAGGGGTGATACCCGCATCTTAATGACCTGTTTCACTCTCTACTTTAATTTTATAAAACTCTCACCAAAGTTTCGATGGATTCCAACAACCCGAGTCACGTAGAAGCCGAAAGGATGAGTGCCGTTTGCCAAATTCGGCGAGAGCACAGTCTATTAAGCCCAAGCGTGCACTCGATCTCATTGAGAATAGTCGAATCACTTTAGGTAGTCAACGCCCAACACCCAGGGCACACTCTATTTTCAAATTTAAGCTCGCAAGTCGCTAATTTCATGCGCTATCGGATTTTTGTGTTTTATGTGTTCATAAGTTTATGTTTCGATTTTGGAGACTATTCGCTTCTCGCTCTGCAAAACGCGCACAACACACACCGCTTCACAATCCAAAACTAATCGTAGACAAACTATGAACTCTCGTACGCTATACTACTCGAAACGCTTCTCGCTATCGCTACTCGCACTCGCAACTCTCGATCGCATCACGCAACTATGAAAGATAGGTGAATATGTGCAAAATATGTAGGTGAATACGCGCAAAATAGGAAGGTGAATACGTGTAAAATATGTGCTTACGTGGATTACGTGCTCCTATGTGCTTATGTGCCTACGTGTATACGTGCTTACGTGGACTATGTGCCTATGTGTTTATGTGCCTATATGTTCCTGAGCTTTACATAAAAAGAGGATGTTGAAACGCTAAACTTTACGAAACCCGATATAATCGAATCTCGTCTGAATACTATGACGATGTCTGCGGTAGACAATGTCATCATTTGGATCGCACACCTCACGCGCTGTTCGCCGAAACCATGCTGTTAAGCGAATCGCTTCACTGGTCGCCAAGGAAATGGCTAAAGTCATACCTCAGATCGTGAGCGAGATCAACGAGGTGAAGAGCAGCTCCTCTGTTGAATCAAAAAGCGACTCTCCGAAAGCGCCATTCAGCTTTAAGCAATTCAAGACCTGCGATCCTGCTAACTTCACGGGTGAAGATGGACCCAGTGCTATGTTCCAGTGGTTTGACGCCATCGAAGTCACTTTCAGATAAAGTGGATGCCTAGAAAATCTGCGTACTGTTAATGCTACTGTATTTTTTCAGTCCAGGGCTCTGGACTGGTGGACTGCTAAGCGCAACAGGCGCGGTAATGATGCAGCTTACAGACTATCATGGGAAGAGCTCAGAGAGCTTATGATGAAGGAGTTCTGTCCTCCTCATGAAGTGCAAAAGCTGGAGAATGAATTCTGGCATATCAAACAAGAAGGAGGTGACAACGCTGGTCTCACCGCTCGCTTCAAGCAGCTCAGTATCATCTGTCCTGGTCAAGTGACAACTCCGAATATCACGATCAAGAAGTACACCCGCGCTCTACCAGACTGTGTAGCTGACTTTGTTCAGGCAGCTAAACCTGCTACCATTGAGGAAACTTACCAACTCACAGCTGAGATCAATGATAAGCGAGTTTTGGCTAGTTATTTCAAAAACTCAACCAAGAGTCTGAATCAAGCAACTGCTACTCCCGCTTCCGCTCCCGCTACCGACACCGCCTCATCTCAGGGTTCAAGTCCTCACGTCAGAATCGCAAGCGTAGGGGTAAAAACAACAAGAACTATGCTACTACCGTTGCTCCTCTCAACGCCGTCCTTGTACAACCCAACAACAATAAGAACCACCAATTGGCAGCACCTATGACCAAACGCACCGGTTGCTAAGCGTGTGTACACTGGTCCTCATCCTATGTGCCCTACCTGCACCTGTCATCACCCAGCTGGGATAGCTTGCCGTTTCTGTGTCCACTGCAACCTCTATGGACACTTCACAGCAAACTGTCGCACTGGCCCACGTCAACAAGCTCAAGCTGTTCAAGCTCCCGCACCACCAGCTCAACCCCTTGCTATTCAGGGTAACCAAGCAGCTCCTGCTCTCGTTGCCCATGCACGAGCTTGCTACGCTTGTGGTGACCCTAATCATTTCGCTAATGTCTGCCGAAATCGAGTTGTGAAACAAGAACCGCAACAACCACCGCAGCAGCAGCAACAACAACAACAGCAGTAGCAGCCGCAACAGCAGCCGCAACAAGCAGCCCGCGGAAGGACTTTCAACATCAATGTCCGCCAGGCTTAAACTGACAACAATGTTGTCAATGGTACGTTCCTTGTTAACGGTATTTATGCTTCATGTTTATTTGATACTGGAGCCGATAACTGTTTTGTGTCGTTTGAATTTGAAAAGCTCCTAAACCGTAAACGCGCTAACCTCCCAACGATGTTCGACGTAGAAATCGCCACCGGAAGAACCGTCACAGTCAACTCTGTTCTCCGTGATTGTACTCTCAAACTCAACAATCACGTCTTCCCGATCGATCTCATTCCGATGCAACTTGGTAGTTTCGAAATCATAGTAGGCATGGATTTTCTTCGTGAAAATCGTGCTGAAGTCGTTTGTTTCGAAAAGATGATTCGTTTCTCTCTTTCAAACGGTGATCAACTCTGTGTTTATGGAGAAGTATCTTCGAAGGAATTGAAACTCATGTCGTGCATTCAAGCAAGAAAGTATCTTCGAAAGGAATACATGGCTTTCTTGGCGCACATCGTAGTAGCGGAGAAGGAAAAGAAAGCAATGGAAAAGGTACTTGTGGTTCGTGATTTTCCTATTGTCTTTCCTGACGATTTACCCGGTCTACCCTGTCTCACGATATTGACTTTCGTATCGACCTCATTCCTAGAGCTAACCCTGTTGCTAAAGCCCCTTATCGCCTCGCACCGTCCGAAATGCGTGAACTTTCCAGTCAACTCCAAGAATTACTTGATAAAGGCTTCATACGCCCTAGCACATCTCCATGGGGCGCACCTGTCCTTTTTGTGAAAAAGAAGGATGGATCGTTCCGATTGTGCATCGATTATAGGGAACTCAATAAGCTTACTATCAAGAATTGCTACCCCTTACCCCGAATCGACGATTTATTTGATCAATTGCAGGCGCTATGTGTTTTTCTAAAATTGATCTACGCTCTGGTTATCATCAATTGCGAATTCAGGAGGAAGATATCCCTAAAACCGCTTTTCGCACTCGCTACGGCCACTATGAATTCGTCGTTATGCCCTTTGGTCTTACAAATGCACCCGCAGTCTTTATGGATTTGATGAATCGCGTGTGTAAACCCTTATCTATTCGAAGTCAAAAGCCAAACACACGCAACATCTTCGTTTGGTACTCGAGCTTCTCCAAGGAAATTGCCTCTACGCCAAGTTCTCCAAGTGTGAATTTTGGCTTGAGGAGGTTCAATTTCTTGGTCACATTGTTAATAGTTAAGGTATTCACGTCGATCCCTCGAAGATTGAAGCAGTTAAGAGTTGGATTACGCCATAAACCCCATCCGCAGTTCGTTCTTTTCTCGAATTGGCGGGTTATTACCATCGATTTATCGCTGATTTCTCTAAAATCGCCGTCCCTCTCACCTCTCTAACGCATAAAGACAAGCCTTTTGTTTGGGGAACCAAACAAGAGGAAGCCTTTCAAACTCTTAAGCGTATGCTTTGCAACGCTCCTATACTCGCGCTACCCGATGGAAACGACGACTTTGTTGTCTATTGCGATGCCTCTAACCTAGGTCTTGGTTGTGTTCTGATGCAATGAGATAAGGTTATCATGTACGCGTCTCGACAACTCAAGGTTCATGAGAAGAACTACACAACCCATGATCTCGAGCTCGGTGTAGTTGTTTTTGCATTAAAGATTTGGCGACACTACCTTTATGGTACTAAGTGTACGGTCTTCACTGACCATAAGAGCCTACAACACATCTTGAATCAGAAAGAACTTAATATGCGCTAACGCAGATGGGTTGAACTTCTCAATGACTACGACTGTGAGATACGCTACCACCCATGCAAAGCAAATGTCGTTGCCGATGCTCTTAGCCGACGAAGCTATTTACATATTGTTCGTAATGTTCAAACCCAACACGACCTCGAAGCTCTTATTCACGATGTCAACACGCCTGTTTTACAAAACGCACTTTGAAGGAAGAAAGAATACTTGGATCCGAAAACCAACTAGTGAATAAACCGAATGGTATTTTTCACTATCTCGACCGAATTTGGATTCCCAATCGCAATAATCTCCTGGAGATTTTGCTGAATGAAGCCCACAAATCCCGATATTCCATTCATCCCGGTGCCGACAAGATGTACCAGGACCTCCGTGCCAGGTATTGGTAGCGAGGAATGAAGAAAGATATCGCCCTATATGTTTCAAAATGCCTAACTTGCTCTAAAGTTAAGGCTGAATATCAACGGCCCTCTGGCTTACTCGAACAACCCGAGATCCCGATGTGGAAATGGGAGAGTATAGCAATGGATTTCATTACGGAACTTCCTCGTACGCCATCAGGTCACGATAGCATTTGGGTTATCGTTGATCGTCTTACGAAATCCGCCCACTTTCTGCCGATACGAGAAGACTACAAGGTTTAACGATTAGCACGAATCTATACCGACGAAGTTATTTATCGACATGGGACACCTCATGACATCATCTCTGACCGCAATGGTCGATCCACTTTGCGCCTCTGGGAGACATTCCAATCCGCCCTAGGTACTACTCTTAATCTCAGTACCGCTTTCCATCCCCAGACCGACGGTCAGACTGAACGCACGATTCGCACCCTTAAAGACATGCTTCGCTCGTGCGCTATAGATTTTGGTGGTAATTGGGATTCGCATTTACCTTTAGTCGAATTCTCGTACAACAACAATTATCATGCTAGTATCCAAATGGCACCATTTGAGGCATTATATGGAAGAAAATGTCGATCGCCTATTGTATGGCACGAGATCGGAGACGCGCAAATTGCCGGTCCTGAGTTATTACAAGAAACGACTGACAAGATCCTCCAAATATGAGATAATCTCTTGAAAGCTAGGAGTCGTCAAAAGAGTTACCCCGATAAACGCCGCAAGCCCCTTGAGTTCGAAGTTGGTGATCACGTACTCCTAAAGGTTTCACCTTGGAAGGGGATGATCCGATTCGGCAAGAAAAGAAAGCTAGCGCCACGATACGTGGGACCCTTTAAGATTCTGTAAAGAATTGGCAAAGTGGCCCACAGACTCGAATTACCCTGGAGGAACTCAACAACGTACATCCTACTTTCCACGTCTCGAACCTGAATAGTGCTTAGCCGAAGAAAACCTACATGTCCCCCTCGAGGATTTGCATGTTAATGAAACTCTACACTTCGTGGAAAAGCTAGTAGAAATCATGGACCGAGAGACCAAGAAACTCCGATGCTCTCGCATTCTTATAGTGAAGGTTCGCTAGGAAGGCAAACGCGGCGCCGAGTTCACTTGGGAACTCGAGAGTGATATGAAAGCTAAATATCCTCATCTCTTAATTACGCCTGCGCCTTAATTTCAGGACGAAATTCCCTAAAGTAGGGGAGGCTGTAACAACCCGACTTTCTGGGTTATTACTCAGATCTGTCATTTGTTGCTTAACTAACTTGTACTCTCGAGATCTCGATTATCGTAAACGGGTTTAAACGATATTTTGAAACTATGTTCTACAACGCATTCACAACGCTTATTCAAAACGCAATTATCACATATAACGCAGTTTACAACGCATACTATTTACATGCATTTTACCTCATATTACATCGCTTGTTATACTAAACGCAATCTCATCGCAAACTCGAAATGCAGATTTACTTTTATGCATTTATGTGATTATGTGTTATTTGTGTGATTATTTGTTTAATGGTTATGTGGTTATCTCAACGCCACGCTTACTCGCAACTCGCTTAAACGCAATGCAACGCTTAACGCACCAAACGAAAGTCGGAAACCAACAAAGCGCAATTCGACTGGTTGAATGACCACCCGATCGAATGGACATCCGTCCGGATAACCATCCGATTGACTAGCCATCCGACCCAAACACCACTTACTTGCACCGCCTCACTCCTCTCCCACTCTATAAATACCCGCCATACACGCTACTGTTCACTGATGTGACAGCTCCCTTCAACCAACTCACTCCCAGCTCATTCTCAAGCACCTTTCTCTCGATTCAAGGCTATTTCGTAAGTATTTCTCCCTAAATCTTGTACTTCCATCATTACTACACACTTCTTCATCATCTTCTCCATGAAAATCACTGATTTTCATCTTGAAATCACCTGATTTAGACCCTTTGAAGGTGACATCATCTTGGTTGCTTATGCAATCTGTTGTGTGACGTTATCTCATCAAGAATGGTTCAGATCTAAAGGCTTTCCACACTATTCAACACAAATCTCAACTAGATCTCAAACATTTTCAACTGTTTTCAACATTTTTCATCTCTTTCAAACTTTTCTTCAACATTCTACTCAAAACCGATGATTCAGACTTTCTTAGTTGAGAGTCGGTCTGGAAACGGATTTCCACCGGAGAGATGACCGATTAACGGGTTGAACATGAGACTTCATCAAAAGAACAGTGAGTACGATCAAATGGGGTGATTCCCATCTGATCGAATGAGCTGATCCTTGGTGTGTTTCCGTTGTTCGACACGTTGTCACGACCGTCTCCGTTAAATCGCAAACTTTGAACTTAGAAAACTTTTGAAGTTTCCAAAAGAAACAGATCACTCACTCGAATGATCATCCGATTGAATGATTCTCCGATCGAATGATCATCCGACCAAGTGGCCTACCCCTTTTCTTGACTTTCAATGCTTAATCGATTTTACGAAAACTTTGAACTACCAACACCTCGATCGAATAGCCATCCCATCGAATGGGCATCCGTCCGGATGACCATCCGACCGGATGACTTGGCAAGTATACACCACATTGTTTTAATGCTACAATGAAAACTTCAAAATTTTCAAAACATTTTACAAACGCTCACACTCATTCGAATGGCTATCCGTTCAAATGGTCATCCGTCCGGATGATCATCCATCCGGATGACCATCTGATCGAATGGGTTATCCTCACTCAAACACCCGACACTCCGCTACGCACCGTTCAACGCTTACGCTACTATTCTATGCTCAGGCTAACTCCAACGCGCTCCCTTCAATCCAAGATTGTGTTTATTTATTAAACGCATGCTGTGAGTATACTCAAACCCTTTTTCGCTTAACGCACTTTTGGGTGTTACATACGTTCTATATCAACACACAACGCACACAATACTCAACTCTTTTATAAACGCTAACCGCTCTCGCATGCTATACATGATTCGATGAATGCTTGTATGTTATGTTTACACAGTGACTGTTTTGCCTGACACCTTAGTAACGATAGTACTATAGTTTGGACTCAGCACTTGTTTACTCAGGGGTTGTTAAGGGCCTTACTTCACATGGTCACAGTGATGATAATGTGTTACGCATTCTAAAACTCGCAGTCATGTCGGTTGAATGCGTCATTTTCGATAGCTTACTTGATTCACATTTCTACGTCTTACATGATGGTTATGCGTAAACGCTTTCGCTAAACTATATGCTATGCAAACTTGTGTACTCACCTTTACATTCTATGTATTGACTTTATTTTAACGTGTGTAACAGGTTGATAGGATGCTTTGTTTGCTGTGATGAAACGAAGTAGGAAGTCTAGAAACCCACAATAAAATCTGAGTTGTCGGAACAGTGTTTTGTTTTTGAGACTTATATCTGTGATGAATGTTTTTACTTTATTTGTTAATAGTATGGGACATTAATGTTAAATATATCGTAATTAATAGTTGTTATGGATTCTCTTGGACAATCTGTTTTGCTCAGTGCCACGCCCCGATGTTTCCGCCATCGGTTGGGGTGTGACCTCCCACTGACCTTGAAATCCTCCAGGAACGCAGCACGCTTGGTTTCAACAATACGGGTGACATGGGAAGGACAATAGAAATGATAACCCTTTGAATTATCAGGATACCCGATAAAGAAACAGGTAACTGTTTTAGGGTCAAGTTTCATTAGGAAAGGATTGTAAAGTTTTGCTTCACCAATGCAGCCCCATACTTTCATATATTTAAGACTCGATTTCCTTCCTGTCCAAAGTTCATAAGGAGTTTTAGGGACAGACTTAGAAGGAACTTTATTGAGTATATGAACAGCTGTTTTTAATGCTTCAGTCCAGAGGAATAATGGTAAATTAGTGTTGGCTAACATACTGCGCACCATGTTCATAAGGGTACGGTTTCTTCTTTTAGCGACACCGTTCTTCTGAGGTGTACCAGACATGGTGTATTGGTTCACAATCCCCTGGCCCTTGCAAAACTCATAAAATGGACCAGGAGCTTGACCCACATCAGTATGTCTTCCATAATATGCACCACCTCTATCTGATCTCACAACTTTAATCTGACGATCTAATTGCTTTTCAACTTCAGCTTTATAATCTTTAAAAGTTGTAAGAGATTCAGATTTCTCCTTAATAAGATACAAGTACATGTAACGAGAATAATCATCAATGAAAGTGATAAATGAAGTATGTCCTGTTATGCCAATGATTTGGTAGGGACCACTAATGTCAGTGTGAATGAGTTCTAATAAATTAGAGCTCCTAGTGGCACCTTTCTTATTCGCTAATGTCATTTTACCTTTAAAACATTTGACACGTGTTTCAAAATCAGAGAAATCAAGAGGAGGTAAGACTTCATCCTTTACGAGATGATTTAATCGTTCTCTTGAGATGTGGCCTAAACGTTGATGCCACAACATGGACGAAGTCTCTAAGTCTCGTTTCTCTTTCATCTTTGTGAGTGATTCATTAATGTTATCTGACAACAAAGATTTGGAAAAATCATTATCTAGTTCTAATCTATAGAGACCACCATCCAGAATACCAGTACCATAAAGAACAAAATCATAGAGGATAGAGAGTTTGCGATGACCATGGGAAACAATAAAACCGTCCATGTCTAACTTTGGTCCTGATACAAGGTTCCGAGTTACCTTAGGAACATATAAGGTATCATAAAGTTTAATACATAAACCAGTTTTCATAAATAATTGTAATGTTCCAATGGCCTTCACTTCTAATTCTCGATCATCCCAAACCTTAAGTGTTCTTTGGTTTATTCCCAGCTTCCGGATTGTAAGGAATCCCTGAGTTGAATTGGTAACATGAACCATAGAACCAGAACCAAATCATCAAGAATTAGCAGGAACATTTAAATTATAGGACTCAAGAATCATAAAATAATCGTTACCTTTCTTAGCCATCCACTCCTTAAAGTCAGGGCATTCCTTCTGCATATGTCCTGTGTTTTTACAGAACTTGCAGTGGATTCTGCCTATGGAGTTCTTAGAGCTGGAAGGTGCACTTGTTTTAGAATTGGGCCTTTGGACTTTGGAAGCATCCTTTCTGTGATGATTGCTCTTCCTTTTCTTAGAGTTGGAGGTGGTGAAGTTAGCAACATCAGTAGTACGATCAAATCCTCATACGCTCTTCCTCCTGTACGCACATAGCGACCAGCTCACTCATCATCCATTTGTCCTTCTGAGTGTTGTAATTGATCTTGAATGCTTCAAAGGACGAAGGAAGCGAAGTAATGATGAAATGAACGAGGAAACCATCACTGATTTCCATTTCTAGCCCCTTCAGCTTATTGGCCATGTCATTCATCATCATGATGTGCTCGCGAATGCCGCTCCTCCCATCATACTTAGTTGTCACCAGCTTGAGGATAAGGGTACTAGCGTGTGCTTTAGACGTCCCCTTGAATTGTGCCTCCACAGAAGCCAAGTAGATTTTAGCATCTTCAGAATCAGGAATGGCTCCTCTGATTGCATTGCTTATGGACTGCTTTATAAACATGAGAGACATGCGGTTACACCTAGTCCACTTTTCATGAGTCAACTGCTCAGTAGCAGTACTTTGAGGAGTAAGGTCCGCTGGCTGATTCTCTCTTAAGGCATAATCGAAGTCCAGCAATCTAAGGGTAAGCATGAGAGCGTCCTTCCATGCAGCAAAGTTATCACCAGTCAAAGGTGGAATCCCGCAATTGGGTGCTGATAGTGGAAATAAGATGAGCGAGTTATGATACTAAGAAAGAAGTTCTAATGTGATCTAAGGGCACGTTATACTAAGGTAGGCATAAATAATGACCATTTTAATTATGAAGTTGTGATATTGTCTATTACTAATATCAAAATAATAGACTTAGTTATAATTCTACTTAAACGAAAATAAATCAGCTTTGGCCAGAAGTGTAATCATTTAAGTATGTGTGCAAAGTGATTGTGACAAATCAGCTTTGGATAAAAATGAGACAATCACTTTAGTTATGCACTTGTTGAGTATGCTATACATGAATGAATTAAATCAGCTTTGGCCAGATATTAAGACATTCACGTTTGTAATGCACACTCAACATAGCTTTCGTAATACTTGAACAATAAATAGATGTATCAAATCAGCTTTGGCCAGAAATAATACATCAGAAGCTCATTCAAGTTAAGCCATTTTGGTTTTGTAAAACATTATATGATTCTGATTAATTAGCTAAGTTTACAAAAACCAATTATTTAATAGCAAACCACCTGTTAGCGTGAGGGGTGCAGGGGGACAGCGTGCCCCCTGCACGGGGTTCGGGACGGAGCCCCAAGCTAAATTTTAGTTCACATTAAACAGCCTAAAATAATGAGGTTTCGAGTGAGATCTTGACTCAGTTATGAGATCTCGACTCAGCTATGAGGTCTCGAGTGAGATCTCGAGTCAAGTCTCGACTCATCTTGAAACATTATGAGGTATCGAGTCGCAACCTCAGTCAAAATCTCGAGGTCTTGAATGCTGAATTTTATGAGATCTCGACTCCATAATGAGTTCTCGAGTCGCAACCTTGTGGTCTCGAGTCGAAACCATCGTCTCGAGTTGTGAAGATTGAAAACCCTTATGATTTCAAGTCGCAACCTTGTGGTCTCGAGTCGAAATCTTGGTCTCGAGTCATGAAAGACTGAAAACCCTTATGATTTCGAGTCGAAATCTTATGGTCTCTAGTCGAAATCTTGGTCTCGACTCGTTAAGGATTTTGAGATGTAATTTCCTATTTTAGTGCTGATCTAATTTTATCAAATATTTTGAAAATTATAATCTGATTATCAATAAACAGTTTTCGAAAAAACATAGAAGATAAAATTGGATCAAAACAGGAAAAAAACTCAATAATCCTAATTACATTCCAAAACATAAAGGAATTTCGAATTTTCCTAAGAACACATGATGAACCCTAAAGAATAAAACATAATTCTGGAACCCGAAACCTGAAAATTAAGTCTTCTAAAATAGATTTCAGACATAAAAAATAACCCATTTGATTTCGAGTGAACATTTAACCATCCTTTTTCCGAAAACAGTGATTTCGGCACATCAGACTCGAAACCAGCTGTGATGTTCATTAAATTTTCAAAACTTCTGTTTTCCAGATTTCAATCCCAGAATAATGGATACGGAAACAGAACTGATTAATCAACATATGCTCTGATACCACATGTTGGTTCAGTTCTGTTTTAAGGATAATGGAAAACATGAAAACATTCCTGTTACCGCAGACATTGTAGTGGAGAATCCAGTGAGGGATGATGCCATCGAGTTCGACATGTTTGTCAGTGTGATCTGGTTCCTCCTTAGGGTGCAAACTAATGATGGTGATGATGAAACCGAAAAGGGTATCGGTTATGGAGAGGGATGCCGATTTTGATGTTATGAGAATTAGGTTATGTGTCTAACCTTAGAACCTCTACATAAGTCTCCTTATATATGCACCTAAGAGGAAACCTAATTAGTTCATAAGGGTAATATGGTCCATCAACAATTACCAACTAATTATTTAATAGGTTATTATATATCTTGATCTATATAATGTAAATGATTATAATGACTACTAGATTAAATATTAAATCACAATATATTTAATCTTACAGGATTGTCCCGGGGATTTGTGGACACCACACGGGGGTCGAAAACTAACCCTGTGACATTTGGTATCGGAGCAGGTCGATTCTCGAATACATACATACTAATAGTTATACTTGATTCGGGATTACAGGGACATTCTTATGTGATAAACTTGTCATTAACTTTGATCAAAGCCACAACTTAACATGCATTGTGCTTGTGTAGCGCTATAGGAGTAGCGTCCACCCATATTCTTGAGGTCATGTTAAGACATTTTGCGGTACACGATGGATTGACAATTAGTCATTAACTTTGATCAGGCCACAACTTAACATGTATAGTGCTTGTGTAGTGCTATAGTAGTAGCGCCCACCCGTATTCTTGAGGTCATGTTAAGACATTTTGCGGTACATGATGGATTGACTTGTTTATTCACATGACAGTAATGCGTTAATCTTGTTAAACTAAGTGTGTCTTATGGATTGTTCAAATATTTTACTCATACTCATACTCTAACTTATACATTCGCACTACTTGGTGGTCATACTTGGAATTCATTCACATACTTTGACACAATCATGCTTACATACTTAAATCTTTATACGTTACCACACGCACCCATTCATACTCGTAATACGATAATGTACCCTGACCCGTACACTACTAGTACAACTATGCGGATCATGCACATACCAAAATAATCACGGATGCATACGGGATTATATTGGTAGTTGGTAGATGCATGAAAACCAAAGTAGGTGCTAGTGTGTATCATAACACGGAACGTAACATGACACCGAGTCATGAAACGGACGTAACATGATATGAACATGGTGGATACACCGCTGGTACATCCTATATATAAGTGTTCCTACCATATTACCAAACTTTCATGAAAACGTGCCATGAGATATTCGGTGTTTCCTTAGACCTTATCGAATACAAACTTTGATCACTCACAATCTATTCCTCGCATTGTATCAAACACACTTCAAAAGGTTTGGTGCTCGATTATTCATGACAAAATATCGCACTTCGAACTTCAGATTATTTCAATTTTAAATAACCATTTTCCAAAAGTCTTTCTTTTGAATAAATTTCGGGACGAAATTTGCTAAAGGAGGGGAGACTGTAACGCCTCGTATTTTCGTACCTTAGAAAGTTCATATTTGTATTCTATTTTCGAGGTGTTAATCGTAATAAAATTTGTATTTTATACATACTTGTTGTTCGCGTAACCAATCGTTTAAATACGTATTTATACGCAAACCGGTGCTTTTCGGTTTGTAATTACGCGGTAACGAACTGACGCCGGACAAAATACAGACAAAGCCAAAAATTTTGATGTATTTAGTCTGTAATCAAATTTTAATATCCGCAGTCGAAATTGGATCGAAAAATAGATTTAAAACGACAAACGGCGCATTTTACATAATTTTAGCGCATCCGACGAACGAACGCGCCACACATCGATTTCCGATGCCCTTCTATGTATTTTCAACTTTAAATAAAATATTACGCCATTTTATGAAGTATGGATGCGAAGACGAACCGTAGAAACATATTTGGGCCACGCAAGAGACTGAACACACTAACGGGCTTTAGGCCCAACTCACACTTTAACCTACATATAAAAACATCCTAACACTCCATCCTCCTCATTTCTAACCCTAGCCCCCAAGACCACACCTCCTGCTCTCTCTAAATTCCAGCGACCGGAGCCGAATTCCGGAGACTCCGGCGTCGATCACTTTCCGGCGACACACCACGACAACCCCCCTCCTTCCTCTTTCACAAACACCCACCTCCTCCCTCCAACTCGATGAACGGCCACCACCATCACCGTCTGATGGCGGTGGCACACGGCGGCGACAGAGACGAAGAGAGAGAGATATGGTAGACGGGAGGAAAGGGACGTCAGAGAGAGAGAGAGGTGCGACGCGGCAGGTCCGCTCTCCGGTAACAGAAGCCGCATCAGCGGCGGCACCGGTGGCGGCAGCCTCACCGGCAGCGGCAGCGGTGAAGGTGGTGGATGTCTTAGCTCGGTTCAGGATAACCGTTTCGCTCTCTTGGAATTCTCTATCTTTACTCGTGCGTTATTTCAAGGAATTCTTATACGCAACCAATGTGAGCATACTCGATCCTTTTTACGCTTTAAAGCATTTTGGATGCAACATGTATTAACTAACAAAATCCACTTTATACAATCAAACATATATGACCACTCAATCCATCGAACACGTTATTTGTTATGCTTAGGTTGTTATGCATGTTAGTTCCAACTTGCTTATCCACGCTAATTGTTATGCTTAGGTTGTTTATGCATGTTAGTTTCAGCTTGTATATCCATGCTAATTGTTATGCTTAGGTTGTTCATGTATGCTAGATTCAACTTGAATGTAAATTGCCACATTGGATTGAGATAAACTTTTATACTTATAC
Source organism: Helianthus tuberosus (assembly GCA_030545235.1). Lineage (NCBI taxonomy): Eukaryota > Viridiplantae > Streptophyta > Magnoliopsida > Asterales > Asteraceae > Helianthus > Helianthus tuberosus. The sequence continues at coordinate 5,642,807 of CM060404.1, read as the reverse complement.
TTATATTCAAACTTGTATGCTCGCCAGTACTTTTTGTATTGATCTACGCTTTTAATACATGTTGTAGGATTCTGATGATGCAAGGAATCTAGTAGGATTGCCTAGAAACACAATTAAACTTTAATACTTGTTGGATCGGATTTTATTTTCAAACATGTTGTATTTTGTTTCCAAACCTTGTCTTAAACCGTTATTAATGAAATGAAATTTTCGTTCTTTTATGCTTATCGTTATTCAAATTTGTTATATTCTAGTTCAAGCAATGTAAAAAAAATATTTATTAAATAATTGACACAAATAGCGTTATGAAGTCTCTTGCAATCTAGTTTTCGTCTCACTCCGATGTTTCCAACATCGGTTGGGGTGTGACAACATCAACGCCAACATAACCAAGAACTGACGTACTATATTGAACATGCACGGCATAAGATCATTGTTATTGTGCTTTCGGGTGTCCTGCCCTCCCAAAGTGAATCATGCTCAACATAAGGGAATCATACATTGTCATGTATGCGAGCTGGTATGGGACAGCGAGCATGCACGAGGACGTGCCTGAAATGGTGGTGAGACAGTGTCACGAGCCAAATATTTGAAGGTTGGAATGCTATGGGCTGTGCTTGAACGCTTGAGTTACTGGCTTGTTCGGAACTTTATCGGGTGACAGAGTCAGTGTCAATAAAGAAGTGTGCGTGCCTAGTTGTGTCTGCGACGAACGTACCACTGGTCGAGAGTTGATGTCGCTCTCTTAATGAGTCCAAAGCAGGACGAAACCAGTGACACGGGAGTCAAAAACTAACCTCGTGACACGGGAGTCGAAAACTAACCTCGTGACAAAAGGGCATCTTTTACTAGATATTAGACTAGTTAAGTGATTTTATATACTATCTGTAAAATATCGAAGTAATTATATTACAATTTTTAATCAAATTTTAGTAACTAAGAAGTTAGAAAAAATGCAATATTGATTTTGGTTTAGGGTAAATTACACTTTTCGTCCTTTATGTTTTTACCGGATTGCAACGGATAGCCTTTAACTTCAATAATTATGATCACAATCCTTTATTTAGAAAATTCATTACATCTTTCGTCCTTTAGCACTAACAAGGTTAAAATTTTAAGTTAAGTCAGAACATGTGCATTGCACATGAGGGTAAATTGGTAATTTCACTTTCTTATTTATAAAAAAACTCTCAGGCATCTCTTTTTCTCTCTTTCTCTCTCTTTCTCTTCAACCAACCTCCACAACCACCACACCATATCCCAGTTGCTGCCACCACCACCGTGTCCAGCAAACACCACTTCTCCTTCTTTATAACAAGTCCCCCACTTCCTTCCCCTCTCTCTTACACACCCTCAGAAAACACCACCACAACAGCCCCTCCCAACATCGTAAGCGATGGCGAAAATAGGATTTGAGTGTGGCACTTGTTGAACCACCAAAGGCCCGACCCAAATCCAATTTTCTATTCAAATCTATCATAGAAAGAGATGAGATTGATTATTTCAACTTAAACGAACCATAACCTGCAACTCTCAAATCCAATTTTCTATTCAAATCCATCACAGAACAAACCTACATCAATTATGAGATTCGAGTTATCACTTTTCTCACCAGAAACGGTGACAAAAACTGCCAAAATCAACGAAATAAGTAAAAGAAACGAGCATCTACTCATCGATTCCTTACACACCACCATTGTTGTTACGAAACTTCTTTCAGTTTTCTCTCCTTCAAGCGGTACACAGTGTCTTTGGATCTGAACAAAGTGAAAGAGGCGAAGTGTGGACAGGCAACAGAGATGCACTGTTTGGAGACTACAGAGACCGCTGAGTAAAAGAAGCGAAGTGTGGACAGGCGGCAGATATGCACCATTTTGAGACTACAGTACAGAGACAGCTGAGGATTGGGGAAGACTAAGGAGCCTCGCAGAGAATATGTTCGGCAGAGATTTAGATTGGACCCTAGTTTTATATATTTTATAAGTCTTTAATTTTGTTTTATTTTAATATATTTTAATTAGATTGGCAAAAAGACCAAAGTGCCCTTATATAAGTAGGCTTAACTAAAATTTTTTAACCTAGTTAGTGCTAAAGGATGAAAGATGTAATGAGTTTTCCAAATAAAGGATTGTGACTGTAATTATTGAAGTTAAAGGCTATCCGTTGCAATCCGGTACATACATAAAGGATGAAAAGTGTAATTTACCCTTTGGTTTATAAAGAAATAGAATAAGAATTTACAAGGGTTGTAGATAGGTTTAAGGATATACATCACAATACTTAAACCTGATCTAGTAGCAAAGAGATATTAAATTGCTAGATGAAAATATGATGTTAACACTGATGAGACTGTGATCAGAAAAGTAGGTGGAGATTCATAAAGGTATGCTAAGCATCAGAGAACTATGAGGCTTTTCTTGATGATCTTCAAAGTGTATGACACCTGAACTTGTTGAACCCAACAACTAATGAGAAGGCTAATAAGTTTGAATAAGTAATCGATGTTATTTTTAAAGGTTAAATATGAAGAGGTTTTGCAATCAGTAGATTAGGGGAGATTGTTGAGTTTAGGATCCTTAAAGTAATATATACCAAATCTAAATCATCATTATTAAAACTTTGCCGCTTTTATTGATGATTGCTAATGACGAGGATAACTTACTAATGAGAAAGTAAGTGTTGATAGAGAGTTGGTGCTAATAAGTTGATCTTACTACTAAAGACACGTTACTAGTGTTGGGGTTTGCTAATGTTGACATGATGGGGTTTGTACCTAAGGTTAGTTACTGCTGAAGACTTATTTGCTATTTATAGTAAATTAACTATACACAAGAACGAAGTAGCTTACTACTAGTAACAAGTTACTAAAGATACAAGTTGTTGAAAACAACTTATAGCTGCTAGAATTAAAGATGTAAGTTGCCACCGGAGCATCTTACTGTTGATGAAGATCAAAACCAAGTTAGTGTTGAGCTATGCACTACTACTACTGATGATGATGCTGATGTTGTTGCTGTTGTTGATGATGGTGATGATCCTACCTTTGAGGAGGTAAATGCCATTAGAGAGATTGATACGCACAATATCAATGGAATTTAAAGTAAAATATTGTTGGAATAACAATGAGTTTAGTAATATAATATCCCTGGTTTTGATATGACTGGACTTGTGTTACTGAGTTGTTGATTAAGGATGTGCATAAACCACGTACATGTTCATATACACTTAATGTAATCATCAAGAATATAGATTAAAGGATACAAACATAAAATGGATAAAAATTGAGGATGACACATGATCAATAATGAAGATTATAGTTTGAATTCATAGAGTGTGAGGATTGAGAGTCATTTGCATCAACTGAATGAAAATTGAGGATCATCTACATCAACCAAATCAATGAATATCATGGTTCAAACATAATGCATGTGTTAAAGCTCGAGCTGACAACAACAACAACAACCGTACCAAGTAAATCCCACAAATAGCAAAGCTATTGTAGGGTATGGGAAGGGTGAGATATAGGCAAACCTTACCACTTTCCCTATGGATAAAGAGACTTTTTCCTGATAGACCCCCAAAACCAATAACAAACACTAGACCAAATAACAAGAGAAGTGGGGAAGTAGCATAGCCAAATAGAGCAGACATATATAATCACACGACCACACAATAAACATATATGCAAAAAAACACTCACATGCAAAGTCCACCTAAAGTTTAAGGAAACTAAGCCTCTACCACATAGCTAATACCTAATGTACCATCTCTTAAAAGTAGTTAACCTTAATCCTACGTCTCCACAAACTCATGTCCTTTACCATGTCCACAGAGAGGTGTAACTCTAGCAAATCATGTCCAATCCGCACATCCCACATCATTTTGGGCCTACCTATACTCGCCCCCTTCCACAATTAAGGTTTCCACTGCTCTAACTGGTGTTATCGATTGCCTCCTCTTCACATGGCCAAACCATCTCAACCTCCATTCCTTTATCTTATCTGATATAGTAGCCACTCCTAACCTTTCCCTAAAAACCTCATTTTAGGACCATTTGTAACTGACTCAACATAAAAGGACCATTTGTAACTAGTAGGAGGGATCCATGGTACATCTATTATTGGAATAAAAGGACCATTTCTAACTGACTCAACATAATCATTATCGAAATTACTAAGAAAGTTTATCATCCTTATTTTCCATTGAGAATACTCTTCTCTCACTAGGAGACGTGGTTTTACCATGGACCCAACTATTAGATTACTATTTCAAACGTTTGATCAGATATTACTTATGAGTTTGATAATTGGATGAAATCTAGACTCTATCTCAGTGTTGATTTGAGTCTGAGATCAAAACTATCAAATTTGAACAAAATAGGAGATTATTACAGTAAACAAAGTATTGAAATGATCAATGAATAGTAACTTTATTTAGATGACTCTGATACCACCTTTTGGTCCTAGATTCATCAAATGAAGAATACAACAATTAATTATTTCAATAAAACAATTTAACTTATGTTTTATGCGGAATTAGAAATCAATACTTTGCAACCTTGGGATTACAGAATTTTTGTATGTTATTTGAATTTGTAAAAGTGTTTTACAGAAATGAATATAAAGATGCTTCCTAATTAAAATACACAAAATTCTACCCAAATGGAACACTTAAATTCAAGATTTCGGTGATGAATAAGAGTTGAATGGTAACTTTATTTAGATGACTCTGATAACACCTTTTGGTCTTGGATTCATCAAATGAAGAATGCAACAATTAATTATTTCTATAAAACAATTTAACTTATGTTTTATGCAGAATTAGAAATCAATACTTTGCAACCTTGGGATTACAAAATTTTTATGTATTATTTGAATTTGTAAAAGTGTTTTACAGAAATGAATATAAAGATGCTTCCTAATTAAAATACACAAAATTCTACCCAAATGGAACACTTAAATTCAAGATTTCCGTGATGAATAAGAGTTGAATGCTCTTGTTCAAATCAGTTTCCTTCCTTTTTTTGGTCATATGCTATTTATAGGGAAAGTTCATAGAATCACTAAACAATAGTTTATTGATCCCAATGACTACTGAGTCAATTTGAACTTTATCTTTTTGATGTTTGTGCTCAAATTGTCAACCAGTTGTAGGCTGCTGAAAAACTTCAGTTGTAGCTATAACTTCTTCAACTGCAGTCACACGTTTCATTACTGAGTTCAGCTGGTCTCGTTCTTCAATTAGCTGTAAACATTCTTCTTGGTGATTTCTTTCAATAATTAACTTAAAATGGACTAACAATATTTGAAAACACCAAAGTTATCACTTCTTTAGAAAGTAGTTTCAACCTTTTGTGCATGATTTTAAAGCAAAAACTTTTGCTAAAACTCAAATGTTGAAGTCTTTTATTAAAATATATGTTTTGGGTTTTCAATACATGTTGTAAACTATCTTCTAATAGAAAATTCTTTCAACCATTTTCTAATGACTTCGTTTTACAAAAGACATTATCTTTGTGAATAATCTTAATATATTTAATTTGATTTATAAAACTCTTTTAACAATTTTAAACCTATCGTAATGATCACTTTCAACTTTAGATTATACGTCATATATTTTCATTAAATTAATCTTTTATAAACTTTAAATTATATTATAAAACCTTGATTTAGTTTATAAAAGACATTTTAACTTGTCTTTTATATTGCTGCGTCGCGTATGCTAAATAAAACTTGATGCTAAATGATACGTGTTGTTGACTTAACAAATCAAAGTTTGACTTGATTAATTTGTCGAGAGCATCTAAGGCTATTCACGACATGTGCATAGCATCAAGTTTGATTCATTTGTTGTTTGGTTCTTCAATTTTGTTCAACTCTTTACTACACTTTTACATGCACGTACCTTGGATAGTGCATGTACGATATGACCATAACATCGTTTGTAGTTTTTCTGTTCTCAATCTCTAAAACTTTTGGGTTTTTAATATACCATTTTTGGCAAAATTATTACACGGTACATTTTATTTAACTAATGAAAAATAACATTGATATTTTGTCCTTAATTTGTAAATAATATATGGTGTTGGATTGAAGATCCTGTACATTAATTCAAAAGTGTGAGAAGTGTGAGAAATATTGTGGAGATGACATGTGTCCAAATTAATTCAAAAGAGTAAACAAGTAATTTTCTTATTGATTTAATTAATTGATAACCCTCCATAACTGTCACCCTAAATTATAGGAATACAAATTAAGAATTAATCTACAAATTTGTGTCATCTCATTCATCAATTATTAATTCTGAAGATCGCAAATTGAAAATTTATAGAGTGTTATATAGTGATGGATGCAGAATGAAGGTTTTTATATAACACTAAAAATCTCTACAAAACACTACGAATAACATATAACATCATATAACCCTTTTATAACTCAATATAACACTACAACATTATATATAACACTGCAACCACCATTCAGAACTGTATAGTGTTACATAGTGTTATATAGTGTTTTTTTTGCTGTTATATAGTGTTATATGATGGATGTATAGTGTTATATGGTATTATATGGTGTTATATAGTGTTATTTAGAGTTATATAGTGTTATCCAGTGTTATATAGTGATATATTTTTCTAATAGCATGTCTATGATAGATGTATAGTGTTATATATTTGTTATATAATGTTACATAGTATTATATGGTGTTATATGGTGATACATAGTGTTATACGGTGTTATATGTTGTTATATAGTGTTATATGATGGATGTATAGTGTTATATATTTCTTGTAGCAGTTACATATTTCTGGATTTTTTAGAATGTACGGAATGTAGAATAAGTTTAAAATTGAATCGCTAAAATTTAGGAGAGGTTACCTAATTTGAAACATATACAAAGACACTATTACCTCTACAATTTTCAAATCAGTCCAAATAATTAAAAGACAATTTATAATTTGGTCCCTATTGATCTCAACCATTAGATCAAAGATCTAATGGTTTAAAACACTTCTTACACTTCTCACACTCTAGACACTTTGTACACTATCCCTACCCTATGGTGTTGAATCTTATCTTATTTGTATGTGGTGTGCGTTAGGTGTGATATGTTTTTAATGATATTTTGAGCCCATTTTACGCATTAGTCAAGTTTTAAATTTATAAAACACAATATTATACTAACACTAAAGACACACTTGGGCAAGTGCACCATCGTAAGCGTAGTATAGCGTTGGTAAGATACCGGGGTCGTCCAAGGACACAAGAGCTTTTAATACCGGTTTATCCTCAACGTCTAATCAATCTATTTTTTATGAGAAAGGTTTTTGGAACATAAAAATAAAAACTAAAAATGCAAATATAAATAAAATAAAAAACAGATAGACAAGATAGAATCACTTGGATCCGACTCGTCTTTAATGTATCCTTTGATGATTTTCGCACTTTCGGACTTTTTAAGAGATTATCTTAGTTATAGTAGTAGGCCCCTCTTTTGAAGGTGACGTTACTGTCACACCCCCAAAATACCACAAGCGGAGTATCACCACAGGGCGTGTGACATACCAGGATCTTAGCCACCAATCACATTGAACACATAGGTATATGTAATTAAAACTTTCATTGATTAACAATAAGTGCTACAATGTTACATTATATTTTATAGTGTACAGCGGAAGCATAAATCATTCGTTAAGTGTTTATAACCACATGTAAAAGCTATTAGTCTTGTATAGTGTTTCCATGTATCTCGACCCATGACCACTCCAGCTTCCCAGACTGCAAGTCCCAATGATATGCATCTAAAGACCTGCAAGGCATGTAACAACAAATCAACAACAAAGTTGAGCGAGTTCACAGTTGGGTGTTCGTTTTAAGTTGTTTCAAAAACAGTTTCCTTTAACTGGCATCCCTGCCGTGGGGGTTACCCCATAGTTGAAAACGTGTTTAGTTTAATCCCGTTTACTCTGGCTATCTAGCCGTGGGGGCTACCCCATGTTTAATTATCTGGCTCTCTGGCCGTGGGGGCTACCCCATGTATATACTACTAGACTCGTTACCATATCGACCACTGACTTTAGTCATGTTTAAGTGCCCTTAGCGTCAATGTCTATCATCATTGACGTGCCCAGATCTATTAGTTCACGCCCGTCGTCTGCGGCACGGTGTGAGGCTTGTCAGACCTAAATAGCGCTAGCTAACTAATGACCCGCTCGCCATTGGCCCGGCGATTAAGTCGATATAAAAAGGAGGGACTTCGTGATAGAGTTTTGGTCTAGTGAAGTTAACTGTCCATGAGGACGAGGAATTACATTCCTTAACCCGTACTGTCCTACCCAAGAAGGACGATGAATCCATATTCCTTAACCCATTCCCAACCCCTGGGAATCCCATGCCTTGTAGAAAGTGTGTGAACTCACCTCGGTTTGCTCGGCAGATACACAAAGAGGTCAATCAAGCTGCTAGTGGTCATCCACGTCCTAACATGGTTACCATACAAGTCAGGTCTAGGTTCAAGTAGTGCACGTAGGTTAACACATAAGCTAACAGGTCACATACACATAACAATCATGGCACGCACCTAGTAACACGTTAACAGTATCAATCAAGTATACACGAAATCCCAAATTGTGCGAGTCAAGTGATGTGGTCGTCGTGGTTGTGCGAGTCCAATTATCTTGTGCGATATAGTAGACAAAGCCCAATAAAAACCCGGCCCAATAACTTGTGCGGCCCAAAAACATTAACAGTTTATCATCTGGTGCGGCCCAACATGTTGTGCGATCAGCACTGTCTTGTGCGATCCACAGCATGTTGTGCGGTCATGCAAGAGAAGGTTGGACAGTGTTCTTTAATGGTGGTACCCAGCTTGTGCGACTGGAATTATGCGTTTAGTTCTTCTTGTGCGATTCAAAAACTTGTGCGATCAGTTTACCAAATCTCGGAGTTTAAGGAAATCAGTTATATTGTTTCCATTTATGCGATTCAATCAAACAATTTAATATTTTCAAATCTTGCATTATTCGATCAATTTAAACATTCACCAATTAATGAGTTAATTCGTATGAACCCTGATTATTCTCAATAAAAAACAATTAACAACCACATATCAATCATCATCGGCTATATCAGATTCAATAGCACAAGTTTTCACTAGGTAGCCATCATCAAACATAACCCCTAATGCTCATACAACTATAATCATTAACATGGTTCACACGATCCAACAAATACTTAATTGTGACATTATTCAAATCTAATCATTAACCGCCCATATTCATCCATGTACAAATCAGATTAACAAATCAATTCTTTAGGTTTACATGATCCCTAATTGCTTTTTGGTAACATCAAGCTATTCCTACCAATTTATCTAATACGTTTGTTATATGCATGCGAATAATCATCAGTCATCATCAATGTCATGCCATATGTTTTCATAATTAAATCTGATAGTTTGCTTTTGCTCATCATACTTGGCTACCACCGAACCCTAGCATTAACAAGATCATGCAAGAATATAACTTATTTTGAACATTACTATTACTGATCATCATCAGGCTCTATCATGCATATTACCCTAATGTATACTAACAAGAATCACGGCCGCATGCATTTAAGGAGTTCAAATCAAAACTCAATCAAATAAAGACAACACACTAACCGATCGATGTAGCGTATGAGGGTCGTGCTAGACGAGAAGGTAAATCTTCGAGAGAGAGAAGGAGGCTGCCGTCGACTTCGAAGCAGGGTGGGAGAGGTTAGGGTTTTGTCCGTTTTGTGTAATGAAGTAATATGAGGGTAATACACAAGGCTCTGAGCGTATATGCATCTAATGAGTAAGCCGAGCCCAGCTGGTGGTTTCGTTGGGCTGGTTATTTACGCACAAGAGGCTGCTCCGCCCCAGCTTTGGGCTCCGCTTGGGCCATGCACCAGTGCACAATTGATATTGGTTTGGGTCGCGAACAAGGTAACATGGTGATAAGAGTGTGTGGCCCGGTTCAGTTCTAGTGTGTGATAAGATTATACTATGAACAATAATCATACATCACATATAAACAACTTACAATCATAATCAGCTCATAGCATACAATTAAGGTTTACACATCAATCGTTCAAATAGCGTAATATACAAATCACATCCCAGTAAAACAAAAGGTTCTAAAATACGAGTTGTCACATTATCCCCAAGTTGAAAGAAATTTCGTCCTGAAATTTAGCACGTACTCACTGAGGAAGCTAGTTAAGTTGCATGTTTTCCTGGTTTTCCTGGGGTGTCACATCCTTCCCCCGTTGGTTTGGAATTTCGTCCCGAAATTCCGCAGTAGCTTCAGCCTCAGTAGTGGTTTCGCTATTCTCGAATAACTGGGGATACCTGTGCTTCATTTGGTCTTCGCATTCCCATGTAAACTTTGGGCCACGACGGGAGTTTCAATGAACTCGAACAATGGGTATCCTAGTACGTTTGAGAATCTTGACCTCCCGGTCCAAGATTTCCACTGGTTCTTCGACAAATCGCAACTGATCGTCGACGGTGAGCTCCTTGAAAGGAACTGTAAGAGTCTCATCTGACAGACGCTTCTTCAGATTGGACACGTGGAAAACGTTGTGAACTCCACTGAGTTCTGCAGGTAGGTTCAGTTTGTAGGCCGCTTGCCTATTTTCTCTACTATTCCATAAGGTCCGACGTATCGCGGGTTGAGTTTGCCTCGTTTACCAAAATGAACTACACCTTCCCAAGGTGAGACCTTAAGTAGCACTCGATCCCCAACCTGGAACTCGAGTTGTTTCCTGCGCTTATCAGCGTAGCTTTTCTGACGGTCACGAGCTGCCGTCATTCATTGTCATATCTGAGCAATCTTCTCTATTGTGTCTACAATGAGTTCTGGGCCAGTGATTCAGCTGTTTCCAAATTCCGCCCAACAAAGGGATGATCGGCACTTCTGTCCGTACGATGCCTCAGCTAGTGTGGTAACTGTTGTTAAACGAAAACTCCACTAAAGAGGGGATGTCTTTCCCAATTGTTGCCAAAGTCGATTACAAATGCCCGAAGCATGTCTTCAAGAGTTTGGATGGTTCGTTCAGTCTGCACGTCCATCTGTGGATGATATGTTGTGCTCAAGTCTAGACGTGAGTCAAAGAATTTGTGCATCGCTCGCCACAAGTCAGATGCAAGTCGTGGGTCGCAATCAGAGATGCTGGAGGGTGGGCACCCTGTGCCTAGTAACCACTTCTTTCATGTAGATGACTACAAGAGTATAAGACTCATCCGTTTCCTTGCTGGCTAGAAAGTGTGCTGGTTACGTGAGACAATCAACGATCGTCCAGGTGATATTGTTTCCGTTTCGAGTTGTAAGTAGACTAGCGACCAAATCCATGGCAGTCTGTTTTCGCTTTCCATATAGGTGTTTTTGATTGCTAACACCTCACCCTTGACTTTCCTACAAGTCAAACATCATTCCCATACCTAGCTAGGTGGGCCTTCATGCCCGATTACCAGTGCAAGGTTTTTAGATCCTAGTATCTCTCATCAAAACCCAGATGACTAGAATATCAAGGTCGATGTGCTTTGCTCAACACGTGTTCCCTACAGTAGTCGTATAGTGAGGCCCACATTCGTTCCATGAGGTAATGAGTATCATCCGGCCTATCATAGGTTGCTTCTCCATGCCCCGCATGGGTTCAACTTAACAATTCTCCTCCTTCAAACAGAGTGAGTCTGATCAGGTAAATTATAGTCGATAGTGAGCCGCAAAGCTCGTGTACGTTCAAGTTTCATAGTTGCAATCATCCTAAAATTCCGTCCAGCGATGCTCTTAACTGATCTAGCTCTATCAAGACAAAAGTACACGGGAGGCCCCTGGTGATCGGTCTAAATAACACAACTGGTACCATCCAAGTAATGCCTCCCTCTAAAATACCAAGGCCACGGTTTTCACCGTCAGTTGTGTGTCGTGCAGTTCCTCTTTGTAACTCCATCACGTAGGTCACCACTCGCTCGTGTTGTGTCGGTGTGTAACTGGGACCCTGATTCTGACCATCATGGTATATCTCTAAATCCTCCGCACCCTCAGGTAAAGATGATGCGTGATGCATTGCAGAGTTGGAACTCGAAAGCTGAAAAGACGTCCTCCTGTTTCATCTTTCACGAACACAGTACCCTACTGTGCTAAAGAGATTTAAGCTGTGAGACATTCGAAATTCCTGTGGGTAATCTGCGATAGTATTTAGCGAAGCCAAGGAATTGCCGCATCTCCGGAGGAATCTTTGGTGCCGATCAGTTTCTAACAAGTTGTATCTCAGCGAGATTCGTGAGTATTCCCACTCCGTTGGTTACCTGATCAAAATGTATGACTTCGTACGAAATGGCTCCTCCCACAGAAATGCTGAAGCAGAATACATATGACACCCATGGTGTTCCTTTCTCCTGGTCATGATTCAGAACGTCGTCAATAAATACGGTCGATTCATGTGATCCCTGAAGCTGCTGGTGTGTTGTTCAATTCAATGATCATGGTATACAAAGTTGAAATGGCTGCATCTTGTTGGACATGCTGTTGAAGGAACATGCTCCCTCTTGAACTTCCATCTGGTGATAGCTCACTCGTTAGCCAATCCTTGAATGGGGCTTGATCTTCGCAGCTGGTCAACTCGTTGCCGATACATGGTCGAGGCAATCGGTTCTTAACTGTTACCTTGCTAAGTTCTTTGATAATCAGTACACATACAAAATTCATGGATCTAACTGGGGCTCCCCAAAGCGAAAAGCTAGGTTCAACGAAACTCCTGTTCAATAATCCCTGTAGTTGCTTAAACAACTCTTGCAACCCTCCTGGTGCAGAACGGTAAGAGTACGAGTAATCAGGGTTGCCCCTGACATGATGTTTGATCTGATATTCCATCGGACAATGTGAAGGTACACCCGATAAGATAGTTCTTCTGGTAGCACATAGGTAGAAATCACGAACAAAGGGTGGATCCTCGATCCTCTTTTCCTCAACCTAATCATCAATAATAAGTGCTAACATAGTGGGATAATCCTTCCGTGGACACTTCCAAGCTTTCATTGCAAAATTGACGCTAACCTTTGCACAATTTCCGATACTTGAAACAGATGACGATTCTTCACTAGGGAGAGGGATACGCGAAGTTTTCTCCTCCCAGGGTATATCCGCGCGATGTATGGATTACCAGTCCATTCTAACTACTGCTTGAAACCATCAAGGATAGCAGAAGGAAGATCGATGTCGATCGCTTGTCCCACAAGGTCGAATTTGCATCCCAACTAACATTTGAAATGTCAATTGTCTTGTCGTCCGCCGATTCCACAACAGGTTCAAATTCAAGGTGCATCAGGGTCAAACGGAGCAAGGACGAAGTGATTAGCTACTCACACTAGTCACCCTGTTGCTAAAGTCCTGGCGTCGCCCATGCCAATTCTAAATGCCCTTCCATGAGCATCATTTCTAGTGTTGCTGTTTTTCATTGCAAGTATTTCAAGTATTGTCGTTGTTCCTTTGGTTGTTGTCTTCTTAACTTAACCACGGCCAATCCATGTTGTAGTCACTTTTATTTCCTTACTGTAGGCTAGGGTTACGAATACCTTGTTGTCGTTGTGACTGCTGCTCCTAACGTCGTTGCTCGGAATGAAGCCCTATGATTCTTCGCCATCGAGGTCCATCTTTCCACATTCTGAGCCACGTCATAAAGTACTACTCACTGTGCTGACAGTTACACATTCCGCGTTATAGTCGATTGTTGTTGCTTATGTCCCGATTGATTCGTAAGAATTGACTCCCATGAGTCGTTGACAAGGGTTAAGGATTCGATTGAAGCCAATTCGCTGGTGCTCATTGCCGGTAATCAGGGTCGTTAAGTACTGAGGTCAGTAAAGTACTACGCTCATCCTCCTGTCCCTCGATGTTGCAAGTTGCTTGAGTAATACACAGTATGTTGCGGGTGTGTTACAGAAGTGATCACACTTCAGGATCTAAGACGTTAATACATGAGTTCCAGCAAACGAAACGGAGTAGGAAAGGTATTGATCAATCATGCGATGCTGCGTCATCCAGCACAGGGACGTTCGTATGAGCACCTAATATTCTACACGGTTCGCTAGGTGTTCAGATGGGTGTTCAGGTAATACTCGATAGCGTCGACATTCGAAAGGATCCAGCGAGGAATGAAAAGTTCACGTTCGAGTAGGGGACAATCACTACTATGACCCCTATAGGTTTGCTATGTTTCACATCGACCAAATAATGGAACGGAACCCATTCTCCACTTGTTAAGACTCACTGGGACTCGCATGCACCCCACACTATTATTATGTGTGTACCCACAATAATATTGTGATTTGCATGCTCATCTCAGCTCCTCTTAACTCATGTCAAATGGTTCCTCAAACTCAAGTAGCAAACAAAGAGCATCACGAAGCGTGAATCATGAAGGGTTAGGGAAATACCACCCTATCGACCATATAACACAGGCAAGTAATACACTAACTCATACTGTTGTGCTGAACGTGCAATCACAGGCAATAACATACGTAAGTGTTCACTAGTTATGCAGTGCAATGTGTATACGAGAGACGAACCTTGAAATATGGAGCTGAGTGTCATGGTCGTATTCACGTTTTCAGAACTTTCTGGTTATAGTCTGGTTTTACAAAAACGTTTTCCCCTTTTTAAAACCAAGTTCACTATAACCAATGGCTCTGATACCAATCTGTCACACCCCCAAAATACCACAAGCGGAGTATCACCGCAGGGCGTGTGACATACCAGGATCTTAGCCACCAATCACATTGAACACATAGGTATATGTAATTAAAACTTTCATTGATTAACAATAAGTGCTACAATGTTACATTATATTTTATAGTGTACAGCGGAAGCATAAATCATTCGTTAAGTGTTTATAACCACATGTAAAAGCTATTAGTCTTGTATAGTGTTTCCATGTATCTCGACCCATGACCACTCCAGCTTCCCAGACTGCAAGTCCCAATGATATGCATCTAAAGGCCTGCAAGGCATGTAACAACAAATCAACAACAAAGTTGAGCGAGTTCACAGTTGGGTGTTCGTTTTAAGTTGTTTCAAAAACAGTTTCCTTTAACTAGCATCCCTGCCGTGGGGGTTACCCCATAGTTGAAAACGTGTTTAGTTTAATCCCGTTTACTCTGGCTATCTAGCCGTGGGGGCTACCCCATGTTTAATTATCTGGCTCTCTGGCCGTGGGGGCTACCCCATGTATATACTACTAGACTCGTTACCATATCGACCACTGACTTTAGTCATGTTTATGTGCCCTTAGCGTCAATGTCTATCATCATTGACGTGCCCAGATCTATTAGTTCACGCCCGTTTTACAAAAGACATTATCTTTGTGAATAATCTTAATATATTTAATTTGATTTATAAAACTCTTTTAACAATTTTAAACCTATCGTAATGATCACTTTCAACTTTAGATTATACGTCATATATTTTCATTAAATTAATCTTTTATAAACTTTAAATTATATTATAAAACCTTGATTTAGTTTATAAAAGACATTTTAACTTGTCTTTTATATTGCTGCGTCGCGTATGCTAAATAAAACTTGATGCTAAATGATACGTGTTGTTGACTTAACAAATCAAAGTTTGACTTGATTAATTTGTCGAGAGCATCTAAGGCTATTCACGACATGTGCATAGCATCAAGTTTGATTCATTTGTTGTTTGGTTCTTCAATTTTGTTCAACTCTTTACTACACTTTTACATGCACGTACCTTGGATAGTGCATGTACGATATGACCATAACATCGTTTGTAGTTTTTCTGTTCTCAATCTCTAAAACTTTTGGGTTTTTAATATACCATTTTTGGCAAAATTATTACACGGTACATTTTATTTAACTAATGAAAAATAACATTGATATTTTGTCCTTAATTTGTAAATAATATATGGTGTTGGATTGAAGATCCTGTACATTAATTCAAAAGTGTGAGAAGTGTGAGAAATATTGTGGAGATGACATGTGTCCAAATTAATTCAAAAGAGTAAACAAGTAATTTTCTTATTGATTTAATTAATTGATAACCCTCCATAACTGTCACCCTAAATTATAGGAATACGAATTAAGAATTAATCTACAAATTTGTGTCATCTCATTCATCAATTATTAATTCTGAAGATCGCAAATTGAAAATTTATAGAGTGTTATATAGTGATGGATGCAGAATGAAGGTTTTTATATAACACTAAAAATCTCTACAAAACACTACGAATAACATATAACATCATATAACCCTTTTATAACTCAATATAACACTACAACATTATATATAACACTGCAACCACCATTCAGAACTGTATAGTGTTACATAGTGTTATATAGTGTTTTTTTTGCTGTTATATAGTGTTATATGATGGATGTATAGTGTTATATGGTATTATATGGTGTTATATAGTGTTATTTAGAGTTATATAGTGTTATCCAGTGTTATATAGTGATATATTTTTCTAATAGCATGTCTATGATAGATGTATAGTGTTATATATTTGTTATATAATGTTACATAGTATTATATGGTGTTATATGGTGATACATAGTGTTATACGGTGTTATATGTTGTTATATAGTGTTATATGATGGATGTATAGTGTTATATATTTCTTGTAGCAGTTACATATTTCTGGATTTTTTAGAATGTACGGAATGTAGAATAAGTTTAAAATTGAATCGCTAAAATTTAGGAGAGGTTACCTAATTTGAAACATATACAAAGACACTATTACCTCTACAATTTTCAAATCAGTCCAAATAATTAAAAGACAATTTATAATTTGGTCCCTATTGATCTCAACCATTAGATCAAAGATCTAATGGTTTAAAACACTTCTTACACTTCTCACACTCTAGACACTTTGTACACTATCCCTACCCTATGGTGTTGAATCTTATCTTATTTGTATGTGGTGTGCGTTAGGTGTGATATGTTTTTAATGATATTTTGAGCCCATTTTACGCATTAGTCAAGTTTTAAATTTATAAAACACAATATTATACTAACACTAAAGACACACTTGGGCAAGTGCACCATCGTAAGCGTAGTATAGCGTTGGTAAGATACCGGGGTCGTCCAAGGACACAAGAGCTTTTAATACCGGTTTATCCTCAACGTCTAATCAATCTATTTTTTATGAGAAAGGTTTTTGGAACATAAAAATAAAAACTAAAAATGCAAATATAAATAAAATAAAAAACAGATAGACAAGATAGAATCACTTGGATCCGACTCGTCTTTAATGTATCCTTTGATGATTTTCGCACTTTCGGACTTTTTAAGAGATTATCTTAGTTATAGTAGTAGGCCCCTCTTTTGAAGGTGACGTTACTGTCACACCCCCAAAATACCACAAGCGGAGTATCACCACAGGGCGTGTGACATACCAGGATCTTAGCCACCAATCACATTGAACACATAGGTATATGTAATTAAAACTTTCATTGATTAACAATAAGTGCTACAATGTTACATTATATTTTATAGTGTACAGCGGAAGCATAAATCATTCGTTAAGTGTTTATAACCACATGTAAAAGCTATTAGTCTTGTATAGTGTTTCCATGTATCTCGACCCATGACCACTCCAGCTTCCCAGACTGCAAGTCCCAATGATATGCATCTAAAGGCCTGCAAGGCATGTAACAACAAATCAACAACAAAGTTGAGCGAGTTCACAGTTGGGTGTTCGTTTTAAGTTGTTTCAAAAACAGTTTCCTTTAACTGGCATCCCTGCCGTGGGGGTTACCCCATAGTTGAAAACGTGTTTAGTTTAATCCCGTTTACTCTGGCTATCTAGCCGTGGGGGCTACCCCATGTTTAATTATCTGGCTCTCTGGCCGTGGGGGCTACCCCATGTATATACTACTAGACTCGTTACCATATCGACCACTGACTTTAGTCATGTTTATGTGCCCTTAGCGTCAATGTCTATCATCATTGACGTGCCCAGATCTATTAGTTCACGCCCGTCGTCTGCGGCACGGTGTGAGGCTTGTCAGACCTAAATAGCGCTAGCTAACTAATGACCCGCTCGCCATTGGCCCGGCGATTAAGTCGATATAAAAAGGAGGGACTTCGATATATAAAAAGTCGATATAAAAAGGTTGGATAGTGTTCTTTAATGGTGGTACCCAGCTTGTGTGACTGGAATTGTGCGTTTAGTTCTTCTTGTGCGATTCAAAAACTTGTGCGATCAGTTTACCAAATCTCGGAGTTTAAGGAAATCAGTTATATTGTTTCCATTTGTGCGATTCAATCAAACAATTTAATATTTTCAAATCTTGCATTATTCGATCAATTTAAACATTCACCAATTAATGAGTTAATTCATATGAACCCTGATTATTCTCAATAAAAAACAATTAACAACCACATATCAATCATCATCGGCTATATCAGATTCAATAGCACAAGTTTTCACTAGGTAGCCATCATCAAACATAACCCCTAATGCTCATACAACTATGATCATTAACATGGTTCACACGATCCAACAAATACTTAATTGTGACATTATTCAAATCTAATCATTAACCGCCCATATTCATCCATGTACGAATCAGATTAACAAATCAATTCTTTAGGTTTACATGATCCCTAATTCCTTTTTGGTAACATCAAGCTATTCCTACCAATTTATCTAATCCGTTTGTTATATGCATGCGAATAATCATCAGTCATCATCAATGTCATGCCATATGTTTTCATAATTAAATCTGATAGTTTGCTTTTGCTCATCATACTTGGCTACCACCGAACCCTAGCATTAACAAGATCATGCAAGAATATAACTTATTTTGAACATTACTATTACTGACCATCATCAGGCTCTATCATGCATATTACCCTAATGTATACTAACAAGAATCACGGCCGCATGCATTTAAGGAGTTCAAATCAAAACTCAATCAAATAAAGACAACACACTAACCGATCGATGTAGCGTATGAGGGTCGTGCTAGACGAGAAGGTAAAGCTTCGAGAGAGAGAAGGAGGCTGCCATCGACTTCGAAGCAGGGTGGGAGAGGTTAGGGTTTTGTCCGTTTTGTGTAATGCAGTAATATGAGGGTAATACACAAGGCTCTGAGTGTATATGCATCTAATGAGTGAGCCGAGCCCAGCTGGTGGTTTCGTTGGGCTGGTTATTTACGCACAAGAGGCTGGTCTGCCCCAGCTTTGGGCTCCGCTTGGGCCATGCACCAGTGCACAATTGATATTGGTTTGGGTCGCGAACAAGGTAACATGGTGATAAGAGTGTGTGGCCCGGTTCAATTCTAGTGTGTGACAAGATTATACTATGAACAATATTCATACATCACATATAAACAACTTACAATCATAATCAGCTCATAGCATACAATTAAAGTTTACACATCAACCGTTCAAATAGCGTAATATACAAATCACATCCCAGTAAAACAAAAGGTTCTAAAATACGAGTTATCACAGTTACCTTCAACCCAGTGGTTTGAGTCAGCAGGGATACAATCCCAAAGGGTCGGAATATTGAAAGATAATTAAGTTAGTTATTAATGCGAAAGTGGTAGGCCCCTCTTTTGAAGGTGTCGTTACCCTCGGCTAAGTGGTTTGAGTCAGCATGGATACAATCCCAAGAAGCCAGTTTAAAGTATTAATAGTAGTTTACATATGAGGGGTTCAAGCTATTCGCACCCCCGCCATCCAATACCAGTGGGTACTGAACGAGGTCCTAGTAAGCTTGAACCAGGTCCTTGCAGGATCTATACACTGAACAAGGCAAAAACCTTACCAAACCATTCCCCTAACCCCCGACCAGGTAGTCAACATGCCTTTATATAGACCGTAAAGACATGAATGATGCAATCTTTTACTTTATATAGACAGTAAAGTAACTTCAAGACACCACGAAATAAGAAAAATTCACCTTCAACATAAGAAACTAGTTATTAAAGTCATTAATACAAACCCAAATAAAAAGTGCCGAAAGATTAAAAATCAAAAGTAATACATAAAAGACTTGTCTTTACCAAGTGATGTAAGAGGCTTAACCAAACATGGCCTTTGATTGGCAAGAATCCTTACAATCAATCTTGGATCCCGAGACTACTACACACTGTAAAGATGGATGATGGATGATGGTGGTGGGTGTTGGTGTTGTAGTGGTGGTGGAGTGGTGGCAAAGTTGGAGAGTAGTGGTTTGCCAAGGGATGCCTTTCAAGTGAACCAAGCACCCCTATTTATAACCTGCACAGATTTCTGGCCACGGCCCCATGCCCACTGGGCATACCCCGTGGCCAACCTTTTCTCTTCCTTCATTAATTGCAAGTGTCAGCAGAGGGCCCCACACGGCCCCGTGTCTCCTAGGCACGGCCCCGTGGTCAACTTCGTATCTGTACTATCAAGATTTAGCAAGATTCTACGTATCTTTGCGTTGACCACGCCCCGTGGTGAGCTGGGCACGACCCCGTGGTGGGCGTAGAAGCTTCTACAGGCTTTGTCTTCTTGTGTCAGGGTTGACCACGCCCCGTGGTGAGCTGACCACGCCCCGTGGTGAGCTGACCACGCCCCGTGGTGAGCTGACCACGCCCCGTGGTGAGCTGACCACGCCCCGTGGTGAGCTGCACAAGCCCCGTGGTGAGCTGGGCACAATCCCGTGGTCAGCTTTTGTCTTCTTGTTTTTGCTTTGGGAGATGCTGCCGAGGGGTCAGGCATGTCACGTTATTCCTTCTTCTTGTATTTATGTTGGTATTTGGCTGCTTATTTGTTCCTTTTGTTATTTTAAGCTCACTTGGTCCTGTAAATTCAAAAGTAAGAAAGAAACGTGTTTTTTCCAACATTAGTACTAAAAAAGTGTTAGTTTTATACCTCATTTAATGTAATTTATATATTGCATTTTGCACACATCAGTATGAGAAAAAGTATATGACCTATAAGTTACAAAATATTTTACATTAATATCAATGAACCCTTTTCATTTTTCATACTAAACTTTAACACAATGTTAATGTGATGAATATTAGTCTTAATTATTTGCATCAGTTGAAACAGAAACCGAAGTCATCTGTTAATCTATTGTATTAACCATTCGGTTTTCGGTTAATTGATTCGGTTTATTCGGTTTTTTGTTGGTTTGGTTCGATTGTTTTTTGTAAATAACCGAAACCAAAGTTGGGCTTTTTTTTTGCTTAAAAATACATGTAATGGATGTATAACTTATAAGTACATGAAATAGATGTATAAATACATAAAATGAAGGTATAAATAAATGAAATGAAAGTACAAATACAGAAAATAGAGGTATAAAACATGAAATACATGAAATATATGAAATATATGAAGGTATAAAGGCTAGAAATACATGAAAATATGAATGGTTTGGTTAAGTTCGTTTAATTTCGGTTAACCAAGGGTAATGAAAAAACAATAACCGATTTTTGGTCAATTCGTTAATCGGTTTTTGGTTAATTCGGTTTTCGGTTAATTTTGGTTCGTTTATTCGCTCACCCCTACTTCTCCTTATAAATTACAGTAGGGGTGTGCATGGGTCGATTTTGACCAAAAATCATAACCGTAACCGTGATGTCGGTTAATGGATAATCATAACCATAACTAATCAGTTATGGTGTGTAACAACCGTCTAATTTCTATTCGAATTTAATAAAAATATGCATAATTTTAAATAAAAAGTACTTCACTTCAACACAAGTACAAAATAGAAGTTTTAAAGTGATCACAAACTAGTTAACTACTAACTAGTTTAAACATCCAAAACATGACTAGTTAATTGTTTACATCATAAACATTGTCTAAACAAAGTCAATTTAACGCGGAAGCTTCAAAAGTTCGTGTTCGGTTCTTCAAAACATGCTTGATCACCATCCGGAAAGTCCCCATCATCACCTAGAGTCAAAACCACTTAAAATGTTAGTTTTAACTTTGATATAATGCATATAAACGAGTTCTAGCATCAAACCATTGAAAATAAAAATAAAAATTTAGTTTTAGGCCTGTCGCGTGTCGCGCCAGACCCCCCTCACTTTGTCGCGTGTCGCGAGGACTCTCGCGTGTTGCGCCAGATCCAAAGGATCCTGTCGTGTGGCGCGGGGGACTCGGTTTTCCAGCAGGTGCAGGTTTTTGACCTGCATTTCCTGCCAGCTCCGAAATTCACAAATTTTAACTTCAACTGCCCATAACTTTTGATCCGTAAGTCCGTTTTAGGTTATTCTTTTTCCTATACGTCTGTAATTTCATTACCGACGTGCCTATGACATTCATTATTCCAAGAATTCGGGTTACAGACTGAATGAATGAAATAACTATGTAATTATTCAACCCACTAAGTTTATACCAATTTTTGTACCAATGAGATAGTAACCTTAAGGCGCTCTTACCCAACATCCGGGGCTTAATATCACCGGCATTTCATTATCAATCATATGGCTTCATGCTCTTGTGATTGTCGACGCCAAAAGCTAACTATCAAACACTAACACTACTAACTACACAATTATTCGACCCGTTTGGCTCAATTATGGAATCCTCCATTTATACTGACTACCAAACGCTTCTTAATCCAATCTTAACCTATTAATTCAATTAGTGAACATTGTCACCTCAATCAACACAAACCTCTATTCTAAAAGACAACTATACATGATTTAAATATCAAATTTACTTAATGTAACAAATCAAGTTACATACCTTCAAAGCACACCTTTCAAACGCGCGTCACCACCGGCTTGTCCACTAGACGCTCCGGTTTCCTTTCCTATAAAGTTTGTAGGATCGAGATTCAACCTAAACGAGTCAATCAGAAGAGTTCTAATCCAAACCAACGGCAGAATTCAATGATTCAGACTTGTTTACAGCTTGATTCACACTAGGATTCACTTTAAATGTCTTGTATATTGATTTGAAAGCTTTACAGACCGCTTTTCACTTCGGCAGCACCTCTGCTCCGGAATCAGCAATGTTACAAATGAAAGACACAAGTCACCTATTTATAGTGTTGCCACTTCCCATGAACATGACATGTCCACTTCACAGGAAGTGGCCACTTCGTGTGAAACTGGCACTGCCACTTCCTATGAACTGGCACTTGCCACTTCCTATGAACTGGTCAGTTCGTGTGAACTGGCTAATTCATGACTATTTCTCGTTTTTCTTAAACTACGTGACTTGATCTATCAATTCTATTATAAGACTCGATACAAGACGAAGTCGACAGACATATGCATCAACAGACTCCCCCTTGGATGTTGACGAAGTCTTCGGTGTCGAGTCTTCAGTGTGACAAGTCTTCAGTCTTGATCAGTCTTCTCGCTCTCTCCAAAGTGTCTGACACTGTAAGCATCCTTCAATCTATCTCTTTCTCTCTCTCTTTCTCATCAGCTATAGCGGCTTCTATCTTGAACATAGTTCCAGGATCAGAAACTGGCTTTAACATCTTCAGACTCCCTCCTGCTAACAGACTCCCCCTTAAGTTGTTCCGGGATCGAAATCTGACATAGCACTTTCACAAGTTCAGGACGTCTCCTGGCTTTTCGTAGCAACAGGATCTGGAACCTGGCTTTAACCTGCATAATTCTCTACCCAATAGTAAGATTCACAATTTTTAAGATTTAACAAATTTAGAATCTCTGCTTACCAATTGTATTTGAAACATTCAAATTTGGTTTCAAATTAATGAACCATTTAATCATTTCAAAATCAAATCTCATTTCAAAACAAACACTCCCAACCCAGTTGTCCATCATGTTTTGCACTCGGAATTTTGAAAATCAGCTTTCCAACATCAGTTGTCGAAAATAAGATGAAATAAAATCTTTTTGGACTTTTCAAAATTTTATGCTAAAACACACTTAAAATCTTTTTGGATTTTGTTTTTAATGAAAAATAGTAAAGAAATATTTACAGACAATATTTTTTGTGAGTTTGTGTAAGAGGATCATATCAGTTTTTGAGACAAATCACTAGCACCGTTGAGCTTTAAACACTTTAAGTTCTAAACGATTCACTTAGATTGTCAGTATACTGATCCACTTAAATTTTCACACAAAGTTCAACTGATTCAAGATACGAGATTAGTGTTTTAAGGACTTAAACTTATTCGCGTGTACCACCTCAGAATATACTCCCGTATCCAGACTCCTATATTCAGTCTTACAGGTGAATGTACACTAATGATATCTGTAAGGGGTTAATGCGAGACCATGAGAGCTCAGGCTATTGCTTCCGCAAAATCAGAGAGATGATGGTTCGACTTTAGGTGTGTCCCCCTTGGGGATCTTCTTTTCAACAGCACATGATTAGCATTTTTCAATGTTTCATCATTTTTTATGCTGAGGGTGGGCTTTATGAATAAAGCAATGCAAAGTATTATACGAGGACTAGGCTATTGCTCCCGCAAAATCAGAAGTCCTGGTATAATACCCCAGATATCACCACGCACAAAGACCTAGTATGTCAGAAATAGAAAGCCCTTCAAACAAGATTTCGGGGGTTACCCATATATCTGAGAGATGTTCCCCACGAGATAAGTAAGTATTGATATTTAGGTTTATATCTCGAAAACAATCTACTGAATGTGTAAAAACCTACTGGCATATCTTCAGTGAGATCGTTTATCACATTTTGACTTTCCAATTCTTTAGCGTACTGTGATTATCTACTGATGTACTATCATTTCCTCTTTTTCACAACAAAACTCATTTTGAATTTTTATCATGTTTTTGACTTTTTCAAATTTTCCAATGTTTTTGGATTTTCTGAAATTTATTACTCCCCCTAAAATTCAAAACCAATTAAAGAAAATTTGACAAACCGATGTGAATTGCTTCAATTCGCCATCCACTTGACATAAACAATCAGAACTCCCCCTGATAACAAACTATTTTCCCATTAAGATTTCAAAACACTTAAGTTTATTTTAATCAAAATGTTTTTTTTCCAGAAAATAAGTTTTGTTGATTTCACCACTTGTAAGGATTGGGGTTTCATCACATTGTTTTCCAACCACTTGTAAAAACACATTTCCTTTTCTACATCCACTTGTATGAAAGTTAACTCAAGCTTAACTTAATGACCTTGATTAACCACTTGTAGGTTCTCATCAATACTACCACTTGTAAGATGAAATATAACAATTTTGAAATATCACTTGAAAAAGATGCCGATTCATGCTCCACGATTACCAACTTGGGAGCTCCGGCAAGTCAGGTTTTTAAGTAGAGAACGCTGTCACCCAAGCCTGACCAGATTTGGGTGCATCCGAGTTATTTTCACTCGGTGGGTAACTCCATCTCTTTGATTCATAAAAATCTTTTACCCCTTTGGCCTTACCCTCGACCATTTTTCCAAAAATATTTTTCACTTTGCCATTAAACGCTTTTTCGACATCAAATTCTTTCTTTTCAGCATAGAATTGATTCGAAATTTCAACTTTTCCAACTTTTGATTTAAAATTTTCAGCCCGCAATGGTGGAAAATTGATGTCATCCATTGGCGGTACTGAATTTTCTCTTTTGAGATCAACTTGTGACTCCTCTGACTATGACGAGTCAGATTCATCGCCAGAACTAACATCTGAATTTTTAACAACCCATTTTTGTTTGTTTAACCTTGCTCTTCTTTTGTAAAAATGTTTCGAACTTTCACCAACTTCGAAAGTCGAATTTTTGAACTCTTTAAAACTCTCTGTTGGTTGTTTCTTTTCATCAACACATTTTTCTTTCAACTTTGAGTTAGAAGAAACTCCCTGTTTTGTGTTGGTTGGCTTTGAGCAATTCCAAGCAATGTGCCCAACCTCTTGACATTTGAAACAGGTTCTTCTTTCAACTCTTCGTTCAGATTCTTTCAACATATTCTTTTTCCTTTCAGCGAGAAACTCCTTGTTTGACTGTCTCCAGAATGGTTTCTCATTCTCTTCTTCCGAACTTCCTCCTGAAACAAATTTAGTTTTTGGTTTATAATTTTTCTCATTTTTATGATTTTCTGGTGGAATAAAACCTAAACCTTTCTTTTTGAAATTACTGTTATGGTTTGGTTTCTTTTGAAAACCAGAACCAGAACTGTAACCCTTTTTCTTGTTCAATCTTTGTTGAACTCTTGAAGTGTACTTTTTAGGTTTTTCAGTAAGATTTACATCTTTTATTTCAGAAATATTAATTTCTGTCAATTTGAAAACCTTGTTGATCATTTCAATTTTAACACTTCTTATTGGAAATTCTTTATCAGAAAATAATTTGTCAGAATCATTCAAAGTATATGCAACTTTGAATGTTTCGTCATTCAAATTATTCTTTGACATTAGAAAATCTTTATTATAAACCCTTTTAACCGGTGAACTCGGACTGTTGTCTGATGAACTCGACGTTTTAGATTTAGACTCCGACTTTGACTCTTCATCTTTATCCAACACCTGATCGACCACTTTCTTAATTAACTCGGACTCATGATCAGTGTCAGACGCTGAAAATGTGACGTCAATGTTGTCAGGTAATTCATCAGTTGTTTCAGACTTTAACTTTATATTGACTGCCTTTTTGAATTGTTCTGAATCTTGTGTTCTGGGAGAATAACATTCCCAGATCGGAGGCGGACACTTGTTATACTTGACACTTTGTTTCTTACCAGTATCCGTATCTTCCGACTTCTTATCTTGAAATGCTTCAAGACCTGCAACAGTAGGATAAACTCTATCAATTAAATAATCAGAACTTGAATAACTCAGCAGCAATCGTCTGATTCTTTCATTCTCAATCTTTTCGGTCTCTAATTCTTGCTTCATCTTTGCACACTCATCAATATAATGATTGATGGCTTTCTGCTTAGTCATTAATGTTGAACTCATCATCATCGAAGCAGCTTCTACTTCTAAGTTTGTCTTATTCAAACTATTAACCATTCTGTTCAGCACATCATACGATTCTTTACGTACTTAACATCGAACAACAATTTTTCCTTCAATTTGTCTAGTTCACTATACTTCTTGTCTTTTTCTTCACAATGTTTGCATGGTTCCAAACATTTCAGACAAGGTTTCGTGACCTCTACAATCTTTTCAACTTCGATAATCTTTTCAACTTCGACTATCTTTTCAACTTCGACTATCTTTTCAACTTCGACGATTTTTTCAACTATCTTTTCAGTCACCATCGGTACTTCATCAAATACTATCTTTACTTCATTCTCTTCAACCTCAATCTTCTCTTTCAATTTTTCTTTAACTTTTTCTTTTTCAGCTTCCATTTTTGCCTTTTCTTCAGCAACCCTTCTTGCTTCAATTTCCTCTTCTACAATCCTTTTTTATTCCAATTCTTCTTCTACAATCCTTCTTGATTCCAATTATTTCTTCAGTCTAGCAGCCTTTTTCTCATTCAACATCTCGATCTTATCTGCAAAAAACAAATTAAAACTATAAGGATCCAATTCTAATCTAGCGTTATTAATATACTCTTCCTCATCATCAGTGTCTTCATCACTTTCTGATGACTTGAAAATCTTCTTTCTTTTTGGCTTAAATTTGACTGATTCTTCTTCCAAGATTCGAGCAACAAAGGCTTTATTCTTTAAGTAATTTTTATCCGGAATGTATTTATCCCAGCTAAATCCCTCTGGTAATCTTTCATCTTCTTGGTCTATTAAACCACCATTCGGAGGCCTTTCATTCTTTTGTTCTAACAGACCATAACAAGCTCTCTCCTTTGATTTTTCAGCAACCTGATGATAAATTTCTTTTCTATGATAATCGTTGTTTCCGAACGGATCTTGTCTTCCAGTGGCTTCTCTGTTTGTACACTCTCGTTTAAAATGCCCTTTTTCTCGGCAACGAAAACAAGTAACCTTTGATTTGTCAAAACCTAGTCGAGATGTAGCAGCATCACGAAGATCATTTCTTTCGGTGATTTGTTCGAATTTTTCTGCTCTTCTCAAAACACTAGCTAAACACCACTTGATGTCCATCAACTCAAGTTCTTCAGAATCAATTTGGTAATAATCCTCTTTGGTGAGCATCGAATTTCCGATTCGTCCAGCAACCAAACTTTCATACGACTCTAACACAGTAGCAAGTGATGCCATGTGTTGTTTTGCAATTTCTGGAGACAAATTTTGACCATTTTGAATGTTCAATGTAACATTGCATTGCAAAATTTGACCATTAAAGTTTGTTGAAGTTTTTGTTTGAGAACTTGGTGAAAAATTTGGTTCAAAACTTGAATAAGTTGAAGAATATCCACCACTCTGAGTTGTAGTGCTAGCATTTGTTCCAGAAGTACCATTAGCACTGAAAGCAGTCTGAATCTTCGGACTTGGTGTAGTCTCAACTTTGCTTTCTCTATAGTATAAACTAATATCTTGTTGAGCACTTGGATTATTCATAATAGCAGTTTTCTGAACATCCAATTCATGTTCTTTAAGCTTCTGAATGAATTTACTCAAATTCACATCTTCATGTTTTCGGGTATGCTTTAAAATCAACAGAAATGTTCCCCATTTATCTTGTGGTAATGCATCAGCTAGCTTATCAACCCATTCATCATCTTCTTTTTTTATGTCCAATCTTTTCATTTCCTGGACAAGATGACAATATCTTTCGATAGTCTTCTTAGTCGTCTCACCTTTACAAGCTGTAAACATATCAAAAGATTTCTTTAGTAATGCATGTTTATTTTTTATCATATCAGCACTTCCCTTAAACTTGTTGAGCAACGCTAACCAAATTGATCTAGCAGTTTCTTCATGTTGAAGCAAAACAAAAATATCTTCTTTTACCGCTTGTTGGAGAATGCTAATCATCATTTTTTCACTGGTGTATTTTAATTTCTCATTTGCTGAATATTCACTTAAAGGTTTTTCATTTCCACGTTCATCTTTCGGTTTAATGTAATCTTTATTTAACGAAACCCATGCATCAAACTTATAAGCTTGTTCCCAATTTTCAAAACGGTTTTGCCATCCTTTAAAATCCTCAATGTACATAAGCTTCGGCGGTTTTTGGAAAGTTCCAGTTTCATTCTTACTATTAACAGTTTCAGCAACGGTAGCTGGAATGACCTGTTCAGTAGCAAAAGCATTGTAAAACTCTTCTTCCATGTTTCAGTGTAGAAAATTCACAAATACTGATTGTTCAAACGGACTGGAATCTCAAACGAACTGAACTTGATGCTAACTGGACTTGATGCGAACTGAAATAATCTCAAACTACCTGATATGTTCAAACCATACAAACTGCTATGACCCGGATCAAATTCAAACGACCTTGAAGCTTAAAACTCACTTCGTGCGAGCTGAAGATATATTCAAACGATCTGGAAGTTCAATTCATACGAGCTGATGGTATACACAAGCTGAAATTTTGGCATGATCTAGTAATTCACACAGTGCGATCTCGGGTTTGATTTTAAACAACCTGATTGGGCCGAAAAATCTGGGCTGAATCAATACGAAATCTGGGCCGACAATATCAATACCAATCAATTTTTATTGGACCGTTGAATTGAGCTTCAATCAACTCATGCAAACTGGAGACCTGAGCAGACAACACAAATTAAATGCTGATTAGACCGATTTATTATATCATGAGCCGACAAACTTGATGCGATTCAATTGCTGATTGGACCAAAGAACTGTTCACATGCAATCATTTAATCCTTTCTTTTTCATTTAAACAATGACCGACAAATGTTTTTGATTGGATCAATGACTGATATTAAACACAGTGAGTGACAATTCCAATTAGTATTCAATATGATCTTAAGAAACACATGATGACATGCACATGATTGGACCGATGAAAATTTAAACGACTTTAACAACCTTTCATGCGACCTGAAGTGATGTTTTAATCCGTACGACCTGAAGTATAATTTTCAAACGACCTGGACCACTAATACCTCAACTCGTGCGAAGTGATGTGTTTTTGGTGCGACCTGATCCTATAAAAGACCACTTCGTGCGAACTGGAAGTTACCTTCACATGATCTGACAGAAACTCACACGAACTGGGGGTTTTTCACGCGACTTTGGATAAAAAATTCATGATTTTGACAAGTTTTAGTTCGAATTAAGTTCTGATTTCTTCAAGGATTGTTTAAAACTATGTTTTACGTGTTATATGAGAAAATCAAGTCATTTTAACCGTGAAATCTTTCAGATTTGATGAAAACGAGTAGAAGAATGAGTAGAAATCAGAAATTTCGGGTGAAAACAAGCTGAAATGGTAAGAACTCTTCCTCCTGAGCTCTGATACCACTTGTAGGATCGAGATTCGACCTAAACGAGTCGATCAGAAGAGTTCTAATCCAAACCAAAGGCGGAATTCAATGATTCGGACTTGATTACAGCTTGATTCACACTAGGATTCACTTTAAATGTCTTGTATATTGATTTGAAAGCTTTACAGACTGCTTGACACTTCGGCAGCACCTCTGCTCCGGAATCAGCAATGTTACAAATGAAAGACACAAGTCACCTATTTATAGTGTTGCCACTTCCCATGAACATGACATGTCCACTTCACAGGAAGTGGCCACTTCGTGTGAAACTGGCACTGCCACTTCCTATGAACTGGCACTTGCCACTTCCTATGTACTGGTCAGTTCGTGTGAGATGGCTAATTCATGACTATTTCTCGTTTTTCTCAAACTACGTGACTTGATCTATCAATTCTATTACAAGACTCGATACAAGACGAAGTCGACAGACATATGCACCAACAAAGTTCAACCACAATATGTTTAGAACTCTTTTCTTATCACATAACGCATAATTCGCCAACTAGTACAAATATGCGACTTTGTTCAAATTTCAACATTTAGCCTTCACTTAGGCATTTCTACAAACACTTTAGGGGCAGAAATTTACATAATTCATTATCAAGTTCATAACTTGTTATATAGCCAAAATTAACATCAATCGGACTATTTTATATAAAGGTTAACATCAATAAATCAGAAATCACTTCATAAATATCAGATTACACTAGAACAACAATCGAAATCCTAGTGTTTATCAAGTTCACAAAAACCCACTAATCACCTTCAATGGTGTTCATGGAATTTACTACAATTAAGCATGATTTCATCATATACTTGTCTAGGGCTTACTCCTAGACACTATATTGTTCCTATTCCATCCACATAACAAACATGCAACCATAAATTTCGAATTCTCTAAGTTCACTCAGAAATTCAACTAGAGATTTCTCTTGAAATTCACATACCTTGTGACTCCTTTTTCATTGGAGATCACTATTTCGTGCTCGGATCTTGATTTAGAATTGATTTTGACCTTCAATTTGAGAGATTAAACATGAACTAGGGTTGTGGGGGTTTCTCCTGGTCGCCCTGTGCTTCAATCGATCCAGACACACACACTTGTGTGTGTTTGGATTTTTAATTTTTGTTTATATATTTCATGTTTCAATTTTAACAACTTTGGCCCCTCTAAAATTGTTTAGTTCATGTTTTATGTGTTTTAACCCACTTATAAGTGTCTACAAGACTTTTACCTAACTAGGTTATTTTTTTTACTCCTAGTTAGTTCTTTCGTTTAATTACCGACATAATATTATAATAAAAGAGTTATATTTTCGGGGTGTTACAAGTCCACCCCCCTTATAAAGGTTTCGTCCTTGAAACTGGAAATACGTACCAAATATTGTCGGGTAGAGACGCCGCATCTCCTCCTCGGACTCCCATGTAGTGTCATAACCTTTTCTATGCTCCCATTTGATCTTTACTTGATCAATTTTCTTATTCCACAAATCTTTAACCTTTTGGTCGAGAATCTCAATTGGCCTTACCGCATAGTTAAGGCTATTGTCCACTTCGATATCATTGTAGTGGATATAAGCCGTTTCCTCAGCTAAGCACTTACGGAGTTGTGACACATGAAACGTGCCATGAATCCCGCTCAATTCTTCCGGTAACTCAAGGTGATATGCCACCTTGCCAACCCGTTCGATGAATTTAAAGGGTCCAACAAACCTTGGGCTTAGTTTCCCTCTTTTTCTGAATCGGATAACACCCTTCCATGGGGAAACTTTTAGCATAACCACGTCACCTACCTGAAATTCAATCGGTTTTCGACTTTGGTCGGCATAAGACTTTTCGTCTTTATGGGCCAGTTCTCGCGGACCCACTTCACCCCAACACACCTGGGTTCTACATTTCCTACCATATAGCATCTCATACGGGGCCATGCCAATGCTGGCATGATAGCTGTTGTTATAAGAGAATTCTGCTAACGACAAATACACATCCCAACTGCCCCCGAAGTCAATAATACACTTCCTCAGCATGTCTTCTAGTGTTTGGATTGTTCTCTCACTCTGTCCATCCGTCTGAGAATGGTACGCTGTGCTGATAAAAAGCTTTGTTCCCATCTGTTCTT
The DNA here is from genome assembly GCA_030545235.1 of Helianthus tuberosus. NCBI lineage: Eukaryota > Viridiplantae > Streptophyta > Magnoliopsida > Asterales > Asteraceae > Helianthus > Helianthus tuberosus. The sequence continues at coordinate 5,610,373 of CM060404.1, read as the reverse complement.
GGAAATCTCGCCAGAAGTGTGAAGTAAACCGGGTATCCCTGTCCAACACGATAGATACCGGTACCCCATGACGTGCCACTATCTCGTTTGTATATACTTCCGACATCTTTTCTAAAGTATAAGTCTCACGTATAGGAATAAAGTGAGCACTCTTCGTCAATCTATCCACGACCACCCATATAGCATCGAATCCTCGGTTCGTCCTAGGCAGTTTAGTCAACAGGTCCATAGTGATATGTTCCCATTTCCAAACTGGGATTTCTAATGGTTGCAGTTTTCCATATGGCTTTTGGTGTTCCGCCTTGACTTGTGAACAAGTCAAGCACTTCTCTACATACTTTACAACATCCCTCTTCATTCCGGGCCACCAATAGTTTTGCTTTAAATCGTTATACATCTTGGTTGCACCCGGATGAATAGAATAACGGGATTTATGAGCTTCATCGAGTAAAAGCATCTTGACTCCACAAGAATTTGGGACCCATATTCTTCTGAATTGAGTCTTTAACCCGCTGTTGCCATCCGCCAAATCTTTCAATTGACCGACTATCCTTTCCTTTTTCAAGTTTTCCTCTTTTATCGCCTCGGCTTGTGCTTCCCGAATACGTTCAAGTAAACCCGAGGTTACAACAAGCTGCATTGACCGCACTCATATTGGGACATAGTCCGTTTTCCTGCTCAAGGCATCCGCCACCACATTTGCCCTTCCGGGGTGGTAATGTATTTCGCAGTCGTAGTCTTTTAACGTTTCTAACCATCGCCTTTGTCGCATATTTAACTCCTTTTGATCGAAGAAGTATTTTAAACTCTTGTGGTCAGTAAATATGGTGCACTTTACCCCGTATAAATAGTGCCTCCATATTTTTAACGTAAACACCACCACCATCAGTTCGAGATCGTGCGTGGGATATTTCTTTTCATGCACCTTTAATTGCCTCGAGGCATAAGCTATCACTTTGCCTCGTTGCATTAAAACACATCCGAGCCCCAAAAGTGACGCATCAGAATAGACTACCAAGTCTTCGACTCCGTCCGGCAACGTTAATACCGGAGGTTGTTGACGTGTGCGCGTATATACATATTTTTATAATGAAATTACACATGATTCGGTTTTAAATTTATAAAAGTGATTTATACTTCAACAACAAAACACACACGAAAGAGGCAAGTGTACCCCGTCATAATATGTAGTAAAGTATCGGTAAGAACCAAGTATCGATCCAAGGAAGTGGGCGGAGGAATAATACTAGACCTTTGTCATTAAATTAACGGAAGAAAGATAAGTTGTGTGATTTTATAAAAACTAAAATAAGCATAAACAAATATTTAATAAAACATAGTAGACTCCAAATAAGAAAATAAATATATAGCCTTGCTTTACAACCAAAGTATGCGAACTAAGTCGGTTTTGTCACTAGAAACATTTGGTCATTTCTCCATTTTCAAGACAATTAGTATCCCTTTCGGGAATCCTAACATGACAATCATTCGGAAAGCTAAAACGATAAACACACTTTAACCACCTAAAATTGTTCTTTAACGTGCAATTGATAAATGTCTATGAAAATCCCCTAAAAATAAGTTAGTCATCCGTTAGGAGTTTTCTAACCTCACTTAATCAAGGAAAGTGACACCGATAAACACAATGCAACCACCGTGACAAGCATAAACTAGATTAAATCACAACCGAGTTCATTTTACAAATCTTGCACATAAATTCACCAAGATAGCAATTTTGGCCTAAACTACTAACTAAGCTAACAATTCATGACAAGAATTCATAACAACACCATTTAACCCGTTAAGGTCCTTACGTGACGGAAAGCTTTCTTGATTAACAATAATTACCTCTTATTAAACCACTAACCATTTCTAGTATCATGGTGCACACATTTTAAACAAGTTAAACAAGTTAAGCAAGTTTAAAGTCTACTAATACATGATTAATTAAGCTTCATTTTTCAACTATCTCAACTAATCAAATACTAATCATCCAACATAATTACTTATAATCAAGAAACCAACATCAATAAACAAGGTTGCAAACTAATCATCAAAGATTAACATAGAAAATACTTCCAAGTGTCATTACAAACAAAATTAACATACTAATAGTTATAATTAAGCAAGGGATTGTAGTGTTTTTGCCCAAAGGCTTACAATAATACATAAAACATTAATCTAAATGCTTGAAACATTAACAAAATTATGGAAAGATTAGAGAATCAAACCATAAACAAGCACTAGATTAAGAATCCGGAAGATAACGGAGCTAATCGGCATAATGTGGCTTGAATCCGGGTGAAAGCTAATGCCTCCGGAGCCTGAAAATCGCCTGAAGAGCTCCCAAAATGTCCAGAGTTCCGAACAGAATGTTTCTGCCTGTTTTTTATAACATTTTGCGATCGCACGGTCATGCCAATAAAGTGCACGACCGTTCACTTTTTGAATCATTTGAGTCACTGTTCACCATACCGTGTGACATCATCTTATCTTGACCGGTCTTCGATCTCGCACGGTCATGCCAATTGTTGCACGTGCGTGCATCTCCGGGTTGGTGTGGCATGGACATCTGAACGGGTAGTGCATTTACGGGTTGGTGCTAGTCATCGGATCCGCACGGGGTGCAACCATCCGCACGGTCGTTCAACTCCGGGATTGGCTTGCACTCCGGATCGCACTGGCGTGCACTGCCGAGCTTGGGTATGTTGTCGGATCCGCATGGTCGTGCCATTCATTGCATGGCCGTGCCAAATGCCCAGGTCAGAATCCTCACAGAATCTTCGTAGCTTTGTCGTTTTACTCGGAAAGTCCTCGTTTTCATCATCTTCTTGTTTGGTATGCTGTTTTAGGCCTGTAAACAAAAGTATACCTAATTAAGTATCCGAATCACAGTTTTACGGCCGAAAACGCATAAAATGGGGATAAAATGGGGGACTAAAATATGTGTAAATTGGTGAATATCAGTTGTGTTAACCTTTCTTTTAGCGTTTGGAACGCTCTTTCTTGTTCAGCACCCCAAATGAATATCTCCTCCTTCCGAGTTAATTTAGTTAACGGCGAAGCAAACTTGGAGAAATCTTGAATGAATCTCCTGTAATATCCCGCAAGCCCTAAGAAACTTCTAATTTCCGATGGGTTCTTCGGAGGGCTCCATTTCGACACGGCTTCTATCTTTGACGGATCAACCAATATTCCGTCGGCACTTATGATGTGGTCGAGGAATTGCACCTCTCGTAACCAAAAGACGCACTTTGAAAATTTCGCATATAACCTTTCTCGTCTGAGGGTCTCTAACACTTCCTGTAGATGATGTGCATGATCCGCCTCACTTTTCGAGTACACCAGAATGTCGTTGATAAACACGATTACCGACTTGTCCAACATTGGCTTGCAAACCCAGTTCATGAGGTCCATGAAAGCCGCGGGTGCATTTGTCAGCCCGAATAACATCAAGAGGAACTCATAATGTCCGTATCGCGTGCGGAAAGCCGTCTTCGGTACATCCTCTTCCTTGACCTTTAATTGGTGTTACCATGATCTAAGGTCGATTTTTGAAAACCAATTCGCACCCTGTAATTGGTCGAATAAATCGTCTATTCTCGGAAGCGGGTATCGATTCTTTACCGTGAGTTTTTTTAACTCCAGGTAATCGATACACATTCGCATGCTTCCGTCTTTCTTTTTCACGAATAGTACCGGTGCGCCCCAAGGAGACACACTCAGCCTTATAAATCCTTTATCGAGCAAGTCTTGAATCTGCGACATTAGTTCTTGTAATTCTGATGGCGCGAGTCGGTACAGCGCTTTAGCGACGGGTTTCGCGCCCGGAACCAATTTGATTCCGAACTCTTCCTCCCGTTCAGGTGGTATCCCCGGTAAATCTTCCGGAAACACACCTTTGAGGTCACGCCGGTACATCTCCAATCTTCGGTGATTCTTTCTCGGGCTCATTCGTGTATATCATAAACGCTCTACATCCATGCTTCAGGAGCTTGTGAGCTTTCAACATCGAACATATTATAGGATTGCCTCCTTTCTCGCCATAGATTCTAACGTGTTTTCCGCTCGGAGATGTTAGTTTTATCTCTTTACGGAAACACACGACCTTCGCGTGGTGTCGGGATAACCAATCCATCCCAACAACCACTTGAAATTCTCCCATCGACATCGGGATTAGATCTATCGAGTATTCTTCGTCATCGATACTCAATTTACAGCCTTGACAGACATCACATACTATGAAACTCTTGTTATCCCCTATTTAAACTTCTAAGGGCACAGATAATTTTGTCAATACAAATGAAGGATGTCGAATAAATCCATTTGAAACAAAGGATTTATTCGCACCCGTATCAAATCATACACGTGCAGGAATCGAGTTTATTGCAAATATACCTGAGACCACATTGGGTTCTGTTTTTGCTTCAGCCGCTGTTAGTTGGAAGGACCTGGCCTTCGCCTTTGAAGCTTCTGTTGGAGAATCTTTGGTGTCCTTCTTTCCAACCAAGTCCGGGCATTCGGGTTTTTTATGGCCCGGTTGGTAACACTTGTAGCACACAAAGACCTTTCCCGGACATAACGATGCGGTGTGCCCCGTCTTCCCACATATGGGGCACTGTTTGTTCTTGAAGCGGCACTCACCCTTGTGCCCCTTTCCACACACCTTGCAACTTGGCGATCCACCCTTCGCATCCGTCTTCTTCACCGACTCAGCCGTTCGAGCCTTCTTTGTAGGGCTCGGGTTAACTTCCACTACCCTTCGTTCACCCCTCTCGATTTGTTTCTTCAATTCTATCTCCCGCTCCCGGGCGGTGTTAATGATTTCCGTGAGGGTTTCGTACTTGGAAGGAGTCATAAACTCTCGATATTCAGCACTTAACATATTATAATAATCATATATTTTCTGCTCCTCCGTAGTCACTAACTCATCACAGAACCTCAGCTTATCCATGAATATACCCGTGATTTTATCAAATGTTTCACCCCTTTGTCTTAACTGGATGAACTCCTCCTTGATCCTGTTGATGATTGCCTTGGGACTATGATGTTTAAGGAATGGCACCTTAAACTCGTCCCATGTCATGACCCTTGCCACTTCGGCTCCTATCTCTTTCTTTTTGTTGTCCCACCAGTCCTTGGCTTAACCCCTCAACTGACCCGTTCCGTAAGCCACAAAATCGCTCACATCACAGTGGGTCCTTTCAAACACCCCTTCGACATCACTTAGCCATCTTTGGCATATTATCGGGTCAACCTCCCCGTTGTAAATCGGCAGTTTACACGCCATAAACTCCTTATACGGACATCCCTTACGTTCTCCGGATTTCTCTCTCATAAGGTTGACATTGTCTTCCAACCTTTTAACTCGTTCTTCGACTAACGATAACACTGTGTTTTGAATTTTGTCTATGAAACCGGATAGACTACCCTCAATTGCCTTCCCCACTTCTTCGGCAATTATCTCTTTCATTTGTTCGGTGCTTGTCGACACCAGATCATTGTCATTCCTTTCCGTCATCTTGAAACTGAAATGTTTACATCAATTATTAAACATTTCATTTATAACATAACTTTATTTGCTTCGGTTTAGCCAAGTTCGTAACTTGTTTTGACCGTTCTCATTTAGTGCACTTTCCGGGTTTGAGTGTGTTAACACGCTCTTCCCGTGCACATTAATTCACATCTTTTTTTTCTTACATAGGATAAGATCAACTAAAATAAATAATTAATCCTTACCGGACGATCGATCAAGCTTGAACCGAACACTTTGTTGACAACCTTGAGCTCTGATTACCAACTTGTAACAATCGTCTAATTTCTATTCGAATTTAATAAAAATATGCATAATTTTATATAAAAAGTACTTCACTTCAACACAAGTACAAAATAGAAGTTTTAAAGTGATGACAAACTAGTTAACTACTAACTAGTTTAAACATCCAAAACATGACTAGTTAATTGTTTACATCATAAACATTGTCTAAACAAAGTCAATTTAACGCGAAAGCTTCAAAAGTTCGTGTTCGGTTCTTCAAAACATGCTTGATCACCATTCGGAAAGACCCCATCATCACCTAGAGTCAAAACCACTTAAAATGTTAGTTTTGACTTTAATATAATGCATATAAACGAGTTCTAGCATCAAACCATTGAAAATAAAATAAAAATTTAGTTTTAGGCCTGTCGCGTGTCGCGCCAGACCCCCCTCACTTTGTCGCGTGTCGCGAGGACTCTCGCGTGTCGCGCCAGATCCAAAGGATCCTGTCGCGTGGCGCGGGGGACTCGGTTTTCCAGCAGGTGCAGGTTTTTGACCTGCATTTCCTGCCAGCTCCGAAATTCACAAATTTTAACTTCAAATGCCCATAACTTTTGATCCGTAAGTCCGTTTTAGGTTATTCTTTTTCCTATACGTCTGTAATTTCATTACCGACGTGCCTATGACATTCATTATTCCAAGAATTCGGGTTACTGACCGAATGACTGAAATCACTATGTAATTATTCAACCCACTAAGTTTATACCAATTTTTGTACCAATGAGATAGTATCCTTAAGGCGCTCTTATCCAACATCCGGGGCTTAATATCACCGGCATTTCATTACCAATCATATGGCTTCATGCTCTTGTGATTGTCGACGCCAAAAGCTAACTATCAAACACTAACACTACTAACTACACAATTATTCGACCCGTTTGGCTCAATTATGGAATCCTCCATTTATATTAACTACCAAACGCTTCTTAATCCAATCTTAACCTATTAATTCAAGTAGTGAACATTGTCACCTCAATCAACGCAAACCTCTATTCTAAAACACGACTATACATGATTTAAATATCAAATTTACTTAATGTAACGAATCGAGTTACATACCTTCAAAGCACACCTTTCAAACGCGCGTCACCACCGGTTTGTCCACTAGACGCTCCGGTTTCCTTTCCTATAGAGTTCAACCACAATATATTTAGAACTCTTTTCTTATCACATAACGCATAATTCGCCAACTAGTACAAATATGCGGCTTTGTTCAAATTTCAACATTTAGCTTTCACTTATGCATTTCTACAAACACTTTAGGGGCAGAAATTTACATGATTCATTATCAAGTTCATAACTTGTTATATAGCCAAAATTAACATCAATCGGACTATTTTATATAAAGGTTAACATCAATAAATCAAAAATCACTTCATAAATATCAGATTACACTAGAACAACAATCGAAATCCTAGTGTTTATCAAGTTCACAAAAACCCACTAATCACCTTCAATGGTGTTCATGGAATTTACTACAATTAGGCATGATTTCATCATATACTTGTCTAGGGCTTACTCCTAGACACTATATTGTTCCTATTCCATCCACATAACAAACATGCAACCATAAATTTCGAATTCTCTAAGTTCACTCAGAAATTCAACTAGAGATTTCTCATGAAATTCACATACCTTATGACTCCTTTTTCAGTGGAGATCACTATTTCGTGCTCGGATTTTGATTTAGAATTGATTTTGACCTTCAATTTGAGAGATTAAACATGAACTAGGGTTGTGGGGGTTTCTCATGGTCGTCCTGTGCTTCAATCGATCCAGACACTGACACTTGTGTGTGTTTGGATTTTTAATTTTTGTTTATATATTTCATGTTTCAATTTTAACAACTTTGGCCCCTCTAAAATTGTTTAGTTCATGTTTTGTGTGTTTTAACCCACTTATAAGTGTCTACAAGACTTTTACCTAACTAGGTTTTTTTTTTTTTTACTCCTAGTTAATTCTTTCGTTTAATTACCGACATAATATTATAATAAAAGAGTTATATTTTCGGGGTGTTACATGGTAGTTATGATTAATTGATTTTGATGGTTATAACGGTCGATTGTGGGTCGGTTAACCGTAAATTTACAGACTAGCTAAAAATAACTCAAATTTTTTGACCATGAAATAAATTGTTATTACACTTTTGTATATATTAATGTATTACATAGTATTAAAAAATACTATAATCTATAATATTAATGCCGAATATTCAAACAAAAAAATATAATATAAACAATAAATTCAAACAAATTCAACCAAAATGATATGATATAAACTCACAAATTATATATTATAAATTAGCAACAAAAATATGCAAATAAAGTTGTACCTTGTGCTTTGGGAATTTTCCAAAAAAAAAACTTCATTTTTTACTTTTAACTCAAAGTTTTTACCTTTAACAATTTTAACCCTACATAATTTGTTTTTTTAACTTTAACCCAAAACTTTTCATTATTTGCAATTTAACTTCACAACTTTTGTCACATATACTTTTCATCTTTCGCAGATTTTTGTTTTACGTATAGTTCTAAATTTTGGTATGGTTAGCTAAGGAAGGGTACTACTTGATCATGTGAGTGGTGGGTATAACACTTAAGGCCATTAATCCTCGTTGTACGACCGAGGGACATGAGTGATAGATCTATTTGGGTGTAGCGAGCCCACACCCATGTGGACCAGGGTGGCCCATGAGGTGACTATGTCTTATTCCCGGAGACAAATCTGCTAGGTTTGAGTTTTCCTGCATCACTTCTCACATATCAATGGCCTTGCAAACCATTGGTGATCTGTTTTCCTTGTTGCTTTCATACCAGGAGTTTACAAACATACATACATACTTTCAAAGATATCAAAGGTTATTCATACACACAAACAAACACATGAACTCGCTTAACTTTTGTTGATGTTTTCAAACTACATGTGTTTCAGGGAATTAGTTGTGGATCTGGCGGGCGTTCGGAAGTTCCAAGTGTGGTTTAAGAATGAAAGATGTCATCCATGATCTTTGGTTTTGGTCAGTGTGTCTTATTCCTGGACGAGACGCGTCTTCCAAAACCTGATTTTATTTAATGTCATCTGTCGAGTCTTTGTGAACTCTTAAACAAGTTGCATGGTTTGTACTCGAATTTGAATCTCTATGTTTTAAGACAATGTTGTTATGTTTTTAAACTTAATTAATGGGTGACCATCTATGGTTTATATCATATAGTTGTTGTTAAGATTGAATGCAATGGTATTAAGAAAGTCACACCATAATCACGCTTCCGCAAAAGTCAGGGTGTGACAGCTTGGTATCAGAGCCAGGTTGTAGCGAACTAGGATTCCTTCTCGAGTCTAGACTACAATCATTAGGGCTCTCACGAAAATATTTTTACAACATGTTTTCATTGCATACACAAACCCGCCCAGATCCCAGGAAAAACAAACATTTTTACAAACAAAAAGACACGAAACACATTTCAAGGGTTATGTTCAGTCTGAGAGACTGGGTGGTTCAGTCTGAGAGACTGGGTGGTTCAGTTTGCGAAACTGGGAGGTTTAGTCTGAGAGACTAAGTGGTTTAGTCTGGGAGACTAGGGAGGATACGTGATTGCATTGCCATTGATTGCATGTTTAATGCTTAGTAGTTGATATATGTGCATATGTTGTGATTGCTTTGTTACAGACACTATGTCATCATCCGAGAGTGGATTGTCTGATACCGATGACCCTATGGCTGTAGTTTCTGACGATGAGATCGTCCCTGAGCCAGAGATATTTACTTCTGATACCGAGAGTGATCCAGAGATAATGTCCGACGATAACGACGACTTTCAGCCCTTTGCGCTGCCCGATTTCAGAGATGATTTACCGATTGCTGATGGTATCCCAGACGAGGATCCTTTTGTTATTCCCATTCCAGTTCAGGATCATCTTATCATTGGTCACCCCGATGGTGAGCATGTCGTGGCACCGATCCTCGCTCCTGTTCCTCTCATGGTCATTCCTCCTAAGGATTGGCCTTTTGATGATGATTTTGACCTGTTTGCTGATGGTCCTCCCGACGATGCCCATGGTGATGGAGAGCTCGATGAGGACGTTGTTGATGTTCCACTTCTGGGGATTCCCGTTATTGAGATTTCTTCTGATTCTAGTTTACATTCTATCCCCGATTCCTTCGAGTCTGTGTCTTCTTCCGCCTTACAGGAAGTTGGTTTATGACGTTATGCGACAGATTCTGACGATGATACAGCTATGTCAGCTGCACCGATTCCCCCACATGACATTGAGCCTGGACTTGAGCTTGATTTTATCCCTGTTGATCAGCCTATTGATGCACCTGCTGACCCTGAGCCTATACCTGCTCCTGCACCTGCACCTGACCCTGAGACTTTGCCTAATCTTGATCTTATTCCATTTGGCATACCTGACATTGCACCTCTCATACCAGATCCGATTCCTGCACCCGCTGATCCTCCTGTCATTGAGCCAGTTACTCCCCCACTAGCACCTGCACCTGCTGACGGTGCTCCTTCTCACCCAGTTGATTCAGATGTGCACCGTGTCGACCTACCTATTGTTTTCTTGCAGGACATACCCGCACCCCATCCAGGGGAAGACACTTCTAGCCAGCAGCCTAGCCATGACCCTCATGTATCAGCAGCTTTCCCTCACATGCCACAGTCTGCACCTTCTGCTCATTTTACTTCTTCACCACTAGAGAAGCCACTTAGATGGTTCCCACCTTACACCATGCCGATTTCTGATCCCTACCATCCCTCACATTTCACCGGTTATACACGGGATGAGTTACTTCTATCATTGCAGCTTCAGTATGAGATCATGAGTCGCAGGATCTTAGAGCTTGAGATGACACCGCGACCTTTGCCATGTCCGTTTCAGCCTGCATATGTTCCTCGTTCATCACCGTCCCCATTTTCGCATCCTCCTGCACCGCTTACTCCATTTCCTGAGTTTGACACTCGCTTTCTTACCATTGAGCAGCAGATCAGTTATCTGTTGCGTCATGTTTATGATCTTGAGGAGGAGCTTGTGCATGTGCGCAGCTTGCTTTTTGTTCCTCCACCTCCTCCTCCACCACAATCAGCATAGACGGTTTTTGGTTTTATGTAGGTAGCTTGCTTTTGATGAGAGCACCACTATTGAGCCTAGCTAGTGAAGCCTTTTGGAGATCGCTTTTGACTGTATGACTTATGGTAGATTGATAGAAAGTTTGGACAAGGGTAGTGTGACCCTGTGATCCTTTTGATACGATACATTTGTAAAACATGTAACTGTATTTGTGGTCAATGATTAATGGAAAGCTCAATCGCAATGTTCTGATTAAATACATTGTTAGTTTACTTGTTTATGCTATGACTGCATGCTTACTTGATATGACAAACGCTATTATATACATACTACTTATTATATACATAAGACCTGACCTATCCAATCAGTTACCCACAACAGAGGCAGAACTGCAAGAACGGATTTCACAAGCAATCGCACAACATGAGGCCTTACGCTCTGAACACAGCGGAGGTACCTCAGGAAATAACCCACCTCACGGTAATGTTTAAGTCATTTAAGACACATTACGATATGTTTGGACATTCCATGTGCGTTTTCTAATGCTGAATGATGTTGCCTGTACAGGCTGTACTTACAAGCAGTTCCTTGACTGCAAGCCTCTGAATTTTGACGACACTGGAGGTGATGTAGCTTTCGTTAGATAGGCGGAGAAAACATATTCTGTGCTGCGAATGAGCAAGTTTGCGCCAGAGCACCAGGTCACCTATATTTCGGGACTATTCCTAGACGGAGATCTATCATGGTGGAACCTCCAGGTTCAGACTCTAGGAGAGGAAGCAACATATGGTATGACTTGGGACGAGATGAAAGAACTAATGCGCAAGAAGTACTGCTCGAGAGCTGAGATTCAGAAGCTGGAAACCGAGTTCTGGAATGTAAAGATGGATGGTTCGAAGATTGCTGAGTATGTACAGAGATTTCATGACCTGTCTCGCGTTGTTCCCTATATGGTAGAACCAGAGTTTAAGCGAATTGAACGTTTCATTTGGGGATTAGCACCCCAAATCATGAGCATGGTGACGATATCCAAGCCTCCAACCATCACTGAGGCCATTGACTTGAGTGTGGCACCGACAGAGGAAGTGATTAGATTGAATAAGTTTTCGATCTCTGAGGGAAAGAAGAAGGAGACTCATGTTGAGTCATCAGGAGAGAACAAGAGGAAGTTCTCGAATTTCAAGAAGGGTACCCAAGGAAACAACGGTAGCAACAAGAAAAGAGATACGAACCCACCAGCCGAGGTCAGGACTGGTGTTGCAAGTTCGGAGAATAAGGGGAAAGGATACATGGGCACCTTGCCCAAATGTGATGTATGCCAGTTCCACCATGTAGGCCTGTGCAGAGTTAGGAAGTGTGAAAACTGTGGAAAGAATGGTCATTCGAAGAAAACGTGCTGGGCTGGTACCGGTCGTGGAAATGGTGGTCAGAGAGGTAGTGGTAATGGAAATGGCAATGGAAACCGTGGTGGAAACGGTTATGAGAGTAGTAATAATCAAGAAGGAAATGGAAATTTCGGTGGTAATGGAAATCGTGGTGGTTCTGGAAACCAAGCCGGTAATGGAAACCGCAACCAAAACAACAACCAGGGCGGTACTGGAAACAAGCAAGGATGCTTTAGCTACGGAGATGTCGGGCATTTCAAGAGAGATTGCCCAAAGAACAACCAAGCCCAGGGAAGAGTCTTTAACATTGGAGTTATGGAAGCTCGCCAGGATCCGAACGTAGTCACCGGTACGTTCCCTATCAACCAACACTTTGCATCTGTGTTATTTGATAATGGTGCCGATTATAGCTCCGTATCCCTAGAATTTAAGGAAATACTTGGGTTAGTTGCCAGTAAGTTAGATATCCTGTACTCGATAGAGCTAGCTAATGGGAAGCTAGTAGAGGCAAACGAAGTAATTAGAGGTTGTGTAATAGAGCTCGGAGAGCATGGGTTTACGCTCGATCTTCTGCCAGTTGAGTTGGGAAGTTTTGACATGGTAGTCGGAATGGATTGGTTGTCGAGCAACCGAGATGAGATCGTATGTCATGAGAAGTTCATTCACATCCCGATGACGAATGAAGAGACGATCGTAGTGCATGGAGAGAAGCACGATACGCCTCTAAAGATTATCAGTTGTTTGAAGGCCTAAAAGTTTTTGCAGAATGGATGTGTTGCCTTCTTGGCTCACATTGTTGATAAGGAAGCCAAAGACACGAAGTTGGAAGATACCCCTGTGGTAAGGGAATATCCTGAGGTCTTCCCCGAAGACTTGCCAGCATTGCCGCCGCAACGACAAGTCGAATTCCATATTGACTTGGTTCCAGGCGCCGCGCCTGTAGCCAAGGCACCTTATCGACTTGCGCCTTCCGAGATGCAAGAGCGGTCGACGCAACTTCAGGAACTTTTGGACAAGGGATTCATTCGACCAAGCTTCTCACCTTGGGGAGCTCCAGTTCTGTTTGTCAAGAAGAAGGACGGTAGTTTCCGTATATGCATTGACTACCGAGAACTGAACAAATTGACTATCAAGAATCGGTATCCCTTGCCGAGGATTGATGATCTCTTTGATCAACTTCAGGGTTCGAGTTACTACTCCAAGATCGATCGTCGATCAAGTTATCACCAGCTGCGTATTCAAGAAGAGAGTATACCGAAGACTACCTTTAGAACTCGTTATGGACATTACGAGTTTCTAGTGATACCGTTTGGGTTGACAAACGCACCGGCAGTATTTATGGATTTGATGAACCGAGTTTGCAAGCCATATCTCGATAAATTCGTGATTGTGTTTATCGATGATATTTTGATCTATTCAAGGACGAAGGAAGAGCATGAGCAACACCTTAGAGCCATTTTAGAGCTGCTCAAAAAGGAGAAACTGTATGCTAAGTTCTCGAAGTGCGAGTTTTGGCTGCGTGAGGTACGATTCCTTGGTCATGTAGTGAATGAAGATGGAATCCATGTGGATCCCACCAAGATCGAGGCGATTAAGAATTGGGAAACTCCGAAGACGCCAACCGAGATCCGTCAGTTTTTAGGTCTAGCCGGATACTATTGCCGATGCATTGAGGATTTTTCAAAAATCGCTCAACCGTTGACCTCCCTTACTCAAAAGGACAAGAAGTATGAATGGGGAGATAAACAAGAAGAAGCTTTTCAGTTGCTGAAGAACAAGCTTTGCGATGCACCTATTTTATCCCTACCTGAAGGCACCGACGACTTCGTGGTATACTGTGATGCCTCGCGTCAGGAATTGGGTTGTGTGCTTATGCAGCGACAGAAGGTTATCGCTTATGCTTCGCGCCAATTGAAAGTTCATGAGAAGAATTACACCACGCATGACTTAGAATTAGGCGCAGTGGTGTTTGCTTTGAAGATATGGCGACATTATTTGTATGGCACCCGATGTACGATCTTTACAGATCACAAGAGCCTTCAGCACATATTCGATCAGAAAGATCTTAATATGAGACAGTGACGATGGGTTGAGTTATTAAACGATTATGATTGTGAAATCAAATATCACCCAGGAAAGGCGAATGTGGTGGCAGACGCCTTGAGTCGAAAGGAAAGGATTAAGCCCATAAGGGTTAGGGCTTTGGAGATGATCATTCAGACAGACCTCTCGTTGCGCATTCGTGCTGTGCAGAGAGAAGCTCTCAAGAAAGAAAATCTTAAGGGAGAATATCTCCGTGGGATGGAGAAGAAGTTGGTACCCAATGAGGAAGGAATATTGTGTTTCATGGGACGAATTTGGGTTCCCCTCTTTGGTGGTCTTAGAAATGTGATCTTCCATGAAGCTCATAAATCGAGGTACTCGATTCACCCAGGATCGGATAAGATGTACCAAGATTTGAAATATTTCTACTGGTAGCCGAGATTGAAAGGTGATTGATGTGCATAAAATGCAACATATAAATTACATCAATTGTGGCATAAAACTAACCCTTTTTTAGTACTAATGTTGGAAAAAGTGTGTTTTGTCTTCCTTTTGTATTTTCAGGATTAAATGAGCTCAAATTAACAAAAGAAGCAAAAAGGCAGCTAAATCTAACATGAATACAAGAAAAGTAACAAACGTGGCATGCCCGACCCCCCGACAGCATCTTCCCAAGCAAAAACAAGAGAACAGAAGGCTGAACACGCCCCGTGCTCAGTGAACACGGGGGCGTGCCCAAGTGCCAGCATAAAAGACAAAGCTATAGAAGCTTTCATCACCCACCACGGGGGCGTGCCCAGCGGACACGGGGCCGTGGTCAACTCTAAGATTCGTAGAATCTGGGGAAATCTTGATAGTACAGATATGCTTCTGCACACGGGGGCGTGCCCAGCGGACACGGGGGCGTGGTCAACTAATGCAGACAAACTGCAATTAATGATGGAAGAGAAGAGGATGGACACGGGGTCGTGCCCATTGGACACGGGGCCATGCCCGAGCTACTGTTCAGCCTATAAATAGGGGTGCTTGGCTCATTTGCAAACCATCCCTTGGCACACCACCTCTCTCAAACTTCACCCACCACCCACCACCATCACAACACCATCATCCACCACCATCATCTATTGTCCATCATAGAGTGTGTGAGTCGTCTCGGGATCCAAGATTGATCGTAAGAGTTCTTGACAATCAAAGGCCATGTTTGCCTAAGTCTCTTACATCACTTGGTGAAGACAAGTGTCTAGTGTAATACTTTTTAATTTTAATCTTTTCGCACTTTTTACTTGGTTATGTATTAATGACTTTAATAACTAGTTTCTTATGTTGAAGGTGATTCTTCCTTATCGTTTGTCCATGGTGTCTTGGCATTATTTTACTGTCTATATAAAATAAAAGATTTTCACCATTCATATCTCCACGGTCTATATGGAGGTATGTTGGCTACTTGGTCGGGGGTTAAGGGAACGGTTTGGTAAGAGTCTTGCCTTGTTCAGTGTATAGATCCTGCAAGGACCTGGGTCAAATTTAGTAGGACCTCCTTCAATACTCACCGGTATTGGATGGCGGGGGTCCAAACTCTTTGATCCCCTCATATGTAAGCTATTATTAATACTTTAACCCGGCTACTTAGGACTGTATCCCTGCTGACTCAGACTACTTAGCCGAGGGTAACGTCACCTTCAAAAGAGGGGCCTACCATAATATGCATTAATAACTTAATTAATTATCTTTCAATAATCCGACCCTTTAGGATTGTATCCTTGCTGACTCAAACTACTGGGTTGAGGGTAACGTCACCTTCAAAAGAGGGGCCTACTACAATAACTAAGATAATCTCTTAAAAAGTGCAAAAGTGCGGAAATAATCAAAGGTTACACTAAACACGAGTCGGAGCCAAGTGATTCATCTTGTCTATCTGTTTTTATTTTATTTTTCAGCAATTTAGTTAGTTTTTATTTTTCTAGTTTAAAACCTTTTTCTAACTTTTTTATTTGATTAGACGTTGAGGATAAACTGGTACTAAAAGCTCTTGTGTCCTTGGACGACCTCGGTATCTTACCAACACTATACTACGCTCACGATGGGTGCACTTGCCCATATGTGTGTTTGGTGTTAGTAAAATATCGTGTTTTATAAATTTAAAACTTGACTAACGTGTAAAAATGGCTTAAAATATACTTAAAAACCTATAACACACCGCACGCATCAAGTTTTTGGCGCCGTTGCCGGGGACACAAGGATTTTAAGAAAACTTAAAACCGACGACCTAATCAGTATTTCAAAACCTTTGTAAAACGCGCGCACATTTTTCTGCATTTTAGTTTAGTTTTGCATTTACAGTAACCTGAACACGGGCCGTGCTCATTGAACACGGGGCCGTGCTGCATATTTTTCATAAAACACCCAGTAACAGAAACTGAACACGGGGCCGCGCTCACTGAACACGCCCCGTGCTCAACGAAATCAGTAACTTTAATTAAAACGCCCAGATACAGATTCTGTACACGGGGCCGTGTCCAGCCTCTGTTTCCGTTTTTATTTTTGTTTTCTGGTCTCGAGACTTTGTTGTGGTCTGCTAAGTGATTCTTATGGATCAATACTCAGGAGGTTACAACTACACATATGAGGAGGATGATTGTAGGAATAACTATTGCACTAATTGTGGTGACCCGCACTCGGTCCAATATTGTAACTTATATCAACCATCCACTTCATACACTTACTATGAGGAGCCCAGGTACGAGCCATCAACTTCATACACATCCTATGAAGACCAAAGGTATAAACCTCCTCCCTCATACTCATATTTTGATGAACCAAGGTATGAGCCTTCTTACTCATACTTTGAGGAACCAAGATATGAGCCACCACCTTCATATGCTTACTATGAGGAACCATGGCGTGAACAACCCACCTCATATGAGTATTATGAAGAACAAAATTACGACCCTTATCCATCATATGCTTATAATGAAGAACAATGGTGTGAACCATCTACTTCATATGGGTATTATGAGGAACAAAGGATCGAACAACCGGATTCAAGCTTTGAAAATCCCGATCCTTACTCTGTCACCGAAGTAACCGATAGGATATTAGAACACCTTAAAACTATCGAGCGCTACATAAAAGAATCTCACGCAAGGGAAGAGGAGTCCCGCGCAAGAGAAGAATTAACTTGTAATAAAGAAGAGATAGTTGAAAGTGTAAAAATGGAAGAACAAATAAGTGAAAAACCGACACATGAGTTAAACAACGAAAAAGGTGAGTCCGTCAACATTAAAATTCAAGAAGAGTCTAATTTTGAAGAAATTAATCTCTTGTCACCTTCTTTTGAAAATCATTGTTTAATTCCCACTCATGCTAAGTTTTTAAAAGAGTTAAACACTAACACTAAAATTGACGAAACGGTAAGCGTTAAGTTAACTAACGATCAAACCTCGCTAATAAAAGAAGACCCATTTGAAATTAACATTACACCGGTTCCATGTTTTTTTCAAAATTCATTTATTAGTAATGTCACAATTGATAAAGATCTTTGTGTTAACATAATGCCCAACTACATTTTCGAAAAATTAAGTATTAGTGATTTTTCTCCACTTCAAATACCCATTTTTCTATCTAATCGAAAAGTAATAAAATCAATCGGTGTAGTTGAGGATGTCTTGGTTCAAACAAATCAAATGGTAATCCCAACCGACTTTGTCATCCTCGATGACGCTCCTCTAGTGTTGGGACGACCCTTTGTAAAAACTCACGAAGCTTTGAAAAACCGGAAGTTCAACAATCTACCTATTCAATTAGGGGCATTTAAAAAGAGTGTCGATCTTGAGCGATCAATGAAATATCCATTCGGCAATAATGACCCCCTAATTGAAGATGAAGATGAACCACCCGATACAAGTGAAAAGTTTGACCACTTTGTTGAAGAAGAGGTCGCCATAGAACAAACTTTTAAAGTTCTTGATCAAAATGAGCAACCAAATAAGGAGTCTCCTAAAGACCCACCTCTTGAGCTCAAAGAACTTCCAAAAGGTTTGGAATATGCTTTTCTAGACAAAGATGGTAAATCACCTGTAATTATTTCGTCTAAGTTAAGTAGTTTAGAAAAAGAAAAATTAATTAATCTTTTGAAAAAGCACAAAAATGCGATCGCTTGGAAGCTTGTAGATATTAAAGGAATAAGTCCTTCCATGTGCACGCACAAAATTTTAATGAATGATAACTACAAATCGGTAATACAACCACAACGTCGAGTAAATCCAAATGTTCAAGAAGTGGTTAAAAACGAAGTCATCAAATTACTTGACGCCGGACTTATTTATCCTATCTCCGATAGTCCTTGGGTAAGTCCCGTCCAAGTAGTTCCAAAGAAAGAAGGTATGACGGTAATAACTAACTAAAAGAATGAATTAATACCAACGAGAACCGTCACAGGATGGAGAGTATGTATAGATTATAGACGATTAAATGAAGCAACAAAGAAGGATCACTTTCCTTTGCCCTTCATTGATCAAATGTTAGAAAGATTATCAGGTCATAAATTTTACTGTTTCTTGGATGGTTTTTCAGGTTACTTTCAAATCCCGATAGCACCCGAAGACCAAGAAAAGACAACCTTCACATGTCCCTATGGAACTTTTGCTTATCGACGCATGCCATTTGGTCTATGTAATGCCCCTGCAACCTTTCAACGTTGCATGGTAGCCATCTTCCATGACATGATAGAAAAGACAATGGAAGTCTTCATGGACGACTTTTCTATCTTTGGGGATTCATACGACCAATGCCTCGATAACCTTGAACGAATGCTATCCCGATGTGAGGAAACTAACCTCGCCCTTAACTGGGAAAAATGCAATTTCATAGTAATAGAGGGAATAGTACTCGGTCACAAAATCTGAAGCGAAGGAATGGAGGTTGATCGAGCCAAAATAGACACTATTTCTCGATTACCACCCCCATCCTCCGTTAGAGCTATCAGAAGTTTCCTAGGGCATGCCAGATTTTATAGGCGATTTATCAAAGACTTTTCTAAAATTTCAAGGCCTCTAACAAAATTACTTGAAAAAGATGCCCCTTTCGTCTTTGACAAGGATTGCAATCAAGCATTTCTAACCCTAAAGGAAATGCTAGTCAATGCACCTATCATGATAGCGCCTGATTGGAAATTCCCTTTCGAAATCATGTGTGATGCAAGCGACTTTGCAGTTGGAGCTGTCTTGGGACAAAGAAAAGAAAAGCATTTTCACCCAATTTATTATGCTAGTAAAACACTTAACGATGCACAAGAAAATTACACAACAACTGAAAAAGAATTACTAGCTGTTGTATTTGCATTTGATAAATTTCGTTCTTATCTTGTTCTTTCTAAAACAGTAGTCTATACAGATCATGCAGCCATTCGATATCTCTTCAAAAAGCAGGACGCAAAACCACGTTTGATTCGGTGGATTTTACTCCTCCAAGAATTTGATATTGAGATTAAAGACAAAAGAGGAGCAGAAAACACCACAGCAGATCATCTTTCACGCTTAGAAGACCCAGCTTTGGAGGCAACCAGGGACGAGCAAATCAACGAGAAATTTCCGACAGAGTCTCTAGAAATGGTGCAGTACAAAGAAGAACCATGGTACGCCGACTATGCTAACTACCTAGCTAGCGGTATAGTCGCAAAAGGTTGGCCACATCATCAAAGAAAAAAATTCTTTGCTAATGTGAAGCATTATTTTTGGGAAGACCCTTATCTTTTCAAAATGTGTGCCGACCAACTCATCCGACAATGCGTACATGGTAGCGAAGCACGAAGAATTCTCCGCCATTGTCATGAAGGTCCATACGGAGGACATCATGGCGCCACTAGTACCGCACGAAAGGTATTTGATTCAGGGTTTTATTGGCCAACCATTTACATAGACGCCCAAAGTCTTGTTAAGACCTGTGATGCTTGCCAAAGAACAGGTAATATTTCTTCAAAAAACGAAATGCCCCAAAACGGCATTCTTGTTTGTGAAATTTTTGACGTGTGGGTATCGACTTTATGGGACCTTTCCCACCGTCAAAAGGAAACAAATATATACTTGTGCCAGTAGATTACTTGTCTAAATGGGCCGAGGCCGAGACACTTCCAACAAATGATGGAAGAGTCGTGGTAAGATTTCTGAAAAAATTATTCTCTCGTTTTGGAACACCTAAAGCCTTAATAAGTGATAGAGGTACCCATTTTTGCAATCATCAACTTGAATTTTTTTTAACAATATATGGGGTCTATCACCGGGTCTCAACAGCATATCACCCTCAAACAAACGGACAAGCCGAAGTGACTAATAGAGGTTTAAAGTGAATACTTGAAAAATCCGTAGGGTTAAATAAAAAGGAATGGGCCGATAAATTAGATGATGCTTTACGGGCTTTTCGAACTGCTTATAAAACAACAATAGGTACAACCCCATATAAGCTAGTCTATGGAAAAAGCTGTCATTTGCCAGTAGAAATTGCACACAAAGCCTACTGGGCAATTAAAAATGTAAACTTAGATTTAGAATTTGCCGGTAGAAATCGTTTTTGTCAGTTAAATGAATTAGACGAACTTAGGAATTATGCATACTCAAACTCCGAAATTTATAAGGAAAGGATGAAAAACTTGCATGATAAACATATTAAACCTAATGAATTTCGAGTAGGAGATCAAGTTCTTTTGTTTAATTCACGACTTCGACTATTTCCTGGTAAATTAAAGTCTAGGTGGTCAGGACCTTTTTTCCATCACTCATATTTTCCCACACGGTGCAGTAGAAATTAAATCTCGGAATGGAATTCCATTCAAAGTCAATAGCCAATGGCTGAAACTCTATCAAGGATTCATTGAGGATGAAGAGGAAGAAATCTCGCTTCAAACGGTCGAAGAGTAAAAGCATCAACATCACACCTGGTAAGTTACGAACAAACGGGTTGACATCTAAATCGGTAAGTTTTCTAACCAAGTTTTTGGGAAACAAGGGCAATCACACGAGCACTAATATATATATATATATATATATATATATATATATATATATTCTGCTCGGCACGAGGCCGTGTCCACTAGACACGGGGCCGTGTCCACTAGACACGGGGCCGTGTCCGCGCGACTGTCGGGATAAAACCCCTTTTTCATAACAGTTCCTTCATTCCACACGCCCCGTTTCCCCGAAAACTCTCTGGTTCAGGCGATTTTCCGCAGATTTTCGATGTCTCCTCTACTTCTAACAACATCAAGGTATGATTCTATCATCATTAATAGTTAGATTAAGCATTTGCATGTAGTTAAAACATCAAAAATTTGGGGAAAAATCTAGGGTTCTTGAACTTCATCCGGATCGAACCTCAAATTTTTGTATAAATCTGTTAGCATTAGTTTAGATTCATGTTATAGGAAATAAATCCACTTGTATTGTTTAAAGATTCGCCCGATTTCTCACAAAACCCCAAACCCTTGTTTTTTAACCAAAAAAGATAAAATTGAAGGGGTAAACGGTTTGTTTTGGGAAAAACGGCACTTGGGGTTTCATTTTCGGGGGAAACCACACCTATTGGACCAAAAATTTTCAAGTTTTCGGGACCGGGTTGAAAAATGAATATTTTGAGTAACAGACGCCTGGACACGGGGCCGTGTCCGCTGAACACGGGGTCGTGTCCATCTAGATGTTTTCAGTTTTCTCCGAAAATTCCACTGTTTCGTGCTAACTTTTGGTGTATTCTTTCAGATGTCGAAGAAATTCACGAGGTTCAATGCAAATGAGCTCGAAGCTAGGGCAAGATACGAAGTGCTTCAAACCAGACCGGAAGAATACCCAAGACAAGCGTGCATGGATCTTTTAACATTGGTGAACCAACTTGACCGGTTTAACAACCTCGTTACCACTAAGAGTCGCCCTAACCACTCGACTTCGCTCGGTCCATGAGTACAATCTGGAATTCTATAGCACATTCATGTTCAATTCAAGGTGTGACCCTTTCGACAATGATGGGGTGGGATTCCGATGTGGTGGAACTAAGTACTCGATTTCGATGGCACAATTTGGGTCGATAGTTGAGCTGTATGCGGAGGAAGATGCGGGTAATGAAGAGAACACCGGAGGGGTGCGAGAGTTGGATGAGAACGAACGCCAAGCCGCGTGGGCTCAGATTGGTGAAGGGCACTACAACCCGAGCAGCACTAAGAGCACTAAGCTGAGGGACCCGCTTTACCGTTACATTCATAGGGTCCTCACTTACTCTCTTAGCCAAAGGCATGACAGCGGTGGTGTTGTAGGGTTGAGAGACCTGATAGTCCTTCATTGCATTCATAACCGCAGACACCTCGATGTTCCGTACCTCCTGCTCCGAAACATGCATTTGAACCGGCTTGCTACTCCACCAACCCCTATCTTCTTCGGGGGGTGGATATACTGTCTCTTCAAGCATTTCGTGAACATGCCTAGGTCCTTCGAAAAGAGCCCATGGTCGGGAAGAGGATGTACACATCTGCCGCTCCATGAACTTAATTTATGAGGCTGAAGACGGGTCGGTTAGCTTCCAAAGAGTCCAAGGGCATGCATGGAACCCGCAAGAGGCACTCGTCCTTCACGCTCCACAGCATCATTAGTACCAGTACCAGCCCCACGGTGATCCGGGTCAATCCTCCTCACAAGGAGGTGGTTTTCCTAATTTTCAAAGCTTACATGATTTATTGCAGGAAAACCTCATGTGCACCAGGAACACCTATAACATGGCGAGCAATACGTACACCCGGGTAGGAGCAATCGAGAGAAACATTTCCGACATCCAAGATGACATCGGGAATATCCGGGAGTACATAGCGGGGCACGGAGGAGGTGATGACGATGAGGACGCGGACATGGACTAGGCGGGAGGAGCGGAGTTAGGAGCAGCTGGTTGGTGATCCCACAGGTTAACCCTCTTTTATCTTGAACAATTTCCAGCCTGCGTGCCGTGTGTTGAACAATTTACTTTCCTTTAACTCTTTTTATTTTCTGCATTTGTTTTTCTTTTTAACTTTGTGATGTGGATGTTGAACGATGGTAATTTAGGATGCTTGCTATGGTTTGGTGTAGTGTTTATTGATAAAACGGGTACATACGAGGCTTAGAGTATAAATATTAGTACTACTAAAGCCGGAGCAGGAAAAACGAAGCCAGAAACCTGTTTTTCACCTTTGCAGATTGTCCACACAGGGTCGTGTCCAGCCGACACGCCCCCGTGCCCATTGTCCCAGACCTGCTGTTTGTTTAAATCTGCAGACTTTTGCCAGACACTGGGTCGTGCCCATCCGACACGCCCCCGTGTCCACCTTCTGTAAGTTTTCGTTACTGGCACCTGAACACGGGGTCGTGTCCATCGGACACGGGGCCGTGTCCAGACGCCCAGTAACATAAATTTTGCTTTTTCACACCTTTTTACGCATTCAATCAACCTAAAAACTTATTTTTGGGACACATTGAGGACAATGTGTAATTTAAGTGTGGGGGGGATGCTAAAACTTTGAATCTTGCAAGTCCTAATCACAAGCCTTACACAAAACTCTATTGGAACCGTTAATCACCCCAAATTGTTTTCAAAAATTTTTCATTTTTTTACTTGTCTAGGTTTAACTTGGGAATTTCAAATTCTAAAACGGTTTTATTTTTACAAATTTACAACCGATAGCGTCGTGATAAAAAGAACCAACATAAGAAAATTATGAAACGGCATGACAAGCTTAGTTAAAATTTGATTATATATACTTGATCACATAAAAACCCATTCCCACAAAAGTGAGTTTTGAGCATTTATTGAGCATACAAATACATATCTTTAAATTAAATGCTCATTTTTCATTTCTTGTGTGAATAGCCGCTTGGTTCTTACGACTCTAGAACTTGCCACGACGATACATTCCCGGTCCTTACCAACTTAAACCCAAGTAAGTAAACGATGGAGGTATTAGGACTAACCCTTTTTATTTCTACACCATTATTTTTTCTTTTTTTTTACCACCTACCCAAAATCCCCCTAGTTAATCCATTTGAGCCTAAACCTTTTCATTTCTTAACCCAAAAACAAACACCCTTTCACCCACCAAAACCTTTTTATTTTTAACCCTTTGTTTTTAGTAACAAGCTCGGTTTTTCGTATGACTTTTCAAAAAAAAATTGTTGATGATGAAGCAAAAGAGAAATAAACAAACAAGTTCATCAAAAATAACTTTGTTTGAATAATGGCTTCATCAAAATAAAATTTGCAAAAATAAAAAGTCTTACGGAAACCGACGCTTTTACGCCTTTCGCCCTTTTACTAACCACTAATCCAACCACCTACCTTTAACCCAAGCCTAACCCTTCACCCAAAAGTCCTCTTGATATTTACAAAGGTATATAGTTAAAAAGGAGGAGGATTGATCGCTTGGCAAGCCTATGGTAGGAATAAGTTCCATGTCGCTCTCGAGTGACTCACTAAAATACATCTTCGGCCGAGTGTTGAGTGATCCCCGTGAGGTATGTGAACTTGTATATAAATGAAATTTTAAAAAGGCATGTTATGCCCTAATAAGTAATTTATCTTATGTAATGTTTTAAATAAATCATGACGAATAGGATTGTAAATAAAGAAAAATAAAACTTAATAAAGAATCTTGGAAATCCCGACACTCTATGACAAGCCCAAAAACCTTCTCTTCTACCCATTCTATTTGGGAGTGTAAAGCCACATTATAAAGAGTTTTGCTTGAGGACAAGCAAAGATTCAAGTGTGGGGGTATTTGATGTGCACAAAATGCAACATATAAATTACATCAATTGTGGCATAAAACTAACCCTTTTTTAGTACTAATGTTGGAAAAAGTGTGTTTTTGTCTTCCTTTTGTATTTTCAGGATTAAATGAGCTCAAATTAACAAAAGAAGCAAAAAGGCAGCTAAATCTAACATGAATACAAGAAAAGGAACAAACGTGGCATGCCCGACCCCCCGACAGCAGCTTCCCAAGCAAAAACAAGAGAACAGAAGGCTGAACACGCCCCGTGCTCAGTGAACACGGGGGCGTGCCCAAGTGCCAGCAGAAAAGACAAAGCTATAGAAGCTTCTATCACCCACCACGGGGGCGTGCCCAGCGGACACGGGGCCATGGTCAACTCTAAGATTCGCATAATCTGGGGAAATCTTGATAGTACAGATATGCTTCTGCACACGGGGGCGTGCCCAGCGGACACGGGGGCGTGGTCAACTAATGCAGACAAACTGCAATTAATGAAGGAAGAGAAGAGGATGGACACGGGGCCATGCCCAATGGACACGGGGCCGTGCCCGAGCTACTGTTCAGCCTATAAATAGGGGTGCTTGGCTCATTTGCAAACCATCCCTTGGCACACCACCTCTTTCACACTTCACCCACCACCATCACAACACCATCATCCACCACCATCATCCATTGTCCATCATAGAGTGTGTGAGTCGTCTCGGGATCCAAGTTGATCGTAAGAGTTCTTGACAATCAAAGGCCATGTTTGCCTAAGTCTCTTACATCACTTGGTGAAGACAAGTGTCTAGTGTAATACTTTTTATTTTTAATCTTTTCGCACTTTTTACTTGGTTATGTATTAATGTCTTTAATAACTAGTTTCTTATGTTGAAGGTGATTCTTCCTTATCGTTTGTCCGTGGTGTCTTGGCATTATTTTACTGTCTATATAAAATAAAAGATTTTCACCATTCATATCTCCACGGTCTATATGGAGGTATGTTGGCTACCTGGTCGGGGGTTAAGGGAGCGGTTTGGTAAGAGTCTTGCCTTGTTCAGTGTATAGATCCTGCAAGGACCTGGGTCAAATTTAGTAGGACCTCCTTCAATACTCACCGGTATTGGATGGCGGGGGTCCAAACTCTTTGATCCCCTCATATGTAAGCTACTATTAATACTTTAACCCGGCTACTTAGGACTGTATCCCTGCTGACTCAGACTACTTAGCCGAGGGTAACGTCACCTTCAAAAGAGGGGTCTACCATAATATGCATTAATAACTTAATTAATTATCTTTTAATAATCCGACCCTTTAGGATTGTATCCTTGCTGACTCAAACTACTGGGTTGAGGGTAACGTCACCTTCAAAAGAGGGGCCTACTACAATAACTATGATAATCTCTTAAAAAGTGCAAAAGTGCAGAAATAATCAAATGTTACACTAAACACGAGTCGGAGCCAAGTGATTCATCTTGTCTATCTGTTTTTATTTTATTTTAAGAGTAAACTGCCATTTTGGTCCCTGTGGTTTGGCCAGTTTTGCCACTTTAGTCCAAATCTCAAACTTATTACATCTGGGTCCCTGTGGTTTGCATTTTGTTGCCATTTTAGTCCAAATCTCAAATCAGGTCAGATTTCAAAAAAAAACATGGTTTTTGCCCTTTTCCTCAGGGGCATTTTGGTCATTTTATATTTTATAAATGAAAAAAATATAACAAAATCCCAAACACCCCATATCTCTGCACTCTCTCTCTCTCTCTCTCTTTAAACAACCCCTCTCTCTCTTCTCTCTCTCCTCTCTCTAGAACACCACCACCACCTCCCCTCCGTTCATCCACCGCCGCAGCAGCAGAAACCGCCATCCGTCGTTCCAATCAAATGTCAGATCAAACAAGAATCCAAACCAAGAATCCCCACAAATCAAAACCCCTTTACTTCCAATCACTCCAAACCAAACCCAAAACCTAAACCCACAAATTCAAGAACAAGAACAAACAACCCATCTTCATAAAACCCTCAAAAGATTCGAACAAGAACAAACCACCACCGTATCATCACCCCCACCATCGCATAACCCGAACGGAACTGACCTTGCCCCAAATAGAAACAACTCGAACGGAACATGGTTGCCGCCGCTGCCGCTGAAACGCCACTGCTGGCTGCGTGTGGTGGTTCACCGGATAACCAGTCGCCGGAAAAACAAGGCGAATGAGGTTGTTTGGCGGTGTCGTTGCTGGCTGAATCGAAGAGGGAGGATGTGGGTGTCTGTGTGTGTGTGTAAGAGATGGAGGAGTGGGGAGTGATGGTGGTTGCGGTGGCCGGAGATCGGTGGTGTTGGCAGCAACGGTGGCGGAGGTTGGGGATGATGTGGGGGTGGTGGTGGTGTGGTGTACGTTGATGTGCGGTAAAGTGTTATATATATTAGGTGTATATTTTAAGCCCCTTTAACACTTATTTTTAGCCAAGTTTTAAATTTATAAAACACGATATTTTACTAACACTAAACACACATATGGGCAAGTGCACCCATCGTGAGCGTAGTATAGCGTTGGTAAGATACCGAGGTCGTCCAAGGACACAAGAGCTTTTAGTACCGGTTTATCCTCAACGTCTAATCAAAATAAAAAGTTTAGAAAAATGTTTTTTAACTAAGAAAAATAAAAACTAACTAAAATGCTGAAAATAAAAATAAAAAGAAAAACAGATAGACAAGATGAATCACTTGGTTCCGACTCGTATCTAGTATAACCTTTGATTATTTCCGCACTTTTGCACATATTTAAGAGATTATCTTAGTTATTGTAGTAGGCCCCTCTTTTGAAGGTGACGTTACCCTCACCCCAGTAGTTTGAGTCAGCAAGGATACAATCCTAAAAGGGTGGATTATTGGAAGATAATTAATTAAGTTATTAATGCAAATTATGGTAGGCCCCGCTTTTGGCGGTGACGTTACCCTCGACTAAGTAGTATGAGTCAGCAGGGATACAGTCCTAAATAGCCGGGTTATAGTATTAATAGTAGTTAACTTATGAGGGGATCAAAGAGTTTGGACCCCCGCCATCCAATACCGTGAAGCATTGAAGGAGGTCCTACTAAATTTGACCCAGGTCCATTGCAGGACCTCTAAACGCTGAACAATGGCAAGACCTTTACCAAACCGTTCCCTTAACCCCCAACCAGGTAGCCAACATACCTCCATATAGACCGTGGAGATATGAATGGTGAAAATCTTTTATTTTATATAGACAGTAAAATAATGCCAAGACACCACGGACAAACGATAAGGAAATATCACCTTCAACATAAGTAACTAGTTATTAAAGTCATTAATACAAAACCAAATAAAAAGTGCAAAAGATTAGAAATAAAAAGTATTATACTAGACACTTTGTCTTCACCAAGTGATGTAAGAGACTTAGGCAAACATGGCCTTGATTGTTAAGAACTCTTACGATCAATCTTGGATCCCGAGACGACTCACACACTCTATGATGGACAATGGATGATGGTGGTGGATGATGGTGTTGTGATGGTGGTGGGTGGTGGATGAAGTGTGAGAGAGGTGGTGTGCCAAGGGATGAGTTGAAATGAAACCAAGCACTCCTATTTATAGGCTGAACAGAAGGCTGGGCACGGCCCCGTGTCCGCTGGACACGCCCCCGTGCCTGTCTGACACTCTCTTTCTTCATTAATTGTAATTCACAATTACAATTAATGCGCCTGCTGTACTTTCGCCACGCCCCCGTGTTCACTGGACACGGCCTCGTGGTGGGCAATAGAAGCTTCTATAGGTTTGTCTTTTCTGCTGCTTCTTGGGCACGGCCCCGTGCTGGCTGAGCACGGGGCGTGTTCAGTCTTCTGCCTTCTCTATTTTGCTTGGGAAGATGCCGTTGAGGGGTCGGGCAGTCCACTTATATTCTTTTCCTTGTATTTATGTTGGATTTAGCTGTCTTTTTGCTTCTTTTGTGAATTTGAGCTCATTTAATCCTGAAAATACAAAAGGAAGACAAAAACACTCTTTTTCCAACATTAGTACTTAAAAAGGGTTAGTTTTATGCCTCATTTGATGTAATTTATATGTTGCATTTTACACACATCAAATACCCCCACACTTGAACTTTTGCTTGTCCTCAAGCAAAACTCTTTAATATGTGGCTTACACTCTCAAATGGAATAGGTAGAAGAGAAGGTTTTGGCTTGTCATAGAGTGTTGGGAATCCAAGATCTTTTTGGGTTTTATTTTTATCTATTTACAATCCTATTCGTTATGATTTGTTTAGAACGTTTCATAGGAGAAATTACTTATTTGGGCATAACATGCCTTTTTAAAATTCCATTTATATACAAGTTCACATACCTCACGGGAGAAATCACTCACACTCGGCCGAAGGTGTATTTTTAGTGAATCACTCGAGAGCGGCATGGAACTTACTCCGACCATAGGCTTGCCCAGCAATCAATCCTCCTCCTTTTTAACTTTTATACCTTTGTAAATATCAAGAGGACTTTGTGGGTGAAGGGTTAGGCTTGGGTTAAAGGTAGGTGGTTGGGTAAGTGGTTAGTGGTTAGTAGAAAAAGGGTGAAAAAGCGTAACAAGTGTCGGTTTTCGTAGGACTTTCTATTTTTTTGTAACTTTTATTTTTGATGAAGCTATTATTCAAACAAAGTTATTTTTGATGAACTTGTTTGTTTATTTTCTTTTGCTTCATCATCAACACTTTTTTTTTTTGAACGATCATACGAAAAACCGAACTTGTTACTAAAACAAAGGGTAAAAAAAAAATGAAAAAGGTTTTGGTGGGTAAAAGGGTGTTTGGTTTGGGTTATGAAATGAAAAGGTTTAGGCTCAAATGGGCTAACTAGGGGGATTTTTGGGTAGGTGGTAAAAGAAAAAGAAAAATAATGGTGTAGAAAAAAAAAGAAAAGGTTAGTCCTAATGCCTCCATCATTTACTTACTCGGGTTTAAGTTGATAAGGACCGGGAATGTATCGTCATGGCAAGTTCTAGAGTCGTAAGAACCAAGCGGCTATTCACACAAGAAACGAAAAATTAGCATTTAGTTTAATGATATGTAATTGTATGCTCAATAAAGGCTCAAAACTCACTTTTGTGGGAATGGGTTTTTATGTGATCAAGTATATATAATCAAATTTTAACTAAGTTTGCCATGCCTTTTCATAGTTTTCTTATGTTGGTTCTTTTTATCACGACGCTATTGGTTGTAAATTCGTAAAAATATAACCTTTTTGAGAACTTGAATTTCCCGAGTTGAACCTAGACAAGTAAAAAAAATGAAATTTTTGAAAAAATTTGGGGTGATTAGCGGTTCCAATAGAGTTTTGTGTAAGGCTTGTATTTAGGACTTGCAAAATTTCAAGGTTTTAGCATCCCCCCCACACTTAAATTACACATTGTCCTCAATGTGTCCCAAAAATAAATTTTTAGGTTGATTAGATGTGCAAAATGGTGTTAAAAGCAAAGATTTATGTTACTGGTAGTCTGGACACGGCCCCGTGGGGACCGGACACGGCCCCGTGTTCAGGTGCCAGTAACAAAAATTAAAGAAAAGAAACAGAAGCCTGGACACGGGGGCGTGTCTGGTGAACACGGCCCGTGTCCAGTTACCTGAACTGGGCATTTTTCTGCAGGGGGTTCAGCACGGGGCCGTGTTGGTTGGACACGGCCCGTGCCGAGCTTACTGTAATGGAGAAAATTGTCGGATTGCCTTGTTCTTGTGCATGGGGTCATTTTTCTCGTTCCCCTTTTCATCCCTTACCACCATGAGTGTGTTTTATTTATTAAGAACCATCCAAACTTTAAAAACCATCATTTCATTGCACTCATAGAGAGACCTTACATAATATTCCTAAAATAAGATAAAACAAAAACTTAACTAAATAGGTCAGGAGGTACACGAGGTTATCATAAAGAGTTCTACTATTTTAAGAAAATTTCGAGAATAGTTTCCCGATATAGTAGGACTTTTAGCCGAAGGATTCCTTCCCTAAACGTTGTTTAAAGCCATTCTTCGATCTCCCTAGGAAGGAAGAATGCGGCTTCACTTTCAGCAACTGGTGGCTGAGGAGGAACATTCACCGGGACTCCTTGCACCACCCTTTGCGGAGGCTCTCGGTGCATGGCGTACCATTCGGCCGGAATGATGACTTCGGGCACCACGTTCCATGCCCTTTGGGTTATTATAGGTACCAAAGGCGGGGAGGCGAGAAGGTTTAACCTCTGGTGCAAGAGGTTTACCTCTCGGAGACAGCCCTCCAGCCCCACTGTTAGATGGTTGATACGGTCGACCAATGCTTCCTCCACTCCCGTCATTTCGTCAATAGCCTCCCTTAGGGCGTAAACATAGTTTACAAGAGAGTCTTCTGCTGTCGATGATCTCCTCCCTTGTCGGTTATTTCTTGAAGATGATCCGCTTGTTCTGCTTGCCATTTTCTGTGAAAGAAACCGAAGAAAGCTAAATTTTTACAAAACAGTGCCTCGGACACGGCCGCGTGCTCGCTGAGCACGGCCCCGTGTCTATTTGTCTGCAGGATTTTAGGCTAAGGAGTCTTGGAGTTTTAAATTATTTTCATGATTTTTAGCTGGGTTTTAAGCTTAGATAATTTAAAATAAAGTTATACACTAACTTTAAACAAGAATCCTTAGCAAATAATCTTACAAACTTTACATAGAGGGTTGGAATCATGGGATTTCCAAGCTTCCATGGAGGAAATGTTGAAAAATTTTTAAAGAAGAGGAAATGAATAAAAGTGGAAGGGACAAGATGGTCCTTGGGAACCTTCTTTTAGCACTTACCTAGGATGGTATGAGTGAAGATCCCAGGAATCTCTGTCAATTGAAGTGGTAAAAAATGAGCAGGAATCAGGCTGCATTTAAAGAAAACGACAGCGCACTGGACACGACCTCGTGTTGGCTGGACACGGCCCCGTGTGCAGAGGAAATCCTGACACATTTTGTCCGTATTCTGACCAAATCAGCAGAAAATCTTTTAGGTGAGCACGGGGGCGTGTTGACCTGGACACGGCCCCGTGTCTGGAGGCTGTCTTATGGAGTTTTGTTACTTCTAAGGATCTCGTCGATATCGGGTGGTTCCTTACTGGTTGGAACAACCCCAAAGTGCCTAAGATACCTTAATTGTCCTAAACTAAGGCGAGAACGCAAGAGGTTGTCGGTTAGGGTAATTCCTATTTTCATTCTAGGTGGACAAGTCCAACCCTTTCCCGGGCTCTCGTTAAAGAAGGTGTATGCCGAATCACTCAGGTCTATGTATGCACCGAACGAAGTCGATGGAGAGTCCTTCACGGCACAATCGGCACAGGGACGACTATCGTCCAAGTCTTTGCTAGGTATGAAGGTATTTTTGGGAGCAGCGAGGTTGTCGGAATGCGGTTCCAACATTTCGTCATGGTCATCGTCTTGGGGTGGATCAATAAAGTCCTTCCTAAGCTCTTTTGACCAATTTAGAATTAGCTTTTCTAGTTGAAATAACTCGTCAAGGAGCATTTCCCCTAGAATATCTGGCTGGGCGCATTCGAGGGAGAGATAGGGCTTATTTTTACTTTCACCCCTCTTAAGGTTATAAGAAATTGGTGGGTCCATGTAGTGGGGCCTATAATTTAGAAAGTAACATTCTAATTCTCTATGTTCGCCTCCACATAATTGACACCACGTACCATAAGAGTGCCGAAAGTAAAAACAATTACTATCACTCATGTTTATGTCAGAAATTACCAACCGCCGGGATCTAACGGTTCTGTTTTCAGTAAGTGAATCTTGGGCACGGGGGCGTGTTGAGTGAGCACGGCCCCGTGTTCAGCTTACTGTCTGACTTAAAACAGGATTGCCAGTTCCAATGATTTAGCACGGGGGCGTGTTCAGCGGGCACGGCCCGTGCTGAGCTCTGCAGAAGCTGAAAAACTAAGAAAATCCTAAAAATTAAAAAGAAAAATGAAAAAAATGATTAGGCCGTTGATTCCTAACTTTCTTAAAATCCTTGTGTCCCCGGCAGCGGCGCCAAAAACTTGATGTGCGGTAAAGTGTTATATATATTAGGTGTATATTTTAAGCCCCTTTAACACTTATTTTTAGCCAAGTTTTAAATTTATAAAACACGATATTTTACTAACACTAAACACACATATGGGCAAGTGCACCCATCGTGAGCGTAGTATAGCGTTGGTAAGATACCGAGGTCGTCCAAGGACACAAGAGCTTTTAGTACCGGTTTATCCTCAACGTCTAATCAAAATAAAAAGTTTAGAAAAATGTTTTTTAACTAAGAAAAATAAAAACTAACTAAAATGCTGAAAATAAAAATAAAAAGAAAAACAGATAGACAAGATGAATCACTTGGTTCCGACTCGTATCTAGTATAACCTTTGATTATTTCCGCACTTTTGCACATATTTAAGAGATTATCTTAGTTATTGTAGTAGGCCCCTCTTTTGAAGGTGACGTTACCCTCACCCCAGTAGTTTGAGTCAGCAAGGATACAATCCTAAAAGGGTGGATTATTGGAAGATAATTAATTAAGTTATTAATGCAAATTATGGTAGGCCCCGCTTTTGGCGGTGACGTTACCCTCGACTAAGTAGTATGAGTCAGCAGGGATACAGTCCTAAATAGCCGGGTTATAGTATTAATAGTAGTTAACTTATGAGGGGATCAAAGAGTTTGGACCCCCGCCATCCAATACCGTGAAGCATTGAAGGAGGTCCTACTAAATTTGACCCAGGTCCATTGCAGGACCTCTAAACGCTGAACAATGGCAAGACCTTTACCAAACCGTTCCCTTAACCCCCAACCAGGTAGCCAACATACCTCCATATAGACCGTGGAGATATGAATGGTGAAAATCTTTTATTTTATATAGACAGTAAAATAATGCCAAGACACCACGGACAAACGATAAGGAAATATCACCTTCAACATAAGTAACTAGTTATTAAAGTCATTAATACAAAACCAAATAAAAAGTGCAAAAGATTAGAAATAAAAAGTATTATACTAGACACTTTGTCTTCACCAAGTGATGTAAGAGACTTAGGCAAACATGGCCTTAATTGTCAAGAACTCTTACGATCAATCTTGGATCCCGAGACGACTCACACACTCTATGATGGACAATGGATGATGGTGGTGGATGATGGTGTTGTGATGGTGGTGGGTGGTGGATGAAGTGTGAGAGAGGTGGTGTGCTAAGGGATGAGTTGAAATAAAACCAAGCACTCCTATTTATAGGCTGAACAGAAGGCTGGGCACGGCCCCGTGTCCGCTGGACACGCCCCCGTGCCTGTCTGACACTCTCTTTCTTCATTAATTGTAATTCGCAATTACAATTAATGCGCCTGCTGTACTTTCGCCACGCCCCCGTGTTCACTGGACACGGCCTCGTGGTGGGCAATAGAAGCTTCTATAGGTTTGTCTTTTCTGCTGCTTCTTGGGCACGGCCCCGTGCTGGCTGAGCACGGGGCGTGTTCAGTCTTCTGCCTTCTCTATTTTGCTTGGGAAGATGCCGTTGAGGGGTCGGGCAGTCCACTTATATTCCTTTCCTTGTATTTATGTTGGATTTAGCTGTCTTTTTGCTTCTTTTGTGAATTTGAGCTCATTTAATCCTGAAAATACAAAAGGAAGACAAAAACACTCTTTTTCCAACATTAGTACTTAAAAAGGGTTAGTTTTATGCCTCATTTGATGTAATTTATATGTTGCATTTTACACACATCAACGTAGTTCAGAGAGAGAGAGAGAGGGAGATAGAGAGCAGATGTTGAGAGAGAGAGCAGATGGAGAGAGAGAGGGATGAAGATCTTTAAATAAAATCCAAAAAGACCAAAATACCCCTGAGGAAAAGGACAAAAACCAGGTTTTTTTTTTAAATCTGACCTGATTTGAGATTTGGACTAAAATGGCAACAAAATGCAAACCACAGGGACCCAGATGTAATAAGTTTGAGATTTGGACTAAAGTGGCAAAACTGGCCAAACCACAGGGACCAAAATGGCAGTTTACTCTTATTTTATTTTTCAGCATTTTAGTTAGTTTTTATTTTTCTAGTTTAAAACCTTTTTTCTAACTTTTTGATTTGATTAGACGTTGAGGATAAACCGGTACTAAAAGCTATTGTGTCCTTGGACGACCTCGGTATCTTACCAACACTATACTACGCTCACGATGGGTGCACTTGGCCATATGTGTGTTTGGTGTTAGTAAAATATCGTGTTTTATAAATTTAAAACTTGACTAACGTGTAAAAAGGGCTTAAAATATACTTAAAAACCTATAACACACCGCACGCATCAGTGATGTTGCAACTTATGTTGGAAAAAGCTTGACTTGTGCCAAGGTGAAGGCCGAGTATCAAAAGCCTTCAGGTCTTCTGCAGCAACTTGAGATACCCATGTGGAAGTGGGAGCAGATCTCGATGGATTTTGTAACAAAGTTGCCAAAGACACCCAGAGGTCATGATACGATTTGGGTAATTGTAGACCGTCTGAGAAAATATGCGCACTTTTTGCCAATCAGGGAGAAGGATAACACAGGTAAGCTAGCTGAGCTGTACCTAAGGGAGATAGTGGCACGTCATGGAGTGCCTATCTCAATTATATCTGACAGAGACGGAAGATTTGTGTCAAGGATTTCGCAATCCTTCCAAGAAGCGTTTGGTTCACAGTTGAATTTGAGCACCACATTTCACCCACAGACGGACGACCAAAGTGAGAGAATGATACAGACGCTTGAAGATATGTTACGAGCTTGCATAATAGACTTGGGTAGCAGTTGGGACACTCACCTGCCTTTGGTAGAGTTTTCCTATAACAACAGCTATCATACAAGCATTCAAGCTGCACCGTTTGAAGCTCTTTATGGACGGAAGTGTCGATCGCCGTTATGCTGGGCAGATGCAGGCAATAGACAGCTAGTTGGTCCCGAATTGGTCCAAGAGACGACAGATAAGATCATACAGATCCGAGAGCGCATTAAGGCGGCTCGTGATCGACAAAAGAGCTATGCGGACCAAAGAAGGAAACCTTTGGAATTCGAAGTGGGAGATATGGTGTTGTTAAAAGTCTCACCTTGGAAAGGTGTAGCACGCATTGGGAAGCGTGGAAAGTTAAACCCGCGTTTTATCGGACCGTTCAAAATCCTGGAAAGGATTGGCCCTGTAGCTTATAAGTTGGAGCTACCTGCGGAACTTAATGGTGTTCATGATACATTCCATGTATCTAATCTGAAGAAGAGTCCAACTCAAGAAACAGTGATCATACTTGCCGATGAAGTTCACATTGAAGACACACTCCACTTTACCGAAGAACCTGTTGAGGTTACTGACTGGAAAGTTAACAAGACTCGGAGGAGTAGTGTTAAGCTTGTCAAGGTTAGATGGAACGCGCGTCACGGCCAAGAGTTTACTTGGGAGCTAGTAGTAGAGCTTAAAATTTCGGGACGGAATTTTCTTAACAGGGGGAGAATGTGACAACTGTAAAAAATTCAGGTATCCGTACAATTAATTAACCATGATTAGTCCTTAATTACTGTGCTGAATTTGAAATTAACTACTTTCTGATTATTGCAATACACAAACATGTGCATCACATATTGCTTGATGTCATATCATTATTGCATGATAGCTTATTGACTCAAATGATGCACTAGACACAGTTAGCACAATTATATGATAAATCAAGAAAATGCTGACAGAACTTAGCACATAGACAGACAGTGCATTGAGACACAGAATGAGCCAGAAACCAAGTAGGACACTAGTATAGTGTGTAGGAAAGTAAGGATCACAAAACTGCCTTTCTAAGTGATAGTTTAAGTGCCGGAAAGTGCCTAAAACTCACATAGAGTGCTGAATTCAGCAAAATTCAGCATGAATCAGCACTTTAACAATCTAATTTTATGCAAAAACATGGTTAAATGGTCCTGAATGCTTTTCTAAGTGTCAGGAATCAAAAGCGTCACAAAAAGGTACATAAAGCACACTAAACTGCAAGGTTTAGCACTTTAACGAACCAGTAACCAACCAAACAACAGGACACTACCCGAAACATCAAATTTACACTAGAAGCACTGTTTTAACATTACCAAGCTAGTTATGGTCCCCAAACATCATAACACCCTATAAAATATCATGTAACCAAGTAACTAACTACATACTTGAAATTTTACCCTAAACTAACTAGATAATTAAACCTACTCAACATACCCCCCCCCCCCCACCTAGTAATCGGCCCATGCCCACCTCCATACCTCAAGATTTTATTTCATTATTAAAATGGATATTGTTCCCTCTCTAATGACACAATACACAAGAGATAGAATGTTAAGATGGTTTATAAAAGGACATGAAGGTTCATGAGTTCATTTTACACACACTAGAAAAACACACATCTTCTCCCTTCCCCCTTGGAGCTCTGGGCCGAAACTCACCACACACACATCCACTATCATTCAATCTTCTTCATACATTCCAAGCTTATACAAAGGTGCAAGAGATCATACAAAGAAGCTAGGAGCTTGTGGACGTTCAAGAACCTCTCTTATTTGCTTTTATCCATCTCATTTCTTCACTTGATCATCCCTAGCATTGTGCTAGTGGTAAGAATCTTGATCTTACTAGTTTACTTCTATTTTAAGTGGTTAAAAGGAGAAACATAACCATAATCTTGAAGAACACTAAAGATCACAATATGTAAACATGAACATAAGCATGATTAATAATGAAACTAAGTTGTTTATGTGAAGATTTGCTTGTTGAATGTTGTTGGTTCATGTATATGATATAGATCATCATGTGATCTTGCTAGATCATGATTAAAAACATAATCTAGCAAGATGAGAAAGTAGAAATATTGTAGGATGATGGATCTTCCACACAAAGATTATGAACTTGAAAGAATACATGGATTTCTTGAAAAATAGTGATCAAAGTAAGTTGTTAGTCACATAGATCTAAAGATTTATAGATGAGTTTTCAAAGAAACCAAGTTAAAATATGAGTTTTACTAAATCTTGGTTCTTACATAAACAAACATTATTTTTGATGGTTAAACAAGTGTAGAAACACTTGTGTGACAAAAAGATTTCATAAAGAAGTATTTTTAGAAATGATGATCACAAGTTGTAAACATCCATATTCTTTAAAAATAAAGTTTTTAAAGAATCAAACACACTTTAAAGGATAACAAGGCTTACTAATGACACTAGTAAGTTACTACAAATTTTTACAAATATTCAAGTTCATGAAGTAGTAGATTATGCATGATTTTGGCAAAATTGGTAAGTAAAGGTTGTTTATTGTTAATTATGAATTGATTGTGATGATTTTTACAAAAGAAAATGATATGCTTGAAAGCATGGAAACCTCCATTTCTAGGGGAAACTATGGCAAAATTTTTCTAAAAATTAAACACTTAGAAAAATATTTATTAACCTACACTTACAA
The DNA here is from genome assembly GCA_030545235.1 of Helianthus tuberosus. NCBI lineage: Eukaryota > Viridiplantae > Streptophyta > Magnoliopsida > Asterales > Asteraceae > Helianthus > Helianthus tuberosus. Next base: position 5,571,832 of record CM060404.1, on the reverse strand, counting down.
GTGAATTTTCAACAATAAATTGTTACAAGAACTTGCCATGAATTTTGTTACAAAAATATAAATATTGAAGGTTGGTTTTTATAAATAAAAGTGACTAAATATGTTTTTAGGAAATATATATTTAGAAGACACCATGTGTGTGATTATTTGTATATTTTGTGTATTAGTTATATTATTTTAGGACATGAAATAATATAACTCATCAAAATACCAAGGATTACAATCCAAAATGTTTACCAAAATTCCAAGAGTATGAATATACAAGTTATACACAAAACGTTGGTGAAACCAAACTATGGAATAAGACTTACAAAAATATTCCGGAATTTATTCACAAAGTATATTTTGGTAAATAATATTTTGGACACAAGGAAAAGAAAATATGATTTTTACAAACACTACGAGAATATATCATATTTTGACAAGAGAAAAATATATTATTTGGCAAGTATAAATATATATATGTTTCTTGAAATTTTTAGAAGATATATATTATTTTTGAGAAGTATATATTTTCCTACACAAACACGAAATACAATATTTTGAGATGAAAAATATGTTTTCTCAAAGGAATATGAAATATATCATTTTTGGAGAAAATGAGTATATATATATATATTTTTCCAAGATTGACATGGAAATATATAATTTTTGGAACTTATAAAAGGATACAAATATTTTTGCCAAAGAAAAATTTATAAATAATTTTTCTAAGAAATATTTCTTAAAATATATATTTTGAAAGTATATATTGGTGGACTTTTATTAAAGATAATATTCCGGGAAAAATAATACGAAATTAAGTATAAGAATACTTAATGAATACAATAAAAATACGTATTCTTGTACGTATAAATACACACTGGAATACGACCCTGATACATGGCAAAAATATACAAATATAATAATACAATTACAAATACCCCCATCCTTGGGAAGGATATACAAGTATAAATACTTGGGAAGTATTAAGTTAAAATATATTGTTTTAACAATTATTCCAAAATTTAATAAATATAATTTAAGTTAAAATATTAATTATTTTAACAAAGAATTATATAACTTGGAATAATATCGAAGATACGAAGAAACGTAACTCAAAGACAATAACACTAAGTCAAGGCACGACCCGCTCGTCTAATAGAGATTAGTACGTTGTAGGTAGTCGTGTTTTACCCTAAGGAGCTTGAGTTACGGTGACTGAAGACGCAAGACTGTGAGTTTCATGTCCCCCTTTTTCCTTTAACGGTTTTCAGTTTTATAACTTCGGGGATGAAATACATGTTTCAACTTTTTACAAACCTTTTGATTTGGTATGGTTAGGTAAGGAAGGGTACTACTTGATCATGTGAGTGGTGGGTATAACACTTAAGGCCATTAATCCTCGTTGTAGGACCGAGGGACATGAGTGATAGATCTAGTTAGGTGTAGCGAGCCCACACCCATGTGGACCAGGGTGGCCCATGAGGTGACTATGTCTTATTCCCGGAGACAAATCTGCTAGGTTTGAGTTTTCCTGCATCACTTCACACATATCAATGGCCTTGCAAACCATTGGTGATCTGTTTTCCTTGTTGCTTTCATACCAGGAGTTTACAAACATACATACATACTTTCAAAGATATCAAAGGTTATTCATACACACAAACAAACACATGAACTCGCTCAACTTTTGTTGATGTTTTCAAACTACATGTGTTTCAGGGAATTAGTTGTGGATCTGGCGGGCGTTCGGAAGTTTCAAGTGTGGTTTAAGAATAAAAGATGTCATCCATGATCTTTGGTTTTGGTCGGTGTGTCTTATTCCTGGACTAGGCGCGTCTTCCAAAACCTGATTTTATTTAATGTCATCTGTCGAGTCTTTGTGAACTCTTAAACAAGTTGCATGGTTTGTACTCGAATTTGAATCTCTATATTTTAAGACAATGTTGTTATGTTTTTAAACTTAATTAATGGGTGACCATCTATGGTTTATATCATATAGTTGTTATGATTGAATGCAATGGTATTAAGAATGTCACACCATAATCACGCTTCCGCAAAAGTCATGGTGTGACAGCACTAGTGATGGTTAAATAAAAGGGTAAGTAATAACTGATTATCTAAACTATAAATTACATAACTAGAATCATAACGAGTTTATTTAAACATTATATAGTGACAGTTTCAAGTTTTAAATAACCGTAACAAGGTAACCAGTTACTAAACTCACGTCTAAAATACCCCTATTTTTTAGTCAATATATGTCAAACTAAAATTTAAGTATTTTAAATACGCTTCTAGAAACCATGATAAATGCACACCGAGAAAGTCCTCAAGCCTACAATATTTTATTTCTTGTGCTTTCATGAATATGGGTTTGAAACCTATACAGCTAGTGGTGCACAAATCGGGTTTTTTTTAAAAACCGGTTCCGGGTATGGAACCAGGTTCGGGTGGGATCGGGTTTTACAAAATCGGGTTTTACAAAAAACCGGGTCGGGTTCGGGTCCGGGTTTTCTACCAAAAATGTATACCCTATATACCCGGGTTCAGGTCGGGTTTTATAAAACCCGGGTATTATAATACCCTATTTCCGGATTCGGGTCCGGATCGGGTATTCATCGGGTAGGGTTCGGGTATGCATCGGGTTGGGAAAAACCCGCACCGAGTATTAAAAAGACCCGACCGGGTATTAATGCTTCTTTATATGTTTTAGTGGATGGTGCCTATTGAAATTTTAATGACATTTCTAAATTTAAATTCGATGGTGCTAGATCGAAGGAATAGTCCTGATTTGAATCCTTTTGAATTACATAAACAACAATATATTTTATTTGCTATGTTATGTTTTAACCAAGTTCCATCAATTTTTCATTTTTTTTTTGTATTAGACAAACACCAATGGATCTTTCCAGCAAATAGAGGGGAATAATGACCAAATATTTCAAATATCATTAGAAACCTAATAATTAAACAAGATTACATCAAAGTGCATACATAATTTTGTTAAATCATAAGAACTAGAAGTCTTAATGCTTGAAAACATAGATAAAATAACATAGATAAAAAAACATAGAGAGGACTATAAGTCAAAGTGCTATATAACCGGGTATAAAAAAATCCAGTTCCGGGTATTTATAAAAACCGGGTTTCGGGTATAAACCGGGTATAAAAAAACCCGGTTCCGGGTTCAGGTTTTAGATCAAATATGAATACCCGGTCCCTACCCTATGGGTAGGGTCGGGTTCGGGTATAGAAAACCCGGTTTTTATAATACCCGGTTTCAGGTTTTTTTTTTCCGGGTCCGGGTTCGGGTTTTTTGTGCACCACTATATACAGCTGCGTAACTAGAATTTTTTTTCAATAGGGTCTATCTTTTTAGTGTTCAAAATTTTCATAACAAAACGTTAAAATTTTCAGGTTGTACCGCGTTCGGGTCGGGTCAGAAAGTTGTACAAAGATTGAACTCATGACATCTTGTTGGTAAAGAGAGGGGTTTACCACTACACCAATCTTTCTTTTCTTTTTATGGTGTCCACCTAATTGAATTTATGGTTTTCTTATAAAATTTAATATACCGAATATACTATTTTTTTTAAAAACATTGAGGTCTGGGGACTTTGACCCGCTCTATGAGAGTCCACCCCTGAACTTATAACAAGTTTAAAAATGTGTGTATATATATATGGTCTTGGCTATTCACACATCCCAGTTGGCTTTTTATATACACATATGCGTTGCGCTTTGGCCAAAGCGCAACTCTTAGATGAAAAGTCAACAGACAAGGACTGAACCTGTCAGATCTTTTACCTAAGTGCAACGTTTTGGCCAAAGCGTAGCGCATAGGTGTGTCTGTTTGTTTTTAGGTGGAAAAATTTGGGTTTTGGGTGGAAAAAGTGGGGTGTTGGTTTGTTATTTGGTTGTATTCGGTTGTGTTTTTTTGTTGAAAAATTGTAGCTTTGAGTTTTATTTTTATAAAACATATATAATTTAAAATTAATTTATAGCGGTCGTTTAACGTGAGTGTACCGATTATATAGTTGATTTATACTCCCCACTAAGAGCGCATTGAACCAAAACTTAAAGTTATTTCCTCTTTTATTCGATCTTTTAATCACAATGACATAGCCATTGTCCTTTCTCGTCTTTTGTACCCAATCCACCAGCTCATCACGTGACGAAAAGGTTCGATTTGTCTCAAACGAAAATATAATTGGGTAAGAGTCTTCCTCATCAACTAACAGATCCTTCTGCTCACCACCGTTTCCCTGGTCCGGATAGTCTGGTTGTACAAAGTTCTGCTCACCACCATCTCCCTGGTCCGGATAGTCTTGCTGTACAAAGCTCTGCTCACCACCGTAACCGTGGCCGGGATAGTCTTGCTGTACAAAGCTCTCTGCTCACCACTGTAATCTTGGTCGGGATAGTTTGGCTGACCGTACAGATATTCAGCCTGAGGATATGGTTCACCTCCGTATCCGTAATTTGAATAGCCGTGTTGTGCGTACAAGTCTTCCACAGGGATATTCAAGTCCAGCTGCACCGTATTGTCACGATAACAAATGCAAGAGACAACCTCCTCCTCCCTCATGTTGGACGGGACCGGTTTCTCGTACGAGTCAGAAATAACGGTCCCCTTATAAGAATATGGAACAACGGGCTCGTCAGAGTATTCACCGAAAAGGTAGTTGCTAAACCACGACATCGTATTTTGAAGAAACGCCACTAAAGCAACAAAACACGCGTTTGTTTGATGGTCTGCCTTCTTAAAGCACCAGAATTTGGCAACGAAGTGTCGCGCTTTGGCCAAAGCGCAACGTTTCGGGTTCCTCGTGACCCGGCTGACAACATCGTACCGAATTAAACCTCGTATCAAAGTCACATCAACTTTTGTTTGGAAAAGAACCCTAAACGCCGCGCTTTGGCCAAAGCGCGACGCTTCAAGGGGTAATAAGGATGGGATGTGTGAATATCATGGTCCATATATACATATGCCTATAGCTCAGAGAATTAGAGCACGTGACTACGAACCATGGTGTCGGAGGTTCGAATCCCTCCTCGCCTACAACCGGCTCAAAAGGGAAGGGCCTTTCCCTCTGGGGTAGGAAAATCATGATCGGGATAGCGAACCAAAACCTATGGAACTTGGGTGTGGGTCTTTTGTCGAAATGGAATGGCCTTTTTATTTATTATTTATCGTAAATGAGTGAAGCATTACACATAGTATGCCCGCCCCCCATCAGCGTATTTTCTTTTGTTTTACGCGTCCGTAACTCTTCCTCAGCCAGGATGGAATAGCAAGGTAAGTACAAGTATTAGTAGCATAACAAAAAGCATGTTCCTCGTCATTAATATGTTTGCTCGCGAAAATTATGACTTCTCGGTAGAATCGATGACTATATGTGTGTATATACAGAGAGAGACGTAATCATATACAATTTATATTCTAAAATAGTTTAAAGATATATGATGTTAATAGAATTTCATGGTTCCCACCTTTTAAGACGAGTTAGGGCACCATGATTGCCACTGATTGGATTAAAATAACATGAACCTTGAAATCAACAAACATTGTTAGCAACGCCACATGAAGGTAAAGGAGGGGTCTATTATGTTGTTACTTCGACCATCAAGTCAACACGATACATTATTATTTGTATATTGATTAGTCTCCTCATTGTTTTCATATTGAAGTGTCTTTATTTCTCTAACAGTAAATGTTAGTATCATTGCTAAGAAAGTTAATACGGTGGTTAAGTTTACTCGCATGAAGATTGTGAAAGAAGTTAATGAGCGCAATGAAGTTTTGAGTTTTTATTCAAGCATTTGTTAGTTTTGTTTTGTTTTGTATATGTTTGATATTTTGTTTGCAAACATTTGGAATGTTTGATGATCTAACTCTCAATTGAAGTGCATGAATTTATGATTTCTTACATTTATTTTTATTTTACATTGTAAATAAATCATAACTTTAGTTAATCAAAATTAGTATAAGGCTATAGGGTGTGAGGGGCATGGTTGGATCATTAATCACCACTTAGGACCATTAATTGATTGGTACACCATCCCCTTGTCTCATGCACCATGATTTCCATGGATTAAACCATGACAACCATGGGCCTCATTTCCTTATTTAATATTTTTTTTCCTTTTCAAAAAAAAAAATTTGAATTAAAGTAATATAATAGTGGTTTGAGTCATGACCACACCCTTAGGGTAGTGGTTTTGGATGATGGGTTAGAAGTAGGTGACATGACGCTGATGTGGAGGGTCATGGTGATCATGAGGGTCATGACCACACCCTATAGCCTAATAGGCGTTTGTAGTGGCATGTAATTAGATGTGATTTTTGTGGCAAAAGTTACGTGACACTAAAAGTAGTAAGGATATATAATTTTTATTTATATACTTACCATATAACATCCTTATTCTACAATGTAACATTATTGTGAGCTAGACTGACGTATCAAATACGTCCTCGTTCAACAACCTCTAATAAAAACATAAATAAGATTTTACCATATGTCTCTATAAGTCTACTCGGTACGGGGTCGTCCGAGGGACGTCCTGGGGCGGCACCGCCCCCCTCTCCATTTCCTTAGCTTCGTCGCCGTGCCTCCTTCGTCGAGATCGTCGGACCATTGACGAAGAGGACGTGCCTCCTCTCACACACACACACACTTTTGGTTCATCCCCCATTTCCTTGGCTCCATCAACTTTGCCCCATCTTCACACCAATCCTACGTGACGCTACCACTGCGCGGAGGTACTTCAGAATTTTTGGCAAATTCAACTAAAGGGTTCATTAAGTCCTTTAGGGGTTTTGTGGTCTGGTTAAGACTCATTGGTTGCAAGGAACCTTTTTGGTTAATTCTTTATTAACCCGACATTTTTGGTTCATACTCAATGTATGAATTTGTTCTAGTAAATTTACTAGTAATAAATTTATGGGGACCAACATGTGATCATTTTGAAACTCAATTTCAAAATTTGTCGTAGACTCATAAATAAAGATGTCAACCATATTTATTGAAGTCTTTGTTAGTTTACTATGACTAACATAACGAATTATTATGACAAAAGATGCCATAATTCACCGGATGTTTACAAGACTTTGTAGTGTCTTGTTTACTAAAGCAAATGATTTTTAAATCGTTTGTTTTAGATTGTGAAATCATTTCTTTGAATTTACAAAATTCATTATTTTTTGTAGTCATTTTTTGACTAACAAATCTTATTGAAAAGATTATTTGATTTCGATAATGGTTAATCGATTTCTTTTTGTGTTTGTTTATAAACATCATTTTTTGATTTAATCAAAATCTTAGTTTTTTGTGTGAATAGAATTCTTTTTTAGATTTTAAGGAGAGATATGAAATATCAATCTTGAAGTAATTTAACAGTTAGAAATAAAATCTATACCTTCTTCTAACTTGTATTTTCTTCTTGAAAAGTTTCTATTTCTTCTGCAAGGGACCAATCCAACCCTTATTTCCCTAACGGCCTCCTGCCTAAACGGTACTTCAACGGGCTCCAGGACTCCAGGTTTTACAGAATAAGAAACAACTTCATGATAGAAAATAAGATAGGGGGTTACGAAGGAGTTTTTATTTCATAACTGTTCTCCCGAAGGAGAACTTCTTGATATTTACATCAACTCCTTAAAGGAGTTTCTACTCCATACTACTAGCACACATTACTTGAAAGTAAAAATTGATCATAATGATCAACGAAAGAAAAGAGAGGTGGGTGAGAATTAAAGCTAAGGTAGGTGAGAAGCTAACTGAGGATTGAACGAGGGATATCCTAAACTAATGAATTCGACTTCTTTATATAGCAGAAGTGAATTTTACAAAAGGACTAAAATAGCCTTAAGTGTTCGTCATGCATGACGTTTTTTAGTCGACAAACCCATGTGTTGGGTCCAGCTTTCGCGTGTCGTCTTCTGAAAAGTAGTTGTCTTTAATAAAGGGACCACTTTTGTCAGAATTTTCTTCGGTGTAGGATTCCTTACAGCTCATGTAGTGATGGCTTTCCTGTGCACCTTGCATTATTTTGTTGAGTCTTTGTTTTGTAGTAGGACTCACATCAACTTTGTTGAAGATAATGCGTTGCTCCATTTTTCCAAAGCTTCCTTTAGAAAATGGGGTTTCACTATGACTCGTGAAGATATGGAAATTGCTTTAGAGGAATTTCCTTTTTACCACAATCGGCTGAGTATCGAGTGGCTTCTTGTTGGGCTTGTAATAAGGACCCAAACTTCTTGAATGTTACTGGTCTTCCAGAAACATGATGAGACACTATGGACCAATCTTCATATATGCCTCTATGCTCTCCATCAAAAATGACATAAAATCTAGAATTAGATTTTACCGTTTCTTGAATATCTTGGGAGTAACTTGGTCTAAGAGAGACCTGTTCAGTTTTTGGCAAACTGTCAGCCATCAACGGATTTGATGTGCCTTTACCAGAGCCGTTTGCTACTGGGCTAGATGAAGATCGTAGTTCTTCATTAACTTTATATTTGCTTTTTTCCAAAGCAACAGGACTCAACGGACTTGATTTTTCTTTACCTTTAGCCGTTTGTAAAGGAATAGATTCAGATTGTATCCTTTCGGAATCCTGTTCTGAATTAACAGTTGTGTCTAGACTTTCGTCATAGAGAGCTATTTTTTCTTGAATAGCTTTTAATTCTATTAAAAGAATTTTTTCTTTTAGGCGTAAAGCCCTTAATTCTTCCATCCCCCTTTCTTAAAAAAAATTTTGAATATGAAGGTGATGATTTTTAAAGAAGAGATGCCTTCTATTTGTAGAAGAAGAATGACATCATTGCTTACGATTTTTGAAAATCTCGTGTTAAGCTATCAGCTAACACGTTTTTTGTTCCTTCTAGGTGTTCTGTATCAAAAGAATACCTCGAAAACCACATTTGCCATCTGACAAGACGACCTTGTTTATTATCTCCAGAAATTTTTGTTTTCAGAAAATAAGTAAAATTTTTATTGTCAGTTCTGACTAGGAATTTAACCGGGGTTAAATAAATAGAGAACTTCGAAATCGTGTTTTTTACCGCCAGTAATTCTTTTTCATTACTGTGATAATTCCGTTCAGCCTGCTTGAAGCTTCCCGAAGTGTACCTGCAAATTTCTTCTCTATCTGCAGTTTTAGCTTTTAAAACACCTCCCCAAAAATCATGAGAAGCATCTGTTTCTATGATTAAAAAATCACTTTCATTAGGAAGATAAAGTTTAGGAAAACTGATTAAGTTTTTCTTTATCTTTTTAATGTAGTCAGTATCAGAATGTTTCCAATCCCATACGTAATCCTTTTTTAACTTAGCCTGTAAAGGTTTTCTAAGTTCTGCAAGTTTAGGAATATAACTTTCTGCATAAGTTAATACACCTAAAAATCTTTGAAGATGTTTTTTGTCTTCTAAAGTATCTGGAAATTTGTGTAAATTTTCCAAGATATGTTTTTGCGGACAATGTGTCCCTTGATCTATTTCAAGACCCAAAAAGTGTATCTTTGTTTTAAAAAGATTAGCTTTCTTTTTTGATAAAATGATTCCATATTTTTCAATTGTTTTTAAAACTGATAAAACATGAGAATAGTGTTTATCTTCCGAGTTTGAGAAAACTATAATATCGTCAACATAGACGGTACAGTAATCTTCTAATCCTCTTAAAGCGTTTTGCATATGTCTTTGAAATATGCTTGGTGCCTGTTTTAAACCAAAGGGAACTACCTTCCATTGATAGTGACCGTCTGGGCATGTGAACGCAGTTAATAACTGTGATTCTTTGTCTAACAGTACCTGCCAGAAACCACTTTTACAGTCAAAACTGGAAAAGATAGTCTTTCCTCTTAAAAGAGTTAGTAATTCCTGCATACAAGGAAGATTATGGCTGTCTCCAACAGTGACATTATTAATTGCTTTGTAATTAACAACCATTCGTTTTTTACCTCTTCTTTTTTCCGCTTCATTTTCTACTAAAAAAGCAGGAGACATGTGAGGAGATTTACTAGGAATTATTAATCCCAAATCAAGAAGTTCTTTGATTTGTTTATTAAATTCTTCCCTATCCTGTGGACTGTACTTCATAGGTTTAACCCTAATAACAGTTTTAGGATCTATTAACTTAATAGATGCTTTCATCCAATTTTTTTGATTTTTCAGGATTAATTGGATTTTCTGAACAAACCTTTTCAAGTAATTCCTCAATTTTTTGAAACTTATGTAGTTCAAGTAGAAAAATTCTTTCAGGTTTTATAACTTCTTGAACTATATTAGTTCCTGGAGTTTGATTTATCTTGGAATCTTTTTTCATAGATTCAAGAAAATTTGGTTTTCCAATTTGAAAAGCCTTTGTAACTTTTTTGATCAAAATCATTTCTTGATTAAGATGAAAAGATACTCTATCTAACCATTGAGTAAAAGGTCCATAGAGTTGACAGAAATTATTTCCAAGAAGTAAATCCATACCTGAATCTTGTTGGTAGATAGTAGGAATGGTAAATGATTCTCCAGAAAATTGAATTATAAGATTTCTACAAACCTTATCTAATTTAATGACTTCTTTGTTAGCAATAATTGCCTTAATATCTTTGGGAGTGTTTTCCCATAAATCCTTAGGAATTATATGTTTGCTGGCTAAACAAAGACTTGCACCTGTGTCTACATAACAATGTAGAGTAATTGTTTTATATCCTTTGAAAAAGATTTTTCCTTTGATATAAATTGAATTTGGATTAGTAATGTTTGAAAAAGCTAAATCCAAATTATGAATTCGTTTATCCTCATCCCCCCAACTAAAAGAGTGATTAGGCTTCAACTCGATATCTGAAGAGTTTTCTTCAGTTTCGGGTTTTTCCTGTTCATTTTTCATGGTAAAGATTTGTTCTTTATTTTCAGAAAAATGTTCCATTTCAGGTTTTTCCTGTTCATTTTTCATGGTAAAGATTTGTTCTTTATTTTTAGAAAAATGTTCCTTTTTAGGTTCTTCATTCTCTAAAACAAGAGTCTGTTTTTTATTTTCAGAAAGCTTCTGTTCAAGTTTTTCTTTTAAGTTTTTATAAAACTTTTGTTTATGTTCTTTGTTTTCAAAGGACATGAGCTGAACAAGCTTATACATTTGTTTAGCTGATAAAGTTTTTTCTTTAAAAAGCTGTTCTAACTTTTTAGTAACAGGAATCATTTTATCCACAAGATAAAATAATTTTTGTCTCTTTAAGTCTTTGTATCTCTTTTTTCAAAAGAGAATTATTTCTTTTTAAATCAATTAATTTAAAAAGTTTATCAGAAGGATGAATACACCAATCCAAGTGTAACTCATAAATCTTTTGATTATTTCTTTGTAAATAGAAATAATTCGTAAAAATCTTAAGATTAATTTCTCTAAAAGATTTTTTCAATTGTCCTTTATTGGTCATTTAAAGTTGATCCAAAAGGCCATGTTTCATTAGTTTCGTTAGAAACTTCCTTGAAAATTTCATCAAGAATTTTTTGTTTAGAATCAAAAATATTTCTTTTAGCAATTTTTATGTTGCGAGAGTTTATTTTTTGACTCATCATAAAATTTTTCTTTAAACGTTTTATCCGTATTAAAGAAATATGAATCTTTCCTTCTTCATAAGCAATTTGCATATCAAGAAGATGTAGATAGTTTAGAATAGGTGTTATAGACATTAAGTCCCAATAACCTTTTCTAAAATTTCTCCATATCTGTCTATGTTTTTCGACATAGTTCGCATTAAATGCTCGGTGTCACTAGAGTCTCTAATTTGTAAAGAGGTTCCAGCAAAACTGTGTCTAGGTTCTAATCCTAGAATTTGTTTATTGCGTGCAATATCAATTGCCCAATTTTCTTTTAATTGTGAAGGTTCAGAAAACTTACACCCTTCAACAATTCCAATTTCAGAAAATATATCTTCAAGAGTTATATTTTCATTTTCCTTATACTCGATTGAATGAGTACTGTTGGTTAAAGCATACGAGATTAAATAATTAATCGTAAAAACTTTATTACCAGGTTCCATAAGGTCAGTTCTTTCGCACTGGTGTATGAAACTTAAAGTCTTATCAAAATCTTTTGAATTTCGATGTAACGCAAATTTAGGATAGACAGTAAACATAAATTTACCATAAGCTAAATTTCCTTGAATTGCTCCCAAAAGAGCATCTTGCCTATTGATAATTCTATTATCAACGAGTGCCATTTTTATAGGAAAATTAATTCCATCTCTAAACTGAGCTTTAAGGAGGATTTTAACCGCTCCTATGTGTACCATATTGAGAGAATTTCTCAACTCTGGCTTGATGTGTAAAAGCTTTTTTGCTATTTCACCCTTTGTTAAGAGTGACAAATAAACTTCACCTGCTGTATTTTTTATGTCAACTGAAAGTTCTTCAGTATTAAAACAATAAAATACTTTATTTTTTCTTGTAAAAGCTTTAGAAACTAAGCTTTGTAAAGTTTTTGTTTGATTAAAAACTTGTTTTGTGTCAAGCTTGAATTTAAGCTTGTTAATTTTAGTTAATTGATCAGAATTAATCATGTAATCTGATACAAAACCTTTTTCATTTTCACTGAAATTTAAAACTTCAGTTACTTCTTGTTCGTTTGATTCTTTAGAATCTTCAAACGAATTTTTAAAACTCATTTTAAATTTTTTCCTTTAAGAAAAAATGTTTAAAATTTATTTTAAATTTGTTTATTTTTAAGAACAGGAACTAATCCCCTCTTCTTAAAAAACGAGCACATGGCTCTGATAAAGGCACATCAAATCCGTTCACACACTTTTGGTTCATCCCCCATTTCCTTGGCTCCATCAACTTTGCCCCATCTTCACACCAATCCTACGTGACGCTGACGTGGAGGCCCAACCTCCATCAACCACACCGAATACCCTAAGCTCTCTGAAGGTTGTAGTGCTATTTGGAGCTAAACTTAATTGCTCTCGATCCACGTTTAAGATTTTTTTTTTTTTTTTTACAATTAGCTACGTCGTTTAAATTAATTTGGATAGTAGCTTGAATCTGGATTTGTATACAAATAGACCAAACTCCACCTTATTTAACTCATCCGTAGGGTAATTATACCATTAGTATTCAACACGCCTTTTAACATGTGTGAATGACATTGTTAAACAAAAAATAAAAAGAACATCCACATATGGTCGTACCTTTAATAAATAAACCTTTGAATGGATATTGACTTTTGTGTAACAATTTCTTCAATGGAAGTAATTGCAATGAAGGTAACACGCCACAAATTGAGCCATCAAGTTTTTTTTTCTAAAGAAAATAATAATTAAATGTTATAAGTATTTACGTCATACGCCTTTAAAATTATTTTTAAAAAAATACGTCATACGCCTTTAAAATTATTTAAAAAAAAATGTATGAAAAGGAACCAAATAGTTTGTTTCTTTCCGAAAAAATAAACCGACGTGTCAAATGGGGTATAAAAAGGTTTTTTTTTTTCCTTTTTTTTTTGTTTTTCGGTATATATATTTTTCTTTTAACATGACCCTAATCCAAAAGGTTTTAGTTAGTCGATTTATAAATACTGATTATGTTCATCTAGGTAATTTGGGTTTATAAAGTTAAATCTTATTAGAAGATACTAGGTTAGAACTCCGTGTATTATACGGGTTGAATAAATATAATTTTATATACTAAATTAAAACAATTATTCTTTAAAAATCTCGTTTATTACACGGGTTGAACAAATGTAATTTTATATATTAAATAATAAAAAAAATTATATCTCTAAGAACCCCATGTATTGTACTGAATAAATGTAATTTTATATACCAAATAATAAAAACTCGTGTATTGTACGGGTTGAATAAATCTAATTATATATACTACATAATAAAAAAAGTTATATCTTTAAAAACACCATGTATTACACGGGTTAAATAAATGTAATTTTGTAACCTTGTATATTACACGGTTTGGATAAATGTAATTTTATAAACTAAATAATAAAAAAAGTTATATCTTTATAAACCAGTGGGGCGAATATATACTAAATAATAAAAAAAGTTATATCTTTAAAAACACCATGTATTACACGGGTTAAATAAATGTAATTTTGTATAGTAAATAATATGCTATTGGATTCGTTTAAAAAAGCATAAATTTGGTTCGGTTTTATTCGAATCAAGTCATAAACTTGGTTAAATTTAATTCGAATTGATTAGAACCCCAATTTGAAAAATCTAAAACATAATTATATTATAAGCTTCTCTTCCTAATTAGTGTTTTTTAAAGTTTGATCTAATGTCTAATAAGTTATTTTGTATATTTTGTTTGTACTTTAAATTTTTTTATATGAGCGTATTATTGTTTTTTAAGTTTAAGATTATTGTTTTGTGCTATTATTTAAAAAATCTTTAATTTATAATTTAAATTTGAAGATAATGTCTTATTAGATTAAATAGAATGATTATATCCGACATTCAAAGTAATATAAGATTTAATATTAATTGATTATTTATTATTTAATTAATTGATATAAGATAAGTATGAAAATGCAGGAAATTAAAATGTAGACGCATTCAATGAGTGACACGTGTCTCAAAGTTGGTTTCTTTTATTATATAGTATAGAAGATAGATATTATTCAAAGACTTTGAAGAAGACCAACGAGGCACATTAATGTGGTTGAAATTATCTCTTGACTTTATAAGTCATGAGGATAAATTTTGGGTGCTACTATACACACCCCCCCTATTACTTTCTACACCCCCCTCCTCTCACATACTTACAGGTGGGGCCTGCGTGGGACCGACAGTTTTCCTCTCACAAAGGGGGTGTAGAAAGTAATAGAGGGGGGTGTGTATAGAATGAGCCTAAATTTTAGACTTGTATCGTACAAGAATTAAATCGCGTCTTTGACCATTCACAATTTTCATATGTATTTATATGTATTATGTTTTGATATCATATTAATACGTTTATTAAAATTATAACATTAATAAAGTTGGGTTACTCCCTATCGATAGGCTAATTCATGTATTATTATGATGGGGAAAGTGAATATGTGGCTGTTACACTACACACCTAAGCTTAGATGTGAAACCCCTTCAAACTACGTCGTTTTGATTAAAAATCTTAAAATTCATAACTAAAACAATGTTTCGTCTCCTTTTTAGGTAATTCATGGGTCTTCTCCTTATTTAGTATTTACAAACTACTGTACATCCCGTGTTTAGTTTTGCTTCTTTTTTTTTCGTGAAATATTTGAAACTTTCATCAAATATTTTCCTTTCATCTTTAACATTTTTAAATTATTATTTTTTATGCATCAAATATATTCTCTCATCTTTAACATTTTTAAGTTATTATTTTTTCAACTTCTTAGACCCCGTTGCCCAGAGCGGAGCTCCATATACATGCTAAAACTAATCGGCAACGTTCAAAGTAAATTAATGCATTCTTTATTTAATATTTCTTTGATTTCGGCCTACATCAAACGGAATGATTCGTAAAACTTAATATATGGAAGAAAGGAAACAAAAGTATTTTAGATTTGTAACCCATTTTTGTACGAGCAGGACCCAAAAAAAACTAAAGATTTAATTATGAGTTGTGATGGAATAGGAGTAAAACCTTGAAATATATGTTGAATTCTATGAGTTGTTAATGGTAAAAGAAATTGAATTCGATGAACTGTTATTAAGGTGAAATAAACATGAATAGTATAAAAAGAGGAGTAAAAAAGTGTGTTTTAGTTTTAATTTTTAGGTTTTAAATCAAAACTACGTAGTTTTGAGTGTTTTCACACCTAAGCTTAGGTGTGTAACAGCCACATATTCACTTTCCCCTATTATGATTTGCATTATTGCATATATCAAACTAGAAGAGCATTCAAATCCTATTTGGTATGCCTTTCCTTATAATTTAACTAAAAACTACCATCTCTTACATATAAATCTTATTTTTTTTTAAATCTCTCACATACCATTCCTTAAAATATAAATATAAGGATATGGAGTCTACAAGAACGCTAAAAGGAAGGCAAAGAAGATAGTGATAGATGCAAAGAACATAGCCTAAAAAAGATGTATGAGCGCTTGGAAACAAAGGTGGGGAGTATGATACGTTTAAGATTGCCAAAGCTAGGGAGTGTAGGAGGCACGATCTAGGGGTAGTGAAGTTTATAAAGGAAGACGATGGACGTGTTTTAGGAATATCACACTTGGAGAGGTCAGGACAACACTAAGGACGATGGGAAGGGGTAAAGCCGTTGGTCTGGACGACATACCGATTGAGGTGTGGAAGTGCTTAGGAGATGGAAGAGTTTAATGGCTAAGTACTTTGTTCAACTTTATATTCTGGAAAAATGTCAGGACAATTTTCTTGATCACACTATGAAACTATTGGATAGGATAATTGATACTAGAATTAGAAGAGAAACCCAGGTTACGGTAAACCAGTTTAGTTTTATGACGGGAAGGTCAACTACAGAAGCAATACATATCCTAAGGAGATTGATGGAAAAGTGTAGGGAGAAGAAGCGAGATCTTCATATGGTGTTCATAGATCTTGAAAACGCATACGACTGTGTGCCACGTAAACTAATTTGGGATAGTTTAGAAGGTAGAAGGGTTCCAAGGAAGTATATAGACATAATTATAGATATGTATGGTACGACTGAAACGAGTGTTTGTGCGCCCATATGGGATACCGATTTCTTCCTTGTGGAGATAGGACTTCACTAAGGCTCTGCGCTGAGTCCATTTCTTTTTGCGTTTGTCCTAGATGAGTTGTCAAATTCCATTCAGGAGATGGTACCCTGGTGCATGCTTTTTGCAAATGATATTGTGTTAGTTGCAGAGACTAGGCAAAGCCTAAACGCGAGGTTAGATGATTGGTGGGCGACTTTAGAGAGCAAAGGTTTAAAGATTAATCACTCAAAGACAGAGTATCTTTATTGTAATTTTAGTGGTACTGGCAGTCATGAGAACACTCAGATCACCACTAATGGCCAAGTAGTTCCGCAGGTAGCTAGGTTCAGATATTTAGGATCGTTTGTGCAACAGGTCGGGGAGATAGATATTGACATGGCCCACCGCATGCAGGTTGGTTGGTGTAGGTAGATAGCAGCCACTAGGCATTGTGTGATAGAAGGTTCCTAACTAAATTAAAAGGGAAATTTTATAGGGTAGCAATTAAACCTGCAATGTTATATGGAATAAATTGTTGGGGTATTAAGAAGAAACAATCGCGCAGGATGGATGTAGCAAAGATGAAGATGTTAAGGTGGATGTGTGGGAACACAAGGTTAGACCGTATAAGAAATGATGTTTTTAGGGAAAGACTGGGGGTGGCTAGTATATTAGGTAAGATAAAAGAGGGGAGACTGAGATGGTTTGGTCATGTAAAGAGGAGGTTGCCGACGACGCCAGTTAGGGCAGTGGAAACTCTCGTTGTGGAAGGGGGATGAGTAGAGAAAGGCCTATATTGACTTGAGGTGAGCGGATTAGGCAATATTTGCTAGAACTGCACCTTTTTGAGGACATGGTACAAGATATGAGTTCATGAGGACGCAGGATTAAGGTAAAAGACTTTTAGGAGAGGATACAAGGTTTAGACTTTCCTACACTTTAGATGGACATTGCATGTGATTACCTTATGACTTATATTAAGATACTTTATGATGGTATATCTGTATATGTTATACCATTTTTTATGAGTTATAACTATCTCTACATTTAAATGTTACTCTATCACCACTCTTAATTATTGTGCTATTGCTATTATTTTAGTATGATTCGTTAGCATGTGGATTGTTCTGTGCCAAGGTCTCTTTGGAAGTAGCCTCGCTACCTAAACGAGTAGAAGTAAGCTTTCTCTATATCTTACACTCCTCAGATCCTACGAATAGCTTTGTTATTTGTGATATTTACTAGATACGATTATTGTTGTATAATATAAAATTTACCTTCAAATTATAAAGAGAATGATTACTTTAAAGGATGGGGTGGAAGAATGATTTAGATCTTTTTCCTAAAAAATCAAGATAAAAGAATTATACCAAATGAGACGTATCACCACTTCGGTGGGGTGTTTAAGGATTTTTCCCATAAAGGTTTCTTTCTGGAGAGGTTTCAAGTTAATCCCTACTAAGTACAATTTATACATAATGGTAGTAAGTACCACTGTGAAGGATTCGAACTTAGGGCAGGGTTTAAGAGCTTGTTCTCGTCTTGAGGAGTTGGCGGGTGTCTTCGAAGGCAGTTGCGCTAGCCGTTAAAAATAAAAACTAATGAGATGTGAGTGTTATAATACTCTATAATCATTAATTATAAACTAGTACATGTAGTGTAGTCCCTAGAAATTAGGGCAGGGATTAAGAGTTTGTTCTCGCCTTGAGGAGTTGGCGGGTGTCTTTGGAGGCAGCTGCACTAGCCGTTAAAAATAAAAACAAATGAGATGTGAGTGTTATAATACTCTATAATCATTAATTATAAAGTGTAGTCCGTAGATATCATAAATGATTTAGTTATTAGATTTATAAAAGAAATAACTATTTTAAAATTTGTAATTCATATTCAAAGAAAAAAAATATACATCTCAAAGTAGTTACCATAGAAGATCATTAGGAAAAACTATTATAATAATGCATAAGTTGTTACACGAGTATTGTTTTATTTGGATGTTCACGTGGATTCATAAACTTTCGACTTAGGATGAAAATTTGGTATCGGTATCAAACAGGTATCAAACTGTACAGGGTATATTCAGTACCGCTATCTATTTTTTTCATTTTTTGGTACCGGTATTGGTATTTAAGGGTAAATACCGGTATCGGCAGTGGCGGATGTAGCATATACCGGGGGGCAACCCCCGCTACGGCTTGGCGCGGAAAAATTTGACGTTTTTAGTGTAAATTTTGGAAAAAAATTGATGTTTTTTCGATTTCGTTACGGCTTATTTATAAAACGTTACGGCTTGGCGTGAATCCTAGATCCGCCACTGGGTATCGGACCGGTATAATCTATACAACTACCAATTTTTTTCCGTTTTCCAGTTTAGGTATCAAACGAGTACCATGCTCATCTCTACTTTCAACATCTTTTTACAGCTAAATTTTAGCCTGTTTCGCTTATGTGATATTGTTGATTTGTTGGATATGTCTAGTTTTTTAAGACCAAAAAGTCGATGCTTATTTTAGCAAATATGCGAGTCAAAACTAAATACCTCGATTCACTCTTATTTTAATTTTCTAATTCGTACATGCATGTCTTTTTCTCTAATTGAATATGCAGAATATTTATATTCTTTTTTTGGGTATCGATATATTAATTCGACAATTAGGAGAGGAGGAAGACAAAGCAAATCAGAGGATAAATAACATTGTTTCTTGAAGATTAACACACATCATAGTACCCTAAAGGTTTCTTATAAAAATGTTATAGGAATGGGATGTGATGTTTTGTTAAAGCATAGTTATTTATGCTAGAGGTTTAATGGTTATAGATATATTATAAATTAGGAGTTTAAAACTTATACAAATTTGTATTATATTATATTAGGTTATAACCCCGTGTATTACACGGGTTGAAAAAAAATGTAGTTTTATATACTAAATAATAAAAAATATCTTTAAAAACCTCATTTATTACACGAGTTGAATAAATGTAATTTTATATATTAAATAATAAATAAATATTATATTTTTAAGAACCTCGTGTATTGTAATTTATATATCAAATAATAAAAAAGTTAAATCTTTAAAAACTCTATGTATTACACGGGTTGAATAAATGTAATTTTAGATTAATAGTATATTAAATAAATATAATTTTGGATTAATAGTGTATTAAATAAATATAATTTCGGATAAAGTCTTATATATAAATTTTAAGTAATCAATATATTTGATAAATAATAAAAATACTAATAACAGTAAAAAATCTAATTTATTTACTAAATAATAAATATAGAAGAAAGGCAAAAACCCCAAAAATAGGTGCCTCCAATGAATGACACGTGTCACATATTGGTTTCTTTTATTATATAGTACTAGCGGTAAGTCCCGTGTGCAAACACGAGTCGTTTCTTAGAAAACCATGCATAACACATATTGACAGAGAGTAAAAAAACAATTAGTGCAGACTTACAAAATTGATATAAATTAATGATCAATAGGTTTATTCAACAGCAATTCCATTATGTTGATAGCAAACCACTGTTGTCTATTAACTGTTAAAAACTTCTGTTGCTTTCCAACAGACTTTCCTAAGAACTGTCATCCATTATCTCCAACAGAGCTTGCCAGATGGATAGATAGTAACTATCAGATGTTAGTCAACCCATGTGAAAAAGGTGAGTCAACAGAAATTACAAAGGTTGGTAAACAGATGTTAAGAGAATAATGTTATTAACAACATGTGTTCTCAGGATAGGCTTAATGCAGAGCAAGTATCAGATGCTTTCAAAAAGTTGTATTGCTTTCCAACAAACATTTCCTAACAACAGTTCCTCCATTATACCCGACGTTGCCAGGTTGACAGATGTTTAGTATCATCATAGATTTTGTAAAACTTCTTTGTAAACCACATTAGTAGTGGTTGTACAGACTCGTTTCTCTTTATCACAAATCAAAATTTTCAACCCCCTTCCTACTTTTTACTCTAGATACAGCAACATAGAGCTGGCCATGACTAAACACTGGACGTGGAAGATATAAACCAACACGCTCCAATGATTGTCCTTGACTTTTATTTATTATCATAGCAAAACACGGTGAAAGTGGGAATTGTTTTCAAGAAATCTTCACTAGTATTCTTTTATCAGAAGGTGTCATCTTCAGTCTTGAAATCAAAGTATGATGACCTATATTAGTCTATGTGATAATTTTTGCTTCAATCACAACTTTTCCAAGCTTCATGACTTGTAAACGTGTACCATTACACAATCCATTTGCCTGATCAATGTTTCTGATTAACATCACTGGAGCACCAAGTTTCAGTACTAATTTATGGTTAGGTAAACCAGATAAACGAAGATTGTTTAACACATCAGTGGTTTCATAATTGAATGTGAGCCAGACCTTTAAAATTTGAAAGTAGGGCAGTGGTTTGATGGCAGATCTTTGAATTATGATGTCACTATGGCTCCTTTATGACTGCCACCTCATCGTTGATGACATAAGAAAAGCATTGTTGGACAGCCTCTATGGCTGCCACATAAGCTTTTCTTATGTCACTAAGGTTTCTCATTTTATTGAAAGTATAGATTTGGACTCTCTTAATTCCAAAATCTTGGTAAGATTATTACATTAAAACCATTTTCTACAGTTTTATTGTTAAGAATTAATTCACATATAACACTTGCCAATACTTAAATACTTGAACTCAACAGATAATACCACCAAACTTTGCAAACAATCATTTACTCAAAGAAGTTCCTGGTAACGTTGGCGTTATAGAGTGTGTAAACGGTATGAGATGGGATTACCGATTCTCAAAACACAATGGAAGTTTTGCTCTAAAAGAAGGATGGTCCTCAGTTGTGTCTGACTTTTCATTGAAAGAATGATGTATGTTGGTATTTAAAAAAACTGCACCATATACATATCTGCTGACACCTTTTGAAAAAGTTCATCATTATCCAACAAAATTCCCAATGATTTCTATGTTCACATCAATATCGTTTGAGAGGAACTTTGGATGTATGGATTCATTCTCCCATAGTTTTACTGATGTTTGTAAGGACGTATTGGTAAGTTTTGGTATTTTAATCAAATACTTAAATGTTACTATAGTAATTAGTGATATAGTTGTTAATTTTACTGTACCTTTGTTGATTTCATAATTTTATATCTTTTTGTTCAGTTAATACCCAAGGAGTTAGTTAACGTCAGTATTGGAGTTGGTAAACTTAAAGAGACATTTAAGATCTATGTGAATCAGTGGGACTCTTTTGATGTAGTACTTCAACGTGATCCTCTTCGAAATTGTTACTTTATAACCGATGGATGGGAAAAGGTTGTACACTACATGGGTATGCAAACAGGAATTGTACTTGTTTTAAGATACGTAGCGGATTACATCTTTCTGCTTACTGCCTTTGATTTGAATGGAAGTGAGATTGTTGCACCCAAATCCAATGACAGTCCGATAGACGATACTTCCTCACCCAATTTAGAAGTTGCTCCAATTACCGAGGATCTGGATCACCAGTCGGATGTTGAAGAATCCAATGACACAGATTCTGATAGTGATTATGTTGTATCGAACGAATCATCCGATGATATCGACGACGCAGATTTTGATGCCGCTGTCTCAGATTATGAAGCTGATCCTGATGTATACCCCTTACAATTCGTATGGTACTGCAGCAAACATTTTGTAAGTTTATTCTGTTAATATATTATTCCTCATTCTTTGGATGTTAAATGTTTGTTACAATTAAGCTGTTTTTTTGTTACTTTCCTTAAATACATTATTTATTTCTTATTAATTATTGGTATTTTTTATTTATTTTTAAGCGTCTGAATGTGAAAGTAGTGTTTTTATCAAGGATTCATAGAACATTGAAGATGAGAGTTGAAAATCTGAATGGAGTTGACACTGTAATTGACTTTCGACGGGAGAAGCATGACAAGGGATTTAGATACGCGGCTTGTCAATTCACCAAGAAGTTCACGAAGCCCAATGGTATCTACAGAAATATGAGATGCAAATTTGTCTACTCTGAAGAAAAAACCAAGCTGATTTTAAAGAAAGTCTACAGATAGTTGTGGTTGTTGGTATTATCTCATTTGAGATAAATTATGGGATGGTGATGTATCAAACTTCTATATTTTGAAAACTTACGACTTACGAATACTTAAATTATAATCATCTATGCTTATCAAACTTAAACCTTTGTTGTACATTCTCCATATATTTTAATTGGCTCTTCATGATACATTACAAGTTGAATTATAATCTGTAAATTTATGGGTAGTCATCGATACTTAAAAGGCTTCAACAAATTTATGGGCAGTCATCGACACTTAAAAGACTTCAACAAATTTATGGGTGATCATTGTCATAACTTCACTTGAATTAACCTCTGACTACAAACAAATTTATGCACTCAACCTCTATTTAGATAAAGTCTGACAAACCAAAAGCTCTGTGAGACAGAAAATCTGTTCAAGCAAAGTCTGTTGTTCCAAACAACCTCTAATGATAAACACAAAGACTGTTATAGCAAATAACCTCTGCTGATAAACACAACCTCTGCTGCTGAATATGAATACAAAAGCTTCATAAAGCAAACATCTGTTGTAACTTAACAGATGATACAATCTTTAAACATCTGAAACATCTGCTGTTGAAACAAAGGTCTGCCAAACATAACATCCGCTGATCATTCCACAATATAGATTGCTAACATCTGCTGTTCCTTAACAAATGATGCAGTTCAACAGAGGATTTCAAACATCTGTTTACACACGCATCATGATGAACATCTGCTGATAAACACTGACACGGTTCAACCAGAGGTCTGCCAAAGAGAACCTATGCTATGGACTAACAGATGATGCAGTTCAACAGAGAATGTTTAACAGGAGTGCTTTAACAGACCATGATCAACAGATCATAAGGTCTGTTGAAGCGAACACTGCTCAACAGATTCTAACAGTTTTCCTACTAACCAATTCATTAAAGCAGTACTCAGTCACTAAAAATAATATTCAAACTGTAGCAATTACATAGCATACCATTAATCGAATCAACATGGGGAGCAGTCAATCATGGAAGCAACATAAGTTTCATCATAGACACTGAAGTATCATAAAACTGTAAATGAATATACCCAATCCGAAATTGTTACCCATTTTCATAAATCTAACAACCATCATCGAAGCTGTAACAAAATCTAAACACTGATACACTAAACACTGTTACATAAGAAAAACTGATACATAAATACTAATGTTGAATCCGCTGTAGATGCTGAACCACTGCTGTTACTGACCAGTGGTTTTCCTTTGGTTGATCAGGCCTTAGGTACATAAGTGCTTGTCTTTAACAGGGCTTTGTCTTCAACAGTTGATAGGTCTCATCAGTCTTTAAGTCCATCAGTCTTTATAAGGAGCAGTGGTTAGTTATAACAGTCCTTAGCATGATCAGCTGTTATACCCACTTCATAACCCTTTGAGAGGAAGCAAGTGTCCGTCTATTCAATTGAGAGGAATCATTGCATTACATCCCTGTTGAAAAATAGAATCAATAAATTTAGGGAAAATGGGTTTGAAAGACGATAACCCAACAGTGGAGGATCTCATTCTACAGCTCTGATAAATTCAATGGTATTCTCAAATAATGGTTCCTAGATGTTTGAAGACCGGCAAAGACCAACAAATGTCCACAGTGCTGCTTCTTTGGACATTTGTCGGTCTTCAAAAATCTAGGAAGCATTATTTGAGAATACCCTTGAATTTATCGAAGCTGTAGAATGAGATCCTCAACTGTTGGGTTATCATCTTTCAACTCCATTTTCCCTAAATTTATCAATTCTGTTTTTCAGACCTCCCAAAGCCACCTATCCGCCTCCAAAGAGATCGAGACAGCTTGAAGCATAACCTGGACTTGCTGTCATTCCACCAGTTCAATATTTAATCCCAATATACCAACTCAATACAAATAACAAATATTTGGTGTGCTACAACTGTAAATAACTCAGGAAA
Organism: Helianthus tuberosus; assembly: GCA_030545235.1. NCBI lineage: Eukaryota > Viridiplantae > Streptophyta > Magnoliopsida > Asterales > Asteraceae > Helianthus > Helianthus tuberosus. The sequence continues at coordinate 5,547,149 of CM060404.1, read as the reverse complement.
CAGATTTGAAACCAAAAATATGGATTATAGAGATCTATGAATGAAACATGGGTGAATAAACCAACAAAACAGATTGTGAAAAACAAAAACTACAAACATATCAAAATCAATCTACTCGTAATCACATGGTACACCAATGCAAGCATCTGAATAAACAATAACAAATCAAAGACAAAATCAAAAGCTACAAACATATCAAACAAATTTCATAGAATCATGAAAGAAATTAGGTCACGGATTGTTACCAGATTTAGCGAGAGAAGAATCGATGGAAGCATTGGAGAAGATAACGATTTGAAGAAACTTCAATCTGGAAAAGATGTAACAAAGCTCAAGAAATAACGAAGACGAAGAAGAACTGATTACAAAGTATATTAACAATTAGCAAAAGAATAACAATTACCTGATTTATTTTAAACACATATACATCTATTTTTAAACACAAACAGACATTACCTCTTCATCAATAAAGTTGAGATCTATTTGATGTTATGATTACATTTCGAAGTTCGACCAACGAACTCAAGACCTCCACACCAAATAACAAATCCAGCAAGATCTACCTGAAGAACATTTAGCATACAAACTTTCAGTTTGTGATAAAAAGAAAAAATCAAAAAATATCTATTTTTAAACTACCTTCAGCTCTGCATAATATTCAAATCGATGGTAAAACATGATGAATCAAGAATACACACATATACATCTATTTTTAAACACAAACAGACATTACCTCTTCATCAATCAAGTTGAAATACATTTTATAACCTTGATTACATTCCGAAGTTCGGCCAACGAACTCAAGACTTCCACACCATATAACAAATCCAGCAAGATTTAGCTGAAGAACATTTAGCATACAAACCTTCAGTTTGTAATAAAAAGAAAAAATCAAAAAATATTTATTTTTAAACTACCGTTGGTCTGCATAATATTCAAATCGGTGTTAAACATGATGAATAAACAGTACCTGAGGGTCGAGATTAGCAACGTAGGCTGTGAAATGAACTCAAGCTCCGATGAGAAACAGAGAGAGAGAGAGAGGGAAAATTCAACCGTAGAGAGAGAGAGAATTAGAGTTTATGTTTGTTATGAGAATTTGAAATTAAAAAGAGCTTTATATACCTATATGGTTTGAATTTTAAATCTGGAGTCAGAATTTTGAAATTTGAATCTGGGCATATGTTTGAAGCATGAATGGAAGGCAGAGGTTTGAAACATGGATGGAAAGCAGATGTTTGAAGAATGTGGGACAGAGTTTTGAATTTTAAAGTGTTTTAGTATTAAGCTTTATGATGTCACTATGACTCCACTATGGCTGCCACCTCATCGTTGATGACATAAGAAAAACTTTGTTGGACAGTCTCTCCTGCCGACACAATGTCATTGGGATTTCTCCTTTAATAGAAAGTATATATAGATATATTCTCACTTTTATATAAAAAACAAAATGTCAACAATATATGAAACTGGATTTTGTGTATCGTTTTACACGAGTGAATTTTTGTTAATAACTACAACTACGATTTTGTTTTACTATGAAGTAATCTACTAATGAGCTTTTCAAAAGAAAGAAAAAACACTTTCGTTTTACTTATTATAATCGATTTGAACTTTTTGGGTTTTAAAATTTGCAACTTTATGAGATTTTAAAAGTCTCGATGCACAGTAAATTAAAATCAAATAAAGGTGACTGGGTTACCAATTACTTTTATTGAAAAAAGTCGCATCCAATGTTACATCGATTTTAATTTTAATAATACATTTCCTAATTGAGAATGATGAACACTAAAATTATTCCAGTATGCAATTATACCTTTATTCAAACAACATAAAATTAAATATAATAAATGTATGGTATCAAATAGTCAAATACGATATAGTTTAATTGGTATAATTTGGTTACGTCAATTGGTAGATACATACATACATTAATAAAATGAATTGATAGAAATAGATGGATATAAATGCGACATCATCAGTTAATAAATTAAAATAAAATATAATGCAAGGCAAACATAATGGATTAACAACCACAATTATTGTTACAAAATATTATCTTCATATGATCACAATGACACCAAATCTTTAAAATAATAGTCAAGAGTCAACTCATGACAACCTACTTAACAACTTCCTGTTCTTCCAAGTGTTAAAAGTATTATGAAAAAACTATGACAAAATAATCGAAAACCAAAGATTTTTTTTTTACTGTAAAATGGTGAACGAAAGTGAGTCGGGTCAACCTCGAACTAGCCTAGAACCAAAACCGAATAAGCTCGTTAGAGGGTGGGCCGGTACATGTTTTTGTGTTGGTCGGGTCAGGTTGAATAGGACCGAATTCATATTGGGCCTGCTAAATTCCGTTGGGCCAGTAATGCATTGAGCCACTGTTGCTATTGGGCTGAATAATGGTCGCCCAATAAGACCGTGGGGTATGGTGGGGCTTGGGTTGGGGCATTTGTTGATACGTGGAATGGGAGCCCCCCACCGCCTGGTTACGTGTCCGCGGGGTATGGCGGGGCGTGGGTTGGGCTTGGGTTGGGTGCACCGCGTGGCAGAATATTTAAAAAAAAAATTACAAAAAATTTATAAAAATCACACAACATTTATAAAAAAAACCTACAATTTCATTAAAATTTTAAAAATTACATAATCCTAAAAATTACAAAATAACAAACCTAGAGTGTTAAATAAATTTCAAAAAGGTCGATCTTGTCGAACGCCTTTCGCTCCTTGCCTCGAAACTCTATGTTCGCCACCGCCACCCGGTCCTCGTGGCTTAACTCGCCGCTCGGAACGGCTTCGTAGTAAGCCTTGAAACGCTCGAGCTTGGGCCGTAGCTCGCACCATTTATGTTGGCTCGTGTTCATGTTGTGGCGGTCGTTACCGACGTGGGATGTTTGGGATGGACCACACGGTGGGGTTTGGGATGGACCACACGGTGGGGTTTGGGTTATTTATAGGGGATGTTGGGGTTGGGGTGACCGGTTGGGGTGACCGCTTGGCCAAGCCAAACGGTTTGAATTTAAAATTCAAACTTTTCATATGGCCCGCTATGACATGGCGGGGTCAGCGAATGGAAGCAAGCCAGCTAGGATGTCAAGACCGCCCCACGCCCGGCTTGAAACCCAAGCCCCAAGGGCCACGCCCCAACCCAAGCCCACCCGGGGTGGTGGCTTGGGCGTTTTCCCCCAACCCACGCCCAAACCCCCGCCCCATACCCCATAGTCTAATAGTTGGGCACTTTTGCTGAATTGTAAGAACTTAACAAGTAATGTATAAAGAAAAAATATATAGAAACTTAAAAGTGATATATTCAAAAGTTACAATAACTTAACAGTAACCGAATAATGTAAACATTGATATAAAACTTCATAACGTATTCAATCCTAACAACTCGATTTTCTCAAAAAAAAAAAAAAAAAAAAAAAAAACTGAAGATTAGAAATTCAGGAAATTCGATCAATCATATAGCAAATCAAGAATAACATTTAACAATAATGAATCTCTATACAAGTCCAACACCGATTAAGATAGACATCGAGCATATAGCAACAACATACATTACAACTTTTTGCGGTAAAAAACAAGTTACAATGAGTGATTTCCTTAAGACCAAAACTAACTAGTGTTATACTCGTTTGTTGTTGGTCGTGTAGTTCAATATAATATTGAACAATGACAAATGAACTTCTAGTATAATATATGCAACAGTTAGCTAATATAAATAAGTCCCAATTCATATGTATCACAAAACCCAAATACTGACTTTTAATACCAAAATGCTCACATTTATGTCACTATATTGTGACTTGTGAGTTGTGACATAATTGTTATAATAATAATAATAATATAACCCATAAGTATATAATAATCAGTGGCGCAGGATATGAGGGGCCGGGGGGGGCGCCCGACCCCCCGAACTTTTTGCGAAGTAGTGCTACGTATCTATTTTTCGTATAGAAATTTTTAGGTTTATATGTATTCACCCCCCCGGTTTAAAAAAAAAAATTAGGTATATATTTTTTTGGACCCCCCGGTTTAATTTTTTTTTTTTTGGTATATACGTTTTCGACCCCTCCTGTTTTATAAAAAAAATATTTATATAGCCCATTAGGCATTAGTTAAACCAGTTGGCTGTTGCTGACTTGTTGCTGCTATAACTTAGCCCAAAAAAAAACCCAAAAAAACACTTATAACTTATAACTTAGCCCAAAAAAACACTTAAACGTTGCTGCTGCTACTAACCGGTCACAAAAAAAAAAAAAAAAAAAAAAAAACAAACTGCTTTTGCTTGCTGAGTTGCTGCTAACTGGACTAGAAAGAGATCCCGCTAAGCGACTTGAAATGTGGAAATATCCGGTTAATATAAGGGAGCAAGTAAGACTAGCTTATATGTCATTAGGAGTGTATCAAATAAAGCTTGAATGGTATAAGCCGAGAGGTCCAAAGAACAATCTTCGTAGATTTAGATATGCTTGGTTTGACATGTTCCCTAATTGGTTAGAGTATTCTCCAACGAAACACAAGGCTTATTGTTTCCTTTGTTATTTATATAGCGATAAACCGAATGAGTGCCACGGTCATAGTGCGTTTACTACTGAAGGATTTGACAATTGGAAAAAAGTTAATGATGGGGATAAATGTCCATTGTTGAAGCACATTCAATCTTCAACTCATAAAAAAGCTTTTCTATTATATACGAACTTGTTGAATAAGAAAGCACACCTTGAAACTTTCATAGAAACGCAAAGTGAAGAGACAATTAGGAAGAACCGGTTAAGATTAAAAACCACAATTGATGTAGTTCGTTGGTTGACATATCAAGCTTGTGCCTTACGAGGACATGATGAATCTTCCACTTCTAAGAATCAAGGTAACTTTCGTGAATTGCTAAAACTTTTAGCCTATTATAATGATGATGTTGCAAAGGTTTTGGAAAATGCTCCATTTAATTGCAAGTATACATCTTCCGATATTCAACAAGAAATTCTTAGTATCATGGCAAATAAAGTCCGTAACCATATACGTAGTGAAGTGGGGGATTCATGGTTTTGTGTCATGGTTGATGAGTCACGGGATGAGTCAAAAAAAGAGCAAATGGCGATAGTTTTAAGATTTGTTGATGTTGAAGGGGTGATACGGGAAAGGTTCTTGGATTTAGTTCATGTTACGGATACTTTATCAGCGACCTTAAAAGTAAATTTGTGGAATACACTATTGCATTACAAATTTGATGTTAGTAAAATCCGTGGTCAAGGCTATGATGGTGCTAGCAATATGAGAGGAGAATGGAACGGGTTGCAAGCACTTGTTCGGGAATATTGTCCTTACGCATATTATGTTCACTGCTTTGCTCACAGGTTAATTACTTGTTCTTTTTTAACTTTCTTTCTTCGGGTTTACTAAAATACTCTTATGGTTATTAAATTATATTTTTCTTTTTTGTAGTTTGGTTAACATGTTTGATGTCACCCGTGCTGTTCTCAAGGGAATAATTGAAGACACGTCTCATGCTACTGGTTCTCAACGTGGAGATGCTAATATAGCTTACAGTTACTTGCAATCATTTGAATTTGTGCTTGTTCTTCACTTGATGAAAGAAGTAATGAGTAAAACGGAAACACTTAGTCAAGCATTACAAAAGAAATCCCAAGACATCCTTAATGCAATGGAGTTAGTTTCTGCAACAAAGGTTAGTCTAACTAATTTTAGAAACACTGGATGGGATTCTTTACTTGAAAAGGTTCGGTTTTTTTGTGAAAGGCATGACATAGATATGCCTGATATGAGTTCTCCATATACTTCTACTCGGTATCGGCCTCGTAAAAAAGATCTTCATGTTACATTTGAACATTATTACCGGGTAGATTTGTTTACAGAGACATTGGACAAACAACTACATGAGCTGAATAGTAGATTCAATGAGCAAGCGACAGAGTTGTTATCTCTTAGTGCGTCTTTATGTTCAAAAAAGATTAATATTGATCAGATTGTTCTTCTTGTTGAGAAGTATTATCCTAACGATTTTACAGAGAAAGAAAGGAATCTATTACGTGGTCAATTGGATAATTTTCAAGTTGAAAGAAAAAATAATCCCAAGCTAAGTGAGGTATCAACTCTTTCTGATCTTTGCAAAACTCTTGTGCAATGTCAGAAAAATAACACGTACAAATTGGTTGAAAAAGTGTGTCGGCTAATCTTGACGCTTCCAGTTTCGACTGCAACAACGGAAAGAGGATTTTCAGCGATGAAAATATTTAAGACTCGACTTCGCAATAAGATGTCAGATCAGTATCTAGCAAACAGTATGGTGATTTACATAGAAAAGGAGATTGCTGAGAGCTTTGATTCGGAGTCCATAATTGACGAATTCAAAAATCTTAAAGGAAGACGAGCAGAACTATAATTCTTCATCCAGGAGAACCGGGTACCCTCCTTCCTCTTCTTTTTAATGTTTTCGTGTCTTTGTTCAATTGTTTGTTAAACAATGTTTACGTTTTAATGTTTGAGAACGTATTTTATTTGATATTAATATTTGACCCGATCCGACCCGAATCGAATCACCGACATCCGACCCAAACAGAGAATTTTTTTTAGGTCCGGTACCTTCCACCCCCCCGAACATTTTTTTCAAGCTTCGCCACTGATAATAATAACTAAAGTTTAGATTACTTTTCTAACACATCCCCATAAACTAAACTTAGTAACTTCGGATCAGTTGGATAAAAATGCTCGTTATACTTGATTATTTTGGACATTGTCATCATCATTTTGTAATACCCAAAAAAAAAAAAAAAAATTAGAATTTAGAAGTATAAAAAAAAAGACAACAGAAGAAAAATACAGAACATGCAATTAACTTTACCTTCATTCTTCTTGTTTATCTTCTGATCCATCGTACATGAACTTCAAATCACATGAAAGTTTGATCACTGTTTTTAAGGTGAAAGTGCCACTAAACAACCGAGAATCCAACTCTGAACAAGACGTTGCTTCATCGACCTTATGAACGAGGGTTTGGTGCCGCCAAGACATGTGTGAGGGTCGGTGATAGGAAGAATGGTAACGTACCTCCTCTCTATTCAATAGGTGGAGTGTTAAATATTTAAAAGTAGATTAGTTTGTCGTTAAGGAAAAAAGGAAGTATGACAAAACATGGGATTGGGTATTATTTTTTTTTATTTTACTTCAAAAACTTAAAAGTCTTATTTGAACTTTTTTATTATTAAATAATAAGGATACTTTAGTCATCATAAAAAGATTTATATAACTCCATTTTCTAAACTTATTTAAATATTATATTACTCATGTTTATTTTTCATATTTATCCAATTGTTTGATATTCTAACGAGCAAAATAGACAAGCAGGATGTTTTTTTATCTAAACAAGTAGTCTAATTGTGAGTATGCAGATTTTGGCACCAAAACTTCAAAGAATGGTTTTCAAGGATTAGAAGATAGCCATCAAATGGTATTAGCATAATGATTATCCTTTTGTTATGCATGTAACACTCATAGTAATTTCTAATTGTACATATATCTAGTTAAAACTATTACAATGTAACAAATAACCACAAGAATATTTGATCAACAAAAGAATGTGTAATGTGTCTTTCTAAATGATGTATTTACAGTATCTTGCTATTCAAGAATCGACTTCTCGGCATTCACAAAGACCGTATACAACTTCCTATAGGCGTATATCATACAAGCGTAAACAAAAAAACTATAACAAAAGAATCAAAAACGAAAGCCACATTCGAGTCCAATAACAAAAAACCTTATTATAAAACGGTGAACCAGCCGAAGTCACGCCTATGTTTCTGGTCCTTTCATGGTGACCTTGCAGCCCGGCTGCGACAGCAGGAGGAACATTGTTCGGGTTCAATGGTTTTGAACTTGTAACAATCGAGTCCTCAATGTCATAACCTTCATGAGAAACACACCCATCAGAGATTGCTTCCTTTAGTTTCGTACTTTCGTATTCAAACAAAAATTTGAATTTAATGGAGCTTACAATCAGATTTTTTCCAGCCGAGAACAAGTTCTTCTCTATCAAACACAATTCGGTAGCCAGTCATAAAGTTCTCTGTATAGCAAGATTCATCAGCTTTAATATGACAGACACACCGTTACACACACACACAGTGCTCGCAAAACAAATGGGGGTAACTAAAGACTTACGACCAATGATGTTCAATTCCGCACTCCTGATTACAGCCAGACAGTATACAACCTCATGCTGTGTAGCGTTCAGCGTGATAATTATCACCAACAATGCCTTTAAAATGTTAAAATCAAGACATATGTTTAAAAAAAGTTGGCACTTACATTTGTGGAGATGATAATAACCGGATCATAGATGAAAAATTGACCTTCCCCTTTCATTGTTAAGCTCATGCTCGGGATGAGACTCGTATTCGCATCGGGACTAGACGGAAACACGATAAAAAGACAATTTAATAAAATTTCATCACAAAAAGAGTTGGAAAATTTTAAGCACTGTAATCTTGTATACCTCATATCATAACAATATTCAAAAGGAATCCTTTGATCTGCTGGATGGCGTGAATCTTTAGTTTGCGCATGAAACTATGGTAGAAAAAATGGAAAATATTTATAAAAAAAGGTCCGAAAGAATCTTAATTGTGAGAAAGGTTTTGATTTGTAGATTGCTGATTAATTACCCTCTTTGTGAGCCGTGTATAATGCGGGTCGGTGAGATAGGTGAACGAGGTACCCGAATCGAAAAGAGCAGTGAAAGACGAGTCGATCAAAGATGAACCAACACGAAGTTGTGTTACCGTAATGTTATAGGTCGGACTGGCACAAAATAAAAATTATTTTATTAAACTGTGAGTAATTGTGCTGTAATTGTATATTGTATTAGCAAATGTACAAGAGGCCTCTATATATAGAGAGCCACTAAAAACAGAAAGCTAAGACTAAGCCTAATATCAAGCATAAGAATATTCTGGAGCAAATGACTAGCCTAGAAATAAGCCTTAACATAAGCTTGCCTAATTACAATAAAATCTGTTTAATATTCCCCCTCAAGCTAAGGCCGGGGAGCGACCTGTAGCTTGGATCTGAGTAGAAAAAACCGTTGGGATGATAGAGGCTTGGTAAATACATCTGCAATTTGATCATCTGTTTTAATAAACTGAACAAGGAGCTTTCTTTGAGCGACTTTTTCTCTAACAAAATGAAAATCGATTTCCACATGTTTTGTGCGTGCATGAAACACCGGATTGGCAGAGAGATAGGTGGCTCCGAGATTGTCACACCATAAAATAGGAGCAGAAGTTGTGGTAACATGAAGTTCTTTTAGGAGTGCCTCAAGCCATGTTAACTCGGCAACGGTGTCAGCTATGGCTTTGTATTCGGCCTCGGTTGATGACCGAGAGACGGTTGGTTGTTTGCGAGCACGCCATGAAACAAGATTAGAGCCAAGGTAGATTGCATACCCCCCGGTCGATCGACGGTCATCAATAGAGCCAGCCCAATCGGCATCAGAAAAGGCTGTTAGTGACCGTTGTTGAGCGTCCGTATAGGCGTGAATGACTGCAGCTGACTTTTGTTGAATCAGTAAACCGAAATGAGAGGTCCCGTTAAGATAGCGTAGAATTCGTTTAACTGCTGACCAATGATTTTCTGTTGGAGAGTGCATGAACTGACACACTTTATTGACTGCAAAGGTGATATCCGGTCTTGAAAGAGTTAAATATTGTAGAGCTCCAACGGTTTGTCTAAATTTGACTGGATTATCAAATTGAGGACTATCGCCAAGAGACAAGATGGAGTTAGGAGCCATCGGGGAGTCAGCGGGTTTAGACTGAGAGAGACCAGCCTGCTCAATAATGTCATGCACATATTTTTGTTGAGAGAGGAGTAAATCGTTACCTTTGGGAATCACTTCAATTCCTAAAAAATATGACAACCGCCCCATGTCTTGGAGCGCAAAAGTGGTGCTTAATCGTTTAATGGTATTGTTAATGAGCTGTGGATTGTTGCCGGTTAGGATAATGTCGTCGACATAAACGAGCATGTACATTAATATACCATGGTGGGAGTAAATAAACAACGATGGATCTGTTTTGGATCCGTGAAACCCAAGTTGTAACAAAGCTCCCGAAAGACGATTAAACCATGCCCTTGGAGCCTGTTTGAGTCCATATAAGGACTTGTGAAGAAGGCATAAATGATTTGGCTTTTGTGGGTCAATGAAGCCTGGTGGTTGTCTTAAGTAAACTGTTTCCTTGAGATCACCGTGTAAGAATGCATTTTGCACATCGAGTTGGCGAAGCGGCCATTGGCGTGTGACGGCCAAGGACAGAACTACACGAACAGTTGTGGATTTTACCACCGGACTAAATGTTTCATGATAATCAATTCCCGGCTGTTGGCTAAACCCTTTTGCGACTAGACGCGCTTTGTAGCGTTTTATATTTCCTTTTTCATCTCGTTTCAACCTGTACACCCACTTACAATCGACAACATTAGCATTAGGAACAGGTGGTACTAAGGTCCAGGTGCCGTTTCTCATCAAGGCTTTGAATTCATCTGTCATTGCATTGCGCCATAGTGGACTTTTGTTGGCAATAGCAAAAGAGGAGGGTTCGAGCGAGGAGGAATCTGTTGAGATGTGAAAGGCGGAGGCATTGTAGGGAGTTCGTTTTTTTGGATTTTGTCGGAGGTTGGTTGGTCGGGTTCGGGATTGAGATTCAGCTGTGGTTGAAGATGTTGCGGGCTGATTGTTGGCTGGAATAGTAGGCTGATGAGTGGCAGCAGGTGAAGTTTGGGTGCGGCGAGTGTAGGTGTATTGGAGAGGAGGCTGATTATTGGTAGTTGTTTCAGCGGGTTGGGCTGGTGGAGTGGACTGATGTGTGTCTTGGGCCGTAGGGGAGGTTTGGGCAGGTTGAACGTTTGTATTTGTGACTGGGGTAGGTGCTGGTTTTGTGACAGCCTCAGGTGGTGGAGAGGCTGCTGGGGTCGTGTTGTTTGGCTCTTGGTCTGCCGGATTTGGGCTGCCTTGTGAGGTAGGTTTATTTCGAACAGGGGATGGAAAGGAGGAGAAGTATGGGTCAGGAGATGGGGTGGGAGGTGTAGGTGAGGAAGGTTGTAGAAGAGGAAAGTGTGCTTCGTTAAACCGTACGTGTCGGGCAATATAAATACGGTTAGTGACGGGATCGAGGCATTGATACCCGTGATGAGCGGAGCTATACCCTAAAAAAATGCAGGGTAAAGAGCGGAAATCCATTTTGTGTGGATTATATGGTCGAAGATGAGGGAAGCATTGACACCCAAAAACACGTAGGAATGAGAGATCGGGTTTGCGGTTAAAGAGGTGTTCAAAAGGAGAGATGTTTGAGGAAGTGCGGGAGGGCATACGGTTTATGAGATATGTTGCGGTCTCAAAGGCAAAGTTCCAAAAACGCTTTGGAACACCGGATTGGGCCAAGAGAGTGAGACCGGTTTCGACGACATGTCGGTTCCGTCTTTCAACAAAACCATTTTGTTCGCTTGTATGGGGACAAGAATGACGGTGCAAAATTCCAAAAGTTGTGAAAAAAGAAGATAAACTTCTGAATTCTCCACCCCCATCGGTTTGAACGGACTTGATTTTTGATTGGAATTGTCTTTCGGCCATTGTATGGAATTGTTTAAAAATGTGTGAGACATCAGATTTGTGTTTAATGGGAAATAACCACATGTAACGAGTATAATGATCAACACACAATAAAAAGTAACGATGACCATAAAAGGAATTAATGGGTGCGGGACCCCAAACATCACAAAAGATTAAATCCAAAGCACGTGTACTTCTATGGGGTGAACTAGTTAATTGTGTTTTTGTAGATTTCCCCATTGGACAAGAATTACAATAAGAAAGAACTGAATTATTAATAACTGGAAGGCCATTGTTGGAGATCATAGACTTTAACAGTTGTGTGTGAGGGTGGCCAAGTCTTTGATGCCAAGTTGTGGGAGATGCACGAACGGTGGAAAAAGCAACATTTGAAACTGGTAGAAGCTTCGGCAGATTGAAGGAGTAGAGCCCGTTTTTACTTGGACCCATGAGGAGGATAGTACGGGTAAGCGTGTCCTTCACACAAAAAAAGTTAGAATGAAATTCAAAGAATACGTTATTGTCCTGACAAAAACGTTGTACTGAAAGAAGATTACGTTTGATTTGTGGAACATGAAGAATATTTTTAAGAGAGAGGGTTTTATTTGGTGAATTAAATGTGGTTGAAGCAATATGAAAAATGGGTAAACTTTTGCCGTTACCAACAACTAAAGTGTCCTTACCATAGTACGGTTCAGATTCATCAAAGCCATGGAGATCGGGCGCCACATGGCTACTTGCACCAGTGTCCGGCAGCCATGAAGAAGATGCTTGTGAGCGATGATCAGCAAAATTGGCTTGTGGAGGCTGTTTGTTTGAACGAGTTGTTGCGGGGTCACGGTTCGGGCATTGTGATGGGATGTGCCCAATACCACACCTGTTGCAAGACCCATAAACCATATTTTGGTTTGATGCCCAAGGAAATCTGGGATTTGTAGGAGGCAGTTGGTGGTTGTTGTGACCGTGGTTGATGTGACGTCCCCGACCACGTCGATGGTAGGAAGTATTATTGGGTGTGTTGCGGGTGGTGTTAAAAGCTTGATTCTGCTGTGGGATGCTTTGGACAGTGAGTCCCAATTGTGTTAGCAATTGTTGAAGAGATTGAAGGGTGTCGGGTGGGATTTGTAGGCTGTTTGGTTCACGATTGGTAGTGGCGGTGAAGGCTTGGGTGGAGGGTATGGTGGGGGCTGCTTTTTTTATCATATATTCATGATCAGAAATTAGACCTGAAAGTTCTAGGAAGGTAACAGCAGGTTCCCGAGAGACGAGAGTGGATTTGAGGGAATTGTATTCTTCCCGAAGGCCTGAAATAGTTAACATAACAATATCTTTATCTTTCATGGGCTCACCGATGTTGGCTAAGGCGTCCGAATACTCTTGTGCTCGTGTAAGGTATTCAGCCGATGTCTCATCCGGTTTCATTTCGATTTTGAGTAATTGGGTTTTGAGAGTGTATTCTCGGGAGGATGTGTGAGGCGCATAGGCACGTTCCAAGGCAAGCCATAGGAGACGCGAGGTATCACCTTGCACATGTTTGAAGGAGGATTCAGAAATTGTAGAAAGAAGGAGCATTCGGATGTGAGCATCATTGGAAATCCATGCTCGATATTCGGGATTTTCAGCATCTGAAATGGTTTTAGCGGGACAGGAGAGGGAGCCATCGATGTAACTAAATAGATCATTTGTGATTAAGAAGGGTGTGATCATGGTTTTCCAGAATCCGTAATTGTTGGCGGTGAGTTTGAAACCAAATTTGTGAGAATTATGGTTTGTTTTAGTTTCAGTGGTGAAGGCGGTTATAGCCATGGTGGATAGGCGAGAAGAACAGTGGTTGGAGGACAGAAAAAAAAAACGAATGGGTGGCGGAAATATGACTGTGAAGGTATTATGATCGAATAGGCTCTGATACCATATTAAACTGTGAGTAATTGTGCTGTAATTGTATATTGTATTAGCAAATGTACAAGAGGCCTCTATATATAGAGAGCCACTAAAAACAGAAAGCTAAGACTAAGCCTAATATCAAGCATAAGAATATTCTGGAGCAAATGACTAGCCTAGAAATAAGCCTTAACATAAGCTTGCCTAATTACAATAAAATCTGTTTAATATATTTAACAATGAGAACGTTTTTTAAAAAGGTTAAAAACGAGACTACATGAAGGTGCAAAGTTCAACTTACTGTGATGAATCTACATTAAAGGGAGTAACTTCTTGATCAAGGCTGCCTTTATCACCAAAACTAATTCTACCAGTTCCGTCATGTCCAAAACACATCGAAAAAGAATCTGGCGTGTAACCTTCTCTCGACAAAATGCTCGGAACAGATATTTTCTCCAAACCCAGCCCGAATAGACCGTTTGGAGCAGCGATGTCTAAAAACGAACCACTTTGCACCTGCCCGCATCTGTAAATTACAAATATAACGCTCGCTGTGACGTTGTCTATGCATGTGTACTAGAACGAAAAACGATGCTATTGGTTTGAATAATGATAGTTGTTTGTGAATTACCCGAAAGTGACAAAAGCGTCAACGACTTCACCGTCACTAACTTCTGTTTCTAAGTGCAGAAGATCTTCCATTAGAATCCCGGAAGTTGACGTTTGAGATGAGACGTATGAAACTGAATACGGGCAAGTGTCGAGTGATTCACTTCCTAAACATTCGTTGTGACTGGTGCACATAGTATGGTTGCATGCGATTTTTTGGTTTGTTGATGATCGTGTTGGACTGTAGATGCTCAGCTTAAAATCCTAAGAAATACAAAAGAAACTTAACGTATGGTATATAAATATGTTATAAAACACCACACCGATAGAAGAAAACAATATGCTGATTAAACGTTGGTAACCACTTAAATATGGCGAACCGTACCTTTACCTGTACCTCCAGTGGCGGATCCAGCCAGTTTTTTCACTGGGTTCCTTTTTCCAAATCATACAAGGTTTACACTAATTTTTCAGTATTTTTTACAAATCATACAAGGTTTACACTAAAAAAAAAACGTTTTTTTCCAAATCGAATGGGTTCCTGGGAACCCGTAAAACCCTTCTACATCCGCCCCTGCGTACCTCTATCCCAGAGGATGGAGAGGCTACTTCCATGGAAACCCCTGGCTCAAATTAAACGTTACCTAATTATGAATGAACGAAAACTCAAGAACATACAGAGTTATAAGCAGTCTTATCGATGGAGGCACATCTACTACAATCACACGGAACCCAGAATAGATCACTCCCTGTATCAAGTGCCACCATAAACTTCTGCCCCGGAGTCCCCAACGAAACCGTTGTGTAATGCAAACTAAAGTCCAATAAACAACACATAAAAACATTGTTGTTCTTCAGATGCTGTTTCGGAGCAATAAATTTAAAGTTTCAAATTTCAATCCCCCCCCCCTCAAAAATAAAATAAAACAAATAAGAGAACCCTCACTAGATCAGTATATTGTTTGTTTTGCACAATAATACATTCACAATACATCATTTTCCTATGTAATAAATTACTAATATGATGATCAAACAAATTACTTATATGTAATAAAATTAATTACCAAAATTCATAATGGCATTTTTAATCCATTAATTCCACATCTAAAAATTGTAACCATATAAACAATTTCACAAACCCTAAATCAAGAACTCAATAATAATAATAAAAAAAAAAGTTGAGGAAGAAGAATAATATACATACAATCCCAAAGAGCTGATACGGAAACTAGAATTCCCATCGGAGAAGGTAAGCCGTTCGTCGCCGGAATCGGAGAGTCTCCGGCCACGGAATATTCTGTCATGATCAGCCAACTGAGAATAATATTCAAGGCTACCTTTGGCGGGAAAATCAGCGGCGGTGAACTTGTTAGTATTCTCCGACCACCTCTTCATGGGCTCGGAGAAGCGGTGGTGCATCTTCAAGGTGAAGACGCAGGCATTAATGGAGTAGATTGAGAGAAATGTGAAGAAGAAGAAGAAGAAGATGGATGAGTGCATTTAGGTTGTTGAGGTGGTGGTTACGGTTCATGAAAGTGTGGTGGTTTGTTTACAGGGATCAAGATCTGGTTATGGGTGAAGTTGGTGGAGGAAGGTTTTGGGGTTTAATCATGGATAATTATTGTTAAAAGTGATTTTGTTACTCATTTTCCAACATTAACAACTTCGAAGAAAGAATATTGAGAAAATTTCACTTTTTGTCCTTTATGCTTTTACTGAATTTTGAAACGTGCCATTTAAAAGTTTTAGTTTCAGTTTATGTCCAAAAAACACATGTTTTGTATCACTTTATGTCCTTTACATCAAACTGAGTTAAATTACTCAGTTAGGTTTATTTAATGCAAGGGTATAATTGTCATTCATGGGCGAGTTGAGTATTGTTTAAAAAAAAATAAAACCCACAACCCAACCATCTCTTTCTCTAAAAGTGCAGACTTTCTTCTCTCTCTCATTTTGTCTCTCTCTCTCCTAGCCATGACCATCACCACCATCACCACCCCACCATAACTACCCAGCCACCACCACTACTACAACCACCTCCACGCAACAACCATCACCAGCCGACCACGACCACTACAACCACCATGACGCAACCACCACCACCACGCAACCACCACCAAGCCTGATTCAGTCATTTCCACCACTATAACCACCACCACGGAAACACCACCACTACAACCGCCTCCACACAACCTAATCCAGCCAGATCCCGTCGAAGTCGCCTGAGCTCGATCCACACTGATTCAACCAGATCCCGTCGCCGTCATCAATCCACACTGATTCGACTGTATGTTGTTTATGTTCGCCGCCGCCTGAGCTCGAGATCCCGTCGACCACTCATCGTTCCCTCTATGGGTTTTTCTGTTGGTGGTGAGTAAATATGTGGGGGTTAGGGATCTTTGTTGTGTTTGAATTTGAGGTTTTTGTTGTGTTTGAATTGGGGGTTTCGTAATTTAAATCCATATTAGGGGTTTGTTTGGGGGTTAATAGCTTGAATCTAGATTAGGGATTGAATATGGATTTAAATGAATCTGGCTTGGATGTTGCAGGTCTTGAGATGGTGGTGGTGGTTGTAGGATATGGGTCCGTCGCTAGGAAGAGAGAAACGAGTGGTGATTCTTGGTCACCGGAGGTAGGTGGTGATGGTGGTGACCGGAGATCTTGGTGAAGGGATTTGAAACCCTAACCTAATTGAGGAAGAAGATGAAGAAGGGGGTTATAAAGGGGCGATGAGTAAAGTAAAAACATGAAATGAGTGAGCTGAAGGCAATTCTGCAGTCCAGGTTATAAAGGGAGGGGACCGGCGGACGTTGGCCGAAAACAGCCGCTGGTGGAAAGAGGGAGCGGTGATGGCAAGAGTGAGCTGAAGGCAATTCTGCAGTCCAGTTTGTCATCAAAGGTTGTCAATATAAACATCCAGAGCATCGGTCTCATTTTTATTAAAAAGAAGAGTTGTTTTTTGAATATTCTGCATTTTTTAGTCAAAGATTAATGGTTTATCTTTTGTATTATTAATTAGAGTAAATTTCATTAAAATACCAATAATACCCTTGCATTAAATAAATATAACTGAGTAATTTAACTCAGTTTGGTGTAAAGGACATAAAGTGATATAAAACATGTGTTTTTTGGACATAAACTGAAACTAAAACTTTTAAAGGGCACGTTTCAAAATTCAGTGCAAATATAAAGGACAAAAAGTGAAATTTTCTCAAGAATATTACTAAAAAATATGGGGGATTTTCAAAAGAAGTGGATGAGTAAGACTCAAGACAAAAACATGGGATTTTTTAAAAGAATTGGATAAGCAAGGATAGACGGTATGGGAACGGTCTCTGGCCCGTCGTTGCCCTGCACACTATTCCTCCTGCCCCGTCGTCGTCTCAAACGTCTAGCCTAGGATGACGGGGACGCTCGAATAAGACAAAAGTTGTTGCATTCCCTCCTCATACACGCATATACATACAATACATACACACACACACATATATATATATATCTATTATATATAATAAATGAAAGTTATTTGGGCCACGTGTCAACACCAGAGAGCCCCTAAATGCCCTTTTTCCCGCCCAACAGTGCCACTGCCCTCTTCTATTTATATCCTCCTTCATTTACTCATTTAGGGCTTCTTGCTTTCTTTCTCTCTCTGCTCTGCTCTATTTCCGATCGATGTTTATCCTCTCTCATGTTTATCCTTCTTCTTCTCATATTCCTCTCCTCAACAACGTACGGCAGAGGTTACTTCTATTGGATACATCTTCGTTTGAAACCCTAAATCATGTACCGTCCAGTGGTTGAAGAAGAGAATAATCATGTAAGATCTACTTTTTTATCTAGAAATTTTATTTCGTTTTATCTATTTTGTCATACTGAACATGATGAACCCTTTTTCTACCCTCAGAAGAAGAAACAGATTTCCTTATCGTACTCGATGAACGCTTTTGTACAACCTCCTCTTAATCGGTGACTCTGGTATGTTTGGTTTGTTGTATCATGTGATTACGAGCAGATTTATTTTGATATGTTTTGTACTTTGTCTTTCCAAACCTTTTTTGTTGGATTATAGAGTTTGTTGATTAGAAGCAACCTCTGCCGGACGGTTGTTGAGGAGATGGAAATGGGAAAGGTCATACCAGGTGTGTTGATAGGTGATACCAGTGCAAAAGTTTAGGACATCACCAAGGTAACTTAAATTGGTGTGATTTTTTTTTTTTTGGTATTTCTAACGTTTTGATTTACTGTTTATTGGTGCATTGATTCATTTGTAATCCTTTGCAGATCTCCCGTCATCTCAATTTGAGCAATTAAACGTAGTTTTGTTAATCACTATCGGTGTTTTAATTACTAGCAGTGGTTAAAAAGTTTTCCATCAGCTATTTGACTTAACAATAGTTTGCGTTATTTATTCTAAATTCATCAGTTTTTGTAGGTAAACTGAAGTTTCCACCAATAGGCACTGCCCAGCTAAGTTTCCTACAATGACAGTGGTTATAACAAGTTAATATGGCACATCACTGATCTGCCTAACAAGTGTTGGATATAAGGATGGTTGTACATAAAGTTTGATGAACATCATCCACTGTTCAATTATGAAGAACCACTGATCAAGACCAAAGTCCAGACAAGCACCGATCAACTAAATGTGAAACACTCTCCAACAACAGTGGTCCCTCATCAACAAAACATCTTCTATGTTTGTTTATGTTAACAGTGTTTATTCTATCTTTGTTTATGTTAATAGTGTTTATATGTAACAGAATTTATACTATCACTTCAGTGTTTTGATCTCTACTATTAATTGAACAGTTGTTTCATCTTTGTACTAATAAAATTCCTATACACTTGGATGAATATTAAGCACCTCATCTTGATTGTTTGAGTATAGTATTCTTGAAGTTGGTTCAAACATCTGATTGTTCAAAATATTCCACTGCTGAAATACAACCACTGTTTCTTCAATCTCCATGTTGACCACTGATTGACCAAATATCAGTGTTTTGAAAACTGGTTGGTATCCACTGATCGGAAAAAATCCACCAACTTTATTCTCATCAAAAAATTTAAAGTTAGATTAAAAAAAAATTCTTGATGACAATTTGTTTCAAACAAATCACTATTTTAATGCTGATTTCTTGATCTTTTGACATTTGATTAAGCAAATTTTGTATTTCAAATTGACGGTTATTATATGTTGATTAAAGTTAAAATAAAATTTAAAAAAGTCATTATGGCATTTGCTATCAAATCAAGTCAGTACTTACTGACAATATCAGTAATTTTGAAATTCAAAATATGTAAAATGGTAATTTAAAAGACTTTGTTTATATATAACAGTGTTTTCCGCATCAATGTTTTAAAGACTGTTAGGTTGTTAGATGTCATCACCTCAGTGTTTTATATGAAACCATTTTTATGGCATCAGTGTTTATATGTAACAGGGTTTAGTACTTTTTTTTATATGTAACACTATTTATCACATCAGTTCAGTGGTTTGATCTGTATTATTAATTGAACAGTTGTTTCATCTTTATACTAATAAAATTCATATACACTTTGATGAATATTAAGCTTCTCATCTTGATTGTTTGGGTATAGTATTCTTGAAATTGGTTCAAACATTTAATTGTTCAAAATATTCCACTGTTGAAATACAACCTCTGTTTCTTCAATCTCCATGTTGACCACTGATTGATCGAACATCAGTGTTTCGAAAACTGGTTGGTATCCACTGATCGGAAAAAATAGCCACTGCTCACTTTTACATTGTTGACAACCAATTACATAAGAGTTTCACCAACATTATTTTCATCATAAAATTTAAAGTTAAATTAAAAAATAAAAATAAATTCTTGATGACTATTTGTTTCAAATCAAATCAGTAATTAATGCTGATTTCTTGAGCTTTGGACATTTGATTAAGCAAATTTTGAATTACAAATTGACGGTTATTATATGTTGATTAAAGTTAAAATAAAATTTAAAAAAGTCGTTATGGCATTTGCTTTCAAATCAAGTCAGTAGTTACTGACAATATCAGTAATTTTGAAATTCAAAATATGCAAAATGGTAATTTAAAAGACTGTGTTTATATGTAACACTATTTATCACTTCAATTTAGTGGTTTGATCTGTATTATTAATTGAACAGTTGTTTCATCTTTATACTAATAAAATTCATATAAACTTTGATGAATATTAAGCTTCTCATCTTGATTGTTTGGGTATAGTATTCTTGAAATTGGTTCAAACATTTGATTGTTCAAGTATTCCACTGCGGATACACAACCTGTGTTTCTTCAATCTCCATGTTGACCACTGATTGACCGAACATCAGTGTTTCGAAAACTGGTTGGAATCCACTGATCGGAAAAAATAGCCACTGCTCACTTTTACATTCTTGACATTCACTGATATTGACCATCAGCGGTTTCCCTAAAAAATAGTCAGTGCTCACGTTTTTATTTTTGATGTTGTTAATTAGTGATACATTGAAATTATCAAATGAAAACTAGAATTACAATCAAATTACCATTTTACCTAATCTTTACATTCCAATTACATAAGAGTTCCACCAACATTATTTTCATGATAAAATTTAAAGTTAAATTAAAAAATAAAAAAAAATTCTTGATGACTATTTGTTTCAAATCAAATCAGTAATTAATGCTGATTTCTTGAGCTTTGGACATTTGATTAACCAAATTTTGAATTTCAAATTGACGGTTATTATATGTTGATTAAAGTTAAAATAAAATTTAAAAAAGTCATTATGGCATTTGCTTTCATATCAAGTCAGTAGTTACTGACAATATCAGTAATTTTGAAACTCAAAATATGCAAAATGGTAAGTTAAATTTTTCGTTCTCTCTCTCTTTTATTATTTTTTTTTCCTACAGTGCATATCAGTTCTAATATTTAATTATTTTATTAAAGCAGCATATAAGAATATACACTACTTTTACCTTTGAAATTAAATCTGAAATTTATGACGTCCAATAACAGTGTCAAACCATAACAGTGGTTCAGCATCAACTTTAGTTATTCTATGTTTCTTTTTATTTGTTTATGTTAACAGTGTTTATATGTAACAGTGTTTTCCGCATCAGTGTTTTATAGACTGTTAGGTTGTTAGATGCCATCACCTCAGTGTTTTATATGTAACCATTTTTATGGCATCAGTGTTTATATGTAACAGTGTTTAGGAACAGTTTTGTATTTCACATCACTTCAGTGGTTTGATCTCTACCATTAATTGAACAGTTGTTTCATCTTTATTTTAATAAAATAAAATTCCTATACACTTGGATGTTAAGAGTGTTTAAGTGTTTATATTTAACAGTGTTTTTCGCATCAGTGTTTATAGTCTGTTAGGTTGTTAGATGTCATCATCTCAGTGTTTTATATGTAACCGGTTTTATGGCATCATTGTTTATATGTAACAGTGTTTATCACCACAGTGGTTTATATGTAAGAGTATTTATCACATCACTTCAGTGGTTTGATCTGTACTATTAATTGAACAGTTTCATCTTTATACTAATAAATAAGGTAACACAAAATACACTTGGATGATTATTAAGTTCCTCATCTTGATTGTTTGAGTATTGTATTATTGAAAGTGGTTCAAACATTTGATTGTTAATGACTATTTGTTGCAAATCAAATTAGTAATTAATG
Organism: Helianthus tuberosus; assembly: GCA_030545235.1. Taxonomy (NCBI): domain Eukaryota; kingdom Viridiplantae; phylum Streptophyta; class Magnoliopsida; order Asterales; family Asteraceae; genus Helianthus; species Helianthus tuberosus. Next base: position 5,525,342 of record CM060404.1, on the reverse strand, counting down.
CTAATTTCTTGAGCTTTGGACATTTGAGTTAAGCAAAATGTGAATTTCAAATTGACGGTTATTGTTTCTTAATTAAATTTAAAATAAAATATAGAAAAGTCATTATGAAAATTGCTTTGAAATCAAGTCAGTAATTTTGAAATATTGAAATTCTTAATATACAAAATGGTAATTTAAAATTGACGTTCTTTATCTTTTTTTGCCTACTTTGCATATCATTTCTAATATTTTATTACTTTAAAAAAGCAGCATATAAAGATATACACTCCTTACATTTGAAATTACATTTGCCACTGCATTCAGTTAAAATTTTTATTGGATAATCGGTAAGCTTGAATTTCAACCTTGATATTTTTTTTAAGAACATCCATGCTTATTGTATTATCATATTACGTTTAGCAATACTTATATTTTGCTTATTCTTTTTTTTTATGTACAGTCTTCAAATGGAGGTTGCAAAGGTTAGCATGCTTAACGATCTTAATACATTCTCAAACAACTATTCGATTAAAGTGAAGATTGTTAGCATTTCGAAGAAGATGATGAATGATAACAAAAATGAAATATATCGTCTTGATATGATCTTCATGGATGAGATGGTACCGTATATAGTTGTGTTATAATTTTTTTGGACATATGAATATCCAAATGAATATAACACCTTTTTTATTTAATCGGATGTTTCATATTCTTAGGGAACTATGATACAAGCCAGCTGTTTGCATAAGATGCTAGGAAAATTCAAACACTTTCTTCAGTTGGATGAATGTCTTCTTATCACCAAACCTTCTCTTGCTACTAATAAGTCCTCTGCTAAGTATACCAAGAGAAATGACAAAATATCACTTTATTTCTATACTTCTGTTGAGAAATGCTTTGACTGGTCTGGACCGAAATACCGTTTTAATTTCGTTAACCTCAAGGATGTTGTTAAAAATAAATTTGAAGTTAATACAGTTATTGGTATGTAAATCACTACATGATATATATCTATTGTTTTGTCTTATTGTTTTTTTTATTCTTATCACTTCTTAATGTTGTTTTCTTTTCACAATATATTTTTGTTTATAGATTGGATTGGTTATGTGGATGTATGTTTCAATCTAGAGGATACGTCAAAGAAGGATGGGAGCAAGGGCAAGAGACTTAATCTTAGACTTGAAGACCTTGAGTGCGTTCTTTTTATTAAGTTGTTGCATTTTGACGTTTAAACCATTATAAGGTTGCTTGATGTTATTATGTTTTATGTTAATATTTTAGAGGCCAAAAGTGTCCGGTTACTTTGTGGGATGGTTTTGCTATTGACATGTTTGCTTACATGAATGATAAGAAACGAGAGAAATATGTTGTTATCCTTTGTCATTTTGGTATGGTCAACCTTTACAAAGGTACAATTTTAACTTAATTAGTTTAATTTTTTTATTGTTATAGATTTATCTTTAGATTTACTTATATGTTTTAAATTTGACACTATTTATATTGATCTACATTTGGTTTTAATTTTAAATTCAGGCAAGCGTGGCGTTGCAAACGGCTTTGAGCTAAGCAGACTTTTTATTGACACTGACATTGAAGAGATATCCTCTTTTAGGAAGAGGTATAGTTAGTATGCATATAAACATTGAACAGTATTATTTTGTACCTACATTTATTTTTTACGTTTTAATTTGATCACATGAATCTGTTTAGATATGTAGAGAAAATTTCTGCTTCATCTTCATCAAATGATCATGTTGGTTCAAACGTCATCTCAAGTGTTGAAGATGAGTTTCTTAATAACCCTGATTTCATGCTTATTGGTTTCCTGGGAACCATATCAACGGTGTGTATTTTCTTATAAGTACTCTACATGCTGAGTTTTTTAAAAGTCTTTTCTAAGTGTTATTATTTTTGTTTGATGTTGATAGACAAAGAAGGTTTTGGTTGTTGGCACAATCACAGCTATATGCACTGATAAACTTTGGTATTACAATGGTTGTAACCACTGTAAGTCAGGTGTGGAGGAAAGATTTGTAACGAAAGAAAATCCGGATGGTTTATTTGGTGTTGATCATGAAAAATCGTTGGTGTGTACAAATGATAAATGTGAAGGAGTCGACATCTATTCTATTCCGCGGTTTGAGATTACAGTTTTATTTCCTTATACTAAATACTAATATGAACGACACTTTTGTTTTTAGTAATACTAATGTTTTCATTTGTTTTTAACTTTGATAGGTTCAAGATACCTATTAGGGTGCAAGACTCTTCCAGTACTGTGTCTTTGACACTGTTTGATTTTGAAGCTTACAAGATTCTTAAGAAAACTGCCAAAGACTTAGTTTCAATTCAAGATCAGGTAACAAATACATGCATTCAGTTATTTGGCCATGTACTATATATAATTTAAAATTAATTTTTATAAAATTGTATGTTGAAATTATGGAATCATTCTGCTCATTGTAATTTATAATAATTTTTATAAAATTATAGGTTGTTAATTCTGGAGAGATACCGAACCCATATCCTGAGATCTTTGACACATTGATTGGAAAGAGGTATGCTTTCATCATAAGTGTTAAAGACTATAACATTGAGCATCAGGTTGAAAACTATGGTATTTCAATGGCCACTAACGATGATGAGATCCTTGCCGCGCTCTGCGCCAAATTCAATCTTAACCAGGTCTAAATCTTCATTATGTCATTCTTTTAATTTGATATACATATCCTTTTAAAATATATTTATACCATTGTGTGTATTTTATGTTATTATGTACTTAAAGCATGAGCAGTCCGAATCGTTGGATGTTCCAGAATCCTGCAGTTTGTCTACTCCTGTTGACCTTATGAAGGTAATATGAGAATTTCCTTATTTGTAGTAAATTTTTTTAAACGTTAGTACTTATTATCTTTTTATATCAGGATGAGTTGTCATACTGCGGTGAGAATGTTACTCCTGCATCCCAAGCACTTGTAGGCACTAAGAATCCGTCTTCTGATGAAACAAAACGTAATATTCGTGAAGTGTTCGATGTGGATGATGCATTAGGTTGCTCCTCGACAAAGCGCCGCATCAGTGATGAACTCTCTCAGGATGAAGATGCTGGTGTTTCGACGCTTTTGATTCCAAAGATTGAGAAATAGTGTCTTCTGTATTTTCAAATACATTTATGTGTTGATTTCATATGTTGTTGCCATGTTGAACTTATGGTTTTCGTTTTGTTGCTTTTGGGTGTTTGGTGGGTTATGTTTTGGACTGATTATGTGGTTTTGAATTCCTAAAAACTTATCTGCTTATTATAATGTATATTGTTAAATAAATATTGAGATGTTCAATAGTCAATATTTATGTTTAAAACTTATGTGTATGAATAGTAGCAACAATTTATAATATATATTGTATATACCCAATTAACAACTTTTTTATCTACAAACATTTCTAATCTTTAAGCAATTTTAATGTTATTATTTTATCTCATAATTTATATAGGATTATCCGTGGATGTGGTTGTTCTTTATTGGTTTTTACCGTTATCCCTGCCCACTAAGATTTAGTAAGTATCCGTCATATGTTACAGTTTAAAAAAAATATTTAATTTGTGCCTGTTTCTCCCATTACTTATTTAAGTAATCTCATTCAATAGGTTTTTTATATACTTCAAATTTTCTCTAAGTCATTCAAAGAATGTTGTTCAGAAAAATCGTAACCAAGTATGAAGCGTAAATTCAAACCCATTTTATTTGGTTTTTAGTTTGCTTTATTGATCCATGTTTTATTTTATTTTTTTTCTTTGGTTTATTTGGATAACTGAAGAAAATACCGTTTAACTTAAATAGTTATTAAATAAAGATAGTAATACTTTATTTTAAAAATCATATACAAATAAACCATAAACCTAACCGATGAACATCCGATTTACATTCCACAAAGATTACAAAATTTGTTGTTAAGTTTTTTATCAATGTAATACATTATTTGGAATAATTAATTCAATAATATGAAACAATTTTATTTTACTTTTCATGAAATGATTTTTAATTACAAAATGATAAAATGCAATATTATAATTTATTGAGGTTATGTTTAATCCTTAGGTATTATATATTGTAATTCAAAATTTAAAAACCACTATTTTCTTCTATTGTTTTAATGTTCCTGATCTTAATACTCTTTCTTCTTTTGAAAGCTTCTCATTCTTTCAGAATTAACAATGTCAAAGAATCCACGTTCATTTTCTACAACAGCTAATTCATCTCAACGAAATTTACATAGTAAGTGAAATTATAACTTCTTAACTCATCATTTCCGAAATCAAAATCAGCTTTTAGATTCAAATCATAATTCTACTTGGTTTTTTTGTAGGTCCTCTTATGAGAACTCCTGTTTCAGATATCTCTAACAGATCTCCTCTTTCAGATATCACAAATGGTAATAGCTCTTGAATTTGATTATAAGTATTCTTTTTTCCGTTTTATGTTTCTAAGTGGACTGATTCTTGTGTTTTGAACATATTATACTTTCTATGTTTTTTAGTTATTTCACCGAATGAAAGGCGTAAGCTTCGAAAATTAATACTTGATAATAAGAAATTAAAGAATGCGTGGTCATCATCAGCTGCTAATTCATCTCAACGAAATTTACGTAGTAAGTGTAATTATAACTTCTTAACTCATCATTTCCCAAATCAAAATCAGGTTTCAGATTGAAATCATAATTCTACTTGCTTTTTTTGTAGGTCCTCTTACGAGAACTCCTGTTTCAGATATCTCTAACAGATCTCCACTTTCAGATATCACAAATTGTAATACCTCTTGAATTTGATTATAAGTATACTTTTTTTCCGTTTTATGTTTCTAAGGGGACTGATTGTTGTGTTTCGTACATATTATACTTTCTCTGTTATTTAGTTACTCCACCTAATGAAAGGCGTAAGCTTCGAAAATTAATACTTGATAATAAGAAATTGTTAAATGCATCGTCATCATCAACGAATGTTTGTAGCATCTTTTCTGAGAATGCAAATATGGTTGAATGTTCTGATTCTACGGATCAACATATGTACTCCATTGCGTGTCGAGCAGTTAGAAATGCTATTGGTTCTTTAATTTCAACTACACCAGGTTTGTATTTTGTTTCTTTATTATTTGTTTTGATAAACACATTACTAAACCACATACCGGTCTTAACATCAATGTTTTAATATTGGATGTTCATATAATGGCATTAACATAGGTACACCAGCAGATAGCAACCGTCGATATTCCATTACTTCTAGCATTATTAGCAGCAACAATCAGCCGTTATTGGGTAGTAACTCTACGCTTACACGGCTGTCTTCTGGTAAACGTAACCTTGAGCGCAAGAAGCGTGATAATACTCCTGTACGTATGCTCTCTTTGGATTCCGATCAAGAAAATGTGTTCTTGTGCACTGATGAAGATCCTTATAAAGGGATATCTAAAGGTTTTAATGTATCTTATTCTTTTAGGACATTTGTTGTGTTCTACCGGTAATATAACTCTCAATCATTTGTTAACAGATTATTTGGACCATGGTGACCAAGTGCTTACATGTCAGCTTTGTAGTGCAAAGTTATGGGCATCGGAAGGTGGAAAAGGTCGTTTAACTGTAAATAAGCTATGTTATGGTATGTGTTGTGGGTATGGTAAAGTTCAGCTACCGCCTTTAAAGGATGCACATCCGTCTTATCAAAATTTGTTTTCTTCCTCAAATCCAAAAAGCAACTTCTTCCTAAAGAACATAAGGCGATACAACTCTATGTTCTCTTTTACATCTATGGGTGGAAAGCTTGATTCTAATATCAACAAGGGCAATGCTCCATTTATATATCGTATCAGTGGCCAAAACTATCATTGCATGGGGAGTCTCAAACCTCCAGCTGGAAATGAAGCTAAGTTTTGTCAGCTATACATACATGATACTGAAAATGAAATAACAAACAGACAGGCATTATTCAGGTACGAGTGATTTCTAAGTTCCATTTTTATTCTATTAAAGAACATCTAGAAATTTAACTATTTGTAGTTCAATATTAGTTGTTAAGTACCATCACTTAATCCTTAATCACTGATTCTCTATCCAGAGATTGCTACAACAGCAGTTGTTAACCATCAGTGTTTTAATCACCAGCAGTGCTTAAAAGTTTTTTTCATCAGCTGTTTGACTTAACAGTAGTTTGCGTTATTAATTCTAAATTCATCAGCTGTTGTAGGTAAACTGAAGTTTCCTACAATAAGCTCTGCCCAGTTAAGTTTCCTACAATGACATTGATTATAACAATTTAATAAGGCAAAACACTGTTGGATATAATTACATTTGTACACAAAGTCTAACTAACCCCATCCAATGTTCAAGACCAAACCACTCATGCCTACCAAACCACTGAAATGTTACTTTTCTCAACATATTCTAAAAGTTTTGAGCTGTATCAACAGTTGTTTACAACTGTTCTTCCTTAAAACTTAATTATTAATCACTGATTCTCTATCCACTGCTTATTACAATAGCAGTTGTTAATCTTATGTAGTTCACTATCAGTTGTTAAGTATCATCAGTGTTTTAATTACTATCAGTGCTTACAAGTTTTACATCAGCTGTTTGACTTAGTACTAATATGTTTTTCCTTAACACTTAATTACTAATAACTGATTCTCTATCCACTGCTTATTAAAATAGTTATGTTATGTTAACGTTTTGTTGTTTTTTTTTTCTTTTAACAGCAAAAGAACCAAACCTTCATCGCCTGCTGATAAAGAACTTGATGTTGAAATGATAAAGTATTTGAGGGCTTTATTAGATTCACAAAATATGTTGGTTAAGACATATAGGATGGTCAGAAACCATTTTCACCAATCTCCAGATGCCAACCTTAGTCTGCGACTAATTTATAGAAGAGAAAAAGACGGCAGGACATATAACCACCACATCTGAAGTTGCTGCTTTGGTTGTCGGAGACATAGATAAAGCTATAGACCATCGTGATATTGTTGTCCAGACGCAGTCGGGAATGCTGCAGCGTATTAGCGAATTACACCCATCGTATCTTGCTCTGCAATATCCGTTACTTTTTCCATATGGTGATGATGATTATAGAGTTGATATTCCTCATAGAGATTTTATGTCCACACAAAAGAAAATAAAACCAAAGTGCACAATGAGAGAATTTTTTTCATATAGGATCCAAGATAGAACTTATGGCTTTTCCTTAATTTTAAATGGGCGAAGGTTGTTACAACAGTTTTTGGTTGATGCGTACACAATGATTGAGAGCGAAAGATTAAAGTACATTCGTAGGCAACAAGCGAACCTTCGCTCTGAAACATTTGAGAATCTTCAAAAGTATAAATCGAATGGTAAGGAAGTTTTAACAGATACTGGAAAGCCTGTTATACTTCCTTCTTCATTTACTGGTGGTGCAAGATTCATGCAACAAAATTACCTCGATGCAATGGCCTTATGTAAGTGGTATGGGTACCCTGATTTCTTCATAACTATAACATGTAATCCTAAGTGGCCTGAAGTAAAAAGATTTCTAAAAGATTCAACCATCAAAGCCGAAGACAGGCCTGACATATTGTGTCGATTGTTTAAAAGGAAGCTTGATTCGTTAATCAAAGATTTTAAGGATTCCAAGTATTTTGGTGAGATTAACGCTGGTGTGTTATTTTTTTTTCACATCTTATCCTCTGATGTATATTTTTTAATCATGGTTATTAACTAATAAATTTTGTTTATTTTTCCTTTTTATTTAGTTGTTTATACAGTAGAATTTCAAAAGCGTGGTCTTCCTCATGCACATATATGCTTATTCATGAAGGTCGATCACAAACTTCCAACCATAGATCACATAGATCCATTTATTTCTGCTGAGATTCCCGATAAAAAAGAAGATCCTGAACTTTATTCTCTTGTGACTGATTATATGATTCATAGTCCGTGTGGGAATTCTAATTTAAATTGTCCTTGCATGGTTGATAAAAGATGTTCAAAAAAACTTTCCGAAGAAATTCACACCACATACAAGTATTGATTCAAATGGTTTTCCTGTATACGGAAGAAGAGATTCAGGTCATACAGTTATAAAATCTGGTGTTAGATTAGACAACAGAAATGTTGTTCCTTATAACAAAAGGCTTTTGAAAAGATATCAAGCACACATTAATGTTGAATGGTGTAATCAAGCCGGTTCAGTGAAATATTTGTTCAAGTACATCAACAAAGGTCCTGATATGGCTACTGCGGTAGTTTCTGGTGATACAAGTTCAACCATCAAAGAAAATCCAAAAGATGAGATCAAGGAGTATTATGATTGTAGATATATTTCAGCTTGTGAGGCATCCTGGAGAATATTCTCTAATGAGGTTCATTATAGGTATCCTGCTGTTATGAGGCTTCCCTTTCATTTGCCTGGCCAACAGAATGTTGTGTATGGTGCTGATGACGATATTGATAATGTTTTAAGCAAGCCTTTTGTTGCTTCTTCAATATTTATGCAATGGATGAAGTTGAACGAGTCAAATAAAGATGCTAGAAAGCTGACTTATGTTGAGTTTCCTTCCAAATTTGTTTGGATACTTAAAGATAGATGTTGGCAGGTACATAAGTCGTACTAGTTTGTTGGCCGGATTCATTCTGTATCTCCTGCTTTGGGCGAAGCTTATTTTTTGAGGATACTACTGAATAAAGTTAAAGGACCTAGATCATTTGAGGAGATACGTACAGTTAACGGTCAATTATTCCCGACTTTTAGAGATGCTTGCTATGCGATGGGACTTTTAGATGATGACAATGAATACGTTGAGGCCATTAAAGAAGCAAGTTTTGAAGGACATGCTGGGTATCTTCGAGCGTTATTTGCTACCCTGCTTTTGTCAAATACTCTATCTCGGCCAGAATTTGTTTGGGAGAATACGTGGAAATACTTAGCTGATGATATTGTTTATAGACGTAAAAAAGAAACAAATATTTCAGGTTCTGATCTATTTTCTTTTATTTTACATACTACATTTTGATTTTTTATTTAATAATGTTAATTTTTTTATTTGCTAGGTTTAGTGCTTCCTGAACATCAGATTAAGAACCTTACTTTGTTGAAAATTGAAAACTATTTAATTTCCAATGGTTCATCATTACGAAGGTTTGCCACTATGCCGTACCCTGATGACGATTCCTTACGTGATGCTTCTAATCGTCTGATCAATGAAGAGCTGTCACATGACCTAGATGAAGAACAAGCTGAGTTTAACAGGTTGCATCAATCTCTTACAGATGAACAACGAGCGGTTTTTGACGAAATAATGGAAGCAGTTGTAGGGCGTAAAGGAGGCCTTTTTTTGTCTATGGTTTTGGTGGAACTGGAAAAACCTTTTTATCGAAGACTTTGGCTTCAGCTGTTCGATGCAGAAATGGAATAGTTTTAAATGTGGCTTCAAGTGGTATTGCTTCGTTATTACTTTCCCGTGGAAGGACAGCTCATTCTCGGTTCCATATTCCCATTAATCTAACAGAAGATTCAATGTGCAATATTAAGCCAAATAGTGATATTGCGAGATTATTAAAGGAAACCCAATTAATCATATGGGACGAAGCACCGATGGTACACAAACATGCCTTTGAAGCTTTAGATAGGACCATGACCGACGTATTTTCGGAAGGTAGGAGTATTCGTTCGGATATTCCTTTTGGTGGTAAAGTTATTGTATTTGGTGGTGACTTTAGACAAATACTACCTGTTATTCCTAATGGTACTAGACAAGAAATTGTTAGTGCGTCTTTAAGCTCTTCATACATATGGGCAAAATGCAGACTCTTACGGCTGACTAAAAACATGCGTCTAACTATTGGAGCTGAAAGTTCGAATACGAAGTCTATCAGAGAATTTGCAAAATGGCTTATTGATATTGGTGAAGGAAACGTTGGAGATGATAATGATGGTGACGCCATTATAGAGATACCAGATGATTTACTGATCACCGATATTTGTGACCCAATACAAAGTTTAATTGACTTTGTATATCCTTCAATTATTCAACAATTTAGGATTGCTGGATTTTTTTCTGAGCGAGCAATTCTAGCACCCAAAAATGAGGTAGTTCATGAAATTAATGATCGATTGCTTTCGTTATTTCCTGGTGATGCGAAAGAGTATCTGAGTTCTGATAGTATATGTCAAACCGAACAAATTCTTGATTCTTTTCAAGAAAGCTTATACTCAACAGAAAATTTGAATGCTCTTAAGATTTCTGGCTTGCCTAATCACAGATTAGTTCTTAAAGTTGGTGTTCCTGTGATGCTTCTTCGAAACATTGATCAACAGAAAGGGTTATGTAACGGTATAAGGCTTCAAATTACTTTTCTTGGTAAACGAGTTATAGAAGCTGAAGTTATATCTGGTGGGAACATTGGCACAAGAGTTTATATTCCAAGGATTAATATGATCCCGTCTGACAAAAAAATACCTTTTCAATTTCAACGAAGACAATTTCCGTTATCAGTTTGTTTTACTATGACAATTAACAAGAGTCAAGGACAATCGTTATCAAAGGTTGGTCTTTATTTGAAAGATCCTGTCTTCACTCATGGTCAGTTGTATGTTGCATTATCAAGGGTCAAGACCAGAGAAGGCGTTAAATACTAATATTCGATGCTGATGGAAAACCAACAAATAAGACTTCTAATGTTGTTTACAAAGAAGTTTTTACTAGCTTGTAATCATTGTGAGGAATGTTAAAACGCTGTTTGATCAAAGTCAAACTACTTATGTTAAAAACTAATTATAATAGATAAAACACTATTTCAGCAATGTTAAAACGTTGTTTGACTAAAGTCTGTTTGACCAAAGTCAAACTACTTTTGTTAAAAGCTACTTGATAAAACACTGTTTGACCAAAGCCTGTTTTACCAAAGTCAAACTACTTATGTTAAAAGGAACATATAATAGATAAAACTAAATTTTCCCTCGGCATTGCTTCTTGAGGTCATGAAACTTACTTATGTTAAAACCTAATTACTATTAATACATGATTCAAAGCATTCAAATTTTATGTTATGTTAATGGTTTTGCTATATGAAAAATTATTTTTCTTTGTTAATTTGAATACCAAATCAATTCAACTAATCATGTACTTTACTCTTGTATGTCAATGTAAATGTAAATAACAAATTTAAAAAGGGGTGTATGTGTAAATATTTTTCATCAGTTGAAAATATGGGAAGAGAAAAACACAACCGTCACTATTTCTTCATCATCATTACACATCAAACATCTATCATCTCTTCTTTCAAAAATCTCTTCTCCCCAGTCATTTTCTAGGGTTTCAATTTTCTTTTCCTCCGTCTTCTACACTTCAATCACCTGAGGTTTGATTATTTTTTCTTCAGCAACTGGTATGTACATTCCTATTGTAATGAACTTTATATTGTTTAATCTATGTTAATTTAAATCCTATCTTGCTACTAATACGATTTTAAATGTTTATTGCTATACATTCAAGATTCAAGAAGGGTTTACTTATGTGTTTGAATCATTTGTTGAGAACATGTTAAAATAATTATTATTTGCAGAATAATTTTAACTCATACTCTGTTTCTATGATTAATTTCACTATATACTCTGTTAATACAAAAAGTTAATGTTCATTTTCGAAGCCAGCTTTTTAATTACAGTCTTTTAACATCTTTACTGATTCAGGTTTTATGATGTATACTACATTTGTTAAGTTTCTTCGTAACCCAGAATCTTTGAAACTGGTATGACATGTTTTTACATACATAATTTATTTGTATTGAGATATATATTTAACAGTTCTTTTATGGTTTATATTTTCTTACACTATTTAAAAATTATATACAGGATGTACCTATATTCTTTGCTAATCAAAAGTGGGGAGATTGTTGGCAAAAAAGTAGGTTGCAAGTATATCATGAGTCTGGTAAAAAATGGGTTGTTAGGGTCAGAACAGAAAATTCAACGCCGATAATAACTGACGGTTGGGACATTGTTGTTAAAGATCTCAATTTGCCGAGGGATACTTTGTTGGTTTTCAAACTGTTAGGTGATTTTGGACTTGAACTTTCATGTTATGTCAATGGCATGTGTGGGGAATCTTATTTCACCTTTAATCGTTATGCAAGATTTGGTTTTACGGTATGAGTATTGATCTTAACTTCAATTCTTTTGCATTTTTAACGTGTTAACACTTATTCTCATAAGATACATACTCCACGTTTAGTATTCATTATTTTTAATTTTATGCAGGTAATTGAAGACTGCTTCATTGAACAATTTTACGTAAACAGTCCACCGAGTGGGAAATTTCAATTCTGTTACAAAGGTTCCTACTGGAATGTTGAGGTGTCTAAAGTTGATACCCACTTTGTATTTTTCTAGAGGATGGCCGGAAATGTGCAACGATGTTGGGATACTTGAGGATGATTTGCTTGTGTTTAGCAGGATTGATGATTTTGTTTTTGAAGTAGTAGTTTATAGAGATGAGATTGAGATTTGCTTTTTGAAGAAACCTGAATCTGATGATGATAGTGTAGTTGAGATATTGAAGGCTGATTATGTTAAAAATGCATTCAAGGTACGTAAGTATTTAGCATTAGCAATAAAAGTTTTAATTTTTTAGCTTTATATTAATTATTTTATTAATGTTGACCAGGACATCTATGAGGATGAAGAAGTTGTTTCTGTAGGTGAAGGTACAACCGTTACTCAGGTACTTGCTAAATTATTAAAATTATTTATTTTTAATTTAACACATATAAGAATTTAATGTTTTTACAACGATTAGTAATGCTGTTTACTGATGTTATATTTATTCAATAATGTATTATTTACAAGAACTTACCAACCAATGCCGAATGCACGTCCAAGAGACGCATGTCTTCTTGATTGAACCAAACCCAAGATGTAAGTTTACCATCTTAAAGATTGTTATATTACTATTGTTATTAAATTTACTCTATGACAACAGGTTAAGAAGAAAGCTAAAGTTACTTCTGAGAGAAAGGAGGTCGTCAAGAATAGGACTAAGGGAAATGCTGCCTTACCTGTCGACACAAGTGATCATACTGGATGTTCTTCGTCTGTTCATAAAGTTAAGGTATCTATACTTGCCAGTTAATTAGTATATGTTATATAAACTGTTTTTTTTTTGTGCATATATTGATCATTCCTTTAATTCACATGTATATGTTTACCTTTTCATCAAGGGGAAGAGAGCTGCCAACGTTCAAAAAAAGCTTAACCGTAGAAATAAGATTGCAAAGACTGCAAAAAAACATTCTGGACATCCTCTTGACCCTGAGTTCTTTCATTTTGATCGCAAAGGAGACTATAGGCTGGTATACCATTTTTTATAATAAACTAATGATTTACGTTTATTTGTCTGACTATTATTTTTTTCCACACAATACATGTAGCGTCTTCCTGCTGAAGTTGCGAGACGAGCAGGTCTTTTTCTTGATCTTCATCCTTTGAAAGTTCAAAACATGGTTGGAGTTGTGCAGGTTTATGATGTTAAGTTGGAGTTAAATGAATTGAAGCCACGTTATGCGTTGGAAGGTTGGCGAAAGTTTATGACTGACAATAACTTGAGGTTTGGTGATATGTTGCATTTCACACACGTGTCTTCGCAACAGAAGATAGTATTAAATCAAGTTACATCAGTTTAACAAACACATTTTAAGTCTGTTCTGATATCAGATACTAATTATGAATTTTTTGATGGTGATGTTGTAGGTTTTTTTCTTAAATTATTAACTTGATGTTTTTGTTGCTATGTATGGCTAAGATGATAAAACACTGTTATTAGCACTTTATGTTTTATATTTGGCCAATTAGATTATGTGTTAAATTATAGTTCTTTAAGTCATTGTTTCATTTTCTTGAATTCTATCTAATTTTTTAAAGAACTTCAATAACAAATAGTGGTTTGAACATCTGTTTGCCTTTTGGTCAATAGTTAATGGAAACCTATGTTAGGTTCAACAATGTTTTGAAGAGGAAAACTGTGTTAGAAGACAGTAGATCTTAACAAGTTAAACATCTGTTAAGGCTTAAACAGATGTTTGGCCTTTTATATCAAATGTCTGGACTTAAACAGTTGTTTGACCTTAAACACATGTTTGAACCTTAAACAGATGTTTTGCCTTAAACAGATGTTCTTCTTCTATATCAGATATTTGGACTTAAACAGATGTTTGACCTTAAACAGATGTTTCGCCATAAACAGATGTTTGGTCTTAAACCAAACATTTGTTTAAGCTCAACATTTGTTTGACTATTTGTCAATATCTTATTGACTTTTGGTTAACATCTGTTTCAAATTTGGTCAACATCTTATTTTGTAAAAGAGGTACAAAAACAAAGATTTTTTTCAAAATCTCAAATCACCCTATCATGTAAGTGCATTGATGTAAAAGTGGAAATGATGTTATTCATATGGTCCTGTTGTGCTTTTGTTTGTCCTCTAATATGAGTTCATGATATAATGCGGTGATTTCAAGACATTTTTGTTGAATCGAATGAATGGTTGATGTAATGCGGTCGTATTAATAACAAATAGTAATTAATTAATCTAAATAACTTTCCCGAGCCCGGGAAGCAATCCCGGGTAAAAACCTAGTATATATATATATAGGGAGGAGCTCATGCGAGAACCACCTTTATTGTGAGAACCGCGAGAACCAATGTGAACACAACCTAAAATAGCTAAAAAACCTAAAAAAACCTAACCCCCACCCCCCCCCCCCCCCAAAAAAAAAACCTAAACCCCCCTCCCCCACCCCCAAAAACCTAACCCCCCCACCCAAGCTAAAATGCTAAAAACTAAACCCCAAAAAACCTAAAAAAATCTAACAATTTTTTTTTGAATTTTTTAATATTTTTTATGTTAAAATCGCTACTTTTCGAAGCAAAAAAAATTTTTTTTTTTGCTTCGAAAATTAGCGATTTTTTATAAAAAATATTAAAAAATTCAAAAAAAAATTTTTTGTGTGATTTTTAGCTATTTTTAGGCATTTTTGGTTCTGTTCACATTGGTTCTCGCAATAAGAGGTGGTTCTCGCATGATCTTCTCCCTATATATATTAGGTCTATCCCCCATTTCCTTAGCTCCATCATCTTTGCCCCATCCTCACAGTCGATCTATGTGGTACTGACGTGAAGGGTCATCCTCCAAGGATGAGACTCTCCCATACCGTATAGCCTAAGAATTACGAGAATAATCAAACTCATAACATGGATGTACAAATATAGAAACTTTTATAAGTTTGTTGGATCAATTTGAGTACAATCATATTTTGGGAAGTTTGATAAAGGCAACGATTTTGGTTTTAGAACAACTTTTAAGCAAGAATTATTCATTTTGCTATTAATCGGTTCTTAGGCTATGCGGTATGGTGATCATCATTTCTTGGAGGATGATCCGCCACATAGGCACCACATCATAGTCCCTTAGAGGATGCTTCTCCAAGAGTCCAAGGTAGGTCAATGGAAATGGAGGATGGTTCTACTCCACCATATTAACCTTTTTTTTAATTTATCTACTTTTTTTTTACCAAACATTACATAAGTTAAAAAAATAAATTCATTAATATTAAAAAACCAAACATTACATAACTTAAAAAAAAGATAAACTTAAAAATAAAATCATAAGAACTTAAAAAAATATTTAAAAAACTAAGACATTCCAAAAAAAAATATTAAAAACTACTAGTCTTCATCCGTGCATAATGACGTTTACGAAAAATGCTTTGTTCTCACCTGAAGATGACGAATACAACGTTGAAGAACAAGATGAAGAAGATGAAGACATGGCTCATTTTTGTAAAAGTATTAAACTTGAGAGAGATGGGGTTGAAGTGGGTAAAAAATGGGGTATTGGGTTGAATTTATAAAAAAAAAATGAATTTTGGGGTTTTTTTTAAATAATAGCCGTTGCCCCTTTTTTTTGTCTGTTTGTGAACGTCGCCAACGTCCGGAAGAGGACGACGAGGACGCCGAACCGGGGGGGGGATGGTGTTCCCAGCGGCGTCAGACCGGGACGAAGGGGGACGTTCCCCACACCGTGGAGCATTATGTGTTTACATCAAGCGAAGAAAGTAGTGATGAGGTTACTGATAGTTTATGAAGGGGAAGGATCCACTAAAAAGTGGATTTTGCCTAAGTAGCCTAAGAAGGATTGTGATGATGACATGTGGCACTTCTAATAAGTAGGAATGAAGGGCATTTTGGTCCTTATAAATAGGAGTGAAAATGACATGTGACATCCCTTATTTAAAAAAAAAAATCTAGTACAAAAAAATCTAACACAAAAAAAAAACTAGTACAAAAAATCTAGTAAAAAAAATATAGCACAAAAAATGTAGTACAAAAAAATATAGCACAAAAAAATCTAGTAAAAAAAATATAGCACAAAAAAATTCAGCAAAAAAATGTAGTACAAAAAAATTCAGCACAAAAAAATTGAGGAAAAAAAAATTAAGACAAAAAAATTTAACACAAAAAAATTAGCACAAAAATATAGTACAAAAATTCAGCACAAAAAAATGTTATACAACATAGAAATACAACACATTTAAGTGGGTTTTTTTAGTCTTCATATTTTATATAGCAATATGGTACTCAAATTAAAGATAAAATGACGCTCGATTTTACAGTGAAATTTTTATGAAAAAATAATGTCGTATAAAAAAGTTGTGAACGTTTAAAAAATGGGGGTGGAATATGCATGTGCCTTGCATGTGGAGAGAGAAAGTCCATAAATAGGATTTTCCCAAGATACCCTTACACTCATCCTTTCTCCTACCCTTTCATCTTAACCATTGATTTGAAAAATGAATGGTTAAGATTCCTTCTCATCCTACTTAGGGAAAATTAACTTTTTATTTGATCTTAGCCCAGTTTATGAATATATTTATGTCTGTTTAAGATTTACTTAACTTAATTATTATAAAGCTTGAGTTATATGAAAGTTAGATTCGATAAAAATGTTCACAATTGACACCCCTTGTCAACCAAAGGTGTTTGGAAAACACACATTAGACAGAAACAACATTACACTTGTTGCCAAGGTTCGACTGTATAGATCACTTGGTCAATGGTATGGCTAAGGGTGAGAGGGGCACTCCTCTAAGAGGGAAGTGACCTCTCTTATACACACCCAATCAGCACGCGCCACGTCAACTCCCCTCTTAAGTCCCCATTTTGCACTCAAACGTTGGCATCACTCCACTCACACAATTATTTTTTTATAAAAAAAGAAGAAAAAAATATAATTGGTGGAAAAAGGGTGGACCCACGTTGACAACCAATCACCCATTCTCTCTCTCCTCTCTCTCAATCGGTGACCACTCACCGAGCCAAGCCATCCCCGCGCGGTAAAGTTTGGATGGTGGCGGTGTACCCGCACGGCAACTGAAGTCACCGCATGGGGTCACCGCATGTGCCCCGTGCACCCTAAGGCGTACATCAAACATCCATGGGACAATTCAAAACGATAGGCACCTGTGAAAAAGGGGAATCGCAGTGAGACGTCACGAGCTGACCATGAATCAACCATCAAATCTTTTGAAAACTTTTCATATCAAACTCAAACAAAGATCACAAAAACCGTTTCAAGATCATAATCATGAATGATTACGTAACTTTAATACATACTCTTGAATGCTTACTCATATGTAACTCCAACATTCAATATCAAAAGGCAAGAGATTATCAAGTAAGAGAAAATATTTCCTACATTCATACTCTTAGTTTGTAATTGTTATATAAATTGAATACTTCGTTAATAGCGAGAAGATTAGTGGTGATCACTGGCATTTCATGGTAAATGAAAATTTAATGTTATCTCTACCTTACTAGAGAGAAATAATGATGATCGCAACCATCTTAAAAAGAAGATTATACAAAGATGGTCTCTATCATCTTAAAAGGAAGCGTAGACTTATATAAACAATAAATGATTGATGTCAAATCCCAATCAGAGATAAGTAGAGTATGGTCATATTCACCTTAGACTAGTGTGGGTAAATAGGGTGTCGATTCCACGAAGAATCAAGATACTTAATATAAGTTGATTGTAAGACTTAATTGAAAATTGATTATTGGATTGATTGCTGAAAATGTTTTTACAAAAATCAAACACCAAGTATTTGGTTAAAATTCCAACAAGTAAAGTATGATTGCAATCATGTTCGATTTAATAATTGTAAAATGTATAACTTGCAATGAAACACTCAATACATTGGCTACTTCGATCACGATCCATGTATGTACTAACTTCAGTTGTTTATTTCCCTAAGACCATGTGTAGTGGAGCATTATGGGGGCATTATAATAAAAAAAAACGCCCCACTCTTCCATTACATAGGGCATTATGGGGCATTATGGGGGGAAAAAATTGCTTGGGCATTATAATTAAAACGCCATTTTGCACTTGTTGGAGGTTTGACTTGGTTTGACTTGGGCATTATGGGGCATTATTTGGGCATTATCCCCACTACACCACTTTATGCTATAATGCCCCATGCTGACTGGGACGCCACGTGTCGGATAATGCCCCATGGTGGGGGCATTATAACCCACTACCACTACACATGGTCTAATTAAGTTATATAGGGTTGGAGTTGAAGCACCTGTGTGACTTTCATGATTTTGTCTTTTGAAGAATGCAAGGATTAGATACTTAAATGTATCCATAACATTCACTTACAAAATGATTACAAATGAGCTAAGTGATGCGAGCGACAAGGTTGACTTAACAAAATAAATATAAATCCAAACCCTACACCCGGTTGTGATCACGAGTTCTTTAGCCTCGCAAGATTGTCATAAAGTAATGAAGATTGATGTATCCAAGAATTCTTGATTGATCCAACTTCAATTTCTAGTACGAAAGGGAGGCTCCCCAACTCATGTGTTATCCCTTTTTTATTTGAACTTGATGCGCGGGTGCCTAGCTCAATGTACGTGAACATGGAGCTTGGCATATCAACTATAGGATGCTGACCTTACAATGGCCTTTAACAATATAGTGCGACATCGATGGATGACACTGGATTAGATCCATACGTTCCCAATCTTCTTTGATTCGGCTTATTTTGATGTCTTGTTAATCACTTAATCCTCAACTCAAACTACACATCTAGCAATGCGTATGACCTTCCACTTTCACACTTACAAATACACAAGACAAAAGTATACAAAACACATTCTTTGCACAACAGATCTGTAGTTTTTTTAGTCTCAGTTTCTATGAAATCATAACCAACAAAACTAAGGGTGGAGGGAGTGGTCAATCACTCTCCATTTTCACTACCCAATAATCTTATGCCATGTCAAGTCCCCACTCAACCCCATTTTCCACTAAAAAACATTAGCAATGGTCAAACACCCACTCAATTTAAAAAAAAATTGATTGGTTGATTAATCAGGACCCACCAATAACCCCCTCTCCCTCCCACCTCTCTCCTCTTCAAACATTCGGTGAGTATACACCGATTATACACTCCCTACTCACCGATTATACCCCTGGCAATGGTTCCCTACGTGGTAAAACTCCACCCCAATTGAGTTCCCTGCTACCATACCGTCCACCCTAAGTAATTACATATTCAACATCGATTTTAGTCTCAGTTTCTATAAAATCACAAATAACAAAACCAAGTAATCACATACTCAACAATGACATTATCGTCTTGTTGAAGCGGTCTATGTTAAAAAATATCCAATTTTGGGGAAAAAATAGATTTTTGAGCCAAAACATACACCCAAAAAAACCGATTTTTGACCCACACCTTCCTCTCCGTTTTAATGTTTTGGTGTATTTGTTCAGTTGTTTGCTAAACAATGTTTACTTTTTAATGTTTGAGAACGTTTTTTATTTGATATTAATGTTTGACCCGACCCGAATCACCGACGTCCGACCCGAACATATCACATCGAAACAAAGCGTTAGAAATTTTTTTTAGGTCCGATAACTTCCGACCCCCGGTGGAAATTTTCAAGCTTCGCCACTGTATACGGCACCGCAGTTTACTAAAAACCTGCATTTGTTCAACAAGTCAAATTGTTTATATGGTTACAATTGTTAGATGTGGCGAATTTCACCTTCCTCTCACTCATACTTCCACTCACACTCTTTCTCTACAGATGGGGCGCATTTTAGTCCTCCTCGACGACTTCGCTCTCAAATCTTCTCACTCGATCTTCTTCACATCTCTACAATCACGCGGATTCGATCTCGATTTCAAACTCTCCGATGATCCTAAACTTGCACTTCAGGTATACGGACAACATTTATACGATGGCCTCATTCTGTTTTCTCCTACAACTCATCGTAATTTTGAAACTTTATTGCAAAATTTGTTAGTCTGTTGGTGAATTGATGTTATGAATTGTTGTAGGATTTGGAGGATCACTGGACGTGAATTTAAACAGCCACTGTTTGATATGTAAACTTTCTGAAACATTCCGAAACATCGCTGTTTCATACCCATACATCAATTAAAGCCACTGTTTGATATGTAGACTATCTGAAACATCGCTGTTTGGATTGGAAATGTTATGAAACATTGCTGTTTGATTTGGATACATTACCGAAAGTCGCTGTTTCATGTAATACATTCGATAAAGTCGTTGTTTCGTGTAAATGCTTCTGGATGCATTTCGTAACTCATTTTAGATATTATATGAAACGACTATTGATTCGGTGTTAAAAATATATTCTGCACACTTTCTCTTCAAGGTTAGAATTATCGTTCATGTATGTGTAGTGAAAGACACAAATAATGCCCTCACTTTTAGGCGTTTTGCGTTATGTTGCAGTCAAGTCAGCAATGGGGTATTATGAGGCGTTTTTCTAAAATGGGTGTAGTGGGAGGACCTCCGCACAAGGCCCGTAATTTCGAAGGGCGCGCGATTTAAAAAAAATCCAATATATATATGTTATTTTTTTAAATAGTAAATAAATACCAATTCCAATATAGGTCCAATTACAAATCATTTTTTATTGTTTAGAATTTAGCCCACTTCCTTTAGGTTTATTGAGCCCAATACTAATTTGATTTTTTTTAAATAATAATAGAACATTACGTAATGACACATTTTTCAAGCTCGAACAGGATACGTGAATTCTCAGAAACGAGTAACGACTCTGAAAAAGGGGATCTGGGCATTGTGGGACATAGGTGAGTGATGTTGATGAATTAGAGAGAGTTTAAAGTACTGGGAATAGATTGATTTTGTACTTTTAATCATTGTTGTAAAAATCACTAGTCGCTAGTCGGCCGGTGGAGTAGGGACTAACGATTAATGAGGATTAATCGGATGTAGTCGGGATTAATTGTAATTAATCGGAAATTAATCAAGATTAATCGGTGCCTAGTTGGGATTTTTACAACCATGCTTTTAATCCAAAGGTATTAGATAAATTACTTTTAACCCAAAACTATTTGATTATTTTACTTTTAACCCGAAACTTTTCATCTTTTGCATTTTAACCTTTCAACTTTTTTACATTCAACTTTGGTCCACTATACTTTTCATCTTTCACAATTTTTTCGTTTTACGCTCCATTCTAAATTTGCAAGTTAATACGGCGCAAGTTCGAAGAACTGTTCAGATTCTGCACAGTGGCGGACCCAGGAATTTTTCCATGGGGGTGCGGAACATTTTTAAAAATTTTAGACCCCTAGGTATATAAGTAAAAAAATCGGTTTGTATCGGGTCGGTCGGGTCATGTAAAACAAACGAACATCAAACTAAATTTATATAATCATCAAAAACATGTCAAACCTTGTTACAAACATAATTAAAACGTCGACGCCCTACGGGTTTTCATTTTTTGAAATCTATCCAAAACATCATCTAAAGCTAATTTCTTAAGCAATTCTTTCTCTATATAACATAATTTCATCGCTCCATAACATAATGTTTCAATTTTAATTTTCAACTATTCAAGCCCTAGAAATCATAACGTAAGTTGTAATCACCCTAAAAATATATAAACAACATAATCACCCTAAAAATCATCTAAACAACAATAAACAACGTCAAAACACACAAAATTTCAAACCTATTTAACAACTTTATTACCCTTTTTTTTCTCCTATAATATCAACCAAAATCATCAAAATAACAAAGAAACTTACCCGTGTTCGGATTCCGGTTAGTTTTGGTGTCGAACGACGATGCTATGGTGGCTGATTACGGTGGTCGCCGGCTGCTGGACTGTTGTCGCTGAGTGATGTCGTTCGTTGGCGTTGCAGGGACGCAAGAGAGAGAGAGCGGGATAGAATTTCTAAAGGTTTTGGGCTTTAATTATTTTATTATAGTTTGAAATATTGTTGGGTTTGGTTAATGGGCTAAGACTTAGTGGGCTAGCTAGTTAGGAATTATAAGTGGGTAAAGGTATGGGTATTTGGGTTTAGTTGGTTAAGTATTAAAAGTTAGGAAAAATTACAAGTTTTGTCCTTTATCTTTAGGGTACTTTACAGGCGGTGTCCTTTTTTTCAAATGTTGACAGGCGGTGTCCTTTAGTAGGTATTTTGTTACAAGTTTTGTCATTTCCACCCAACCTGGTTAAAAAACTCAGTTAATTTGTGGCACATGATAAGCACATGAGGGTAATTATGTCTTTTTACATATTTAAAGGACAAAAGTTGTAATTTATTCTTTAAAAAATATTCCAAAAAAAAATTATATACATATATATGTGTATAACAATAAACACAGATATTTATCCCCCTTCCCCCTCCCCCTCTCTCTCCCTCCACCAGTTCACCTACCACCACCACCATATGTTGCCACCACCACCACCACCGTCTTCATCAACACCACCATATGCCGCCGCCACCACCGTCTTCATAAACATAAGTGTAACTTGATATTTATCTCTCCCCCTTCCCTCCCCCCCTCTCTCTCTCCCTTCACCTACCACCAGTCCACCACCTCTGCAACTCATCAGAAATCAGAATACTACTATGTGTGCTCTAAAAGCTGGAAGCAGGCCACAGTGGGTCGGTCTGGCAGCTGCAGTTTGGGTTCAGATCGCATCCGGCAAGCCTCGGTGTTGCTAATGACCCAATTCGCCTGCTGCAACAACCACTCAATTGTCTTCCGTCTGACTTATGACCCAATTCGAATTCCACGATCGTCAACTTTGGTGTGGCGGTCTTTCGTTGACCTTTTTGGAGGTACGGTAGTCATAATCAACAAATCTGTTTTGCATTTCTAGGGTTTGTAACAAAATTACCAAATTTATGTAAAAACATAATCAACAATCCAGTAAAAGGGTATTGCAATTAACCCCATTAGAGATGAACAAACATACCAGATTAAAGATTGGAGGATTGAAATCAAGAATCGGGCAGCAAATTGGGAGAAAATTGGAGAATTGAAATCAAGAATCGGAAATTAGTTGTGGAGATATCTCGACAGTTATTCAGGTTAGGGTTTGCAGAAGATATTAGTTGTGGAGATGACGGAGGTGATCCTCCACATATACGATGTGACCAACAGTGATTCTGAGAGATGACATTAGGTGGATTAAGTAGGTCTATGGTACACAGGGGCGGCGGCAGATGACTGTGGTGGGAGGTGGTGGTGGATGACGGTTGATGGTGGTGTTGATGAAGAAGGTGGTGGTGGTGGCAACATATGGTGGTGGTGGTAGGTGAACTGGTGGAGGGGGAGAGAGGGGGAGGGGAAAGGGGGATAAATATCTGTGTTTATTGTTATACACATATATATGTATATAATTTTTTTTGGAATATTTTTTAAAGAATAAATTACAACTTTTGTCCTTTAAATATGTAAAAAGACATAATTACCCTCATGTGCTTATCATGTGCCACAAATTAACTGAGTTTTTTAACCAGGTTGGGTGGAAAGGACAAAACTTGTAACAAAATACCTATTAAAGGACACCGCCTGTCAACATTTGAAAAAAAGGACACCGCCTGTAAAGTACCCTAAAGATAAAGGACAAAACTTGTAATTTTTCCTAAAAGTTATATAATTTAGGTAGTATATTTTATTTTAAATAAGAGTTTACTAAAAAAAATTAAAATATAAATTGATAACACTTTTTACCTAAGGGGTGCGGACGAAAAATTTCAAAGGGTGCGGTCGAAAATTCCAAGGGGTGCGGACGAAAAATTCCAAGGGGTGCGGACGAGATTTTCGACGGAATTTAGGCCTAATTTTTTTTCCCCGGGGGTGCGCCCGCCCACCTTGGGGTGGGCTTGGGTCCGCCCCTGATTCTGCAGCCGCGACCTTTCCGTTCTTCAATTCATCATCTGCGCGTGTGTTTACAGTGTGAGGCCTTGCCTTTTGTGTTTGGATAGTTTGGACGGGCTTTCATGTTTGGGCTGTTTGCTTTAAAAATTAAAACTCAAAATGGGCCTAGTATAGGAAAAACCCACAACAAAATTGGAGGCCTTTCAAATTGGGTGGCCCTAGGACTAATGGTGCACAAATCGGGTTTTTTTTAAAAACCAGGTTTCGGGTAGGATTGGGTTCGGGTAGGATCGGGTTCGGGTAGGATCGGGTTCGGGTAGGATTGGGTTTTACAAAATCGGGTTTTTTTTTAAAAACGGGTCGGGTCCGGGTTCTCTACCAAAAATGTATACCCTATATACCCGGGTTCGGGTAGGATTCGGGTCGGGTTTTATAAAACCCGGGTATTATAATACCCTATTTCCGGGTTCGGGTCCGGTTCGGGTATTCATCGGGTAGGGTTCGGGTATGCATCGGGTTGGGAAAAAACCCGCACCGGGTATTAAAAAAACCCTACCGGAACTATGCTTATAAAATGTATCAAACATAACTCTCACACATAGACATCAAATCTATTGATAAACAGAGGCACAATTTATAAACAGAGACACAATTTATAGTTCTTCATGTGGTTATTCTTGAACTTTATAAAAAGAGACACAATTTATTAAATACAAAAACTAATAATGATATTAAACAAACAAAGAAAATAGAAGGGCCAACATATATTGGCATATTTGTTTCCACTTGTAATGAAATATACTAAATAATTAAGTAGCGGTGGCAAATATCATTAGAAACCTAATAATTAAACAAGATTACATCAAAGTGCATACATAATTTTGTTAAATCATAAGAACTAGAAGTCTTAATGCATACATAATTAAATAAGATTACATCAAAATCGGGTTTTTTTAAAAACCGGTTCCGGGTATTTATAAAACCCGGTTCCGGGTTCGGGTATTTATAAAACCGGGTTTCGGGTATAAAAAAAACCGGTTCCGGGTTCGGGTTTTAGATCAAATATGCATACCCGGTCCCTACCCTACGAGTAGGGTCGGGTTCGGGTATAAAAAAACCGGGTTTTATAATACCCGGTTCCGGGTTCGGGTTTTTTGTGCACCACTACCTAGGCCTGTGCCTAGGGTCGGAAGCCCATTGGGCCGGCCCTGGGCGCAACGTGCCTGTGTGGTTCAACATTTTCACGTTTCGTTCTAAATGTTGCGAGTTAACACGACGCAACGTACGTATGTGGTTCAACGTTTTACGTCGTCTATTTGCCAGGTTCGTCGTAACATGCGGTTCCTAGATCGACTTAGTTATTATTTTCTTTATTTTACATTTCAGTCTAATTTCTTCACATTATCACGCCCCAACTTGAGTGTTTGTAGTCAGTGATGGTGTGTTGCATTGGTGCTATTCGGCCTTTTTTTTTTTTTTTTTTTTTTTGTATTTTGTATTTGTTTTATTATTTGTAGTGTGTCCACTCACCATACACAAAACAGAGTGTGAGATCCCCACCGGAGAGGCAAAGTTCCGTCAACCCTCTCCTCTCTCCTTCACGAGAATTCAATCACACAATTAATACTCAAACGGCAAAAAGACATATACATACAAACACGTATACGTATCTCCCCTCCTTTGGATATTTCAGATCTAAACCATTTCTTCAGATCTCCGTCCTTTTCATTTGGCACCTCACCAGAAATCACCACCTAATTTCTCAACTGTTGTAACTTTATATTATTTTTAAGCCTTTACTTTGACTTTCTTCTTTTATTACTTATATACTTTAGTTTAAGTGTTGTTAATCCAGTTTTGGATGGTGAGATGAGGGATGTTATCAAGATTGATAAATTTTTTAAAAGCCTGTTGGCGACCGGCCGATGGGTTTGATTCGGCCGGCCGCCAGGAGGCCCTTCTATGGTTTAAGGATATTGGTCATCACATTAATGGTGAGTACTCAATGGCTGTGGTTCAAGCCAACATGTTGCTTGAGGATCAAAGTCAAATTGAGTCGGGTTCCTTGAGCTTTCTTGATTCGGGTCCATTTGGAACGTTTGTTGGTGTTTATGATGGTCATGGTGGCCCCGAGACTTCGCGTTATGTCAATGACAATCTTTTTCACAATCTCAAAAGTGAGTGATTATTCCTTTTGTTGTTGTTGTCGATTTGGTCCTGATTTTAAGGGTTTTGCAGGGCTTGTGTCCGAACAACATTCGATGTCAGTGGATGTGATAAGAAAGGCGTTTCAGGCAACCGAAGAGGGGTTTTTATCGATTGTTGCTAAGCAGTGGACGGTGAAGCCACAATTGGCGGCTGTTGGAACGTGTTGCTTAGTTGGCGTGATATGTCATGGGACCCTTTACATTGCTAATGCTGGTGATTCGCGTGCGGTTTTGGGAAGAGGTGTGAAGGCAACTGGTGAGGTTATTGCCATACAGTTGTCTGTGGAACATAATGTGAGCATAGAGTCGATTAGGCAGGAGCTTCACACATTGCATCCTGATGATCCTCATATTGTGGTTTTAAAGCATAATGTATGGCGCGTGAAGGGCCTCATACAGGTATTCATTAATCAACTTTAGTAAATGCATTATGCGTTTCTGAACGTATTATTGGTTTTCAAATGAACGCCGAAATCCTAGGATAATGTTTGGGATTGTGTTTGCAGATATCAAGATCTATAGGTGATGTGTACCTGAAGAAGGCAGAGTTTAACAGGGAGCCATTGTATGCCAAGTTTCGTCTTCGTGATCCCATCCGACGGCCAATATTGAGCTCAGATCCGTCCATATCTGCTCATGAAATCCAACCACACGATCAATTTCTGATATTTGCATCCGACGGTTTGTGGGAGCACCTTAGCAATCAGGAGGCAGTTGATATAGTCCAAAGTAACCCTCATAATGTAAGACTCTCATCAATTCTATTAGAGGTCCACCCATTTATTTATGAACAACCCGATTCGGTTTGTGTTAAATGTCAGTCAGGTCAACTAAAAATGATTATTGACCCGTTAATCGACCAAGCCGACCCATCTGTTGGGCATATATTGATTGATTTTATGTGTTTCAGGGAAGTGCTAAGAGGCTGGTGAAAGCCGCCTTACAGGAGGCGGCAAAGAAGCGGGAAATGAGGTATTCGGATTTAAAGAAAATCGAGAGGGGAATAAGACGACATTTCCACGATGACATTACAGTTGTAGTCGTGTTTCTGGACTCGAATCTTGTCAGCAAAGCGAGCATAAAGGGTCCCACGGTGTCAATGAGAGGTGGTGGCATTAATCTCTCAGCAAAAACACTTGCGCCGCTAGCGGCCACCACCACCTGAGTTTTCCGGAAACCCTCAAGGTTGAGGGTGAAAGGGATTTTGGACAAGTAAAGCTTATATGGATTTAGATTGATTATTTTATTTGGTTATTTTATCCATGTAAGTAAGAATAACAACAAATAGGGTTATGAATCTTCTTCATTAGTTAACACTCCTGTTTACAAAGATTTGGAATCAGTTGAGAAATGTTATAAAACCAGTTCAAAAAATAAGTTTTGATTTGGTTTAAGAAAAAAAAAACTGTTCATATGTTGGGTTGGATGTCATGTGTGTATGGTTTAGTAGTAACTTGATAAGTTTGGGCTCGTTTAAGCTTAGCTTGATCCAAGATTCTAGCTAGCTGAAGTAGTTCATGCGTGACTCAGTTCATTTGAGTTCATATGCGATCCCCGGTTATCATACACAGAGATGGCAGTTTTTGATTTTAGACAAACTCGACACGATAATTAGAATTGAGTTGTCGTGTCTAACACATAATAATTAGGTTGTGTTTAAATTCACCTTCTAATTACCTCGCCTACACAGACAGACTATTCTTATTAATCCTCAACCTGAGTTATCCAAAATATGTTAACAGTTAAGGGGCAGACCCATGAATTTCTTTTTGTACAATATATATTGGTCAACTCTACTATGTGACAACCACAGTGCCTTGTTCTTGAGTAAGAATCTAGTTTCTCATAAACAAGTCAAGCATATTGATCTTGATTACCATTTCATTCGGGAATTTGTAACTTAAGGTAAATTGTATGCCAAGTTTGTTCCAACCAAGCTTCAAGTGGCATACATATTCATCAAAAGTGCTCAATTCGAATACTTTCAAGCCATGTTTCTTCTTGGTCCATCTTCAGGGGATATATAGATAAATCAACAAAATAAGAAAATATTTGTAGTTTAAAATTCTCATCTATAGGAGATGTATATTGTCCATGTTTTTAGTTTTGTATCTACACCTTTTCAAAGCAACTTTGGATGTCACAAATAGAAGATGAACCCTTAGACTGAAGGGAGTGGAGCGACTCCCCCACCCGAGTCGCCCGGAGTCGCCTGGAACACCGCCCCCCTTGGCGTCTTGGGTGGCGTCCCCCTCCAGCCCGTCTCCAGCAGATCGCCCCAACTTTTTCATTTCCCATGCATATATCCGTTGGCAACGGATAGTTTGGCCCAAGTTTTTTTTTTAAATACATCCCACCTTTATAAATAATACCACATATCAAACACATTTTTACCACAATCTTCTCTCAACTCATCAAAATTTATACCAATCTTCTATCAACTCATCAAAATGTATCCCCACAACATCCCTCCTTTCAACCAAAATACACAATCTTCCAATCCACAACCCGATATGGCGGACCCAAACGTTTTAAATAACCCCGCTTTTTACGCCTATTTCAATAATATGCACGTTGCTAGCCCTACACCGCAAGTATACTACAACAATACGACGATACCGCAAAATATGGGGTTCACCACTTGGAACACCTTTGTTGATTGTATTTTTTTATTTTTGTTGATGTATTTTTTTAGTTGATGTATTTTTTATTTTATTGAAGTAATTTTTTTTATTGAAGTATTAGTTTTTATTTACTTTGATCAATACTTTTATAAAAAAATAGGACTTTTTTATATCTTTTACATAAAAAAAAGACAAAATAAATCAATCCACGTGTCGCAAGACGCCCCACCCAGCAAGGTTGCCCCACTCCCCCTTTTTTTGGTCAAAATCCTCTAATATGACGTGGCGCCACGTGGCGCCACGTGTCGCAAGACGCCCCATCAAAAGAATGCTCCACTCCCCTTAGTCTTAAGAACGGTCCAACTCAGACTTGAGAGTTCGGTTCTTCCCTCTCCATCCTCAATTTTAGACCGTGGGGTGTGGGTTGGCCATGTCATTGCCCCGTTGGCATGGGGGGTGACATGGCTGGCTTTGGTTGGCTGGTCCAATATAGCCGTTGGGGCTAGCCGTTGCCAAACGACTACTTTAATTAAAAAAAAATTACATATTAAACCAATATAAATACCCACCAATTTTTAACATTTTTTTACCACTTCTCTACTTCTTCTACCATATCTCTTTATTTTTTTTATAAAATCAACCCACAACATCCTACAATGCATCATTTTAACCGAAGCTACGACCTAAACAATCCCTTTGAATACCAAGAAAACCCAAATCCTAGCCCGTCACCAAACCCGACCCAAATACCCCTTACACGCGGCCATCCACAACAACCACCACACGGTTTAGTATACTCACCGTGGCCCGTTCTAGCCGGAATCACATCGTATTAAGGAAATCGTGTATACACGAACTTTCCATACGACGATTCATCGTATGTAGTTTTTTTTTATTTCATTTATAGTTTTTTTAAAATATTATATCTAATCTTCACTTCTATTTTAATTAGTGTGTTATTTTAATTAAATGAAATTTAAAATAGTGAAAAAAAAAAACAAAATCCACATGGTTGGGCACGCCAGCCGAAGCCACACCACACCACACCCCTTGTCTTTAAATATTACCTTATGGATCCTACACTCACCAATACTTCCAACCTAAACGCCTCCACACCCCCCATATTCTTATCCAAAGACTTGGTGGTTGTAGAAAGAGTCAAAAAGCAGTGAAACTACATTTGCATCTTCTCAATATGGTATCCAACTGGATCCATGCAATGATTAAGCTATTTATTTTATATTTGTTACTTTTTAAATTGATTGCAATAAATATTATTGGTTTTTCTAAATTAATTTATGGTATATTATTCTTATGTATTTCATTTTCTAATTATTGCTTACAAAGATGTCATCCGGTTTTTAATACCGGCTTGACGAACTGATTCTACAAATCCATAACATTTCTCATTTTCGTTCATATTGATGTTACTAAAATAAAAAAATAAGTAAAAGGGAACTTGGTAAATGTAAAGTAGTTCGAAAGGTTGAATGTCCTCTCTTATGTACAAGTATTTACAGGGTAACGCTACTTGGTCATTCACAATCTGTCACTTGCAAATCTGTTTGTTTATTTTCATTGCCCAAACAACAAACAACCTGTTCCAACGATTCACTTTCAAACAATTGCCATCAAAAAACAAATTTAATACCTAAAAAACCTTATTAGAACACATCTACCACTCTGATTGCATTGTTCCGTGGCTCACGATTCGGAACTCGCGTACAATATGCCGGTATGAACTCCCAATGGATTCAACAAATTCGACAGGTAGAGAGAGGGGTGGTTCTGGGTTTCAGGATCTGGTCAGATGGTGGTGGGGGGGGGGGGGAGGTTTGGTCGATGGAGGTGTGGTGACGGTGGTAGATCTGTCACACAGTTTGCCGGATCTACCAACGATTTTGGCCATTACCATCTACGGTTTCTAGGGAGATTGAGATGGCAGTTAATAGTTGAAAACCTACTGCCTGAACTCGGATGTGTCATACAGTTTGTCGTTGGTGTTAATAGGTGGTGGTTTGTCATTGGTGTTGATGTGCGGATGTGCGGTAGTGGCACGTGTCATGGTGGCGGTGACTGGTAGGTTGTTGGTGGTGGTGGAACTGTCATGCGGTTTGTTGGAGATGATGTGTAACGCTCCGTATTTTCCAATCTTTTTCCACCTTGCTTTAATTCGTATTCTATCTTCAAACTTTTGTAATTCAAAACTTTATTATAATGGAAATCACATTTTATATCATACTTGTTTAATTATACTTGCACAATACGTAAACAATCATAAATACACATTTTTAATTCAAAACCGAGCCATACATTGAGATTTTATTTGAAATGTTATTTCATAAATTTTATTATTATGCTTGCATACATTTAACTCCCCAACTAACTCATTTAATACCCGAAACTCACATTCTAACCTCCAACAAACTCATTTAATGCTCATTCTAACTCCCAACCACCTTCATTTAAACCCCAACCACTTAACACTATTAAAAATACCAACCCTTAACACCTCCAAAACACTTGCACCATCTCCAAATCACTTCCAATCTCTATCAAATCTCAAAGATTTTTAACTTTGGGCAAAAAGTTCAAGAACCAAAATCGGTGGCTTTGGTGTTCCATCCTCTCAAAACTGCTCACTCACATTTTGTTGAAATTATTCGCAAATCGTGAATATACTTGACTCATTCTATGTTTTAATACACTTTGGGTTGCAACATGTATCATTATCAAATTCACAATCACCCATACAATCATGCTTATACAAACACTCAATCCATCAACATGCTACTTGTTATGCTATTTGTTATACATACTAGGACACACTAAATGCATGCTATCTATCGTTAACTTTGCAAGCCTACCATAACATCTATAGCACTATAGGAGTAGCACACCTGTAACACCCGTAAAATTTCGTCCAATTGTGAGGCGACACGTGCCCTGAATTTCCAACTGAGGAAAGGGAATTTATCGTTCGACTGTGTAACGATACATATTAAATCCTCCAAATTGTTCCCGACTATGTGGAAGGAGGAAAGAATTACATTCTACGTTCATTGAAATGTATTTCGTATCTCCGAATAATCCCAATTCTGGGAAGGCGAGAAACTTTTACCGTGCATTAACTAAAACGCGTCCCGGATCTCCGACTAATCTCAACTACGAGAAAGGAGAGGGACTAAAAGTGCCAAATGTCCAAAGATATAAAATCTAAGGACATAAGATACACATACCCTAAATACCCTTTACATGACTTAGATATAAGCTTTGAAGGGTTAGGTATGACAAAAACACGTTCATACAAGTCCAGGGGTTATTTTTGACAAACTGCAAAAGTCTACCAAAACCCCAGCATACGGACCATGTGTACAATTCCGAACATTTCGTATTCAATAAAATCTTGCATTTTATTGATAAGAATGCAAAATTATCAATCGTTGCGAAATTTCAAAAATTTTCGTGTTCGATAAAGCGTTGTGCGTTATTTGCGAAACACGTAACCGTACAACCGAACAAACCGACATCCACGATATTTCCGGGCAAAATCCAAGTTACATATGCCTTAACACCTTTATATAACCTGAATATTAGGTTAAAAGGGACAATACGCGACAATGCAAGTCCAGGGGCTAAACCTACCAAAAATGGAAAGTTTGACCCAGCCCATGCTTTGTGGACCGTAAAGGGTCCCCCTTACGGTCCGTAAGGGGTCCCCCAACAGCTGATTTATGTTTGGGCTTCAAGTAAGCCACCTAAACGAAACCATGAGCTTCTAGGTCGGTTATGACACGTCCCAAAACACTTGTACTAAATGCCTGTAATACTTTTGTATACATTCAAGCTTTATTGAAATTAATAATTTTACTCCTATACTTCCGCTGCATATTATTATATTGTGATAACTGTTATCCAACCGTCACGATTGTACCCATCGGGAATCGGGGTGTGACAACACCGCCCCTTTTAGGGTCATTGTTAAGTATTCAATCTTTATAGTCTTGTTCATTGCGATGATAAGATTACGCTAGTGGACTCTGTGACAACTGTCAAAAATCCAGGTATCCGTACAATTAATTAATCATGATTAGTGCTAATGACTGTGCTAAATTATAATTAATGATCTGAATTGTTTTCTGATTATTGCTTTATACCTACATGTGCATCCCATATTGCTTAATGATTTTTACTAAATTGCAATTAACTACTTTCTGATTTCTGCTTAACACATGTTTGTGCACCACATATTGTTTAATGTCATATCATTACTGCATGAAAACTGTATTGCCTTAAATGATGCCTTAAGTAAAGTTAGCATAGTTATCAGACAAACCAGGAAAATGCTGACGGAGTTCAGCACATAGATAGACAGTGCATTGAGGTAGAGAATGAGCCAGAAACTAAGTACTACACTGGGGTAATGTGTAGGAAAGTAAGGATCATAAAGCTGCCTTTCTTAGTGATAGTTTAAGTACCGGAAAGTGCCTAAAACTCGCCCAAAGTGCCGAATTCAGCATAAATCGGCATTTAAACAATCTAATTTCATGCAAAAATATGCTTAAATGATCCTGAATGCTTTCCTAAGTATCAGGAATTAAAAGTGT
Source organism: Helianthus tuberosus (assembly GCA_030545235.1). Taxonomy (NCBI): domain Eukaryota; kingdom Viridiplantae; phylum Streptophyta; class Magnoliopsida; order Asterales; family Asteraceae; genus Helianthus; species Helianthus tuberosus. The sequence goes on along the minus strand of CM060404.1, from coordinate 5,491,654 downwards.
CACAAAATGATACATAAAGAACACTAAACTGTATAACTTAGAACTTTAACAAATCAGTATCTAACCGAACAACCGGACACTACCCGAAACATCAAAATTACACTAGAAGCACCGTTTTAACATTTCCAAGCTAGTTATGATCCCCAAACACCATAACATCTCCTAAAAATATCTAATAACCAAGACATGTAACTAACGCTTGAAAATGAACTAGATTGTAACTAAATTAGTTAAACCCTAGCCTAAGACCCCCACCCCCCACCTAGTTCACGGCCAACATGGCCCCCACCATTTGATTTTCTTTTAATATTATATAAGATCTTGTTCCCTAAATAATGACATATTATACATGGGTTAGTAAGAGAAGTTGGTTATAAGAAAGGACTTAGAGATTATATCACTCATTTCCATCATACACTAACACACTAAACTCTCCCCTCTCCCTCCCTTGGCTTCGGCCGAACTCACCCCATAACAACACCATCATCATCAATCATTCTTCATACATTTCACACATATACAAAGATGTTAGAAGGTGCATAGAGAAGCTTGGTGGCTTTGGATCTTGAAGGACCTCTTATATTTTCTTTTGTCCTCATCATTTATTCACTTGAATCATCCTAGCCTTGTGCTAGTGGTAAGAACCTTGATCTATCTATTTTACATCTATTTTAAGTGGTTAATGATGAATCGTGATCAAAACTTAAAGAACACTAAAGAATCATATGAAGAAAACATGAACATAAGCTTGTTTAGTAAAAATATCTTGATGTATATAAGTTGTTATGCTTGTTGATCTTTGATTATTTGTAGAAATGATGTTGATCATCATAAGCTCTTGCTAGATCATGATTAAAAACATAATCTAGCAAGATGTGAAAGTAGAAATGATGAAGGATGATAGATCATCCACATAAAGAGCATGAACTTGAAGGAAAATAATGTTTTCTTGAAAAATAATGATCAAAGTAAGTTGGTAATCATATAGATCTAAATATTTATGAATGATTTCTAAAGAAACCAAGTTAAAAATATAAGTTTCATTAAATCTTGGTTCTTACATAAACAAGTCTCATTTTTAGTGGTTAAACAAGTGTAGAAACACTTGTGTAACAAGAAGAATACATAAAGAAATTTTTTTAGAAAACATGGCTTGAAGTTGTAAACTTCTAACTTCTTCAAAAATGAAGTTTTTAAAGAAGTAAGCACATTTTAAAGGGTAACAACACTTACTAAGAATACTAGTAAGTTACTATAAATTTTTACAAATATTCAAGTTCATGAAGTAGTAGAATGTTTCTTGTTTATGACAAAATTGGTAAGTGTAAGTTGTTTATTGTTGATTGTGATGATTTTTAGAAAAGAAAATGATATGCTTGAAAGCATGGAAACCTCCATTTTTAAGGGAAACTATGGCAAAATTTTTTAAAAATATAAACACTTAGAAAAATATTTTTAAACAAATATTTACAATTAGTATATTTTAAACCGTGGATTTCCTACATAAACTTTGCCATAAATTTTGTTACAAAAATGTAAATATTGGAGGTTGATTTTTATAAATAAAAGTGACTAAATATGTATTTAGGAGATATATATTTAGAAGACACCATGTGTGTGATTAATTGTATATTTTGTGTATTAGTTATATTATTTTAGGACTTAAAATATTATAACTCACAAATACCAAGAAAATTACCACCCAAAATAACACCAAAATTCCAAAGAATAAATATACAAGCTTACACAAAAATATTGGAGAACCAACTATGAAATGAGACCTACAAAAATAATCCGGAATTTATTCACAAAGTATATTTGGTAAATAATATTTTGGAACACCAAGAAAACAAAATATGATTTTTACAATTACCACAAGAGTATATCCTATTTTTGACAAAGAGAAATATATTATTTTTGACAAAGTATAAAATATATATTTTCTTGAAATTTTTAGAGGGTATATTATTTTTAAGAAATATATATTTTCTTAAACATCATGAAATACAATATTTTGGGGAAAATGTACACCATCTTAAAAAGACGTAAAGTATGTTATTTTTGGGAAAATGAGTTTATATATATATATATATATATATATATATATTCCAAATGGACTAGAAAATACATTATTTTTGGAATTTATAAGAGAATACAAATATTTTTGCCAAAGATAAATTATAAATAATTTTTCGATGTGATAATTCTTAAAGTATATATATTTTGGAAATATATATATTGGATTTTTAGTAGGGAAACTATTCCGGAAAATTTAATACAAAAATTAAATATAAAGAATACTTAAAGAAATACAATAAAAATACGTATCCCGTACGTATAAACACACACCGGAATACGACCTCAAAAACATGGCAAAATACACATGTATAAGATACCCCCATCCTTGGGAAGGAAATACAAGTTTAAATACTTGGGAAGTATTATTACAATAATATTGTTTAACAATTATTCCAAAATTTATAAATATAAGTTAAAGTTACAATAATTAATTATTTTAACAAATAATTATGTAACTTGGAATGATGCCGAAGACACAAAAGAAACGTAACTCAAGAACATTAATACTAAGTCAAGGCACGACCCGTTCGTCTAATAGACATTAGTACGTTGTAGGTAGTCGTGTTATATCCGAGGAAGCCTGAGTTACGGCGATTGAAGACGCAAACCTGTGAGTTCATGTCCCCCTTTTCTTTTAACTATTTTCGTTTTAGAACTTTGGGGGTGAAGTACATGTTATAAATGATTATGATTTCAAAGGGTTTACAAATGGAATGAACTGCTAGATCATGTGAAAGGGTAGGCGTTAGCTTGAGACCATTAATCCTTTAGAAGGACCGAGGGGCATGAGTGATAGATCTATTTGGGTGTTGCGAGCCCCACCCATGAGTCCGTGAGTTGGCTCATGTGGTGACTATGTCGTTCCAGACGGGAGGCCCGGTGCGAAATACGCAAAGGATTGAGCCTTCCTACACCATTCCACACATATTGATGGCCTTGCAAATAAACATACTTACAAATATTTCAAAGGATTTTTCACAAACACACACATGAACTCGCTCAACTTTTGTTGATGTTTTCAAATTACATGTATTTCAAGAAATTAAAAGTGGATCTGGCAGGCGTTCGAAGGTTTTCAAGTGTTGTTAGAAATAAAAGATGTCATCTATGGTTTAGGGTTTGGTTAGGGTGTCCTATCCTGGACCAGACACCTCTTCCAAATCTTGGTTTTATTTAGAGTGTTTTGATGAGTCCTCGTGAACCCTGGAAGTAATTTGTTTGGCATGTAAAACTTGAATTTGGAGTCTTGTTTAAACATTGAAGTTTGTGATGTTTTCAAATCTATTTAATGGATGACGATCTATGAATTTATCATATAGTTGATGTTATGATTGAATGCGATGATATTAAGGAAGTCACACCATAATCACGCTTCCGCAATATTCACGGTGTGACAGCTTGGTATCAGAGCTTCAATTATAGCGAACTAGGATTCCTTCTCGAGTCTAGACTACAATCATTAGGGCTCTCACGAAAATATTTTTACAACATGATTTCATTGCATAAAGGAAACGTCCAGATCCAAGAAACAAACTTTAAAAAAAAAAAAATACACGAAACACATTTCAAGGTCTATGTTTGTGGTACAGTCTGAGAGACTGGGTGTTTCAGTCTGGGAGACTGGGTGGTTTAGTCTGGGAGACTAGGTAGTTCAGTCTGGGAGACTGGGAGGTTAGTCTGGGAGACTAGTTGATTTAGTCTGGGAGACTAGGCTGGGAGACTAGAAAGAATACATAATTCTATGATACCTTAACCTTGATTGCATATTTAATGATAGTAGTTAATATATGTGCATATATTGTAAATGTTTGATACAGACACTATGTCATCATCCGAGAATGGATTGCCCGATGCTGACGATCCTATGGCTATTGGCTCAGAGGAGAGTGACCCAGAGATGATGCCCGACAACAATGACGATTGCCAGCCGTTTGCGCTGCCCAGCTTGGGAGATGATACACCCACCACTGATGGCATTCCAGACGAGGATCCATTTGCTAATTCCATTCCCGTCCATGATCACCTTATCATCGATCATCCCGATGGTGAGCATGACGTGGCACCGATCCTCACACCCGTTCCTTTGATGGCCACTCCTCTTGAGGATTTGCCTTTTGACGATTTGATTGATGTCGACGTTGAGATGCTGGTTGATGGTCCTTTTGATGACGCCCATGGTGACGAAAGGATAGACGAGGACACTGTTACTATCCCACTTTTTGAGATCCCTGTCGTCGAGATTTCCCCTGACACTAGTTTACACTCGGTCCCAGATTCCTTTGAGTCTGTGACGTCTTCCGCCTTGCAGACAGATGGATTACGACGCTCTGCCGCTGATACTAATGACGATACAGCCATGTCAGCTGCACTATCCCCTCTACATGAGCTTGGGCCTGGTCTTGAGCCAGATTTTGTTCCTGATGATCAGCCCGTTGCTGCACCTGCTGATCCTAAGCCCTTACCTGACCGTGACCCTATTCCTTTTGGCATACCTGACATTGCACCCCCATACCTGATGTAGCTCCTGCAAACATTAATCCTCCTGTTATTGGGACATTTATTTCCCCACCTGCACCTATACCTACTGATGCTACTCCTTCTGATGCTGTGGAGTCCGATGTCCATCGAGATGATTTACCTATCGATTTCTTGCAAAACATACCCGCACCCCATCTGGGGAAAGACACTCCAGGACAGTGGACTAGTCAAGATCTCCATGTTTTAGTAGCTTATCCACACTTTTCCCAGTCTGCACCCTTTGCTCCTTTTACTTCTTCACCAACTGATGAGCCATTCAGAGGGCCCCCGCCATACTTCATGCCGACCTCAGACCCCTATCATCCTTCGCATTTTGTTGGCTATACACAGGATGGGTTACTTCACTCGCTTCAGTTCCGACTTGAGGTTATGAGTCGAAGAGTCGCGGAGCTTGAGTCGATACCGCGTCCCTTACCGTGTCCTTGCCAGCAGGTTTCTGTTCCCTCTAGCTCATCACTGCCTCCTTTTGCACGTCCACCTGCTCCTCTTACTCCTTTTCCAGAGTTTGATGCTCGATTCCTCACTGTCGAGCAGCAGGTCTGCTACTTGCTTCGTCATGTGCACAAGCTCGAGGAGGAGCTCGCACATGTTCTCAGTTTGATTTTCCTTCCTCCTCCTCCGCCGCCATCAGTACAATAGGTTTTTGGTTTTATGCAGATGCAATACATGTGATGAAAGCACCACCGTAGCGCTGAGCCTGCGAAGTCTTTTGGAGACCACTATTTGATTGTATGATCTTTGTAGATTAGTAGACCTGTTGGATAAGGGTAGTGTGACCCCGTGTTCCCTTTTGAAATGGTACGCTTTGCAAAACATGTAACAATACCCTGTGGTTAATAATTAATGAAAGCCTAATCGTAATGTTCTCGTTAAATATGTTGCTAATATACAGGAATGTGCTATGATTGTAATATACGTGTTTGTCTGTTATACTCTCATTATACATGATTCCATTTACTTGTTTATGCTATGATTATGCTGTTGCTTGATTTGTTGATATGATAATTCATTATGTGTATGTACATATGACCTCTAAACAACTATATACACTCCCTGAACAAATGAGACCTGACCAATCCAAATTCTTCGTAGAAGATGTCTCAAGGGATCATTCAGCTGCCCATGACCGAGGCAGAATTACAAGCGCACATCACACAGGCCATCGCACGGCACGAGGTTCTTCGCTACCAACAAGAGAAAATACCTCAGGAAATAACCCACCTAACGGTAATGTTTAAGTCACCTAAGACACATTACAATACGTTTGGACAATTCCAAGTGTGCTTTGCTAATACTTTCTGTGATGATGATTGCTTGGGTACAGGTTGTACCTACAAGCAGTTTTTAGACTGCAAGCCTCTGAACTTTGACGGCACTGGAGGTGCCATAGCTTTTGTGAAATGGGTCGAGAACGTGGATTCTGTTGTACGAATGAGCGATTGTACACCAGAGCAACAAGTCCCATACGTTTCTGGATTGTTCCAAGATGAGGCTCAGTTATGGTGGAACCTTCGAGTTCGAATAATGGGCGAGACTGCAGCATATGCTTTGACATGGGGTGAGCTGAAATGAATGATGCATAAGGAGTATTGTTCTCAGATGGCGACCCAGAAGCTGGAAAGTGAATTCCGAATCCTGATGATGGAAGGTCCAAAGGTGGTGGAGTACGTGCAGAGACTTCATGATTTATCGCGAGTTGTTCCATACCTGGTGGAACCAGAGTTGAAGAGGATGGGGCAATTCATCTGGGGACTAGCACCTCAAGCCTTGAGTTTGATGACGGCATCAACGCCACCAACAACTGTTCATGCAAGTATCATGAGTTTGGCGCTCGCTAAGGAAGCACTTAGATTGAAAAAGCTTTCGACCCCCGACGAGAAGAAGGAAACTCCAGTGGAGTCATCGGGAAAGAACAAAAGGAAGCTCATTGATTCCCAAGAAAAGGACCGGGCAAATAACAAGAACAAGGCCAAAAAGGGAAAAGCGTACTTAGGTACTCTCCCTAAGTGCGACAACTGCCTACGACATCATATGGGGCGATGTAGGCCTAGAAAGTGCGAAACTTGTGGGAGAATTAGTCATCTTAAGGAGACGTGTTGGTATGGTGCTGGATATGGTAAAGAAGGCCAAGAAGGTAGCAGAGATCGCAAGGGAAACAACAACAACCGTCCAGGCGGAAATAGTGACAATCAAGAACATGGCCAAGGGTGTTTTAACTGCGGTAACGTGGGGCACTTTAGGAAAGATTGCCCAAGGGAGATTAACCAAGACTGTGAAGGAGCAATCAATGTTGGAGCTCGTGAAGCATGTCAGGGTCCGAACGAGGTCACTGGTATGTTCCCTACTAACCAACACATTGCGTCTATGCTAACTGATGCTAGTACCAGCTATAACCTTGTACATCTAGGGCTTAAGAATATACTTAGGTTAGTAGTAAATAGGGTAGATATCCTATACTTGATAAAACCCACTAATGGGAGGCTAATAGAAACCTAAGGAAAGATTAGGGACTGCATTGTAGAATGTGAATTACGATAGACTTCTGCCAGTAAGCTGGGAAGCTTCGACTTCGTAGATGGGATGGATTGATTGCTAAGTACCAGTACAGAGATTGCATGCCGGGAAGAGACTATCTGCATCCCGATGGCAGACGAAGAGACGATCGTGATTCGTGAAGATAAGCAGAATGCGCCCCTACAGATTGCCGATTGATTGAAGGCACGAAAGTTTTGCGTAAAAGGTGTATTGCCTCCTTAACTCATGACATGGACCGAGAAGCCGAAGAACCAGAGCTCGAAGATAACCCTATGAAAGAAAACATCCTGAAGCCTTCCCCAAAGATTTGCCAGAAATATTCCCTAAAAAACAAGTAGAATTTCACATTGCCTTGGTTCCAGGCGCCGCGCCTGTAGCTAAGACACCTTATCGACTTACACATTCAGAGATTCAAGGATTGACAACGTAACTTCAGGAGTTGCTAGAGAAGGAAGCTAACAGACCAAGCTTCTCATTTTGGGAAACACCAGTTTTGCTCGTCAAGAAAAAAGGACGATAGTTTTCGTATGAGCATCGACTGCCAGGAGCGTAGGACAGAACTCGCTAAAGGGTATCGCTTAGGAAACCACGTCTATTAAATCAGGAAAACCCCATCATTTCGTCATGCAAGTTATTGTGGTTGACCAAACCGGTAAAATACTCAAATTTCTTTCATTGAAAAATTCCACTTTTGATTCTAGCAAATAGATTCTTGCGTCTCTACCCCTCTTAATAGTAGTTGCATCCCGACAATACTCTTCATTAAGGTAAACACTCCTTTGTCTAGGCACTTGATCATTTCTTCATTTTAACAAGTGCTCGTTGTGTCATTCCTTGGAAATTCATATGTTACGCATGCACCATTTGTTATGCATGAGGTTTTGTTTCAAATAAGCGTGTCTTCCAAGTTCAAATGTTGTTTTGCTAAAAGCTAATTGTTGATTTATGGTCCGAATGACCTCAATTACTGAAATTGTTGGCCCCTTTGTTTTCAAGTCAACACACTTTCTTGAAACTTCTTTTCTTTCAAGTTATATACATGGTTTATCTTGGTAACCATGCCGAAATTCCTTTGTCAATACATGTGTCTATTGTCAAATTTCGCTAAGACAAAGTTCAATTGCTTGAACTTGTCCATTTCGCGTTTTCAATTCAAGACACCATATGATGTATTGAGAACATCATATTCGAATTCATTTTTGCAAAAAGTTTCATTTGTTCCAAGCTGCAGTAGATTTGTTTAGTCTACGGCTCCACTAAAGTCGTTTGTTGATTTCGACACCTTATGGTGATGTTTTCTCTAGATTGAAGCTTGCGCTAATCTCGTTTACACATCTCATACTCGGATTTAATTAATTATTGATTTGCTTTAAATCCGTTTTGTTTCATCACGGTTAAAGTAGTTTTAGCACAATCGTGTGTTAAGACAATGGTACATAAATTCATTTTATATTCCAGGGTACCTCCTAACGATTCTTTCATTATCAATCGAATGCTTCGTAGTATTTATCACTTTTTCATCTGCGATCGAAAACAATAATTCTTTGGTGTTCCATGTTCAATTGAAAATTCTGCGATACCATTTGAAAACGCATTTCCAGATTCGCTTCAGTACACTTTCGTTTGATTTCAAACATGGTGGACTTGTTCGGTCACCGCTATTATTGAATTATGTCAGTTACGACACCTTGTGGTATCAAAACAAACTTATAGCTTGTGCTAGTCACGGTCAACCGTTTCACGCGCATCTACCCATATCTTTACTCAAAATTATCCTTTAAACATTCTTAGTGCAACTATGAATTAAGACTATGGTACACCAGTTTCGATTGTATTTCATTTCGGTGTATTCTTGCAGTTCAATAATGTCAACATCCTAATTTCATTCGTTTATTTGTTCGAAAGTTGACAGATCATTTTCATGTTACTATCATATTCGAGTTGTTGATTTTGAGTTCACCTAGCGGATGCTATTGTGTCTAAAATTCGTTTGCATATCGTAAACAATCTGTTGAAATTCTATTGGTTAGAACTCCTCTTTTATTGGACCCCTGCGATTGTAAGTGACACCAGATGTTACACTTATACAACTCGTATCCCTTGATGTCAAATGCTGAGAGACATACCTTCTAACCATTGGATTCTAAGTATAGGAAGATGTCCTTGGATTCACCTGATTTGATAGGTTTGGATTCGGTATTGTGATTAGTTACTGTGGTGTTAACCATATTTATTCATGCATAATGTAACCCTAGGGAGTTAAGGTAGTATAAATTTCGAGGACGAAATTTTCTTAACAGGGGGAGAATGTGACAACTATCAAAAATCCAGGTATCCGTACAATTAATTAATCATGATTAGTGCTAATGACTGTGCTGAATTATAATTAATGATCTGAATTGTTTTCTTATTATTTCTTTATACCTACATGTTCATCCCATATTGCTTAATGATTTTTGCTAAATTGCAATTAACTACTTTCTGATTTCTGCTTAACACATGTTTGTGCACCACATATTGTTTAATGTCATATCATTACTGCATGAAAACTGTATTGCCTTAAATGATGCCTTACGTACAGTTAGCATAGTTATCAGATAAACCAAGAAAATGCTGACGGAGTTCAGCACATAGATAGACAGTGCATTGATGTACAGAATGAGCCAGAAACTAAGTACTACACTGGGGTAGTGTGTAGGAAAGTAAGGATCATAAAAATGCCTTTCTTAGTGATAGTTTAAGTACCGTAAAGTGCCTAAAACTCGCCCAAAGTGCTGAATTCAGCAAAATTCTGCATAAATCGGCATTTAAACAATCTAATTTCATGCAAAAATATTCTTAAATGATCCTGAATGCTTTCCTAAGTATCGGGAATTAAAAGTGTCACAAAATGATACATAAAGAACACTAAACTGTATAACTTAGAACTTTAACAAATCAGTATTTAACCGAACAACCGAACACTACCCGAAACATCAAAATTACACTAGAAGCACCGTTTTAACATTTCCAAGCTAGTTATGATCCCCAAACACCATAACATCTCCTAAAAATATCTAATAACCAAGACATGTAACTAACGCTTGAAAATGAACTAGATTGTAACTAAATTAGTTAAACCCTAGCCTAAGACCCCCCCTCCCCACCTAGTTCACGGCCAACATGGCCCCCACCATTGGATTTTCTTTTAATATTATATAAGATCTTGTTCCCTAAATAATGACATATTATACATGGGTTAGTAAGAGAAGTTGGTTATAAGAAAGGACTTGGAGATTATATCACTCATTTCCATCATACACTAACACACTAAACTCTCTCCTCTCCCTCCCTTGGCTTCGGCCAAACTCACCCCACAACAACACCATCATCATCAATCATTATTCATACATTTCACACATATACAAAGATGTTAGAATGTGCATAGAGAAGCTTGGTGGCTTTGGATCTTGAAGGACCTCTCATATTTTCTTTTATGCTCTCATTTCTTCACTTGAATCATCCCTAGCCATGTGCTATTGGTAAGAACGTTGATCTATCTATTTTACATCTATTTTAAGTGGTTAATGATGAATCATTATCAAAACTTAAAGAACACTAAAGAATCATATGAAGAAAACATGAACATAAGCTTGTTTAGTAAAGATATCTTGATGTATATAAGTTGTTATGCTTGTTGATCTTTGATTATTTGTAGAAATGATGTTGATCATCATAAGCTCTTGCTAGATCATGATTAAAAACATAATCTAGCAAGATGTGAAAGTAGAAATGATGAAGGATGATAGATCATCCACATAAAGAGCATGAACTTGAAGGAAAATAATGTTTTCTTGAAAAATAATGATCAAAGTAAGTTGGTAATCATATAGATCTAAATATTTATGAATGATTTCTAAAGAAACCAAGTTAAAAATATAAGTTTCATTAAATCTTGGTTCTTACATAAACAAGTCTCATTTTTAGTGGTTAAACAAGTGTAGAAACACTTGTGTAACAAGAAGAATACATAAAGAAATATTTTTAGAAAACATGGCTTGAAGTTGTAAACTTCTAACTTCTTCAAAAATGAATTTTTTAAAGAAGTAAGCACATTTTAAAGGGTAACAAGACTTACTAAGAATACTAGTAAGTTACTATAAATTTTTACAAATATTCAAGTTCATGAAGTAGTAGAATGTTTCTTGTTTATGACAAAATTGGTAAGTGTAAGTTGTTTATTGTTGATTGTAAATTGATTGTGATGATTTTTAGAAAAGAAAATGATATGCTTGAAAGCATGGAAACCTCCATTTTTAAGGGAAACTATGGCAAAATTTTCTAAAAATATAAACACTTAGAAAAATATTTTTAAACAAATATTTACAAGTATATTTTAAACCATGGATTTCCTACATAAACTTTGCCATAAATTTTGTTACAAAAATGTAAATATTGGAGGTTGATTTTTATAAATAAAAGTGACTAAATATGTATTTAGGAGATATATATTTAGAAGACACCATGTGTGTGATTAATTGTATATTTTGTGAATTAGTTATATTATTTTAGGACTTGAAATATTATAACTCACAAATACCAAGAAAATTACCATCCAAAATAATACCAAAATTCCAAAGAATAAATATACAAGCTTACACAAAAATATTGGAGAACCAAATATGAAATGAGACCTACAAAAATAATCCTTATTCACAAAGTATATTTGGTAAATAATATTTTGGAACACCAAGAAAATAAAATATGATTTTTACAATTACCACAAGAGTATATCCTATTTTTGACAAAGAGAAATATATTATTTTTGACAAAGTATAAAATATATATTTTCTTGAAATTTTTAGAGGGTATATTATTTTTAAGAAATATATATTTTCTTAAACAACATGAGATACAATATTTTGGGGAAAAATGTACACCTTCTTAAAAAGACGTAAAGTATGTTATTTTTGAGAAAAATGAGTTTATATATATATATATTTTCCAAATGGACTAGAAAATACATTATTTTTGGAATTTATAAGAGAATACAAATATTTTTACCAAAGAAAAATTATAAATAATTTTTCGAAGTGATAATTTTTAAAGTATATAAATTTTGGAAATATATATATTGGATTTTTAGTAGGGAAACTATTCCGGAAAATTTAATACAAAAATTAAATATAAAGAATACTTAATGAAATACAATAAAAATACGTATCCCGTACGTATAAACACACACCGGAATACGACCTAAAAACATGGCAAAATACACATGTATAAGATACCCCCATCCTTGGGAAGGAAATACAATTTTAAATACTTGGGAAGTATTATTACAATAATATTGTTTAACAATTATTCCAAAATTTATAAATATAAGTTAAAGTTACAATAATTAATTATTTTAACAAATAATTATGTAACTTGGAATGATGCCGAAGACACAAAAGAAACGTAACTCAAGAACATTAATACTAAGTCAAGGCACGGCCCGTTCGTATAATTGACATTAGTACGTTGTAGGTAGTCGTGTTATATCCGAGGAAGCCTGAGTTACGACGATTGAAGACGCAAACCTGTGAGTTCATGTCCCCCTTTTCTTTTAACTGTTTTCGTTTTAGAACTTTGGGGGTGAAATACATGTTATAAATGATTATGATTTCAAAAGGGTTTACAAATGGAATGAACTGCTAGATCATGTGAAAGGGTAGGCGTTAGCTTGAGACCATTAATCCTTTAGAAGGACCGAGGGGCATGAGTGATAGATCTATTTGGGTGTTGCGAGTCCCACCCATGAGTCCGCGAGTTGGCTCATGTGGTGACTATGTCGTTCCATCCGAGAGGCCCGGTGCGAAATGCGCAAAGGATTGAGCCTTCCTACACCATTCCACACATATTGATGGCCGTGCAAACCATTAATTGATCTGTTCATTTTTCACATATAAACATACTTACAAATATTTCAAAGGATATTTCACAAACACACACATGAACTCACTCAACTTTTGTTGATGTTTTCAAATTACATGTATTTCAGGAAATTAAAAGTGGATCTGGCGGGCGTTCGAAGGTTTTCAAGTGTTGTTAGAAATAAAAGATGTCATCCATGGTTTAGGGTTTGGTTAGGGTGTCCTATCCTGGACCAGACACCTCTTCCAAATCTTGGTTTTATTTAGAGTCTTTTGATGAGTCCTCGTGAACTCTGGAAGTAATTTGTTTGGTATGTAAAACTTGAATTTGGAGTCTTGTTTAAACATTGAAGTTTGTGATGTTTTCAAATCTATTTAATGGATGACGATCTATGAATTTATCATATAGTTGATGTTATGATTGAATGCGATGATATTAAGGAAGTCACACCATAATCACGCTTCCGCAATATACAGGGTGTGACAGTCTCTCTGGTTTGATTTACAGTTGATGCAAGCTAGTATGATTATATGACATAGTATACAATTAACATGTGGATTTGAGTCACTTTCATTCATACTTATGTTATGTAAACGAAACTCGTATGCTCACCGACATTCTTATTGAAAAATACTTTATATACATGTTGCAGGATTATGATGTTGCGTTTTCAAGAAATCTACTTAGGGTGGATCTAGAAACTCACCAAATTTTATTTATGCATTTTTATGTTTTAGCCTTGTAACTTGCAATTTGTTGTATTTCCTTTCAAGACGATGTAATATTTGAATTTGATGAAATGAAATTGGAATTTAATTTATTGTCACAATCTAGTCTTATGATGTTTTGAGCAATCTCTTTCATCCCGCCTCGATATTTTTGTCATAGATTGGGGTGTGACATGATGATTGTGGGGCTGTCGGAGTTGGTTATTGAAGGGTTTTAAGGCTAATGAAAGAGGAAAGTTAAATGACATTTTTGCCCTCAGATGGGGTGCACGTGACCCCACTTAACGTTTAAAACTAACTTGCTTAGTGCTAAAGGACTTATGATGTAATGTTTTTAATACGTAGAGGACGATCCTTGTAATTTCAAAAGGTAAAGGGCATCCATTGCAATTTGGTATAAACATAATGACGAAAAGTGTAATTCACCCTAATAATTAAACGTGTTTTATGTAAAACAATTTTTTTTTAGAAAATTATAATCATTAAAGGGGTTTTATGTAAGACATTTTTTTTTGAAAATGAACATTTTAATTCACTTCAAAAGTAAGTAAATAAATAGATCCGACACATATAAGATGCGGTTGATCTCATCATAGGCCAAATTATTATTGCAAAAGTTTTTGAAAATACAAACATCATTTAGAATTTCATCTTTGGACCAAAAACAACCACGAGTAGAATACCACAAAGAAAAAGTGTACCTAATAAAAAAAACTTTGTAGTAATTGGCACATGTTTTGTTAAACCTTCCATAAGCACCATGTGCGGACTTTTTTTTTTGAAAAAAAAATCCAATAAGAGTTTCCATTGAGTGAATAACAAATCTTGATAAAAAAATGCTTACCTAGCTAACAGTTAGATCCGGCCCTACCCAAACTTTTAAGGTTCACCCCAACATTACCCACTATAGAGAAGTGATCGGCAAAAGGTCCATTTATATATAATAATCGAATTATAGCAAGGCTTGGATTATGAACTTATAATCTATAATCTAATGATAAAGTTGATTCTATGATTATAATTTCATCTATCATACTTGGCAAAAGTGGATTAAAAAATGTACTAAGAAGGAGTTTGTGTAATGTATTAATAAGCCATACCAACTCAGGTTGCAGGTTGTTTCATGCCGTAAACAAGCTCAAACACTCAAGAAATATGTTCGGCACGTGGATTCACATCTCTTTCAATAGACACAATCATGTGTTCGTGGGTAGAAGCTATTCCTTTGGATTCACATCTCTTTCAATATTAGAGAGAGCGTTTACGTGAACCCAGACGTGTATCTGCGGACTATAACTGATTTATCTGGAAACACTCGGACCCATAATTTTCCACCGCGACAAGTCAGTCAAGAATTACCAGGATTTTGAATTATGTGTGTCTTTTTAACTTCTCTAAGAGAATCAATAGAAATAAACGATTCAATGATCGTATCAGGTGTTATATATAGATATATACACACAAAGGGTTCTTAACCTACAAATTGTAAGAAGGATTTTGGACCATTTGATCAAAGTTTTAATGGTTGAGATTATGGACACTGCAATGTTATCGGTTTTTCGCCTAACAATAGGCTAAATGGGTGAAATTAAAAATGTTATACAATTTTTGACTTTTTAAAGTTTTTTTTAACGTCCATGACTTTTTTATGCGACATTATTTTGTTAACAAAATCGGGCAAATTTATTTTTAATATGATTATAGTCTTGTTATATATATTTTTAAATTAATATTCAAAAAAAAGTTGATCTGTGTGTATACAGATAGTATAAAGGGTTATTGGATTTTTTCACTTCAAACTATTGGGTATTGGCCGCTGCCACTCCCAACTATCACTTTGACTCCCACCACTCCCAACTTAACACTTTGTGAGTGGTGTCACTCCGCAGGTGAACATTTCTTAGGTGGTGTTTGTTTTTAAAGAGGTAAAAGGTCTGCAGTCTGTGGACCACATCTGCAGGCATCTGCAAGAGAAGAGGTGGACCAAATGTCTGCAGTCTGCAAGGAGAAGAGGGTTTGTTTTTTTTCACATAAAACCTCTTCAACACACACACAACACACACTGCAGACCTTCTCCTCTCTCTTCTCTCTCTCTGTCTGCCTTCATCTACCACAACCACAACCACAACCATCCGCCACCACCACGTCGGCTACCACCACCGCCACCAACACCGCCATCAAAACCCACCACCACCGCCGATCTCTCTCTCTTCTTTCCCCCTCTCTCTCCTGTCGCCCCCCCTCTCTCTCTTCGTTCCACCACCGCCATCAAACCCACCACCACCGCCAGCAAAACCCACCACCATCGCCGATCCCTCTCTCTTCTTTCCCCCTCTCTCTCTCTCCTGTCGCCCCCTCTCTCTCTCTACGGTCTCTCTCTAAAAAAACCCCTAAATTCATACATGGAGATGTGCGGGAGACGGTGGAGTTCTCGAGGTGGTGGGGGTGCGGCTGGAGATGTGCGGGAGACGTCGGAGGTGGCGGCGGTCTGTGGAGGTGGCGGTGGTCTGTGGAGGAGGAGAAGGGTTCTCTGTGTTTTCAAAATGTGGAGAAGAGGTTGTGCAAACCTTAGAAGACATTGATTCATGTCTGTATGAAGAAGAGGTCTCGCAGACCTTTTTTAATGAAAGGTCTGCGAGAAAACAAACAAGCTGCAGACCCTTATGTCTGCGCGTGGTCTGCGCGGCGCAGACATAAGAGGTTCTGAAGTGCCTCTAGCAAAAAACAAACACTACCTTAGTGTTTGACTTGTGTTATTGGTAATATTAGACTAACACTTTGTGAATCACTAATGACTGCAAGTGAATCTGCAAGTAAAAGACAAAAGGGGAGACTAAAACCGCTCAACCGGAGTGACACAACACACAAAGTGTTAAGTTGGGAGTGGTATGTATCAAAGTGATAGTTGGGAGTGACAACGACCAATACCCAATAGTTAGGAGTGATAAATTCCAATAACCCTAGTATAAAACGTTTTTCTTTCCAAACTTTTTTTTTCTTTTTCAAAATAGGCACTTTACTGTACTTCAAAGAATTTCAGATCTACCATTTTTTTTATAAATAGCGCTTATTGACAAGATAGGGGTCATATGACATTAGCTAATGAACTCGAATGGCCCAATATAGTTATATAGGGCTGTAAACGAACCGAACGAACACGAACAAGCCCTTGTTCATGTTCGTTCGTTAAGGAAATAAATGTGTTCACGAACGGTTCATGAACACTTACCGAACGAGATTTTATGTTCGTGTTCGTTCATTAAGGAAATGAGTGTGTTCGCGAACGGTTCACGAACATAAACGAACACAAATAAATTTGGCGAACGCGGCGAAGGATAAAGATAGATGGACCAGAGATTAGCACTCGAACTTTAATCCCTTATTGTGGAACTAAGGTCGATCGTATTCGCCAATGTAAATAATGATAAATGAAAGGGAAATCATACATAAACAAGGTGAAAGTGGGTTTCCTAGTTTCATTGTTAGGGTAATAAAATAAATAAAAGTTTAATAATATAAAAAGTATAAATAAAATATAAGAAAGTACAAAGATCTTCAATTAAAACACAAATATATGAACATAAACGAACGCAAATCAATGAATGTTCACGAACACGTTCACGAACACCTTACCGAACGTTCACGAACACAATCGAACGAACGAGACCTCTGTTCATGTTCGTTCATTTAACTAATCGAACGAAATTTCTTGTTCATGTTCGTTCGTTTAATAAACGAACGAACATAAACGAACTTCCCGCCGAACGGTTCACGAACTGTTCGCTGAACGTTCGGTTCGTTTACAGCCCTATAGTTATATAGTGGTCCATGTTCAAATGGCTTGATGTGATATGCATACGGTTGTATAGAGTTCATACATGTATAGAGAATGGGTAAATATAGAGGTGTCAATCATATCAGGTTGATGGATTTTAGGTTGACAGGTTAGTGGGTTGAAATTATTAAACCCTAACCTGATCTATATATTTATTTGTGTCGTGTAGTGTTAAATCTG
Organism: Helianthus tuberosus; assembly: GCA_030545235.1. Taxonomy (NCBI): domain Eukaryota; kingdom Viridiplantae; phylum Streptophyta; class Magnoliopsida; order Asterales; family Asteraceae; genus Helianthus; species Helianthus tuberosus. The sequence goes on along the minus strand of CM060404.1, from coordinate 5,473,864 downwards.
TTTAAAATCGGGTTGTGTTTGGTTCTTGTTACGTGTCGACCCATTTAATGTTTGTTTATGACTATAACTAATAACTAATGCCTTCGTAACGAAGTATAGAATCAATTAATCCGACTCAAATGAAACTTTTGTGATTGGTGTGGTATAATTATTTATATGTTTCTTTATCTCTCCCATTCTTAATTACAAACTTAGCTTCACTTAGCTCGACATTATGAGTAGCGAATTAAAAATGATCGAAGAATTGGTAGTTAACTAATAAAATAAATATGTAAGTTAATTGCACAAATGACCTATATGAAAAATTACCGACTTAGGGGCTGTTTGGTAGTCTCTTAATGACCATTTAGATGCTACCTCTTAATGGTTTAAAACCTCTGAATGAATAAGAGGTAACCTCAAGTCTAAATGGTTAAGAGGTAACCTCTGAATGATAAATCATCACATGTCACATTCTTCTAACTTCTCATTGGTAAAATTCTTAATGGTTCCATTAAGAGGTAGCCTCTTAATGGCCATTCAGAGAGGCTACCAAAGAGCCCCTTATTCTAAACATTTGTGAGTCGATTGCATGTTTAGCCTCTAACGTTAGTGTCCAGCAGTTTTTAACAAAAAAGGACCCTATGAATCCCATACAGATTGTCATGTTAGCCTACTTAAAATTTATTTTTGAGTAAACTTCTGTTTTGCTCCCTGTATATGCAACGGGTGATAATTCCTGATAAGACTTGAACACGACAAGAAAAAAAAATATAGAGTAAACTTTCACACTCATATAAATATTTAATTTCTAAGTCTTATGTCAAGTTGAAATTTGGAGGCTCTTTCTGGTGAAAGAGTTCGAGCCATATCGGGTCTAGCTTGATTTGGCTCAATTCTAATTTAGGGGCTCATATTTTTTTCTTAAAAACTTTCAAGGGATCTCAGGCCTTAGACCGTGGGGTATGGTGGGGCGTGGGTTGGGTTGGGGGCATGGTGCGACACGTGGACTATGAGACACCCAAGACCAAAAGCCAATTTCAAAGGGGTATGGTGGGGCGTGGGTTGGATGGCGTGGAAAAAAAACCCATTTCAAATGGCTAGTGCTCTTGGCTAATGAGGTTCCGCCATGTCATGTGGTAGCCCCGCCCCACGCCCGGCCTTAAACTCCCGCCCAAGGGGGCCACGCCCAAACCCAAGCCCACCCGAAGTGATGACTTGGGCGTTTCTCTCCAACCCACGCCCCATACCCCCATAGTCTTAGGGGTAGGGTACGTTTGCCACAACCAGTATCATATCCCTAAAATTAAATATTGTGACTCAATATACAAAACAAAACACTATTACTATTACAATGTCATAAAAGAGGAAAAGAAATAAATCATGGGTGCTATAATGTTTGTCATTTTCTCAGTAAACGACTCTGGTGGGTGCGTTTAGCTTTTCATTCGTAAATGTTTGTCTTCACCCCACAAAATTATCACCAATCCACCTCCATCACCATCCAACAACCAATCCTCACATGGGCTGTGCGGCGTCCTTTCGAAAATCCACCTCCGCCAACCAAGACGACGACGTAATGGTGTCGGTCTGTCGGGACCGGAAACGGCTAATCAAATCCGCCGTAGACCGGCGGTACACACTCGCCGGAGCACTTTCTAAGTACAACCAGTCACTCTACGCCGTCGCATTGGCCCTACGGTTGTTTGTTTCCCGCCATTCCGGTTGTTCTACTTCCCGGTTTTTACTCACGTTCCCTGCCACCTCACCTGATGTTACGGTGCACCGTCACCACACAGGATCCAAAGCCGTTGGACAAGAAGAAGATGAAAAGGCTGAGGAGGATTCCGACGGTGAAGTTTGTGAGCATTTTTATGATGATGGTGGTGGTGATAATAATAATAATAATAAGGTGGGGCCCACGGTGGATGTGGTGACGTCACGTGATCAGCAAAATCAACAAAATGAGAATGAATTTGGTGTGTGGGATTTTTTTAATTATCCGTTTGATAGTTTTGGGGTCAATGGTGGCGGTGCGTGTGAGGGTGGACGGAAGGTGACGGAGGAGGACGGTGGTGGGAAGGTGGCGGTGACGGGGGGTGATGGTAAAGTGACGGAGGAGGTGTCACCGACAAATGATGAGAGGGAACTATTGGAGGCACTAAAAGATGTGGAGGATTATTTTCTAAAAGCTTATGATTGTGGTGTGGAATTTTCTAAAATGCTTGAATTTAACCATGTGGGTCCTCTTGATCATCTTGATTCAAAAGGTAATAAATATTTATATTCTTAATAATGTGGCTTGATATACTTACAAACAACTGTAAGGGATACAGAGTGGGCGGCAAACCCACTCGGCAAAGTCGGTTTACCGCGCGGTAAACCGCCGCCGATGGGTTTTGCCTCTTGGTGAAGGTTTAGTAGCGGTAATAGGTTGCCGATGCGGGGAGAGGGAGCGTAGGAGAGAGGGGGTGTGTAGGGTGGGGTCCATATCATCTCAATCAATCACTTTTTTTTTTTTTTTTAAATAGTTTACCAATTAATGAAGTGTCTAACCATTGCCAACACTTTTGAGCATAGTTTAGACACTTTTCATTGAATGACATGACACACTCTCAGAGGCGGACTTATAGTATTATTAGCCTCAACCTCATCTTCGTAGTGTAAAAATACCACTTAACTCCATTTCCGTAGTGTAAAAATACCCCTCAACTTCGTTTCCGTTATATAAAGGATACCCCTGATCCTTAAAAAAAAATTAGAATACCCCTAACTTTTTGGGCTAGTTCTGCCACTATACACTCTCATTGGTTGATTTTGAAGTTTACCACTTTCAAGTATCTAACCACTCCCTACACCCTAACATGAATTGTAATGTATAATTTGGCTTGACTGGTTAGCAGAAAGCTCCGAGAAGTATATTCCGGCGATAACGTGGCATAAATCAACGATAACGCGCTCACCGTCGTGTAGAAGCCTCCTCTCTAGCAGCTCTTGGACTTCATCCACCTTGACCGGAATCAATATCAACGGTGATCTGTTTGATGAGACCGGAGGAATGGAGTCCGGCAGCCATTTATCCACATTAGGAAGGTTATACGCTTGGGAAAAGAAGCTCTATGATGAAGTCAAGGTCAAAAAGTCAAAACCCTGAAATCTTTATGTTTTTTTTTTTTTTTTAATATTTTGAGTTATTATTGACTAATACTATCTATTATGAATGTTAGGCTGGTAATGAAATGAAAAAGATATATGAACGGAAATCCTCACAATTAAGCTCGGAGAAAGCTAGAAACAAGCAAGGACTTGAAGATCAAGTCAACGATATATACTCAAGAATACTGGTCAACATAAAGATCTGTGATTCCATCTCTAAACGAATCGAGAAGGTGCGAGACGACGAGCTTCTGCCACAGATCGTCGAGTTGCTACGTGGGTAAGAATATTTTGCAATTAAAACGCACAAATTCAGGTCGAATTTTAGGTTGGAATAAAGATTAGTTTGACTTTGGAAAGTCAAACATGTTAAAAGTTCTTTGATTGTTGCAGGCTAACAAAATCTTGGAAAGCAATGTTGGAATCACATAAAGCGCAAAGTCGAATAATGTTTGAGGTTAAATCATTCCCGTGTGCGGATCCTACTAACGACAAGTCTCGACATCTTGCGACTCTTCAACTCGAAGCGGAAATCCAAAACTGGCAAGTGTGTTTTTCGGGGTACATTTCCTCCTTGGAAGCATACGTAGAAGCTTTGACGCATTGGGCGTACAGAACAACAGCCGGGGACCCGGATGTCAACACTACGCCACTTGTTTTCGCCATTTGTCGTGATTGGTCAACCGTTATAAAGAATTTGCCTGATCAAGCTGTGACATTTGCCATGAAACGGTTTGCCAAAGATCTGAGAACCCTGTGGACCCACCAAGAAACCGAGCACCAACAAAAGCGGAAGGTTGACCGGCTAGTTGCTGAGTCAGCGAAACGAGTGGCTGGTTTGGAGAGGGAAGAGAGGAATGTAGTCAATTATAAGTCAATGAATGTGAAAAACAAAGTGGATGTTTTGGTTGAGAAAAAGGCTCAGTTGGATGTTTTTACAAAGATGGTTGAAATCGAAAAGGCGAAACACAAAGCTTGTGTTGAAGAAACACGTCGAATCGTGTTGGTGGGATTTCAAACCGGGTTTTCTTCGGTTTTCGATTCGTTAACGGAGTTTTCTAAGGTTTGCGTGAGGAAGTACAATGATGTTGCGCAAAACGCGACATTGGGACCTAATCTGGTTCGAGGAATTTGAGGTTGTTTGTGGAACATGTCGATTGTTGCTCGAATGTATCCTCAAACTCTGCACACGTGGAAGCCTTGTGCACGGGGTTTGCCCTTTTTATTTACATATGTCTAAATTCGATATGTTCTTTAGTGACCAAACAATATATGTCATCAATCCTACATGAAAGTGTTCTAATCTTGTTTTATTCATTTGGTGAAAAAATATGGAAGTACAAAATCGATTTAGTTTCTGGTTTGAACAAGATAACGTTTAAACCAAAAACACCCGTTGAGTCATTTTTCTTAAATCCTTCATTTAGAGCTTAACAAAGCTACTTTTCCTTTTATTCATTGTTTTAGGTTTTTATATATTTCTGTTGATTAGATTTGTTATTTTCACGTGCTTTTATAAATTGTTTACTAGTATAACAATGTGATACATGTATATCTATATTTACTGTTAGGGATAGAATTTTATGGATTATGGGTCACGGATCCTCGGTATAGCCTGGGTCAAGGATCCTCAGTTCAGTCTGTATCGAGGATCCTCAGGAAATGGTACAGGAAGGCTAAGGATCTAGGATCCTCTTTGATATTCTAAAACTAACAATTGTTTCCATCATCCTTTAGCTTGTTTTGCAGGCGTATTTCGAAGGAGACTTGTTCTAACCGAGATTCCAGGGGAATATGCTCCTTATTATTGCACGTGCAAGAGCTTCATGACCGTTATGGTGATCGTGGGTAGCAAGCACAAAATTCGAATAGTTAGTTATCTAGATATTTTCTATTTTTAAGGGGATAACAAGCTATTATTAGAATGATAGTGACACACATTGACATTCATTCGAACTCTCTGAAACTAGTTGGCGATTACACACACTAGAAATCCTTGTATCACGCTTGTTATCATCCAAAGTTGTAATCTTTATTGTTCAGTATAGTTGATAGTGATAGTTTTCACTATCCGAGGTTTTTTATGCCGGAGATCATTAATTGATCAAGGGCTTTTTCCTCGTATAAATCCTTGTGTTCATCATCATTTTCATTCAATTATTGTTCATACATTTGTTCATTCAATCAAGCATCCAACCTCACAAAAATCAGATTTGGTTACATTATCCTTGTGTGATTTTTGACCAAAACAGTTTGGCACCCACCGTGGGGCAATTGGTGCTTCATATTTGAAAAACTTGTTCATTTTGTTCATTTATGTTCATTGCCTTCAACCACATGGCTTCTTAAGGGAAAAACACTTCGAGCTCCATGCCAATGATCACCTAATCACAGGGCATTCCACCTTTGCCCCCTGTTTCTTCTGTATCTCAAAAGAATGCTAAGAATGCTGTCAAGAAGACAACCCCCGTTTTCACAAAAGCAACTACTGCTGTTTCTTCTGCTCCTACTAACAATGATCTTTATTCTTTGATTTTTCAAATGAAAGATTACATGCAACATCAAGATAGAACTAATGACAGGATCCTTCGTGAGATTGATGAAATCAAGAAATTGAAGAAATCAGCGGAGGATCACTCTCCATTGGTGCCCAGATAATTGGATTTCACTACTCCAGCAACAACCGTTCAGCATTCTAAGACATCAGGTGTCCAGTATCATGGAGGATCATCAAGTATGCAATATGGATATTCAGCTTTGACACAGGCTCAAGGATCCTACTTGCAGCCTTCATGATCCTCCTTTCAGCCTCAAGGATCCTCTTTCCAGCATCAAGGATCCTTCTATAGTTCGGGAGGATACATGAGGACGCAGTCAGCTCAAGGATCCTACCCTCATCATCAAGGATCCTCATCATAGGTTCAAGGATCCTCATGGCAAGTTCAAGGATCCATGGAGTATCCTCCAAGACCTTCAGTCCCGATGTATACTGGATCTAACATCTTTCAGGATCAAGGATCCTTAGGTAGCCAACAACCTAGAAGTTCTGAGATTCATGTAGGAGACTTCATTCCTATGCAGAGTATTGCTTCATTCGGTCCCAAGATTGCACTAGAGCTTCCACAATTTGGAGTCACCTCTGGAATCCCAACCTCAAACCAGTCAGGAGGTAACACTTTCAATACATCTTACAATATTAACCATGGTTTTGTACAGGAACCAGGGATCAACCAAGCTATGACAAGGGAGTTACAAAAACTCAAGGATATGATATCCAGTGTCCCGGGGGTGGTTAAACCCATTCCTGAGATCCCGGATGGGAGTCACAAGGTGTCTTGCTTTGCACCACTTATATGTAATGCGGAGATACCAAAGAGGTTTCAAACACCAAACATGAAGCTCTATGATGGTACAGCTGATCCAGAAGAGCATGTAGCCCAATACAGGGAGAGAATGGAGATCAACCCCATTCCAGAAAGGTTAAAGGAAGCATGTCTTTGCAAGGGTTTCGAATTCACATTAACAGGATCAGCTCTGAAATGGCTGCTAAGTCTTCCTCATTATTCAATTACTTCATTTTCTAATCTGGTTAACTTGTTCAACAGTCAATTTTCATGTAGTAGGAGGTTTGAACGGTTAACTAGTGATTTATATAGGGTAACCCAAGGTCATAATGAATCATTAAGGGATTACATAACTAAATTCAGTAGAGAATACTTAGATATTGCAATAGCTGTTGAAGCTTTTAAAATGGGTTTACTTAAGGATTCACAATTCTATGATGATCTTGTTATGACACCTTGCAGGAACCTTGATGAGCTAAGAAACAGGGCCCTTAGGTTCATCCGATTAGAGGATGACAAAAGGATCCAAGAGAGACTGTCAGGATCCTCAAAGCAAGAAAAACAAGGATCATATTTCAGGAATAACAAATCCAAGTCATACAATAAATCTGACAATCAGAATGTGCATGCTGTGGTACAAGAGGAAGATGATGAAGATTATCCTCCTATTTCTGAGTATTGTTTTGCTGTTGATAATAGTGAACTAATCCTTGCTATGCAGAATTTAGGTGATAAAGCTAGATGGCCGAGAAAGAATGACAAGCCAGCTGCTACCAAAGACAAATCGAAGTGGTGTGCTTATCATGAAGACTTTGGTCATCTCACAGATGAATGCATAGCACAAAGGAAAAAGATTGGTTACCTTTTAAGCAAAGGATACTTGAAGGAGTTATTCGGAACGAAGAAATCAAGGATCCAGGATCCTGAGAAAATTCCTGAAAGAGCTCCTGCTCCACCAGCCGATGCTCAAATTATTAATTTCATCTCCGGTGGATCTGACATATGTGGCACTTCATTTTTAGCAGCTAAGAGGCACGCAAAAGAGACAAAGATGGAGAATGAGGATAGACCTATTCGAACTTCCATCCTTACACAGGAAAAAGTCATATCCTTTGATGAGCATGTCCGTGTGGATATACAGGATTCTCATCATGATGGTCTTGTTATTACATTGTTTATCTCTAACCATTTTGTACGCATGATTCTAATCAATGGAGGAAGCTCACTGAACATTATCCAACTAGATGTCCTCAAAAGAATGAACATTCCTGAATATGATATCGTTCCAAGATCATCTGTCCTTGTGGGATTCAGTGGAGAGACCAATAATACATTGGGGGACATCAAACTTCCTATTTATATAGAGGGAGTAAATTCTGTTCAAATGTTTTGTGTCATAGATTGCTTATCTTGCTGTAATGATACATGATATGAAAGCAGTCCCCTCAACATATCATCAGTGTGTGAAGCTCCCTACTCCATGGGGTGTGGTGAAAATTGAAAGTGATCAGCAAGAAGCCAAGAATTGCTATACATCATCAATGAAGCCAGTCTCAAAGCCTAGGGAGGCATAGCAATTAAAGTGCCCTCCAAGAGATGTCCTGGAGGCAAGAGAACAAGATGTGAAGGATATTCTGCTGAACCCGGAGGATCCTGAATCCTAGATTTTTATAGGATCCGGGATCCTTGACAGTATCGAACAGGGTTTAATATCCTTCTTGAAAATAAGAAAAACTACCTTTGCTTGAAAACATGAAGACATGACATGTATTTCTAAGGATGTAATTACTCACAAACTTGGTATTGACAGGTCCTTCAAGCCAATCCATCAAAAAAGGAGGAAATTTGCACCTGAAAGGAATGCCATTATCCAATAAGAGGTAGACAAATTGCTCACGGCAGGTATGATTAGAGAAGTAAAGTATACAAGATGGTTAGCCAATGTGGTTGTTGTTCAGAAAAAGAATGGAAAGTGGAGGGTATGCATTGACTTTACTAATTTAAACAAAGAATGTCCCAAGGATCCTTTCCCTTGACCCCACATTGACTCCATGGTGGATGCTACCGCGGGTCATGAGTTGTTGACTTTTATGGATGCTTCATCTGGATTCCAACAAATTTAAATGGAACCATCTGATCAAGAGGATACTGCTTTTATGACCCCTACTGGTATCTATTGTTATATTGCTATGCCCTTTAGACTAAGAAATGCAGATGCTACATACCAAAGGCTAGTAAATATGATGTTTAAAGAACAAATTGGATACTGATGTGTGTAAAATGCAACATATAAATTACATCAAATAAGACATAAAACTAACCCTTTTTTAGTACTAATATTGGAAAAAGTGTGTTTTTGTCTTCCTTTTGAATTTACAGGGCCAAATGAGCTTAATTGAACAAAAGGAACAAATATACATCCAAATCCTACATAAATACAAAGAAAAGGAATAAACGTGGCATGCCCGACCCCTCAACAACAACTCCCAAAACAAAAACAAGAAGAAAGCTGAACATGGGGCTGTGCCCAGCTGAGCATGGGGCTGTGCCCAGCCCGACACGGGGCGTGCCCAGCCCGACACGGGGCGTGCCCAGCCCGACACGGGGCGTGCCCAGCTCAGCACGGGGCCGTGTCCAGGATGGTCAGCCCTGGCACTAAAGACAAACCTGTAGAAGCTTCTATTGCGCACCACGGGGCCGTGCCCAGCGGACACGGGGGCGTGGCGAAAGTACAGCAGGCGCATTAATTGTAATTGCAAATTACAATTAATGAAGAGAGAGAGTGTCAGACGGACACGGGGGCGTGCCCAGCGGACACGGGGGCGTGTGGAGCTAATAAAGACAAACTGTATTAATGAAGAAAGAGAAAAGGGTGGACACGGGGCCGTGTCCAGGTTTCTGTACAGGCTATAAATAGGAGTGCTTGGCTCAAGCTTAAACCATCCCTTGGCACACCACCTCTCTCACACTTCATCCACCACCCACCACCATCACAACACCATCATCCACCACCATCATCCATTGTCCATCATAGAGTGTGTGAGTCGTCTCGGGATCCAAGATTGATCGTAAGAGTTCTTGACAATCAAGGCCATGTTTGCCTAAGTCTCTTACATCACTTGGTGAAGACAAAGTGTCTAGTATAATACTTTTTATTTCTAATCTTTTGCACTTTTTATTTGGTTTTGTATTAATGACTTTAATAACTAGTTACTTATGTTGAAGGTGATCTTTCCTTATCGTTTGTCCGTGGTGTCTTGGCATTATTTTACTGTCTATATAAAATAAAGGATTTTCACCATTCATATCTCCACGGTCTATATGGAGGTATGTTGGCTACCTGGTAGGGGGTTAAGGGAACGGTTTGGTAAAGGTCTTGCCATTGTTCAGCGTTTAGAGGTCCTGCAATGGACCTGGGTCAAATTTAGTAGGACCTCCTTCAATACTTCACGGTATTGGATGGCGGGGGTCCAAACTCTTTGATCCCCTCATAAGTTAACTACTATTAATACTATAACCCGGCTATTTAGGACTGTATCCCTGCTGACTCAGACTACTTAGTCGAGGGTAACGTCACCGCCAAAAGCGGGGCCTACCACAATACTGCATTAATAACTTAATTCATTATCTTCCAATAATCCACCCCTTTAGGATTGTATCCCTGCTGACTCAAACTACTGGGGTGAGGGTAACGTCACCTTCAAAAGAGGGGCCTACTACAATAACTAAGATAATCTCTTAATTATGTGCAAAAGTGCGGAAATAATCAAAGGTTATACTAGATACGAGTCGGAACCAAGTGATTCATCTTGTCTATCTGTTTTTATTTTATTTTTATTTTCAGCATTTTAGTTAGTTTTATTTTTCTTAGTTTAAAACATTTTTCTAAACTTTTATTTTGGTTAGACGTTGAGGATAAACCGGTACTAAAAGCTCTTGTGTCCTTGGACGACCTCGGTATCTTACCAACGCTATACTACACTCAACGATGGGTGCACTTGCCCATATGTGTGTTTAGTGTTAGTGAAATATCGTGTTTTATAAATTTAAAACTTGGCTAAAATAAGTGTTAAAAAGGGCTTAAAATATACACCTAATATATACGACACTTTATCGCACTTCAAGTTTTTGGCGCCGTTGCCGGGGACACAAGGATTTTAGGAAAGCTTAAAATCGACGGCCTAATCAGTTTTTCAAAACCTTTTCAAAACGGGCCCACATTTTTCTGCATTTTAGTTTAGTTTTGCATTTACAGAAGGTTGAACACGGGCCGTGCTCGCTGAACACGGGGTCGTGCTGCATATTTTTCATAAAACACCCAGTAACAGTAGGTTGAACACGGGCCGTGCTCACTGAACACGCCCCGTGCTCAACGAAATCAGTAAATTTAATTAAAACGCCCAGATACAGATCCTGAACACGGGGCCGTGCTCACTGAACACGGGGCCGTGTCCAGCCTCTGTTTCCGTTTTTCTTTTTATTTTCTGATCTCGAGACTTAGTTGTGGTCTGCTGAGTGATTCTTATGGATCAATACTCAGGAGGTTACAACTACACCTATGAGGAGGATGATTATAGGGGTAATTATTGCACTAGTTGTCGTAACGCACGATCGGTTCAAAATAATCGCTCATATCAACCATCCAATTCATACACCTACTATGAGGAGCCCAGGTACGAGCCATCAACTTCATACACATCCTATGAAGACCAAAGGTATGAACCTCCTCCCTCATACTCATATTTTGATGAACCAAGGTATGAGCCTTCATACTCATACTTTGAGGAACCAAGATATGAGCCACCACCTTCGTATGCTTATTATGAGGAACCATGGCGTGAACAACCCACCTCATATGAGTATTATGAAGAACAAAATTACGACCCTTATCCATCATATGCTTACAATGAAGAACAATGGTGTGAACCATCTACTTCATATGGGTATTATGAGGAACAAAGGATCGAACAACCGGATTCAAGCTTAGAAAATACCGATTCTTTTTCTATAACCGAAGTGACCGATAGGATATTAGAACACATTAGAGTTATCGATCGATGTATAAAAGAAGCTCGCGCAAGGGAAGAGGAGTCCCGCGCAAGAGAAGAATTAAAAAGGGAAGAGATAACTGAAAATGTAAAAATGGAAGAACAAATAAGTGAAAAACCGACACATGAGTTAAACAACGAAAAAGGTGAGTCCGACAACGTTAAAATTCAAGAAGAGTCTAATTTTGAAGAAATTAATCTCTTGTCACCTTCTTTCGAAAACCATTTTTTAGTACCCACTCATGCTAAGTTTTTAAAAGAGTTAAACACTAACACTAAAATTGACGAAACAGTAAGTGTTAAGTTAACTGATGATCAAACCTCACTAATAAAAGAAGACCCATTTGAAATTAACATTACACCGGTTCCATGTTTCTTTCAAAATTCGTTTATTAGTAATGTCACAATTGATAAAGATCTTTGTGTTAACATAATGCCTAACTACATTTTCGAAAAATTAAGTATTAGTGATTTTTCTCCACTTCAAATACCCATTTTTCTATCCAATCGGAAAGTAATAAAATCAATCGGTATAGTTGAGGATGTATTGGTTCAAACAAATCAAATGGTAATCCCGACCGATTTTGTCATCCTAGATGACGCTCCTCTAGTGTGGGGACGACCATTTGTAAAAACTCACGAAGCTTTGAAAAACCGGAAGTTCAACAATCTACCTCTTCAATTAGGGGCATTTAAAAAGAGTGTCGATCTTGAGCGATCAATGAAATATCCATTCGGCAATGACGACCCCCTAATTGAAGATGAGCCAGAACCACCTGATAAGATGGGTCTAGCCAAGGACCCTTATAAACGTGGCGCACCACGGAGGCATTCCGCGGAACTATCTTTAGTTTTAGATTAGTTTAACTTTTATATTTTCTAGTTTAGTTTTTTTTTCAGGAATAAAACAAACTCGGGATGGTGAAGGATGATAAGGGAAGCTTGAACCAACACCCCATGCACAAAAACAGAGCCTCCCGACAATTTTTCTTCATTACAGCAAGTTCAGCACGGGGCCGTGCTCACCCCAACACGCCCCGTGCCCAAGGTTCTGCAGAAAATGCCCAGTTCAGGTACCTGGACACGGGGCCGTGCTCACTGGACACGCCCCCGTGCCCAGCCTTCTGTTTACTTTTGGTACTGGCAGTCTGGACACTGGGCCGTGCTCAGCCAACACCACCCCGTGTTCAGCTACCCAGTACCATAAAATCTTGTTTTTAACCCATTTTTACACATTTAATCAGCCTAAAAACTTATTTTTGGGACACATTGAGGACAATGTGTAATTTAAGTGTGGGGGGGATGCTAAAACCTTGAATCTTGCAAGTCCTAATAACAAGCCTTACACAAAACTCTATTGGAACCGCTAATCACCCCAAATTTTTTCAAAAATTTTCAATTTTTTTTACTTGTCTAGGTTTAATTTGGGAATTTCAAAATTCTAAAAAGGTTATATTTTTACAAATTTACAACCGATAGCGTCGTGATAAAAAGAACCAACATAAGAAAATTATGAAAAGGCATGACAAGCTTAGTTAAAATTTAATTATATATACTTGATCACATAAAAACCCATTCCCACAAAAGTGAGCTTTGAGCCTTTATTGAGCATACAATTACACATCATTAAACTAAATGCTCATTTTTCGTTTCTTGTGTGAATAGCCGCTTGGTTCTTACGACTCAAGAACTTGCCATGACGATACATTCCCGGTCCTTACCAACTTAAACCCGAGTAAGTAAATGATGGAGGCATTAGGACTAACCCTTTTTATTTCTACACCATTATTTTTCTTTTTTTTACCACCTACCCAAAATCCCCTTAGTTAGCCCCTTTGAGCCTAAACCTTTTCATTTCATAACCCAAACCAAACACCCTTTTTACCCACCAAAACCTTTTTCATTTTTAACCCTTTATTTTAGTAACAAGTTCGGTTTTTCGTATGACTATTCAAAAAAAAAAAAAAAAAAAAAAAAAAAAAAAAAAAGAAGAGAGAAAAAGTTGATTATGAAGCAAAAGCAAATAAACAAACAAGTTTATCAACAATGACTTTGTTTGAAAAATAGCTTCATAAAAAAAAAAAAAAAAAAAAAAAAGGTCTTACGAAAACCGACGCTTGTTACGCTTTTCGCCCTTTTTCTACTAACCACCAACCCAACCACCTACCTTTAACCCAAGCCTAACCCTTCACCCAAAAGTCCTCTTGATATTTACAAAGGTGTATAGTTAAAAAGGAGGAGGATTGATTGCTTGGCAAGCCTATGGTAGGAGTAAGTTCCATGCCGCTCTCGAGTGATTCACTAAAAATACACCTTCGGCCAAGTGTGAGTGATTTCTCCCGTGAGGTATGTGAACTTGTATATAAATGGAATTTTACAAAGGCATGTTATGCCCTAATAAGTAATTTATCTTATGAAAAGTTTTAAATAAATCATGACGAATAGGATTGTAAATACATAAAAATAAAGCCTAATAAAGAATCTTGGATTCCCGGCACTCTATGACAAGCCCAAAAACCTTCTCTTCTACCAATTCCATTTGGGAGTGTAAAGCCACATTATAAAGAGTTTTGCTTGAGGACAAGCAAAGATTCAAGTGTGGGGGTATTTGATGTGTGTAAAATGCAACATATAAATTACATCAAATAAGGCATAAAACTAACCCTTTTTTAGTACTAATATTGGAAAAAGTGTGTTTTTGTCTTCCTTTTGAATTTACAGGGCCAAATGAGCTTAATTGAACAAAAGGAACAAATATACATCCAAATCCTACATAAATACAAAGAAAAGGAATAAACGTGGCATGCCCGACCCCTCAACAACAACTCCCAAAACAAAAACAAGAAGAAAGCTGAACATGGGGCTGTGCCCAGCTGAGCATGGGGCTGTGCCCAGCCCGACACGGGGCGTGCCCAGCCCGACACGGGGCGTGCCCAGCTCAGCACGGGGCCGTGTCCAGGATGGTCAGCCCTGGCACTAAAGACAAACCTGTAGAAGCTTCTATTGCCCACCACGGGGCCGTGCCCAGCGGACACGGGGGCGTGGCGAAAGTACAGCAGGCGCATTAATTGTAATTGCGAATTACAATTAATGAAGAGAGAGAGTGTCAGACGGACACGGGGGCGTGCCCAGCGGACACGGGGGCGTGTGGAGCTAATAAAGACAAACTGTATTAATGAAGAAAGAGAAAAGGGTGGACACGGGGCCGTGTCCAGCGGACACGGGGCCGTGTCCAGGCTTCTGTACAGGCTATAAATAGGAGTGCTTGGCTCAAGCTTAAACCATCCCTTGGCACACCACCTCTCTCACACTTCATCCACCACCCACCACCATCACAACACCATCATCCATTGTCCATCATAGAGTGTGTGAGTCGTCTCGGGATCCAAGATTGATCGTAAGAGTTCTTGACAATCAAGGCCATGTTTGCCTAAGTCTCTTACATCACTTGGTGAAGACAAAGTGTCTAGTATAATACTTTTTATTTCTAATCTTTTGCACTTTTTATTTGGTTTTGTATTAATGACTTTAATAACTAGTTACTTATGTTGAAGGTGATCTTTCCTTATCGTTTGTCCGTGGTGTCTTGGCATTATTTTACTGTCTATATAAAATAAAGGATTTTCACCATTCATATCTCCACGGTCTATATGGAGGTATGTTGGCTACCTGGTAGGGGGTTAAGGGAACGGTTTGGTAAAGGTCTTGCCATTGTTCAGCGTTTAGAGGTCCTGCAATGGACCTGGGTCAAATTTAGTAGGACCTCCTTCAATACTTCACGGTATTGGATGGCGGGGGTCCAAACTCTTTGATCCCCTCATAAGTTAACTACTATTAATACTATAACCCGGCTATTTAGGACTGTATCCCTGCTGACTCAGACTACTTAGTCGAGGGTAACGTCACCGCCAAAAGCGGGGCCTACCACAATACTGCATTAATAACTTAATTCATTATCTTCCAATAATCCACCCCTTTAGGATTGTATCCCTGCTGACTCAAACTACTGGGGTGAGGGTAACGTCACCTTCAAAAGAGGGGCCTACTACAATAACTAAGATAATCTCTTAATTATGTGCAAAAGTGCGGAAATAATCAAAGGTTATACTAGATACGAGTCGGAACCAAGTGATTCATCTTGTCTATCTGTTTTTATTTTATTTTTATTTTCAGCATTTTAGTTAGTTTTATTTTTCTTAGTTTAAAACATTTTTCTAAACTTTTATTTTGGTTAGACGTTGAGGATAAACCGGTACTAAAAGCTCTTGTGTCCTTGGACGACCTCGGTATCTTACCAACGCTATACTACACTCAACGATGGGTGCACTTGCCCATATGTGTGTTTAGTGTTAGTGAAATATCGTGTTTTATAAATTTAAAACTTGGCTAAAATAAGTGTTAAAAAGGGCTTAAAATATACACCTAATATATACGACACTTTATCGCACTTCAGATACACAATGGAAGTCTATATAGATGACATGGTGGTTAAGTCCAAAAGAGCTGAGCATCACCTTAAAGATTTGGAAGAAGCATTTGATATCCTTGATAGATACAACATGAAATTGAATCCTTCCAAATGCCACTTTTGTAACACCCCGAAAATATAAAACTTTATATTGGAACTATAAAGTATAAATAGACAAGAATTTACTAACTAGAATTTTAACCTAGTTAGTTAGTTTACTAGAAATAGCCTATAATAGGGTTTAGAGCTACTTAAAGATATGATGAACAAAGTTGAGGGGCCTAAATTGTTAAACTTGAAACTAAATTTGATTTAGTAAATAAAAATAAACCAAACACCCCTTTTACAAGGGGCTGGTCGATCAAGAAAGAACAGGGGGGCGACACCCCACCTTCAAAACCTAAAAAATTCACTAAATCAGTAAATTGAAGGCTCAATCCAGGTCGAAATCGAAATTAGAGCTTAGAATTTTGATCCTCATCGCAAGAGGATTCTAAGGTATGTGAAATTTGATGAAATCTATCAACTTGAAATTCTCATGATTTTGAAAATCTGAAATTAGATGCTTGCATGTGTACTATTTGGTTAGATTAAAGTTGATTAGGTGTTTAGAAGTAAAACCTAGCTAACTATTTGAGAAATCATGACCAAATTCAGAAAGTTCCATGAACACCTTGTAAGGTGGGTTGTGGGTTTTACATGATGATGATGAACACTAGGGTTTAGGATGATTATTCTAGTGTAATTTGATTGTTGAAAGTGATTTCAGAAAGATATGATGCTTAAAACACTATAGGAGGGCTTTATTGTTGTCAAGTTAGCTAATTAGCAAGTTAAGAAGTTGATTACTAAAGGTATAAAAAATTCTGCATATGAAGTGTTTGTTGAAATGCCTCAAAGAAGACTTGAAAATTAGAATTTTGTAGTTAAAACGCCTAATCGTGATGTTTTAACTATTATGTGAAATATGGTTTACAAAGAGTTCTAAACAAGATAACATTGAACTCTATAGGACAAGATACCGGAACGTCGAGTGGACAAGCCGGTGGTGACTCACGGTTGAAGGGCGTGCGCTAAGGTATGTAACTTGTTCCGTTACATTTATTATATCGGATGATTTAAATATGTAATTGAATTTTGTAATAGAGTTGTTTTGAATTAAGCCTTGAAGTCGTTATATTGATTGATTTATTAAATTCAGTTGGTACGCGTTGGTAGTCGTCATATAGGAGGATTTCCTTAGACGAGCCAAACGGGTCAATTAATCAAGTGAAACATGATATATATATACTCCGGAATATGATGGACAGTGTTATGTTATTAGTTAATATTTATCACATTATTAGAAATACCAGAATTTGGATGTTATGGGTTGATAGAAAAGCAAATTACAAGAATTGGTTGAATGAGATGAACCAAACAAAACAAAACATTGATTTCCAGGTCTTACCGTAAATTACGGTAATACCGTAATTTACGGTAAAGGTAAGTCTTGTTACGGTGTATACCTCCTGGTTTACGGTGACCAGAAGTCTTCAAGTCTCACCGTAAATTACGGTGATACCGTAATTTACGGTGGATCCAGAATAGTTGTTTGTTTTTATTATTTCAAATGTGATGTACAACTTCGTGATTATTTTATACAATAACGTCAAAACTAATGCTTTTAATGGTTTTGATCATAGGTAATTGGACAAGTCTTACGGGTGGCGATCAAGCGATTAATGAATAACCGAACACTACATTTCCAAGCTTCCGCTACGTTTTGAATCTTTAAAACTTTTGTGTATGGAATGTAAACATCTTTTGAACATTTTTTTTAATGTTTCAACTTAGTTATTAGTTGACTAACCTTGATGTAAGTTATGAACTTTAATATGCAAGTCAGGTTTTGTGAACAATATTTTACTAGAAATGTTATAAACTATTATAAACATCAAGGATATAATTTAGGGTGTTACAACTTTGGTGTAAAAGCTAGTAAATTCTTAGGTTACATGGTGACAAAGAGGGGAATAGAGGCAAGTCTAGAACAAATCAAGGCCATTGTGAACATCAAGTCTCTTGCCAATGCTAAGGATGTGCAAAGGTTGACAGGAATAATCGCAGCCTTGAACAGATTCATCTCAAAGTCATCAGAGAAATGTAAAGAATTCTATGGCATCCTGAGAAAGAATAAGAAGTTTGAGTGGACTGAGAAGCATGAAAATGCCCTCAAGGCCCTCAAGGATTACTTATCCTCAGCTCCAGCTTTAATGAAACCAGAAAATGGGGAAACATCATCCTTATACTTAGCTGTTGCTACTAAGGCAGTAAGTGCGGTCCTTATCAAGGATCATGATGGTTCTCAACATCCGGTATACTATGTAAGTAAAAGTCTACTTGATGCTGAGTCCATGTATTCTCATTTAGAGAAACTCATTCTTGCTTTAATCATGACATCTACTAAATTACGGCATTATTTTGAAACTCATCCTATTACTGTGAAAACTAACTTTCCTATCAAGAATGTACTCAGAAAACCTGAAATGTCAGGAAGGATGGCAAAATGGGCAGTCAAGCTTAGTGCATATGACATTAAATATGAACTAAGAACTGCCATTAAATCCCAAGCCTTAGCTGACTTTGTGGCTGATTTCAGTAGTGATCTACAAAGGGAAGCTGAATTGGAAGTTCAACAACTTGAAGAGACTAAGGATCCTTGGATACTCTTCACAGATGGAGCTTCAAATGTCAAGGGAACTGTACTAGGCATGCTACTAAAATCGCCACAGGGGGACATTATACCCCAATCAATTGCTTGTGAGTTCCAAACCACTAATAATGAGGCTGGATATGAAGCCTTAATAGCAGGTTTGCAAATTGCCAAGCATATGAGGACCATGTATCTTGAGGTACATGTAGATTCCTTATTAATTACTAACCATTATAATGGTTCTTATGCTGTCAAAGGTGAAAGGCTAATCAAATATCTTGAGATAGTCAAGAAATTGGCAGACTCTTTTGCTTCTTTTAGTTTGACACAGGTACCCATGGAAGAAAATGCAGAAGCTGATTGTTAGGGGAGGATTTTCTAACAATTAGTGATCCTTATTCGTTATCCTAATTAATGATCCTTACTTCTGTGACAGATAGTGATCCTCAGAAGAGCTTCAGGATCAGGATCATGGATCACTTTAAGGATCCTCGTACTGACGATTGTTTACTTGTGTTTTCTATTATTTTGCAGGAAGTTCAACTTGGACCTAGTCTTGGCGACATTCCTGGAGAATATTCCTTGACTATCCCGCACGTGCTTGGCCAAAAAATGGACGTTGTGGAGAACGTGGGAGCTTGGCACAAAAGTCGGATAGTTAGTTGTAGTAGTTAATTTCTATTTTAAAAGGGGTAACGAGCTAGTAGAAAAACACTTAGTCACTTTTCAGCTACACACACTCATATACTCGCACACTTGAAGCTCTCGACGAACATACATTTATTTTCACTCACATTTACACATTTCACGATAGTGATCCTTGTACCTAGCTCGTTACTATCCGAAGTTGTAAACATTTATTCATTTATTTGAGCTTGGTGATCGGTAGTTTCCATCACCCGGGGTTTTTTGTGCCGGAGATCAACTCTTGATCAAGGGCTTTTTCCCCGTATACATCCTTGTGTCATATTTGCAATTTACATTGAAGTGATCCTTGATATTGTTCTACATTATTAGCATCATACCCCATAACAAAGAGTTTGGTTGCAATATCCTCATCAGATTTTTTGACCAAAACAGTTTGGCGTCCACCGTGGGGTAATTGGTGCTTCGTCCTTAGAAAAATTCGCATTTCTGTGCTCATTTCAGTTCACTACAACCAAGCAAATGGCTTCCTCAGCGAAGAATGCTTCAAATTTGATGCCCTCATTCACCTCTTCACAAGGCGTTCCCCCTTTGCCTCCACCACCTTCTGGATCCCAGAAGAATGCTGAGAATGCTGCGAAGAAACCAACTCCCATTTTCTCAAAACCTCCAACTTCTTCTGCTTCTTACACTCCCACTACTAGTGACATGTTTACTTTGATTTTGCAGATGAAGGATCAGATACGGCAACAGGATAAGACCAATGAGAGGATTCTCAAAGAAATCGGAGATCTCAAGAAACAAAAGACAATGGCAGAGGATCATTCCCCACTGGTGCCAAAATCCTTGAATTTCGATACTCCAGTGATTACTTCTCAGCCATCAGTGGTTCCAGACGTTCAATATGTGGGTGGACCAAAAGGAGTGCACTACGGAACAACAACAATGACCCAGGCATCGGGTTCATATTTCCAGCCAGCGGGATCCTATCCTCAGCATATGGGATCCCTCACGAATTCAGGAGGATATTCAGGAATGCAGCAGATTCAAGGATCCTCCTTCGTTCCAGGATCATCCCAGGTTCAAGGATCCTCCTTTGTTCCAGGATCATCCCAGGTTCAAGGATCCTCCTTTGTTCCAGGATCATCCCAGGTTCAAGGATCCTCCTTCGTTCCAGGATCATCCCAGGTTCAAGGATCCTCCTTTGTTCCAGGATCATCCCAGGTTCAAGGATCATCCTTTGTTCCAGGATCATCCCAAGTTCAAGGATCCTCCTTCGTTCCAGGATCGTCTCAATTTCAGGGATCCTTCCAGATGCCAGGATCCTTGAGGAGTTTGCAAACAGGAAGTTCAGATGTCCATCAGGGAGATTTTATTCCAATGCAGACCAATGCTTCTACTGGTCCCTCGATCATTCCAGAGCCTCAACAATATGGATTAACATCCAATCTTCCTAATCTGAATCCAATGGGAGGTAACACTTTTAATAATTCTTATACTACTAACCATGGTCTTATGCAGGATCCAGGTATCAATCATGCCATGGCCAGAGAATTGCAAAAGTTAAAGGATATGATATCAAGTGTTCCAGGAGTGGTCAAACCTATCCCAGAGATTGCAGATGGGAGCCACAAGATATCTCGTTTTGCACCACCAATCTGTGATGCTGAGATACCTAAGAGGTTCCATGTGCCAACAATGAAGCTGTATGATGGTTCGACAGATCCTGAGGAACACATAGCACAATACAGGGAGAGGATGGAGATCAATCCAATTCCAGAAAGGTTAAAGGAAGCATGCCTGTGCAAGGGATTCAGATCCACTCTTACTGGATCAGCTCTCAAATGGCTGCTAAGTCTTCCTCCCTATTCTATTACCTCATTTGCTAACCTAGTTAACTTGTTTAATAATCAATTTTCTTGTAGTAGAAAATTTGAACGATTAACTAGTGATCTATATAGGATAACCCAGAGTCATAATGAATCATTAAGGGATTACATTACCAAATTCAGTAAAGAATCCTTAGACATTCCCAACTTAGATATAGCTACGGCTGTTGAGGCCTTCAAAATGGGATTGCTTAGGGATTCGTCGTTTTATGATGATCTTGTTATGACACCATGCAGGAACTTAGATGAGGTAAGAACACGAGCACTTAGGTTCATTCGGCTAGAGGACGATAAGAGGATCCAGGAGAGGTTAGCAGGATCCTCAAAGCAGGATAAGCAAGGATCCTCATTCAGGAACAACAAGTTCAGATCCTATAACAGATCTGATAACCAGAACGTGCATTCTGTTGATCAAGAAGAGGATGATGAGGATTATCCTCCAATTTCTGAATATTGTTTTTGTGTTGATAACAACGAACTAATCCTTGCGATGCAGAACCTAGGTGATAAAGCTAGATGGCCGAGAAAAAATGATAGGCCAGCTGCAACTAAGGATAAATCTAAGTGGTGTGCATACCATGAAGATTTTGGGCATCTCACAGAAGAATGCATTGCACTAAGAAAGGAAATTGGATACTTGTTGAGCAAAGGGCATCTAAAGGAATTGCTGTGAAGAAAAAAGTCAAAGACTCAGGATCCTGAAAGGATCCCTGAGAAGGCTCCAGCCCCTCCAGCAGATGCACAAGTGATAAACTTCATTTCTGGAGGATCAGACATTTGTGGCACATCCTTCTCAGCTGCTAAAAGGCATGCAAAGGAAACTAAAATGGATAATGGAGAAAGACCAGTTCGAACATCAAGTGTCTCCGAAAGAAAAGTCATAACTTTTGATGAGGATGATCGTGTTGATATCCAGGATCCTCATCACGATGATTTAGTTATTACTCTTTTCATTTCTAACCATTTTGTTCGCAGGATCCTTATAGACGGAGGGAGTTCAGTGAACATTATCCAGCTTGATGTTCTAAAGAAGATGGGTATCCCTGAATCAGATATCATACCAAGATCCTCCGTGCTCGTGGGATTTAGTGGCGAAACCAAGAATACCCTGGGGGACATTAAACTCCCAATATACATTGAAGGCCTACACTCTTATAAAAAATTTTGTGTTATTGACTGTTTATCTTGTTGTAATGTTATCCTTGGCAGGCCTTGGATACACGATATGAAAGCAGTCCCATCTACCTACCATCAATGTGTGAAGCTCCCTAGTCCTTGGGGAATAGTAAAGATTGATAGTGATCAGCAGGAGGCTAAGAATTGCTACACTTCATCGATGAAACCAGCCTCGAAGTCAAGGGAGCAATAGCAATCAAGGTATCCTCCAAGGGATGTCTTGGAGGCAAGAGAGCAGGATGTGGTAGAAATCCTCATGGACCTCGATGATCCTGAATCCAAAATCTATATCGGATCAGGGATCCTTGGCGAAATGAAAGAAGACCTCGTATCCTTCCTCAAAAGGAGAAAGACTACCTTTGCATGGAAACACGAAGACATGACTGGTATATCCAAAGATGTAATCACTCACAAACTCGGGATTGACAGATCCTTCAAACCAATCCATCAAAGGAGAAGGAAGTTTGCACCGGAAAGGAATGCCATTATCCAGGAAGAGGTAGAGAAATTGCTCCGAGCAGGTATGATTAGAGAGGTCAAGTATCCAAGATGGTTGGCCAATGTGGTTGTTGTTCAAAAGAAAAACGGAAAGTGGAGGGTATGTGTCGATTTTACCGATTTAAATAAGGCATGTCCCAAGGATCCTTTCCCATTACCCCACATTGACTCCATGGTGGATGCAACTGCGGGTCTTGAACTGTTAACTTTTATGGATGCTTCATCTGGATTCCAACAAATCCAAATGGAACCATCCGACCAAGAGGATACAGCCTTCATGACTCCAACTGGTATATACTGCTATATTGCTATGCCGTTCGGATTAAGAAATGCAGGTGCAACATATCAAAGGCTGGTGAATATGATGTTCAAGGATCAGATTGGATAAACTATGGAGGTTTACATAGATGATATGGTGGTGAAATCCTTAAAAGTTGAGGATCACCTAAGAGACTTGGAGGAAGCATTCGATATCCTTGACAAATATAACATGAAACTTAATCCTTCAAAATGTCACTTTGGTGTTAAAGCAGGTAAATTCTTAGGATATATGGTGACAAAGAGAGGCATTGAAGCTAGCCCAGAACAAATCAAAGCAATAGTGAACATCAAATCTCCGGCCAATGCTAAGGATGTTCAAAGGCTAACAGGCAGGATAGCAGCTTTAAACAGATTTATATCCAAATCCTCAGAGAAGTGCAAAGAATTCTATGATATCCTAAGGAAGAACAAGAAATTTGAGTGGACTGAGAAGCATGAAAATGCTTTAAGAGCCCTCAAAGATTACCTATCCTCCACCCCAGCCTTGATGAAGCCAGAAAAAGGCGATGTGCTATCCTTGTATCTTGCAGTATCCTCAAAAGCAGTAAGTGCGGTCCTTGTTAAGGATCATGAAGGTACACAACATCCTGTCTATTATGTAAGTAAAAGTTTACTTGATGCCGAATCCAGGTATTCACACCTTGAAAAGCTTATTCTTGCATTAATTATGGCATCTACTAAGTTAAGACATTATTTTGAAACTCATGTTATCATTGTTAAAACTAATTTTCCAATTAAGAATGTCCTCAGGAAACTAGAGATGTCAGGAAGGATGGCTAAGTGGGCAGTGAAGCTAAGTGCATATGATATAAGATATGAGCTTAGGACAGCCATCAAATCCCAAGCATTAGCTGACTTTGTGGCTGATTTCAGTAGTGATTTACAAGAAGAAGCTGAGTTAGAAGTCCAGCAGCTAGAGGAGACCAAGGATCCTTGGATACTCTATACTGATGGATCCTCGAATGTCAAAGGCACAGGGCTTGGAATACTACTAAAATCGCCACAGGGGGACATAATACCCCACTCTATAGCTTGTGAGTTCCAAACCACTAACAATGAGGCTGAATATGAAGCCTTAATTGCTGGTTTGCAAATTGCAAAACATATGGGGATCAGGTATCTTGAGGTACATGTAGATTCATTGTTAATCACAAACCAATTTAATGGATCCTACGCTGTTAAAGGTGGAAAGCTAACCAAATATTTAGAGATAGTCAAAAGTTTGGCACTCTCTTTTGTTTCCTTTAGTTTGACGCAGGTACCAAGGGAAGAAAATACAGAGGCTGATGCATTGGCTAACTTAGGATCATCCTTGAAGATCCCGGAGGATATCAAGATCCCTATTATCCATATCCTAACCCCGGCTATTGAGGATCATGTGGCTATGGAGATAGGAAATGATTCTGCAATGATCCCTAGTGAGGATACTCAATCCCATTCAGGATCAGGATCATGGATCTCACCAATTATGAGATACTTACAACATGGAGAGATTCCTATAGGAGAAAACCCTAGGGCTTTCAAATCTAAGGTATCTCAATTCACAATTTTAAATAATATGTTGTATAGACGATCTCTTGCAGGACCATACTTGAGATGCATTGAGGATCCTGAAATCCAAGAAGTTTTAAAAGACTTCCATGAAGGAGATTGTGGAAACCACACTGGGGGCAGGGCATTATTCTCAAGGATCCTGAGGACAGGATACTACCGGCCAACCATGAAGAGAGATGCTGTGGAGTATGCTAAAAGATGTGATTCTTGTCAGAGACACAGCAATATCCTTCATCAACCAGCTGAATTATTGCATCCTATATCCTCCTCTTGGCCATTTATGAGATGGGGGATGGATATAGTTGGTAAACTCCCTAGGGCACCTGGTGGAAAAGTATTCATGCTTGCTATGACTGATTACTTCTCCAAGTGGATAGAGGCTGAAGCTTTTGCCCAAGTCAGAGAAAAGGAAGTTATATCCTTCATTAAAAGAAATATTATAACTAGATTTGGAATTCCTTCTGAGATTATATGTGATAACGGTTCCCAATTTATTGGGGGCAGAACCACTAACTTTTGTGACAGCTGGGGGATTAAGATGATAACATCAACACCAGTCCACCCACAAGCTAATGGTCAGGCAGAATCATCCAACAAGATCATTATCAACAATTTGAAGAAGAAGCTTGGATCCAAGAAAGGGAAATGGGCAGAAGAACTACCCTATGTGCTTTGGGCTGATAGGACAACCCCTAAGAATGCTACTGGTCAAACGCCATTCTCTTTGGTATTTGGGGCAGAATCAGTGATCCCAACAGAAATGGTGGTTCCAACTGCAAGAACAAGTACCCGTGATCCTGAGGAGAATGATGAGAACTTGGCTCAAGACCTGGATACTATTGAAGAAATCAGGGATATGGCTAGGATAAGGATGGCCAGTTATCAGCAAAGAATGGCTGGTGCTTACAACAAAAATGTCAGGATCAGGAGGTTTCAAGTTGGAGATATGGTATTAAGGAAAGCATTTCAGAATACCACCAATCCTGCCGACGGAAAATTGGCTCCAAAATGGGAAGGCCCTTATTTGATTGAAGCTGAAGCAGGAAAGGGGGCATATAGATTGCTAACCATGGAAGGTGATTTGCTACCAAGAGCTTGGAATGCTGTCCACTTGAAGAAATATTTCATGTGAGCAGGATCCTCATGGCATAGATGATCCTCACGATAGGGATATCCTTAAAGGATCCTCAAAGTATCGGTGATCCTTACTTAGGTAATATCCTAAACTTGAACTATTTCATTTCTTTATTTTCTCATATAAGGATAAGGATCATGTATCCTTTATCCATCTCTTACGTGAGTTTAAGTTTTGAAAGTTCAGGTATCCTTAGCATAACATTGGTTATCCGCTGAAGCAATCCGTTCCTTGGGTTTAACCCCAGTTATTTGGGCTTGACCCCAGTTCCGCCTGTAGCGCATGATGATCCTGGTATAGTTCAAGTCAATGGGACCAGTACTCGTTTTAGGGGCTGATAATTCCATTGTACTGGCTATGCCTAGGATCCTACGTATAATGGTAGACGTACCATACATCCGTTCCTAAGGTTTCTAACGTTTTCACGTTAGCTAAGGTTTTGGCATTTTCATGTCACTAAGTTTGGATAGTCGCCAGTTAGGGCCATACTCCAGTTTACATACGATCCTTGGGCTTGTCCCCAGTTATCCTTGGGCTTGTCCCCAGTTATCCTTGGGCTTGTCCCCAGTTGCTAACTCTTTTCTTATGTTGGCTTAGTCCCAAGTTATGATCTATTTCAGGTCCTTGAAGATAAGCAACTAGGGATCCTTGATCCTTACTTCTTTCTAAGGTTTATCTTACAGTTATCCTTATTATGGTTAGGATCCTAACTTGGACCCTCAGGTATGATCCTTAACTATTTTTAATTCTATTCATTATTTATTTGAATAGCCCTTAAAGTTTGACAACTAGACTTGTGATCCTTAAAACATATTGCTTTTTAAGATTCTTTAACTAAAGGATATCTGATCATGGATCATATCCTAAATATTTTCAATCTGACTTATTCAAAATTATTTGTTCAATGAATATGCATCAAAACAAAGGAAAATCAAAGAAACACAAGGATAACAACACAAGATAAGCGACAAAAGGTTAAGATTTTATTTATTAACAAAAGACTAACCCTTTAAAGGTTGTCAAAATTACCTACCCGAGCATCTACCAGCAAAACGTGGCCCGTCCGCTGGGGTAGGTAAAGGGTGTCCATGATAATAAGTTCGAAAGTAGTGCAGGAATATAAAGGCGGCAGGATCACAATGGCTTCATCCCCAAAACAGAGGATCCCTCCACCAATTGCAATCCTGCCTATTGTCCAAAGGATCATACATGATCCTTAATCCTAAAACCTATTGTTTAAGTACAACCCATCATCGTTCAACAAAAAACACCATAACCAAAACAAACTATCAAACTTAAAAAATGGGCTCCGGCTACGTCTAGAAATGTCCTTCATCGCCCATTCATGCAGCCTATGCCTTCGCTGCATCCTCTTCCCCTCCAGCTGCGGTATCCTTGATCAGATCCTTTCCACTGCCACTTGCCTCAATAGCCAAGACCTCAGTAGCCTCCTCCTCATCATCCTCAAGATCAGCCAACCTTGCCTTCCAGCCTTCAACATCCCAGCTGCTTTTGTCAAAATTAGGATCTTGAGCTTCCTGGGCCATCTTCAATTTTGTCTGATACATCGTGATGGCAGCAGAGACCTTAGCATTTTCTATGAGATCATGCTTCTCATAGTCAAGGTCAATCAGAAGCTTAGCTGTCTTGGTCTTGGCATCTTTGAGTTCCTTCTGAAGATCAGCAATGGCAAGGTCCTTAAGCACGGCAACCTGTTGGAGGTCAGCAATCTTCTTGTCCTGCTCCTCAACATTCCCCACGTAATCTTCAATCTCAGCAAATTTCTGCAAAGAAAAGGATAAAGCAGTTCAAGATCAGGTGATCCTCATACGAGTAGGATACCTAGGCAGAATTAAGGATCCTTACATCATTGAAGTATTCAAGGAACTGGTGGCGGATCAGTGGTAGGCCTTGAAGGTCCTCAGTGTCAGAAGCCTTCCTCTTCTTGCCACCCTTTCCTTTAGTGGGTGCTTTGGGAATGGAGATGCTAGGACTGGTAGTGGACCTCTTCTTTCTGGATCGAACAAGATCAAGATCAGCTGTGTTGAATTGGGATACAGGCTTGACAGATTTTCCAGCGCCTACACATTCAACGCAAGATGAGTATCCTTATCCTATTTCAATTTATTTATTTATTTTAATATTCAAACTATGTAAAAGGCATGATACTTACTTGACATGGTAATGGAACCTGAGGATACTTCTTGTGAGTCTTGGGTGTCTATCTTGAATGTCCTTGTTTCAGGATCAAGCTTCCAAAATGCAGCAAGCCTATCCTTGGTTTCAGGTGATGTGATGATGTGTGAGACGGAAATAGCTGCATAACACAAGACGAAAAGGGGGTCAGTAATCCTTATACAAAAACAAGACTACTTGGTGATCCTTCTCAGGATCCTCCGGCCTACCATGGGTGGACCATGTTCTTGGTAGATCCCTTCCGTTTGGAATGGTATCCCTCCTGACAAAGAAGAAGCGACGTTTCCAATTGGTGTCATTCTTAGTGACTTTGAGAAGAGGGTGTTCTCCACCGGGTTTTCGTTTGAACAAATATCGATGGGATCCAAAGGTGGTAAGATCATACAATTGTGTCAGCTTTGACATGCCTAGATCAATGCCCTCCTGCTCGATGATCCTCTCCAGGGTATACAAAACCCTCCAAATCATCGGCATGGCTTGGATGTAAGAGATGCCGGTAAGGGAAAAGAAGGATTGTGTAAATTCTGGGAAAGGATAGGTGTATCCTATGGCAAATGGAGTAACGGGAAAGGCAACCCATGTTTCTGAAACATAGTCGCTCAGGTTAGTGGGATCGAAGGGTTTGAAAAAGGCATTCGCCGGAAAATAGTGACGGATTTTATCTACTTATGCGTCGTTAAAGCAACACCTCTCATTCGCTGAGTCTTTGATGATCTTTTGACTCTTCAAAGGGCTATCCTTCTTGTGATCCTGGCCCGGTGAGCTTCGGAGCATCATTCTCAAAGTGATGGTGATAAAGAAAGAAAAACAGAGTAAGAGAGGGAGAAAGAGGAGAAAGAGATACCTGATTGATCTTCGACTGAGAATATAAAGGGAGTTTCTTTCGGATTTAAATGCATTTGATCCTATCTCTATCTCCTATTTATAACCATGATCGTGCAGGGTTGTCACTTCTGTGACGTCATGGTTGCAACGGCTAGTTCGATATCAACGGCTATATATCCGTTAGTTAGTTGCGGATAAGATCAAGAAAACATAACTCGCTCATTTTACATATCACTCCTTATATTTTGGGGGCAATTGTTAGGGGAGGATTTTCTAACAATTAGTGATCCTTATTCGTTATCCTAATTAATGATCCTTACTTCTGTGACAGATAGTGATCCTCAGAAGAGCTTCAGGATCAGGATCATGGATCACTTTAAGGATCCTCGTACTGACGATTGTTTACTTGTGTTTTCTATTATTTTGCAGGAAGTTCAACTTGGACCTAGTCTTGGCGACATTCCTGGAGAATATTCCTTGACTATCCCGCACGTGCTTGGCCAAAAAATGGACGTTGTGGAGAACGTGGGAGCTTGGCACAAAATTCGGATAGTTAGTTGTAGTAGTTAATTTCTATTTTAAAAGGGGTAACGAGCTAGTAGAAAAACACTTAGTCACTTTTCAGCTACACACACTGATATACTCGCACACTTGAAGCTCTCGACGAACATACATTTATTTTCACTCACATTTACACATTTCACGATAGTGATCCTTGTACCTAGCTCGTTACTATCCGAAGTTGTAAACATTTATTCATTTATTTGAGCTTGGTGATCGGTAGTTTCCATCACCCGGGGTTTTTTGTGCCGGAGATCAACTCTTGATCAAGGGCTTTTTCCCCGTATACATCCTTGTGTCATATCTGCAATTTACATTGAAGTGATCCTTGATATTGTTCTACATTATTAGCATCATACCCCATAACAAAGAGTTTGGTTGCAATATCCTCATCATATTTTTTTGACCAAAACACTGATGCCTTAGCTAACCTTGGATCATCTTTGAAGATTCCAGTGGATGTTAAGATACCCATTATCCACATCTTAACCCCTGCTATTGAGGATAACATAGCCATGGAGATAGTGGAGGATTCTTCAATTGTACCTAGCTATGATTCACAATCAAATTCACGATCCTAGATCCTTCCAATCCTGAGATATATACAACATGGAGAGATTCTTGCTAGAGAAAATCCTAGAGCTTTCAAAATCAAGGTATCTCAATTTACATTATTAAATAACATCTTATATAAACGGTCTCTTGCAGGTCAATATCTAAGGTGCATCAAGGATCCATAAATTTAAGAAGTTCTGAAGGATTTTCATGAAGGAGATTGTGGGAACCACACTGGGGGCAGAGCACTATTATCAAGGATCCTTAGAACAGGATATTATTGGCCCACAATGAAGAGGAATGCTGTGGAATATGCAAAGAAATGTGATGCTTGCCAAAGACATAGAAATACCCTTCATCAACCAGCGAAACTTCTGCATCCTATATCCTCTTCCTGGCCATTCATGAGATGGGGAATGGGCATAGTTGGCAAACTTTCTAAGGCACCAGGAGGAAAAGTATTTATGTTGGCCATGAGTGATTACTTCTCCAAGTGGATAGAAGCTGAAGCCTTTGCACAAGTTAGGGAGAAAGAAGTTATATCCTTTATCAAAAGAAACATCATTACTAGATTTGGCATACCTTCTGAAATTGTTTGTGATAATGGATCCCAATTCATTGGGACTCGAACTACTAACTTTTGTGACAGATGGGGGATTAGGATGATAACATCAACACCAGTCTACCCACAAGCTAATGGTCAAGCATAATCATCCAACAAGATCATCATCAACAACTTGAAGAAGAAGCTTGGATCCAATAAAGGGAAATGGGCAGAAGAGCTACCTTATGTGTTATGGGCTGATAGAACAACTCCTAAGAATGCTACTGGTCAAACTCCATTTTCTTTGGTCTTTGGAGCTGAATCTGTGATCCCTACAGAGATGGTAGTCCCTACTGCAAGAACAAGCATCCGTGATCCTGAAGAAAATGCTAAAAACTTGGTTTAAGATTTGGATACCATAGAAGAACTCAGTGATTTAGCAAGAATAAGATTGGCTAGCTATCAACAAAGAATGGCTGGAGCCTACAACAAGAATGTCAGGATCAGAAGTTTCAAGTTGGTGACATGGTGTTGAGAAAGGCATTCCAAAATACCACAAATACTGCTGATGGCAAGCTAGCACCAAAGTAGGAAGGCCCCTATCTAATTGAAGCTGAGGCAGGAAAGGGGGCATATCGTTTGCTAACAATGGATGGTGATCTCTTACCAAGGGCTTGGAATGCTATTCATCTGAAAAAGTATTTCATGTAAGAAGGATCAGTGATCCTCAGCCATGCCGGTATTCTAGTTAAGGATCCGGGATCCTCAAAGGATATATGATTCTATCTTTGGTAACACTTCACTTTCATTTTCATTCATGTTGCACTTATTACTTATTATAAGTCAAAGATGTTAATCAGTTAACATCTATTTTCATAAAGTTTAAGATTTTGCAGAGTTGTCATCCTTTTACAGAAGATCAAAATGGTTGGCCAACTTTCTAAAGCTTTTGGGTTTATCCCTAGTTTATGAGCTTGTCCCAAGTCTAAGGTATCAATTACCTTCTACGAATCAGGTTGTAACACCTTCACCAGTTGCGCACGATTATCCTAGTATAGTTCAAGGCAATGAGACCAGTACCCGCTTTAGGGGTTGACAATTTCATTGTTATTGGCTGTATTTAGGATCCTAAGTATAATGGTAGATGTACCATACATCCGTTTCTAAGGCTTCTAACGTTTTCACGTTAGCTAAGGTTTTGGCATTTTCATGTCACTCAAGTTTGGATAGTCGCCAGTTTGGGCCATACTCCAGTTTACACAAGAATACTTAGGCTTGTCCCCAGTTTTGGGCTTGTCCCCAGCTTGTTGGGCTTGTCCCCAGTTACTAATGATTCTTATCCTTTGACAATTGGCTTAGTCCCAAGTTATATGTTGTTACATGTTTCCAAAGTTAAACAGTTAAGGATCCAGGATCCTAACTTTCTGATGGTTCTTATATTTTGTTGACACAGTTGTAAGTGTTAAGGATATAGGATCCTAACTTGGATTCTTTGGTATGATCTTTATTCGCCTTTACTTTAATTTTGATTAATTAATGTTACCCTTATCCTTTGACAACAGGATATGTGATCCTTGATCATATAATTTTTAATCTTTTGACATAAACTGATTTTGGCATACATTTGATACTTTTTCTAACAATTTGTAAATTCTAAAATTACAGAATGAAAATTGACAAGTAAATGTATGTAAAACAACATTCAAAGATAAAATCAACAACACAAGGGATAGTCAAAAGTTAAAGTTTTATTTATTTATCATTTAAACCCTTTAAAAGGTTGTCAATATTGGCAACCCAAGCTTCTACCAGCAAAACGTGGCACATCCACTTGGGTTGGCAAAGGGTGTCCATATTAACGAGGTTCATAGTAGTGCAGGAAAATAAAAGGCGAGGGGCATCAAAGGCTTCATCCTCCACAAACAGAAGGACCCATCCACCTTTGCCACCCCCTATTATCCAAAGGATCAGTGATCCTTAACCCTAGAAACTATTGTTCAAAGTTATTACAGACCAATTGTTAAGGATAAAAACACCACAACCAAAAAACCACTAAATCATAAAAAATGGGCTCCGGCCACGTCTAGAAATTTCCATCATCACCCATTTGTGTAGCTCACACCTTGGCTGCTTCCTCCACCTTCTCAGCACCGCCTTCACCACTGCCACCAACCGCTGCTGCCTCCTCAGGATCCTTAACTCCAATGCCTCTAGCTTCAAGGGCCAGCACGTCCTCAGGATCCTCGTCATCTCCAAGCTCAACCAGCCTCTTTGTCCAAGCCTCCACATCCCACTGAGACATGTCAAAGAAATGATCAGTTATCCTCAACAGAAAAGAGAAGTCTAACCGTGGTCCTGGCCAAAGGATCCTATATCCTACCCTGGGTGTTCCACTTCTTGGGAATATGACTCTCATTTGGAATGGAATCGCTTCTCACAAAGAAGATCTGGTTTCTCCAGTTGGTGTCGTTCTTAGTGGTCTTAAGGATTGGATGAGGTTGCTGGGGTTTGGATTTGAAAAGGAAGCAGTGAGAACCATGGCTGACTAAATTATACAAGCGGCTCAATTCAGACAAACCTATATCTATTCCCTCATGTTCAATTATGTGCTCAAGTGTGTATAGAGCTCTCCACACCATTGGCATTGCCTGAATATAGCACAGACCAGTCAATGTGAAGAAACTTTGTGTGAGAGTTGGGAAAGGATATGTGAAGCCAATCTGGAATAGGGCTGCAAGAAAGGTAATCCAGGTCTCTGATAGACAGTCACTCTTCATCGAAGAGTCAAAGGGTCTAAAGATGGTACCGTCTGGGAAACAATGGCGTAACTGATCTACTTTAGGATCGGTGAAGCGGCAAAGTTCCATGGAGGGGTTTTTAGTGAGGCCGTGACTCTTAGGAGGGTTATCTTGTTTAGGATCCTTGGCAGGAGAGGATTGTGTGTTCATCTTAGCCATGGATTCTTGAAGAACAGGGGATCAAAAAAAAGTAAATTAGAGAGAAGAAGGAAGGAGATACCTGTGGTGATCTTCGAATGAGGATTTAAAGGGAAGTTTCTCGAATTTAAATGCAGAAAATCGCCTCAATCCTTATCCTATTTATAATGATTGTTTGTTGCAGGCATGACTAATGCTGACGTAAGCCTGTAATGGCTCTATCCGTATCTAACGGCTAGTCCGCATATGGCTGAAACATGACTATCTGATTGAATTCTAACTAGCCATGTTTGGGGGCAATTGTTAGGGATAGAATTTTATGGATTATGGATCACGGATCCTCAGTATAGCCTGGGTCAAGGATCCTCAGTTCAGTCTGGATCGAGGATCCTTAGGAAATGGTGCAGGAAGGCTAAGGATCCAGGATCCTCTTTGATATTCTAAAACTAACAATTGTTTCCATAATCCTTTAGCTTGTTTTGCAGGTGTATTTCGAAGGAGACTTGTTCTAACCGAGATTCCAGGGGAATATGCTCCTTATTATTGCACGTGCAAGAGCTTCATGACCGTTATGGTGATCGTGGGTAGCAAGCACAAAATTCGGATAGTTAGTTATCTAGATATTTTCTATTTTTTAAGGGGATAACAAGCTATTATTAGAAAGATAGTGACACACATTGACATTTATTCGAACTCTCTGAAACTAGTTGGCGATTACACACACAAACACACTAGAAATCCTTGTATCAAGCTTGTTATCATCCAAAGTTGTAATCTTTATTGTTCAGTGAAGGGGTAAGGTCCCAAAAACCTCGCTTCAAGTACTTAGGACCATACCACAACTTCATCCTTTTAACCCTCTTTAGACCTTGCGCGGCCGCACATGGGTCCTACAAAGAGAACTTAGAAGAAAAACAACAAGCAACACCTGCGCGCCAAAAGGGAACTAGCAAATCCTTGCGCCAACAGAAAAGGATAAAAATCCTAATAAGCACTCCCGCATGAATAATACCCAGACTTGGATATTATTTACTTCACTGATGCCATACAGTAAGGAGCTACATAGGATTACAGCTGTAACCTTCTAGAAGACTTTATCGTGCATCACCAGACGGTTACGGTTATAACCGTCTGGCCACGTGTCACCATCCCAGGCTCCCTTGGAGACACGATGATGGCATGGAATTGAAGAAAGATCTTCACTCGCCCACTTTCCACGTGGCAATACCCCAGCCGTCGATCAAAGATCGCGATCCGTGTGCTCTTACATTTCGTCAAGCGATTAACGGAGGGAAAAATAACCGCTTACGGAGTTAGCATTTTCTGTCAATATTTCAATAACAGGTTTTCCCGCCCAAACTTCGACTATAAATAGAAGGATAATTCAGGTATAATCTTCAAGTTACATTCACTTCACTTACACTTATTCTTCTTCATAAAACCTGTACTTATTCTCACGCCGGAGGGTGGTCACGGAGAGAACCCCCGTTCTCCCCGTGGCGAGTCTAACGGTGGTTGTTTTGCAGTTACTGTGAAGAGAAGAAGATCAGCCATCCCCGAACCGAATGAGGTGAAACCAACCCTTTTATGCAAAACCAATCCCCTGGTTTATTTGATTCCGGTCAATTAACCAGTGTTTCTTCATTAGCGCCCACCGATTTCTCAGTTTCATTCATTTCTTCTTGTTTCGATTCAATTTTTCTCCATCCTCTATTTCATATGGCAGAGAATCCATCACTTCACCCATCAGGTCCTCGATCTGAATTCAAGGGTTCTACAACCCGAGATATCCAGATCGACGGAATCATGGGTAACAAGGGAAGCAACAAAAGTCATCTGGAAGAAAATGGCTCCTGGGTACAAATAGGAGTTCATAACCATCCAGATCTACTCTCGGAGAAAACTCCAAAGTACTGGTTCACCAGATTCCAGACCGCCATAAACCAAATTTTTGCACAAAACAATAGATCTGATACTCAAGAAGTAATTAAGGAAGAATTCGGCACTACAGCATTGGACCCACAGTTAACCTGTCAGTGGGACATCCAATCCAGTAGTCACAAAGAAATGATACGAAAATCAGAAGATACCAATCACCAAGAAGCCGAACCAAAGCAGATTAACATGGTGCAAGGAGGTCCCTCACGAAGGTCGAACAAACGAAGCCATAATCAGCATTGGAGAGAGCAGCAAGTTGTATTTCCTATCCTCCCCGGAGGTCCTCAGGAAGAACTTCCAGTAATTATCACCGGTATCTTCGGCCACTACAGAACTGACTACATGTTCATAGATCCAGGAAGCTCGATGGATATAATCTATGAACAATGTTTCAAACAACTGGATCCAGAAGATAAAGCACGCTTAGAGCCAGTTGATTTCCTTCTCACTGGTTTCTACAATGAAGCTGTTTTTCCATTGGGACAAATTGCTTTTCCTGTGACTCTCTTAGATGGAGAACATTCGCGTACAATCACAGTAAATTTCATGGTTATGCCAGCAACATCGCGCCATGATGTACTGCTGGGGAGACGATCGCAGAGAGAGTTCAGCATGATTACTTCCATACCGCATACTGCTTGCGGCTTTCCAACGGAAACCGGGGTAGCAATTCTGTATTCCAGCAAGGAAGTCATGTACGTGGACGATGAGCCACCAGCAAAGGTCGCCAAACCTTCAACATCAAACGAACCAGAAAAATGGGTTCTCAACGAAGAGTATCCTGATCAGACCATCTCACTAGGGCACGCCATTTCACCGGTAATACGCATACAGTTGAAGGAGTTACTTTCAAACAATAAAGACATCTTCGCCTGGTGCCCAGCAGACATGACTGGGGTACCACGAGATATAGCGCAGCACTGTTTGAACGCCCGACCCTCAGCGGAACCCGTCGCGCAAGGAAGACGCAGTCTTAGCACAGAAAAGGCAGAAACGATGAATGAGCAAGAGACAGAGTTACTCAACGCCGGGATCCTGCGCGAAGTACAATACCATACCTGGGTCGCCAACCCAGTAATGGTTCAAAAACACAATGGCGGGTGGCGCATGTGTGTCGACTTCAAAGACCTCAACAAAGCCTGCCCGAAGGATTGTTATGCGCTACCCGAAATAGACAAGAAAGTTGACTCTCTAGCGTCCTTCCGCTGGAAGTGTTTTCTAGACTGTTATAAGGGCTATCATCAAGTCCAGATGAAAGAGGAAGACAAAGACAAAACAGCCTTACGTACAGATAAAGGCATCTTTTGCTATACGGAAATGCCTTTTGGTCTCCGCAATGCAGGGCTACATACCAGCGCTTGATGGATACGGTCTTCGGAGAAGACATTGGTAAAACAGTAGAGGTTTATATGGATGACCTCGTAATCATGAGCCAAGAAGAGGAGACCATGCTCGCAAACATTCAGCGCACATTCAATTCTTTGCGCAACGTCAATCTAAAACTTAACCCAACAAAATGTTCCTTCAGAATGGAGAAGGGAAAATTTTTGGGTTTCATAGTAACCAGAGACGGTTTTAAGGTCAACTCGGAGAAGGTACAAGCCATCCAGCTAATGCCGTCACCTGCAACAGTGAAAGAAATGCAACGACTCGCGGGACGATTAGCAGCCTTGAACAGATTCTTGGCAAATCACGCTGCGAAGTCTTACCCGTTCATTAGCACGTTGCGCAATTGCGCTAAAAAGAGCCATTTTCAGTGGACACCAGAAGCGGAGATAGCCTTCAAACAAATGAAGGAATGTCTAATCCAGTTACCAACATTGACAGCTCCACGAGAAAAAGAACCATTAATCTTATATCTGTCTGCAGCAGAAGTAGCAATTGGCGCAGTATTAATGGTAGAAAGAGATGCCATCCAAACTCCGATATACTACATTAGTAAGATGCTAACCGGCCCAGAGACGCGCTACTCGATGATAGAAAAACTGGTCCTCGCTCTAGTACATGCACCACGAAGACTACGCCGGTATTTCTCTGGCCATGTTATTACAGTCCTTACTAATTATCACCTCGGTCAAATCCTGTCTAAACCCGATGTTGCGGGGCGATTGGCCAAATGGGCCATCGAGCTGGGAGGATACAATATCCTATATAGACCTCGACCAGCAATCAAAGGGCAAGTATTAGCAGACTTCGCCACAGAAGTTCCCGTAGACAAAATACAAGAATGCGAGGCAATTCAAAACCCCGTCCCAGTCTTCGACGATAGGGTTTGGACGTTGCACACAGACGGAGCTTCCAACGATGATGGTGCGGGCGCAGACCTTCGACTGGTTAGTCCAGATGGTCACGAGCTCACATACGCGATAAGCTTAGATTTCAAAAGCACAAACAACGAGGCAGAATATGAAGCATTTCTTACAGGCCTCCGATTGGCACTTAAAATGGGAGCAAAAAAACCTTGAAGCTCACGTCGATTCAAAGTTAGTGGCGGAACAAGTTAATGGCCATTATGACGCCAAGGGAGAAACCATGGTTTTGTACTTGGAACAAGCACGAATGCTCATCAGCCAGTTCCAAACATTCAAGATAATTCATATAAACAGAAGTGAGAATAAAAATGCGGACGCACTAAGCAAAATGGCCGCCACCAGCTTCAAACATCTAACAAAAGAGGTCCGCATCGAAGTATTATCCAACCCATCCGTCCCTCTACGCCAAGTAAACATCATTGAGGTCGGCAACCCATCCTGGATGTCCCCGATCATCATGTACCTGCAGCATGGTAAACTCCCAGAAGGAAAGGCGGAAGCTAGGAAAATCCAAAACAAAGCATTGAATTACGAAATGGCGGACGATATCTTATACCGAAAATCATTCATGGGTCCACTCCTACGCTGCGTCGATAAAACAAATGCGCAGTACTTGGTCAGAGAAATACATGAAGGGTTATGTGGGATTCACGCTGGACCACGCATGGTGGTAGCAAAAATAATGAGCGCAGGCTACTATTGGCCAGGAATGCATGTGGATGCGGTGGAATTATTACGCAAATGCGCAGCATGCCAAAAAATCCTCTTATACTGGTCACCTCCACCTGGCCTTTTCAACAGTGGGGTATCGACCTTGTCGGTCCTTTTCCTGATGCGCCAGGCACAGTCAAATTCATTATTGTGGCAGTTGACTACTTCACTAAGTGGGTAGAAGCCAAAGCATTGGCGTCAACTACAACAATGGTAATCCGCAAGTTTATATGGGAACATATCATCTGTCGGTTCGGGTTACCCTTGCGTATTATTTCAGATAACGACACAAATTTTGCCTCAGAAGACCTCCAGAAGTGGTTTAAAGAAATGAAGATCGAGCACAATTTTGCCTTTGTGGCGCACCCATAAGCAAATGGGCAGGTCGAAAGTGTAAATAAACAAATAGTTGATGGCATCAAGCCGAAATTGGGGACGTCGCGCAGAGGATGGGTAGATGAGCTCCCTAGCATCTTATGGGCTCAACGCACCATGCCAAAGACCAGTACGGGAGAAACCCCATTTAGCCTGGTATACGGATCAGAGGCAATAATACCAGCAGAAATAGGCCTCCCGTCGCCGCGCATGATTGCCATGGAGAAACAAGACAATGAAAAAGAACGAAGGATGGATCTAGACCTTCTCGAGGAAAGGTGCGAAAATGCGGCCATTACGGAAGCAAGGTATAAGTCCAAACTTGAAAAATACTACAACGCACGCGTCCGGGTATGTACCTTCGTCCCAGGAGACTTCGTCCTGCGCGACAATGAAGCGTCCAACGCGGAGAAGCCGGGCAAATTAGCACCTAAATGGGAAGGGCCATACATTGTCAACGAGGTCCTGGGCAAAGGGGCGTACACCCTAAAAAGAATCGACGGAACAACTGTTCCTCGCACCTGGAACGCGCAACAGCTGCGCAGGTGTTACATATTGCCAAGCTATTCAAAAAGCCAGACTTATACAGGCAATGTATTTTTTCCATTTCACTTTGTATTATTGGCCCTGCGCCCTATTAATGCAAAAATTATCTTTACATGCTATTGTTTGTTACAAATTGCATATAATTCCTTTGGTACACGCGAAAACAATATGGTGAACATTGTACGCCTCATGAACGGTCTAAATAAGCACAACCCCGCGCACATTCTAGACCTACGTTCATACATGAGCACAATACCATTCTCATTCGCTCTACCTAAACAAAGTAATTATACACATGCAACATATTGTAATCCAAACACAACTTATAATTACCACAAAACAAGTATGCACAGCAGTACATCGGTACGTTACTAGTGCAACAAAGCACTTTAACAAAGATTTACAAAACACAGCAGTGTACCAAAAAATAGTTATAAAACTAAACAAGCTACACACCAGGAAACATATCTAAAACACCCAATGGAGTATGCAGAACTTCACCATACTCCGAAAGAGGATGAGGATCTACAATCAAAAGGTTAGCATCCCCCCCATCGTCTTCTTCAGCAGCAACAACTTCCTCACCGGTCGGAGCCCCGGCTGGAAGAGCAGCACGAACACCACGGTGGCGCCATTGGTACACAATAAAGCACCGGCCTCTCCAGTCAGCCAGAAATGATTGAGTAACAGCATACGCCGACAACCTGGTAACTCCCCCATTGTTATCGTCTGCAAGACGAGAGAGGATTCGATCCCTTGAAGAATCGGAGAGAATTGCACCATGAATACATCCATTTCTGAAGGTAGAATCGGTCAACGTGCCAGAGAGAAGAAGCAGACCGTCAGCGGCATCAAAGGTTCTCAGAATTTCAGAAATTCTCCGGCGTCGCGGCTGTCGCCCAGTCCTCATTTTTCCCCAAATTGGAAACAAAACTTCACACCCAATGTGAATATATAGCCCAACAAAGGCTAATGTCAGCATCGAAAGAAGAAATTGTGACGATTAAGTGTCAAATCAGTTGCCTTAGAAACGGCGCTGCCACTGCAAAAGTCACATCACATTAAAAAATCCCTGACAGGGTCCACACACATCCCCAGAACTACATTTCAGTCAGAAGACGAAGAGGCAATACAAAGTATATTTCTACAAATGACGTAAGCAATAGTCAGCTCATAATTATAGAAACTCTTCGCCCAAGGTAACAGTTCAAAATAAAGAAAGAGGCAAATATCTTCTCTCGTAAGATTTCCATCTTTCTAAAAATCATGATTTTTCAAAATAAAAAATAATAAGCAAGAGTATCTTCTAAAAACAAGATCCTCCACTTTCGCACCAAAAAACCCTACAGCAAAAACACCTCTCTCTCATAGTCCAGTGCTCCACTTATTTGCATAAGAGCAACACTAGACTGGGGGGACTTGAAGGGGTAAGGTCCCAAAAACCTCGCTTCAAGTACTTAGGACCATACCACAACTTCATCCTTCTAACCCTCTTTAGACCTTGCGCGGCCGCACACGGGTCCTACAAAGAGAACTTAGAAGAAAAACAACAAGCAACACCTGCGCGCCAAAAGGGAACTAGCAAATCCTTGCGGCAACAGAAAAGGATAAAAATCCTAATAAGCACTCCCGCATGAATAATACCCAGACTTGGATATTATTTACTTCACTGATGCCATACAGTAAGGAGCTACATAGGATTACAGCTGTAACCTTCTGGAAGACTTTATCGTGCATCACCAGACGGTTATAACCGTCTGGCCACGTGTCACCATCCCAGGCTCCCTTGGAGACACGATGATGGCATGGAATTGAAGAAAGATCTTCACTCGCCCACTTTCCACGTGGCAATACCCCAGCCGTCGATCAAAGATCGCGATCCGTGTGCTCTTACATTTCGTCAAGCGATTAACGGAGGGAAAAATAACCACTTACGGAGTTAGCATTTTCTGTCAATATTTCAATAACAGGTTTTCCCGCCCAAACTTCGGCTATAAATAGAAGGATAATTCAGGTATAATCTTCAAGTTACATTCACTTCACTTACACTTATTCTTCTTCATAAAACCTGTACTTATTCTCACGCCGGAGGGTGGTCACGGAGAGAACCCCCGTTCTCCCCGTGGCGAGTCTAACGGTGGTTGTTTTGCAATTACTGTGAAGAGAAGAAGATCAGACATCCCCGAACCGAACGAGGAGAAAGCAACCCTTTTATGCAGAACCAATCCCCCTGGTTTATTTGATTCCGGTCAATTAACCAGTGTTTCTTCATTCAGTATAGTTGATAATGATAGTTTTCACTATCCGAGGTTTTTTTTATGCCGGAGATCATTCATTGATCAAGGGTTTTTTCCTCGTATAAATCCTTGTGTTCATCATCATTTTCATTCAATTATTGTTCATACATTTATTCATTCAATCAAGCATCCAACCTCACAAAAATCAGATTTGGTTACATTATCCTTGTGTGATTTTTGACCAAAACATTTACTATATAGAGGTAAACTAGGTTAGAACCCTGTGTATTACATGGATTTAATAAGTGTAATTTTGTATACTAATAAATAAAAAAAAGTTACATCTTTAAAAACCCCATGTACTGTACGGGTTGAATAAATCTAATTTTATATACCAAATAATAAAAAAAAATATCTTTAATAACCCTGTGTATTCTTAATGTTATTTGTTTTTTTTTATAAAGTTTACATCTAAATGTCACGTAAACGCACATTGAATACCATATTTTAGTTGAAAGTTGAACACGAAAATAAAAGTACAAAACCAATAAACATTTATCAATATTTTTGTTTACCTCTTAGAAACAATTATGAAATTGATTCTACCGTCAACTACTTTAGTTTAAGGGTAAATTACACTTTTCGTCCTTTATATTTGTATCAAATTGCAATGGATGATCTTTAACTTCAATAATTACAGTTACAGTCCTTTATTTGTAAAACCTATTACACTCTACGTCCTTTGGCCCTAACCTAGTTAAAATTTTCAGTTAACTATGGCATGTACATTGCATGTGAGGGTAGATTGGTAATTTTACTCACTTATTTATCTAAAATAAATTCAAACAATAACAAATCAGATTAAAAAACTACAATAAAACATAAACTCATGTCTTTATCCATCCAAAACCACTTCCACTCCCACTGCCACCAACAGACCACCGCCACCAGAACTGTAAACCAACCACCATCTCTGCAACAGCCACCCTCAGTCTTCTCTCTCAACCTTCCTTCACGTTTTTTCCAGAAATCCGACCACTGCCACTAGAACCAACCGACCACCGTCACCCCTTTCTCTCTCAACCTTCCTTCACGTTTTTTTTCTAGCAACAAGCATTACCTAAATCCTTTCGTCGGCAGCTAGATCTGAAGTTGTTAGTTCAGATTTGAAATTGTTGGTTCAGATCTGAAAAAGATGCTTCTTTGTATCTCTCTCTTGCTCTCTCTCCCTCACGACTATAACCCGATGTTACAGATCTGGGATTTTTAGTGGACAAGATGCCCGGAAGGCCGGTGGATATTAACGGAACAAGAAGGCCGGTGGCAACGACAGACAAGATATGACGACGTACAGATACAGAGGTTTCAGCCGGTGGCAACGGCGGACAAGATGGTCGAAAGGCCGGTGTATATTAACGGAACCGAGAGTTTGGTTGTTACGGAAACAAATATGATGGCGGTGAAGATTAACAGAAGTTTGAGAGAGAGGATTAAAGTTATCATTAATTTTGTTCTTGTTCTTCGTGTGGGAGTGATTTGTAATGCTGGTAGTGATTTTTATTGTGGAGTTTAAGATCCCTGAAACAAACAAACAAACAAGCAAGTGAAATCAACACCAAAAGCAAAGATTATTTCAATCTTTTAAACAGGAAGAAAAATATGTATACCTATGTAATACACCATGACCATGGCAGAAAGCAATGCCCTTGCATAGCTGGTGATCTGGGTTTGAGATTTGGTGATGATGATCTGCGTTTTTTGA
Organism: Helianthus tuberosus; assembly: GCA_030545235.1. NCBI lineage: Eukaryota > Viridiplantae > Streptophyta > Magnoliopsida > Asterales > Asteraceae > Helianthus > Helianthus tuberosus. The sequence continues at coordinate 5,430,458 of CM060404.1, read as the reverse complement.
GATTTGGGTTCATATTCATAGAGTGAAGGTTTTTTTTTTCAATTTGATTTGTTTTATTTCTAAATTTATTTTAGATAAAAGAGTAAAATTACAAAAGTACCCCATGTGCCTTGCACATGCCATATTTAATTGAAAATTTTAGCCAGGTTAGGGCCAAAGGACGTAGAGTGTAATAAATTTTACAAATAAAGGAATGTGACTGTAATTATTGAAGTTAAAGGTCATCCGTTGCAATCTGATACAAACACTGGCGGAGCTTTGTGTATAGTGGGGGGTGCATCCGCCCCCCCGAATGTTTCGGTTAGAAGTGTAAAATTTCCTATTTTTCGTCCGAAAATTTTAAAATTATATAGGATTGTCCCCCCAATTATTTTGCCTAAATATTTATACAATATATAAATTGGTTCCCATGACTTTCCGCCCCCTCGGAACTTTTGGTCAAGCTCCGCCACTGGATACAAACATAAAGGATGAGAAATGTAATTTACCCTTAGTTTAATAAAATAAATTATTTTAACATTATATTAATCTATATCTATGATTGATTGATTTTTTGTATTAATATATATATCACACGTACGTCTTTTGTTAATGTCAGGACATTTTTACTTCATTATAACTTAATTTGTCTGAAATTTATTTAATTTATATTTATTAATAAAAATGGTCGATCACAGCTTTAAAAAATTAAAACACATAATAATATATAATGTCAAAAAATTCCTTTGGTAATGGAAAAGTTTTTGTTATATGAATATGATTATATATTAAAATGGATAAACTATTTGAAATCTGATGAAGATTTCAAAATACTATATTATCTTTTGTACGGATTGTTTAAATTTATATTAAATTCAATTGTATAATTATATTTTAATTAAAAAAAATAGATGACTCCAATGAATGATATGTGTCTCTCATTGGTTTCTTTTATTATAGAGTATAGAAGATTCACGTACAAAGTGCCTTATCATTACAAAAGGCATGAAAAAGCAAAAAAAAAAAAAAAAAAAACGCGGTGGCATTTTCATAATTATTTTCTCGTAGGGTAATTATCCAAATTACTCTAAAAATTATCTTGTAGAGTAATTTTGATCTTGTAGGGTAATTATCAAAATTGGGTGGTTTTTTTTTTTTTTTTTTTTTTTTGTAAACTGGACTTATTTTGTTTAATTAAATATGTATTTGGGTTGGGCTTGAATTTTATTAACTTATTGGGCTTGATGGAATGAATTCAAGTTTTATTAAAGGGTTTAGTGGGCTAACTTGTTTACATAATTGGGTCGGGTTTCAATCCGTGTTCACAATTTTTTATATAAATTTCTAACATTTTTTTCTAAGGGGTGCGGTCGGAATTTTCCAAGGGATGCGGTCGGGATTTTTCACGGAAAATACCACTAATTATTTTTTCAAGGGGTGCGGCCGCCCACCCACGCTATAGGGTAGGTCCGCCCCTAGAGTGCAATCTAGGGTGTACCTGATGTTAGTTATATTTATTTTCCTCAATTTTGTTGATGGGTGTTGGTCCTGTTGGATGGATTTTGTAGTTGTGTTGCACAGATGAGGATGAATGCTTATCTTTTTATTTTCCCATACTTCTGAAGTTGTGGTATGTATCATCTTGATTTAATGCTTTGTGGTGTGATTTTTTCGAGCTTATTTAATGATTGTGTTCTTACTCGTGATCGTCCTAGTTTGTGATTACCACAGAGTATATTCCAACAAGTACCTGTTATTATAGAAGAAGAAGAGCTTAGGGCAAAAGATATATTGCCTTATAGCTTGTATTCATACAACATTCCTACTGATAAGCTGCCTTAGGTCATAAGGTATTTGATGTTTTATTGCAACACGCATCCCGTATAATTGCATTCTTTACTTAACTCTTATTTTATCACTATTTATAGCTCTGGAATTGAAATAACAATGTGTTTTAATTTTGTTTTCGGGCTAAGAACATAAAAGTGGAGGGGTGGCAGCTATTTCAGTTGGACTGGAAGCTCGTTCCACAGGCCCCGTTGAGAAGATGAAGTTTAAAGAGTTACTGAAACGTAAAGGCAGGCTACAAGAGTACCTAGAGTGCAGGCGCATCTCTTTAAATCTGGTATTAGAATTCTTTTGCAGTTCTTATTTTTTATAGTTGGTTAATAGTTTCGTTTTGCTCACTTCAGGTCATATTTTACATCTTTGGAATAAGGATGTAACTCTCATATTACCTATTTCAGAATGTGGAATATCTGATACTAATGTTGACGATGAGTATCCACAAGCTTCTTTGATTAGGGACATCTCATTTCTGGATCAATATGTGAGTATTTTAAATTATTTTACTTATTTAAAAACTTCAATTAAATTTCTTTACTTATTGGCGGTACGGTTGAATCCACCGTGCAACCATCCACTTCGTACCATCAACATCTGTATGCACCACAGATAAACCGTTACTTCACCTCCTTAGTTAACATGCACACTGGTTGATGTTAGGGATATATCACACAAACACCAAGAACAAACACACACAACAGCTTACTCACACACACTCTAAATCACAAGAACAAGAACACAGGATTTATAGTGGTTCGATCAAGCTTGATCTACGTCCACTCTCCACAACTAGTTCTTCTTTGTATTAGGTGCTCAAAAGTTACAGTACATGAATGAGAAGTATTTATAGGGGATACAATTAGGGTTGTTGACTTTAAGCTACAGTAACAAATACACCTCAGCTCTAGACAAAAAACTTCACAACCCATATCAGTTGCCACAACCCAGACGAGTTATTTGGGCATCTGGGTTATCAGTTTTAGCTAAGGCATAACCAAGACGAGTTATCTGGTCATCTGGGTTATCAGTTGCTTCTGAGGCATAACCCAGACAAGTTAACTTGGTCATCTGGGTTATCCGTAGCTTTGATACTCTCTAGTCAAATCCTCCACAACCCAACAATCTCCCACTTGGAGGCTTTGAAGACTTCAAACTGCACTCCATGCAACTTCATATTCATAAGTACCTCTGTAACCTCTTCATCTTTACTAGTTATGGGCGGCCTTCTCATCAGTTAACCTGAAGGTCAGTTGAAGCTATGCAAAGCTTCAACTTCTCTAAGTTGATAACCTTAGTCAACATATCAGCTGGATTCTCAGTTCCTTTGATCTTCTTTAACTTCAGAGTGCCATCACTGACTTGATCTCTGATAAAGTGATATCTCAACTGTATATGTTTCGTCTTCGAATGGAAGACAGGGTTCTTTGCAAGGTGTACTGCACTTTGATTGTCACATAACAGTGCACAATCAACTTGTTCCTTGCAAAGCTCTTTGAGAAAATTCTTCAACCAAATAAGCTCTTTGCTTGCTTCAGCAACTGCCATATACTCCGCTTCTGTGGTTGATAGGGCAACACTTTTCTGAAGTTTGGACATCCAGCTTACAGTAGTGCCTCCCACTGTGAAGACATACCCTGTGGTTCTTTTGAATGACTCTTTACACTCACCAAGGTCCGCATCTGCAAAACCCTTCAGAATAACCTCTTTCCCCTTAAACTGCAATGCCACTTTGGAAGTTCCCTTTAAATATCTTAGTAGCCATTTAACTGCTTTCCAATGTTCTCTTCCCGGATTGGACATAAACCGACTAACAACTCCCACTGCATGAGCAATGTCTGGTCTCGTGTATACCATTGCATACATGAGGCTACCAACTGCAGATGCATACGGAACTTTAGCCATTTCTGCTTTGTCTTCATCTGATTTGGGTGACTGAACTTTAGAAAGCTTAAAGTGACTTCCCAAAGGTGTGCTTCTGATCTTGGCATCTTTAAGGCTGAATCTCTCTAACACCTTCTCAATGTACTTCTCTTGAGATAGTGTCAAGGAACCATCTTCTTTGTTTCTAAAAATACTCATCCCGAGTATTTGGTTTGCAGCTCCCAAGTCTTTCATCTCAAATTCTCCAGACATTTGTTTCTTCAACTTCTTGATCTTTGACATGTCTGAACCGGCAATTAACATATCATCCACATAGAGTAGTAGAATGATATAAGAACCCTTAAACTTCTTGATGTAACAACAATGGTCATTGTCACATCTCTTGTAACCAACTCTTCCCATGAAGTTATCAAACTTCAAGTACCATTGTCTGGGTGCTTGTTTCAGTCCATACAGGCTCTTCTTCAATTTACACACCAAGTTTTCTTTTCCTTTAACCTGAAAACCTTCTGGTTGTGTCATGTAGATGTCTTCTTTTAGGTCACCATGTAGAAAAGCTGTCTTAACATCTAGCTGCTCTAGATGTAAGCCTTCTCTTGCTACAATGCTGAGAACTAGTCTAATGGTAGTCATCTTCACCACTGGAGAGAATATTTCATTGAAATCAATCCCCTCTTTCTGTTGAAATCCCTTGACTACTAATCTTGCTTTGTACCGTTTGGTACCATCATGTTCATCATTGACCCTGAAAACCCATTTGTTCTGAAGAGCCTTATTCCCAGATGGAAGCTTTGTCAAGTGCCAGGTCTTGTTCTTCTCAAGCTACTTCATTTCATCTTTCATTGCAAGCTCCCACTGCAATGAATCTTTCAACCCCATAGCTTCAGAGTAACACTGGGGTTCACCATTTCTTGTCAAAAGTATGTAGTTGACTGATGGTGAGTACCTGTTTGGTGGTCTAGTGGCTCTAGACGACCTTCTTGGTTGAACTTGAGGTGTTTCTAGGGAGTTTGGAGTTGAAGGAGTAGCTTCTTCTTCCTCCGAATCATTACTAGAATCATCCCCTAAGCTTCCACTGTCGCTTGACTCATCCCCATTTTCTGGAATGTCGACTGAAGCTTCTTTTCTTGTCTCACCACTTTCGAATTCAACATATTCTTTTTGAACTTCTGGCCCTTTGTTGTTTCTGTCTTTGTACAATTCGTTTTCATTGAAGATGACATTTTTGCTTCTGATTACTTTTATGCCTTCATTATCCCAAAGCCTGTAACCCATTTTTTCTGACCCATAACCAATGAATGTGCACTTCTTGGACTTTGAGTCTAACTTATCCCTGTCACCATCTTCTAACAAATCGTAAGCACTACAACCAAAGACTCTTAAGTGTTCGAGACTTACCTCATTTCCTTGCCACATTTCTTCTGGCAATTTGAAACCCTAGGGAACGGATGGTGAACGGTTGATCAAGTAGGCTGCAGTGTTAACTGCATCTGCCTATAATGTTTTGGGCATCCCTGCATTCAACCTCATGCTTCTTGCCCTTTCATTCAGTGTTCTGTTCATTCTCTCAGCTACACCATTCTTCTGAGGAGTTCCAGGAACCGTCTTGATCATCTTTATCCCTTTCTTGGCACAATAGTCAATAAACTGCTTGCTTATGTATTCACCACCATTGTCCGACTTTAAGCAATTTACCTTCAAATTAGTTTCATTTTCAACAGCAGATTTCCATATCTTAAAAGCATCAAATACATTAGATTTATGTTTAAGAAAATAGACCCATACCTTCCGTGTTGAATCATCGATGAAGGTAACATAGTATCTCGAGCCTCCTAGAGATGAAACTGATGTTGGTCCATATACATCTGAGTGAACAAGGTCCAGCTTTTGAGCTTTCGGTGTCCTCCCGGTCTTCACAAAAGTGACTCTCTTTTGTTTACTAAAGACACAAGATTCACAGAATTCAGTTTCCACTTTCTTCAAATATGGAAACTTCCCTTTCTGAGCTAACATCTTCAATCCCTTCTCGCTCATGTGTTCGAGTCGACTGTGCCATAAAGTAGATGGACTCGGACTGGTGGTCATGGCATGAACACCTTCGGCATGAATCTCTGCCATGTATAGAGTGTCTTGCTTCTTTCCTTTGGCAATCACCAAGTTGCCTTTGATCACCTTCCATTGTCCACCCCCAAAGTGAACATTAAACCCTTCATCGTCCAATTTACCAACTAAAATCAACTTTCTCCTCAAATTAGGAATAACCCTGACATCTTTCAATGTCCATATAGTTCCCAATGAGGTCTTCAAGTCTACATCTCCAATACCCGTAATATCAAGCATTTGATCATCGGCTAAACGAACTTTACCAAAGTTACCTGTTCGTAGATTCTTGACCATATATGGGCATGAGATAGCATGGAAAGAAGCACCAGAATCCATAATCCAAGATTCCACTGAGTTCTCAACACAACATATGAGAGCATCTCCTGATTCTTCAGAGACTACACTGTTTACTTCTTTCTTTGCAGGTGGTTTTGTACATTGGCTTCTAAAGTGACCTTTTTCTTTGCAGTTCCAACATTCAATGTCTTTTCTGTTCTTTGACTGCCCCCTTTTTCTGGACTTTGATCTACCTCGATTAGTTCCTCTATCGTTTCTTCTTCCTCTACTTTCTGTGTGCAATAAAGAACTTGAACTGGAAGTTTCATTATTGCTTCTCCGTCTGATATCTTCATTTATAATCAAGTCACGAATACTCTCAAAAGTGAGTTTGGTAGTGCCGGATGCACTACTAACAGCTGTGACTGTGCCTGACCAACTGTCGGGCAAAGATGATAGAAGGAGGAGCGCTTGTACTTCATCATCAAACTTTATTTCAACCGAGGCTAAACGAGAGATAATCGAGTTAAACTCGTTTATGTGAAAGGTAACCGACATGCCTTCCTTCATCTTAGTGTTAACCAATTTTCGGATGAGGAATACTTTGTTTGAAGCAGATGGTTTTTCATACATGTTGGACAAAGCTTTCAATACACCGTAAGTAGTTGTTTCATTAACAATGTTATACGCAACACTCTTTGCCAAAGAAAGCCTAACCACACCCAAAGTTTGTCTATCCAACAACTTCCATTCTTCATCATACATGTCATCTGGTTGTTGTCCCAACATAGGCAAATGCAAACCCTTTTGATACAACAAATCTTCTATTTGCATTCTCCAAAATCCATAATCACTACCATCAAACTTGTCAATCATGATTTTACTATCTTCTGCTATTTTTAACAAATAATTATCAATTGCTACAAACTAAACGAGTTCGTACTGCTAAGGGATAATTATACTAGCGGAAGCAACAAACGGAAACAATTACTTATCTGTTTCAAGCTTTAAAATGTCGATTGAACAAATAATGATAGGTGATGAGATCCTTGTCAAAGTTGGGGGTTCTTCTAGCAAATAAGGGAAACTTGATTCCCTTAAAAAAGAAGGAACAAAAAAAAACTTGTTATTTCTTCTTCTTCCTGCGACGTTACTCTGCTCCCACAGAACAACAAAGAAATTTCTTTTTTTTCTTCTGAAATCCAGCGAATCCCAAGCAAAATCGAAAACCTAGACCTTCGATTTTGAAACCCTAGATGCGATTTCCAGCAAGGATGGTCTCTAATTTGAAACCCTAGGCGGCGGCGGATGTGCTAGCGGCGGGAAGATGAACAGCGGCGGCGGTGGCTACTAGGTTTCTGAAACCCTAGTCGCGATTTGCAGGTATCTTCCTCTTCACCTCTTTTGCTACTTGTTTGTGTGAATCAATCGAGAGCCTGAGCTCTGATACCAGTTTTTAGGGATATATCACACAAACACCAAGAACAAACACACACAACAGCTTACTCACACACACTCTAAATCACAAGAACAAGAACACAGGATTTATAGTGGTTCGATCAAGCTTGATCTACGTCCACTCTCCACAACTAGTTCATCTTTGTATTAGGTGCTCAAAAGTTACAGTACATGAATGAGAAGTATTTATAGGGGATACAATTAGGGTTGTTGATTTAAGCTACATAACAAATACACCTCAGCTCTAGACAAAAAACTTCACAACCCATATCAGTTGCCACAACCAGACGAGTTATTTGGGCATTTGGGTTATCAGTTGTAGCTAAGGCATAACCCAGACGAGTTATCTGGTCATCTGGGTTATCAGTTGCTTCTGAGGCATAACCCAGACAAGTTAACTTGGTCATCTGGGTTATCAGTAGCTTTGATACTCTCTAGTCAAATCCTCCACAATCCAACAGTTGATTCTAGGTTTGTTACATCATGTTGAAGTTTCTTTTTGGAAGGAGAAAATAGGATATATTTTGACTGACCCAGTTTGTATATACACGAAATGTGATTTTTAACACTAGTTAGGAATTCATGAGGGGCAATGTGCCTGTGAAACATATCAAAGTTTTCTAAGAGCATGCTTTTTTTCGAATGATTTTTAAAATCTTCAAATGTAGATAATAGTTTTCTTTTCTTTTGCCTTTTTGTATGAAATTCAATGTTATTACTTTTAGGCTTTAAGTTTCTAGGACTATATCAACTACTTATATTTATTGACAATGATAAACACAAAACAACTTCAATTGATTTGATTATATCATGCTTTACAGATGGGGGGTGCCACCCCTGGATGTAAATGGGTCCACAAGCATAGCACCAACTACATCATTGGATACTGGTTCAGGGTCAGAACAACGTGCTCTGAAGTGACCTCGTTGTATCTAGTTGACTCAACACTTGTTATTATGTAGTTCCCAACCTTGTAGTTAATATACAGGCCTCTTAAACTGTTAAACATAGTGTTTGGAAATGCTTTCTAATTGATGTTTATGAATAATTTGTGTTTTTTTAAATTGACCCGTTTTGACCTGAACTAAATTGAAGTTGTTTTAAATTGACCACTTCTTACCTAAACCCGATCTGACCCATTACCTTACCTGACCCGACCCTCTCGTTTTGCCAGGCATAGTATTCTGTTGCTTGTCCTAACTTAGTTGTAAGATGATGTAAAATGGCAATAGTCTGATGTTATTTTACAATCTTTTAATTATACCATCCGCGGAATGCAAGAGTAATTGCCAGGCATAGTATTATGTTGCTCATCATAACTTGGTTGTAAGTTATCTCATGTTTGATGATAACATCTCTAATTTAGCTGCTACGAACACCCATTACTAATGATGATGACTTAAAATGTGCTATTAAATATGCAAACTTGTTGGTCTACTATTAAATGTGATTTTTGTGTTTTGTACATCAAGACGTTGCATTGCAAGTTGTTTTTTTATCCCGCCGCAACGCGCGTGCATTCCCACTAGTCTAATACAACGTAAGAGCAGTGATAAACATGTGAACTTTTATTGAGAACCTATCACAATATCATATATACGTACAAAGAGATACTAGGTTGCTAAACATCGATATATTAAAATATCATTGTTAAGAAATGCAAACCTTTTAACTAGCGTTGTCCAAAAAGCTCGCGGCTCGGAGCTCCCTCGAAACTCGCTCGGATTTAGCTCAGAAAAGGCTCGCTCGATATGAATCGGTTTGAAACTAAGCCGAGCCGGTTCGGCTCGATTAGAAAGAGAGCCTAGCTCGGATTGTTTCGTAATGAGCCAAAGTAGCTCGGTTTGACTCGCTTGTTAGCTTGGCTCGGATTATTTTACTTTAATTAGCTTTATTTTAATGTACATTTAATATATTATAGAAAAGTATTAACAATATTTTGCTACACTTTTTGCCAATCTTCCCAGATAAACCACACCTTAGCATTAGAACCCAATAAAAGACCTCTTGATACTTATTTGTTTCGGTTATGCGATCATTTGTCAAACTTATGTTATTTTTTTGTTCGTCCTGAATCGAGCGTTTAGTTTAATATAATCATCGGCCGAGTGTTGAGCGAACAATCTTGTTAGGTGTGTGATTTAGTATAAAAGAATTTTTTTCGTAGGCTTTTTATATTTTTACTTTTCTTTTTTAAATATATTGATTAAAACCGAAAATAAAAGGTAGCAGCAAGTGAAAATGTCAAGATGCTCGGTTCTTGTCCCACAAACCAAAACAAAAATTTGGGTGTACAATAAAACCAAATTTATAGAGTTTACTTAAGTAAAAACAAAGATTCAAGTGTGGGGATATAAAGTTTACTTGCTAGTGTCTAATTTGCTCAATCGTTAGCTCTGATACCAACCTGTCACACCATGCTTTCCCAGTGGGCCCGAACTTGGGGTTTATGCATGACGATTGATATATATATATATATATATATATATATATATAATAGGGCCTGGATTTAGAGAAAACGGTGGAAAGTGTGAGAACGGTGAGAACGCTTATGGATCGTCCGATCAAAACAATCTATGGACTAGATTGGCGCGGTGACGTTTTCGTAAATAACACGAATTCTATTAAGTGGACGCGCTTCATTAAGGGTAAAAGGGTCTTTACACTTCTATACCAAAACGCCAAACTAATGAATAAAACGCCATTACGGGCCAAAACACATCCATATATAAACAAAACATCCCAGACATATTTTCTACTATATACCATTCATCTTACAAACGCCAAAATCCCCAAAACATCAAACACACCTACTAAAAAAACGTCATATTTTATTATATACCAATCATCAAAGATTCCAAAAAAATCGACGTTTCTTTCAGATACAATATTTCCTCAGTAAAACGCCAAAAATGGCAAATATCGTTTCTTGTATATTCAATATTGTTCTACGCGAAGTTTCGGAGAATGCATTCTTCACTGAGGTGCTGTGACTCAAATAACATTTTGCTGCATGAGATGGACAAATCATAAACAAAAAGATTCTGGTGTCAGACTTATGTCATTTTTTGTGTTTTGTTATTGATGAATATTATAATGCCATAAAGAGACGAATGACACTGATGAGTGGTTTGAAGATACATATTCAAACAAAAAACTCAAGTCATTTTGTCTTTCCAAACGGCCACAAAAACACAAGCATGATAAAGCCAAACCGCCAGTGAACATGTTTTAAAGAAGAAAGAGACTGATGACAGTGAAGATTTGGAAGATGAATTGTTTCTATTTTTATGTTTTTAATTTTCTTTTTCTGTTATTTGTTATGTATTTTTCAACTTAGAATAAAAAAACACATTATATTAATAAAACGCCAAAAAGTCATAATGATTGTGAAACGCCATAATGCAGTAAAACGCCAAAAACTCCCAACTATAATAAAAGTAATTTGGAGAAGTATTATAAAAAGCTAAAAATGAAAAAAAAAAACGCCAAAAACTACTTAAAGCCATTAAAAAACACCAAACCTTGGAAGATGGAACGTCTATGACCCTAAAAACTCATAAAAAGCTGAACAAAAACAGTGAAAATACACACAGTAACTGAAAAGACGGCTACTTTATTAATATCATTTATTAAAAATAAAATCCCGCCTAAACTACGCGCCAAAAACATCCTATAAGAGAGACGTCTCTGTACAATCAACTTATCACAAACCAAAAACAACGCCATGTTTCCTAGAAACCATTTACTTTAAAACACCAAAAAATAGTTAAAAACACACAGATGCGAAAACTCGTTTCTTCTATATTGAGTATTGTTCTGAATAAAGTTTCACTGAATGGATTCTTCTCTGAGGTGGGTATCTCTATAAGCTTTTGCTGAATGAGATGGACAAATATTCATGAAAAAGAGACTGATGACACTGATATGTCATCATGTCACTTTGTTCTTGATTGATATATTGATGGCATGAAGGGATCAATACATTCGAGCAGGCGTTGATCTTCAACATGTCACCAAACAAGTATATATCAAACCACAATAAAGGATGCCACAAAAAATAAGCATCTTCTAAAGACGGGCGTTATGTAGGAAAATAAGGATCAACATAAGGTATTCAAAACGCCAAAAAGGTTAAAGTAGAAGAGGCTGATGACAGTGAAGATTTGGATGAGAATTTAGATTATAATTTTTAATTTTTTTTTAATTTTTTTTTTCATTTTCTATTGTTTGTTATCTAATTCTCTGTTGTTTATTATGTAATTCTCTACTAATAAAAAAATTTAGTATAAAACGCCGAAAACTACAAACACCAAAACGCCTGATAGTGTGAAAACTGTGAGAACGGATGCTAGCAAAGCACGATCTTGCTAAATAAAACGCCAAAAAACGCCAAACAAAGTATTACTGCAAAAAAGCAACAGTAAAATGAAGAGACGGTAACATTATTGCCAAACATTTATTATATTAAAAGCCACTACATGAAAAATTGAATTTATTTATCTTTTCAAAACGCCATAATTGCCTGTCACATTATAGGCTTGTATCCTACTTGATAGAAAAAAAATATATCAATAAAATTACTAATGTTTTTTACATTATAGGCCTGCATCCTGATCTAGAAACAATAAAAACGCCAAACTTACTTAAAACGCCAAAATGTTTACTATGATTCTGATTTGAAAACAATAAAAAACGCCGCGTATTTATTAAACGCCAAAAAATGGAAAGGTGATGTGACACGCGTTTAAAAAAAGAAATATGAAAGGACAAAAAAGCCCATCCGCCCATCTCTATGTCGCGTGACACGTGTTGGGCCAGTATGCGTTCTCACCATTCTCACACTTTTGGGCGTTTTCTTCTGAACCCGTTTATATATATATATATATATATAGGGTGGGGTTCTAGAGTGAACGCTAGTGTATTTGCGAACTGAGTGAACAAATCTCGGCTATTGATCTACACATGTGTATGGCCAGGAACTCATCATCAAGTCGTAAAATACACTAGTGTATTTCAACATCAAATCCTGGCCATTGATCTACACACGTGTATGGCTAGGATTAGTTCACTCAGTTCGCAAGCTACACTAGTGTTCACTCTTGAACCTAATCCTATATATATATATATATATATATATATATATATTCACATTTAACACAGCGGAAGTTTTGGGAGTATAAATAATTATTAACAGAGTACAAGTGTTCGAAAGTTCAAAATAATATACAGACGAACGTGTACTAAAAGATCCACAGGAAGAAGTTTTGGGAGTATAAATAATTATCAGTTTTCATAAATAAATTGGGACAAACTATATCTCTTATTACCAGTATTACATACTTGTCAATACATATGGGGCCTGGAACTAAACTCTGAGACATGATTAACCGACACACCACTATAATTGTAACATATCAATTTTTTTATATATAAGAATTATAGGTTGTTTAAATTTATTAACCACTAGTAACTAATTTTATTTTTAATATAATTATTCGACCCATATAGTTTTAAAAACTATTTTACATATAATTGGTTGAAATGTTATACTAATTAATTGGCTTGTATATGTGTGACATTTCTTTCTATATTAGAATAAAGTATATAAAGCTTATATTATTAGACGGGTAGATTACGGGTAAGTTGACTATTAGAAATATGAAGTACCTAGACGGGCCTAGAAACCGTTTAATAATTAAATTATAAAAATACAATATAGTTGAACCTACTCCGTTTTTAATAAAACTTGGTTCAAAATGCAGATACAAATATTCTCGTTTTAATGACATATTTATTGTTTTATAAAACGTTATATTTTAGAAGTTATAAGCGCCAAATAAGTGAAGCAGTTAAATTATTCCATATATAAGTTTGCAAGTTTTTTGTGCATAACAACTTATACATTGTGCTTTGTGAGTTTTTCAAAAAAAAAAGTTGATTTTTTTACTTTTAACCCAATTATTTTTATCTTTTTCAATTTTAAACCTATATAATTTGTTTTATAACTTTAACCCATAATTTTTCGTTATTTGCAATTTAACTTCGCAACTTTCGTCACTTATACTTTTCATCTTTCGTAAATTTTTGTTTTACGTATAGTTCTAAATTTTTCGACTTAATATGACGCAACGTGCATGTGGGGTTCAACGTTTTTACCTCTATTTTTCCATGTTTGACAGGTTCGTCGCAACACGCATATCCTAGGTCAAGTCAGTGTTGGTGGTCGATGACGGTTTTGTGACATTAGTACTATCTGACACCGTTTTACGCCCCGCCGCAACGCGGGGTCTGCTTTGGGGGGTTTTCAAAGAAAAAATGGTTATGCATATGGTTGTTGTAACGTTGGCTTTGCGGGTTTTCCAAAAAAAGTTGATTTTTTTACTATTCACCCAAAAGTATTTCATAAATGACTTTTAACTCAAAATTATTTGTTTTTTACTTTTAACCCAAAACTTTTTATCTTTTGCAATCTATCCTCATAACTTTTTTACTTTATCCCTACGTCACGAGACAGAACCCCAACGAACTTAGTCGGGCAGAGCCTTGACATGCGTTATGGGGCTCTAGATCAATCGGAAAGGGTATCAGTGATCGGGCGTTAAAACACTTAAAACGGGGCAGGGCATTATTATTAATATTATTATTGATTAAAAATAAAAAAAAACATAGAATTATAGAAAGAGAGTGATAGATCGAGATGCAAGAGAGATTGAACATCTTGTTTTGAAATTGAGTAAACTGCCATTTTGGTCCCTGTGGTTTGGCCAGTTTTGCCACTTTAGTCCAAATCTCAAACTTATTACATCTGGGTCCCTGTGGTTTGCATTTTGTTGCCATTTTAGTCCAAAATCCAAAAACCCTCCATTTTGACTGTTGAAAACTGGTTATTTTGTCCTTTAGTGCAGGGGCATTTTGGTCCATATTAATTTATTATAACATTTCAATAATTAATAACATCATCTTCAAAACATTATCAAACATCATCATCAAAACCCAGAAAATCCAGAAAATCAAGAACATCTTCAAGAAAATAAAGAACCCAGAAAATCATCATCTTCAAGAACATCATCAAAACCCAGACATCGTTCATCTTCAAACATCATCATCAAAACCCAGAAAAATTACAAAAATCAACCAACGATTTCTGAACAATTTGCTTGTTGAATCCATTGCTAATCGAGTCATCATCAAAACCCAGCAAATTTATTGTTTTCTCACACATATGAACACTATTAAACAAAACCCAGAAAATTACAAAAATCAAAAAACGATTACAAATCCGATTTCTGAACATCCATTGTATTTGTGAACATCATCAAAACCCAGAGATGCAGATTCAAGTAACCACCAGATTCAAGTAACAAAAACCAATCCAAAAACACAAGATAAATTACCTAATGTAACTTGAATCCGATTCGATTTCTGAACAATAACACTCTTTATCTTCAAACCCAGTACCCTCATCACCATCTCGCCAAGCACCACCACCTGCCACCACCACCACCCCCCTCTCGCCGCCAAGCACCACCACCACCGCCGCCGTTCTTGGCGTTGTCGGAGACGGCACCTTCGTCTGCCGCCGCTGTCGTGCCCATCTCTCTTCTCCGATTACTCTCTCTCTCTCCTCCCCTGATTTCGTTACCGCCCCCATCTACCACCACCGCCCCCAGAAACCATCATCATCAACCATCAAACACCACCCCACTCCACTGACCACCATCTTCGCAATACACCAACCTCCGGTAACCTGCAACATCTCCGGCGACCTGCAACATCTCCGGCGACCACCACCTCCATCAGTATACCAAAATCACTGACCAACCTAGAGGATCACACACACACTCACACTGTCACACACACAGTGCAGCAAAGAAACAAAAATGAGCAAGAAAATGGTACTGCTATCACCACACACCAACAAAACGACGTCGTCATCATCACCACCACCACCGGCGGCGGCGGTGGTGGCAGAACAACAGTGGCGGAGTTGGGACCAACTATTTAGGGTTTTGATGTAATTGGGATATGGGGTATTGGGTTTTAATAAGAGAGAGAGAGAGAGAGAGAGAGCTGATTATATATATATATATATATATTAATTTTTGAATTAAGAAAATGTTAAATGAAAAATTAAATGACCAAAATGCCCCTGCACTACAGGACAAAATAAGAGGTTGCAACAGTAAAAAAAATAGGGTTTTTGGATTTTGGACTAAAATGGCAACAAAATGCAAACCACAGGGACCTAGATGTAATAAGTTTGAGACTTGGACTAAAGTGGCAAAACTGGCCAAACCACAGGGACCAAAATGGCAGTTTACTCAATTTCAAAACAAGATGTTCAATCTCTCTTGCATCTCGATCTATCACTCTCTTTCTATAATTCTATGTTTTTTTTTTATTTTTAATCAATAATAATATTAATAATAATGCCCTGCCCCGTTTTAAGTGTTTTAACGCCCGATCACTGATACCCTTTCCGATTGATCTAGAGCCCCATTACGCATGTCAAGGCTCTGCCCGACTAAGTTCGTTGGGGTTCTGTCTCGTGACGTAGGGATAAGGTTGAATTAGGGTTACTATACTTAACACGAGTGCATATATATATATATATTAAAATAGCTCGGGAGTTATACCCAAGATTTATACAAGGAGATTTTCTAGTTGAATCCTAAAGTTACAAGGTGAGTCCATTCTCTTTTCTCACAGTTTGCGAGTCATTCTCCTTTTTATCACCTTTTTTGTGATACAATTATATTTAAAAATGCTTTCCAAAATCCTAAATGTTTACCAGTTATACTTACAATGATTAAATTTTTATATTTTGTAATAACTGCCGGTATGGAAGGTTTTATACATTACTTGACCCTTGTTACTATTGGCAAAAAAGTTAGCCAATAGTAACATGACCACAATCACAGGGGGAATTGTGCCCCAGTAGCCATAGCCTATAACTAATATTATTTTAACATTAAATCATTAATAAATTTAATGTATGATTGAGATAAATCTAAATGGTGTGTATATAAAATAGAGTTTTATTAATCATTATTACAATATATATTAAAGAAAATATATTTAATAAACCTAAATTACAATTTACATTATAAAATAATGTTTAGTCCATAAATGTATACCGTAATAAAATAGTCAAAAATATTATATTCTACTATACTAATATTATATTTTTAGTCTTAGTCTTAGTCACGTTAATATATTAAATAATAATATTATAATTATTTAATTAATATGTTATATTTGATAAGTTATAGCTATTAGTTTGACAGAAAATGATATATATTTCATTTTCTGGGCTAAGTGGTTTTGTGTCATAGAAAATATAATTGACAAAGTAATGTCACGGGACACTACTAAGTCCAGAGTCACTAGTTGAGAGAATGATCAACAGTGATATGACCAGAAATATGACCAGAGTCACTAGTTGAGAGAATGATCAACAGTGACATGACCAAAGGCACTAGTTGAGAGAATGATCAACAGTGTTATAACCAGAATCACTAGTTGAAAGAATGATCAACAGTGATATGACCAGAGTCACTAGTTGAAAGAATGATCAACAGTGATATGACCAGAGTCTCTAGTTGAAAGAATGATCAACAGTGATTTGACCACCGTCACGGGAACCGCCTAGTGACCGATACCTTTAAATAATAATAAGATATACGATATATCTATTACTTGATAAACTTCACTACTGGACGAAAGTGAGCCAATAAGTGATATGACCACCGTCACATCGGAACTGCCACCATGTGACAAATACTGATTGAATTGGGTAAATATAAACAACTATAAAAACCCTTAATGCTGTAAAGTATAACAATATATTTTTATAAAAATGGAATGAACTCGCCAGTATTTATTACTGATAAAATGTTTTCCAAACATGTTTCAGCTAATTTGCTGTAAAGATAATATAAGCCAGCTATGGAGCACTGAATGCTTAAATAAAGTGGCTATAAATATCTGAATAAAAGAAAAAAAATTATGTTTTATTTATTTGGGTTTATCCCTATAAAAACAATTGAATTGAATATGGGTTTTAGCCCTTTTTAAAAGTTCGGTGTTTTACAAACTCTGAAATCATTTCCTAACTACGATCCTGATGAAAGAAAAAAAAAATTTCCACTGCGTATTTAATAAACACCGATACCATCTGACTGGCTAGCGGCACCCGCTCCCAGGGTGGGGTCGGGGGCTGTGACAGAATGTGGTATCAGAGCCACTTGTTTAAGCTATTTAGGTGTTCTTTTAATACCTAATCTGAAACAATAAAGTTAGGAAATTAATACAAAGTAACATATGTGTTATCTTTGTAGATTTAAATATATGAATATATATATGTAGATATGCACATATGATTCCTGGAATTATTGTTTTGTTTTAATTATTCTGTGATATTAATAATTGAAAATGTTTGCCATTCAAATGTCGAATGAAGTATCACATAATCCAGAAGTTCATGCTAATAATGAAAATCCTTTGGATAAAAATGCTATAGAAAATCTAATAGCCCAAGGAATAGCTAATGCTTTACCTTTAATAATTAAAGCTATTAAAAACCCTGTAGAACCCACCAAAGTTGTGAGTAGCAAGCATACTCGTGACGACAGTTTTAGCCATAGTATCAATGGAGACAATGATGATATTATCAAAACCCCATTTCCCATGAAAATGAAGGCGATGACTCTCGGGTGTACCTACAAAGAATTTCTAGCTTGTAAACCAACTGAGTTCGTAGGCAGTGAAGGAGCCACGACTGCTCTGCGATGGTTGGAAAAGACGAAAGCTGTTCTTAAAATCAGCAAATGTGCCGAAGAAGATAAGGTGATGTATGCTTCCAACCTCTTTAAGGAAGAAGCCTTAGAATGGTGGAATACAATTCTTCAGGCAAAAGGAAGTGACATGGCTTATGCCATGAACTGGGAAAAATTCAAGGAAATGACAGAAAGGAAATTTTGTCCCCCTTATGAAAAGGAACGAATGGCTAACGAGTTCCTAAATCATAAAATGATAGATGTAAATTGTCGGGAGTATACGACGACGTTCTTCGAGTACGCAAGAATGATACCAACTCTGGCTTCGCCAGAACCTGTACTAATTTCTCGTTATATTTGGGGATTAATGAGTGAAATTGTAACACCCGTCTTGATTTTATAAGAATTTAATGTAAAAACGCGATTTATATAAAATATGACCCATTTAAAACATAAGTTCCAAAAGTAAAGTTTTAAGGTAACTAACATTAGTCAACTACCGACTAATTCAAACATTCAAAAGTTATTTAGCAAATTAGTTACATCATTGACATTGTCTAAACAAAGTTAACTTAAGCGGAAGCTTCAAAAGTTTGTGTTCGGTTCTTCAAAACATGCTTGATTGTCGTCCACATACTTGCAACACCTACAAACTGAATTTTTGACAATTATTAGTATTAGAGTTCTTGGAATTATTGCTTAATCGAAACTACGTTTAGAAACGGATTCAATTAACTACGATATACAAAAACTTAGCCAAATTTCCAGGCTCTACCGTAACTTACGGTATCTACCGTAAGTTACGGTAGTCATTTTATGTTTCTGGTCCACCGTAACTCAGGAGTGAACCACCGTAAACTTTTGGACTCTACCGTAAATTACGGTATACCGTAATTTACGGTAGCCATTGCAACTCTATATTTTGATTGATTTAGTTATTTTGCCCAAACCCGAACTCTTGGATTTCTCATTCTAACGAATTAGCATGCTAAATCCTCGTATTCTAACATGACTTTTTATCAACAACAACGAAGAACCCATTAACTATATTACGAAGCCTTGGCCACGCATTAATTGATTATTCGACCCGTTTGGCTCATCTTATGGAATCCTCCATTATGATGACTACCAACAAGTTCTAACCAATCCTTGTCTTATCATTCAACATAGCGAACATTATCGCTTTCAAATCAACACAACCTTCATTCTACACTTTACTACACATACGCAAATTATCTAAATTTATCCGATGTAACAAATCAAGTTACATACCTCTAAAGCAAGCCCTTCAAACGTGCGTCCACACCAGTTTGCCCGCTCGATGCTCCGGCTTCCTTTCCTATAGAGTTCAATCACTTTATGTTTAGAACTCTTTGTTTCACATATATAACGCACAATTTATGTCTAACTTCATAATCATGCGTTTTTAACATAAACAATTAAATTTCAAGTTTTTCTTTGAGGCATTTCTACAAACACATAAAGGACAGAATTTATGTCTTTTATATTCTAATCCTTGACTTGTCACTTAGCCTTGATTATCAATAATTGAGTTATCACATATAAACTTAAACATCTCTGTCTTCATAAATCAGTTTCTATAAATCAATTTACACTAGAATAGCCTTCCAAACCCTAGTGTCCACCATTATCTTGCAAAACCCATAACCCACCTTCAATGTGTTCATGGAATTTCCTGAATTTGGACATGATTTCACATGTAGTTGTCTAGGTTTTACTTCTAGACACTATATCATCCCTAATCTATCCATATCACAGACATGCATCATCTAATTTTTGGATTTCCCAAATTCATAAGAATTTCAAACAGAGAATTTTCATAGAATTTTACATACCTTACAACCCCCTTGTGATGGGGATCATTAATCTATGCTCGATTTTAGTTTTGGACTGAGTTTGATCCTTCAATTTAGGGATTTTGTGAAACTTAGGGTTTTGATGAACTTGGTCGCCCCCTGCTTCTTGTCTGGTTGATCTCACACACGTATGTGTGTTTGAGATTTTTATTTTTCTTGTTTTATTAAACTTAATTTTAGTTTAAGCACTTTTGGCCCTTCTAATTTCCTTTAGTTCTAGTTTTAGCGTTTTAACCCATTTGTAGGTTACTACAAGGCTTTCACCTAACTGGGTTATTTTAAATCCTAGTTAGTTAACTAGTTTATTTATCAACATTATATTTAAAATAAATGCTTTGCATTTTTCGGGGTGTTACAGAAATCCGAGACATGGTCAAGGCCGCCAGACCACAGACTATTGAAGAAACAATTGAACTAGCTAACATCCTGACAGATGTACTAATCTTCACAAGAGAAGAAAACAGGAAGAAAGAGTTGGCCCGTAAAATTTCTCAAGAATTCAAGAAGAAAGGAACTGAACCGTCATTGGAGCAACCTACCTGTAGAAGCTATAACAAAAAGCATTCAGGAAGATATCATTTTAGGAGAACGCCCTACTGTGACTTCTGCAAGATGACTGGGCATATAGAGAAAGAGTGTAGAAGGAAAACTAATATTTGTTTCAATTGCGGAGAAACGGGACACATCAAACCATATTGCCCGAAACTGACTAAAGCACCCGACAACCAGGTAAAAACAACAGACGGAACTAAGAAGAACGCGCGAGCATTCGTACTTACTAAGCAAGAAGCAGAAATGATTCCAGACGTAATCGCTGATATGTAATATCTAAGTTAAGTTATTATTTAACCCTAGTACAAATAAAAGTTTATAAATAAATGCATTCTGTCAAGTGCTTCATCTATTCAGAACCATAATAGACTTGTTTGGTCATCACTTTCATTGAATCATTTAATTGGTTACGACACCTTGGGGTGGCGTTTTCATTTACTTGAAGCTTGAGCTAATCTCATTTGCCCACCTGATGTACGGATTTATCTAATTTCTGTTGGTTCATTATCTTAAAACAATCTTAATACAATTATGTGTTAAGATAAGAGTACACAAATTCGTATTATATTACGGTGTACCTCTAAATATTCTTTCATTGAAAATTCTATGAAATTCATTTGGTCTTTTCATCATCAATTGAAAATCCTATTCGAAATGAATATCCAAATTTACTTCATTAAAGCTTTCAGTTGATTACACGGTGAATTTGTTCAGTCACCGTAATTATTGAACTATTTCAATCATTACGACACCTTGCGGCGTCGGTATAAACTTGTAGCTTGGGCTAATCATAAGCATACGAATCATTCAAAACCACGTATGTCTTTCGTTTGACTCATCATTGAAAATAACCATAATGCAATTATGTATTAAGACAATGATACACTAAACTCTGTTGTATTTCGGTGTATCCTTGCAATTCAATAAATGTCAACATATTGATTTTTCTCATGTTATGGTTCGATAATTGACCAATCATTTTCGTGCTTCTATTTCATTTGAGCTTGTTGATTCTGAGTCTTTCTCAGTTAACAATCAAAGTAAGTTTTCTTTTGACAGTGAATTCTATTTGATTCTAAAAGTCATTTACAACTTGTAAACATTCAATTTAGATATCTATTGATCATATATCTCTTTTGACTTGAACCTAGTCACCTTGAAAATTATTTCATCTCGTTCATTTAACATCGATTTCTGAAACTAATTCAGTTGAACAATTGAGTCCTAATTATTGCAAAACTCATATCCACCAAATTTGAACATGTCTTGATTCTGTGTCATTTACCTTAATACTGTTCTTATTGACTAAGATGTGACATAACCCTAAAGGAGACATCGTAGCCCAAATCTCGAGGACGAGATTTAAAACAAGGTGGGGAGGATGTAACATATCAATTTTTTTATATATAAGAATTATAGGTTGTTTAAATTTATTAACCACTAGTAACTAATTTTATTTTTAATATAATTATTCGACCCATATAGTTTTAAAAACTATTTTATATATAATTGGTTGAAATGTTATACTAATTAATTGGCATGTATATGTGTGCCATTTCTATTTTCTATATTAAAATAAAGTATATAAAGCTTATATTATTAGACGGGTAGATTACGGGTAAGTTGACTATTAGAAATATGAAGTACCTAGACGGGTCTAGAAACCGTTTAATAATTAAATTATAAAAATACAATATAGTTGAACCTACTCCGTTTTTAATAAAACTTGGTTCAAAATGTAGATGCAAATATTCTCGTTCTAATGACATATTTATTGTTTTATAAAACGTTATATTTTAGAAGTTATAAGCGCCAAATAAGTGAAACAGTTAAATTAATTATAATAATAAAATAATAATAAAGTTAACATTTGAGATTTTTGAATTTGTGTACGTGTCGAGATAGTCATAGTCACAAAGGAATCAAAATAAAATAATAACTAAAATTTAAAAACTCTACAATTTGGAATGGTGGACGTGTCGGTAGAATCAATGCATGTTGGTAACGTGTAGTCAGATGAGATCTCCAAAATTCTTGTAGAAACTAGTATAAATAGACTACCACATTTCAAAACAAGATGTTCAATCTCTCTTGCCTCTCGATCTATCACTCTCTTTCTATAGTTCTATGTTTTTTTTTATTTTTAATCAATAATAATAATAATAATGCCCTGCCCCGTTTTAACTGTTTTAACGCCCGATCACTGATACCCTTTCCGATTGATCTGGAGCCCCATAACGCATGTCAAGGCTCTGCCCGACTAAGTTCGTTGGGGTTCTGACTCGTGATGTAGGGATAAGGTTGAATTAGGGTTACTATACTTAACACGAGTGCATATATATATATATATATATTAAAATAGATCGGGAGTTATACCCAAGATTTATACCAGGAGGCTTTCTAGTTGAATCCTAAAGTTACAAGGTGTGTCCATTCTCTTTTCTCACAGTTTGTGAGTCATTCTCCTTTTTATCACATTTTTGTGATACAATTATATTTAAAAATGCTTTCCAAAATCCTAAATGTTTACAAGTTATACTTATAGTGATTAAATTTTTATATTCTGTAATAACTCCCGGTATGGAAGGTTTTATACATTACTTGACCCTCTTTACTATTGACCAAAAAGTTAGCCAATAGTAACATGACCACAATCACAGGGGGAATTGTGCCACAGTAGCCATAGCCTATAACTAATATTATTTTAACATTAAATCATTAATAAATTTAATGTATGATTGAGTTAAATCTAAATGGCGTGTATATAAAATTGAGCTTTATTAATCATTATTACAATATATATTAAAGAAAATATATTTAATAAACCTAAATTACTATTTACATTATAAAATAATGTTTAGTCCATAAATGTATACCATAATAAAATAGTCAAAAATATTATATTCTACTATACTAAGATTATATTTTTAGTCTTAGTCACGTTAATATATTAAATAATAATATTACAATTATTTAATTAATATATTATATTTGATAAGTTATAGCTATTAGTTTGACAGAAAATGATATTTATTTCATTTTCTAGGCTAAGTGGTTTTGTGTCATAGAAAATATAATTGACAAAGTAATGTCACGGGACACTACTAAGTCCAGAGTCACTAGTTGAGAGAATGATCAACAGTGATATGACCAGAAATATGACCAGAGTCACTAGTTGAGATAATGATCAACAGTAACATGACCAAAGGCACTAGTTGAGAGAATGATCAACAGTGTTATGACCAGAGTCACTAGTTGAAAGAATGATCAACAGTGATATGACCAGAGTTACTAGTTGAAAGAATGATCAACAGTGATATGACCAGAGTCACTAATTGAAAGAATGATCAACAGTGATTTGACCACCGTCACGGGAACCGCCTAGTGACCGATACCTTTAAATAATAATAAGATATACGATATATCTATTACTTGATAAACTTCACTACTGGACGAAAGTGAGCCAATAAGTGATATGACCACCGTCACATCGGAACTGCCACCAAGTGACAAATATTGATTGAATTGGGTGAACATAAACAAATATAAAAACCCTTAATGCTGTAAAGTATAACAATACATTTTTTATAAAAATGGAATGAACTCGCTAGTATTTATTACTGATAAAATGTTTTCCAAACATGTTTCAGGTAATTTGCTGTAAAGATAATATAACCCAGCTATGGAGTACTGAAGGCTTAAATAAAGTGGCTATAAATATCTGAATAAAAGAAAAAAAAATTATGTTTTATTTATTTGGGTTTATCCCTATAAAAACAATTGAATTGAATATGGGTTTTAGCCCTTTTTAAAAGTTCGGTGTTTTACAAACTCTGAAATCATTTCCTAACTACGATACTGATGAAAGAAAAAAAAGAAAAAAAATTCCGCTGCGTATTTAATAATCACCGATACCATCTGACTGGCTCGCGGCGCCCACTCCCAGGGTGGGGTCGGGGGCTGTGACATTAATCGCCATATTAGGTAAGAAACATATTTTATCATAGCATTAACATCTGCCAGGTGTATGCCTACACCCCGTGCTTAGGTCGTGGCCACTTGCAATTAAGTGAGCCGTGGATATCCAGGACACGGTCGCATTAACCCCCAATATTTAAGTTATCAAGCATAACGGATTAAAACGAGTTATTTGGATTTTGGACTCATAGGTCATTGATCCCATACCCGACAAAGCGGTAAATAATTTCACCGTATCCCAAACCCATATAGGGAAAATATATTAAGAGTATTTACCTGAGCTTTATCTTTACAATCCAAAGATATATTTAAGCACAACCGATGAATCAAAATAACTAACACGGTTGCAATTTAGTGGAGACCCTTAGTCTGGAACGAACGGAACTATGATCCATTAGAATGTTAACTTGTCTTATTCAAGTCATATGACTTGGACCGGTTAACTAATAATAAAATCGATACGGTTCGCTAGATTAAGCGGATACCATATAGAATGTGGTTTGCACCCTCACGTGTACTATAACTCGTATAAAATGGGTTAAACAATCATACATTCTGATTAGAACTGATTTGGAAATAATTTGACCCGATTCGGTTAACTTATATAAACTAGGCTATAAAAGTCAACCGTACGCGCATAGGCGGCATCGGGTGATCGGATGGATCAATGTCAAGTCCATTATGTCAAAACATGTTTAATATGATGTTATATCAGTTTCAAATTCAAATTATATGTTCAATATGTTTCAAAACCATTGTATGCATAAAAAGGGCATTTTGGTCAATAATTAGGCATATTACATGAACTTGCATAAAAACCCGACAAATGATATGATCAAATGGTATAACCTTAGAGGATTATTCCATACATTAATATGATCATAATACAACTTCAAATCAGTAGCTAACTTAGCTTAAACGGGTCAGAATCGAAAGTCAAAGCAGAAGTCAAACTGTTTGACTTTCGTTTGCGAACCGAACTATAAGCAGGAAATGACGGGTTGGACATGATCTAACATGTCCTAATATGTTATACCAACTGATATAATGTCAAAAATTGATGTTTCGATACTTAGAAGTTCATTTAACATAATTTACGAAAATCTGCGTTTTGACTTTTATTTTAATAGAACTTTGACCCGTCATTTGACCAATTTAACGTGATCTTCAGAAGGTGCCCTCACAGGGGATTAAAACCTACATTATTACGATCACGTAGACATGTTCGATTCGAACATTGGCTTGACTGAAATGGTCATAACCGAAAATCAAAGCAAAAGTCAATTTGCTTGACTTTCGGCCATTATCTAGCCTATAAATGAATAGGAACTGAATTAGAACACTTACAAGTGTTCAAGGCAGAGATTAAACTCCAGAAAGGAGGCCTCTATAGATCAGAAGCACTCCAAGATGATTAGAGAGAATGAAAATGAGAGGTGCAAGTCTTGAATGCTCAAGAACACCTCTATTTATACTTGCTCAAGGTTCACAAGATCATGCCACTTGTCACTGAAGCTTAGAGATGCTTAGGAGTGTCATAGCAGGTGTCTAAAGGGGAATACAAGTGGCATAATTACGAGAGAGGTGGCAGAAGTACAGGTTGTCTTGGGTAGCAAACACAAATCAGAATTAAAATAATAATAATTGCCTTACGGTCCGTAAGGCATATGCCTTGCGGTCCGTAAGGCATATGCCTTGCGGTCCGTAAGGCATATGCCTTGCGGTCCGTAAGGCATATGCCTTGCGGTCCGTAAGGATCCTTCAGAAGCCAAACTTTGGCATTTTGTCACATATGATCCCTACACATCCAAACTTCTACAATTTTACATAAGTAGTCCCCCTCGTCCAAATAATTTAGCATATTTGAGAGTTGATTGGACATGTGTTTCCATATTATTCATTATAAATGTTCGAGGTGTTACAGCCAGACACGCCCCATGTCTCGGATCCAGAAACTGGCAGTGCCTCTAGAAGGTTAGAGAGCGAAGCCCTGACAAGAAAAGGCAAGACACGCCCTATAGCCTGAAGGCACACCTCGTGTCTCGGAAAAAAACGACAAAAACTGACTTCTGTAAGATTTGGGGGACCCAGAAGAATTGACCACTGCTGTGTCTGGTAAACACGGGCCATGCCTCGCTCAACTAGCTATAGCAAGTCAATAGGCTAGACACGCCTCGTGCCTATAAATTGAGGGCCAAAACCATCATTTTCACTTGCTCATTCTCCCCCATCTTCTCCACAACACATTTCCCTTCTACCTACTATCTCTAATCATTGTAATCATTAAGAAAAACACAAGAATCGTTAGCATAATCAAACTTTTGATGATTAATATAATCTTTTCGAGTTTGGTGAAAAGTAGTTCCATGGACATTCTTAGCTAGATTTCTTGAGGGTGTTAGGGGAAAAGTAGTTCCATGGACATTCTTAGCTAGATTTCTCGAGTTTGGTGAAAAGTAGTTCCATGGGGAGTTAACTAAAGCAAACCATGGGTGAATAAGGGGTGTGTGTGTGTGTGTGTGTGTTAATGACTTGAATGTTTTCTCTGTCTATGTAGAGTTAAAAAATGTTAACTCTCCGAAAGGAGGTTAAAGGTTTTGGAATGGGACTTCGGGTTGGTAATCGCTTCCTGATGCGTGGCAATAGGATCAAAGCGCAAATGACTTGGTTTTTATAAAAGTAACTAACTCAGAGGAATTGATGACTCACCGAGGGAACCATAGTCATGAGTAATTTAAACCCCATAAACTATTTTATTTAACTAATACTAAATCATAGTGGTTTATACTTTCCTTGCAGATTGGGTGGTACCATTATAGTCTGATCCGACCTTGAGTGGCGTTTCCCTACTGACTCAAAACGATATAGTCGAGTGTGCTAGGGTCCCTAACAAAGAACTACACAACTTTATGCATCAAGACACGCAGTTCCTCGTCTGACAATCGAGCCCTTGTTACTCCATGATAAGGTTTGTTAACAAAGCATCAATAGGTTAGTGTGTATCCTAAACACCTCATTTTTCTTATCATTGATTACTATATTTTTTTTTATTTATCTCTTCATTTTTATTTGGAGCCATTTTTAAACCTTTACTTTTTGGTTTGACTAGACACTAACGAAGACTCGGTACTAAAACTCGTATAATTAGACGACCTCTATATCTTACCATTACTATATTACACTAACGATGGGTGCACTTACCCAACATGAAGTGTAGTGTGATAGTATTTTATCATGTTTTTATAAATATTAAAACTTGAACCAGTGTTTAAAACGGCTAAAAATATACCATTTTTATACGCACAACACGGCACCGCACGTCTTGTATCATGTCTACATATATATAGAATTGAAGTAAAATCATAATCTTTATATTTTTGTATATAATATAATGTAACGCTTGAAATGGTGAAATGATGAAGATCAAGATTTAAGACCTATCTATGAATCAATACAAAAAAATTAGCCAAAATGGAAAGATGCAAATGGGGAAGAGTTGAATTCCCTATTGAAATGGAAATTTTTTTGACCAGTAGTCTATACAACAGAAGTTGTAAAATATATTAGATACAAAAAGGTCTTTTATGCGAATCAAGAAGTGAAAAGAAAATGATATCAGGCAAAATTGGTGGCACACGGATTTCACAAATACCTATAATTGTTTACGTGAGACATATTCTCCATAAGTGGATCCAATAACTTTTCAGTATTTAATTAGTTTAGTAATATAAAGAGAGAATTGATACACGTATTATGAATGGTATGCATCATTTGAAAGCTACGTGATAGTTCTAAAGGATTTAAATTATCTAAATCATTAAAAGTAAGTTGTCGAGAACATTATGATTGTTGAATATAATTAAAAGTTTGGAGGAGTTCTCTAAAGCGGTTGAATGCTTAAAAGATTATGAAGCATCTAAACATTATAAGGACTATTGAAAAAGGCTCCACTTGCTAAAGCAAGATTTTGAAATTGAAGATGGTACTCCAAAGTTATGGCTCGAGATGTAGTAAAAACATTTTCATCCATCAATCATAATACATCTAGAAGATGATAGACATTTTAATATAGACAAAGCTTATTGTGAAAGTACATTTAGTGATGTCTGGTTGCTTGATATAAAAATGACTTTTATTGTCTCATGTCAAATTAATTTGATCTCTTGGTCTAGAAGTACCATAGTTAATCGTAGTTGATGCGTTAGTGGTTATTGCACTTACATATATTTAGATGTATTATCGTGCCTAATAAGGAGATAATGATATGTGCTAAAATATATGTTTCGACACCCTTAAGATAAGGAAGACATGAGATTATATTTTTCTAACACATCCAAACAAGTTTGGCAAGTATTACAAATGCAGGGAATGTAACACAGCACTATTAGACAATATATTACAATAGGCTTATATAGAGGGTTATATGTGTAACTATCTTGTCTATATATACTTGATGTAATTATCATTGTTAATCACAATATACACACAAATCATTACCAAGTTTATCTTGGTATCAGAGCTATCACAGCCCCCGACCATACCCTGGGAGCGGGAGCTGTGGACCAGTCAAGTGGTACCGGTGTTTATTAAATACGCAACGGAAAATTTTTTCATCAGGACCGTAGTTAGGAAATATTTATCAGAGTTTAAAACACCAAAATAAATACATGGAATAAAACCCAAATTTTATTTACAATACATTTATAGGGATAAACCCTAATTATTGAAAACAAAATCTCCTTTTTATTTATGTAACTTTTATAGCCACTTTTCTAAGCCTTCAGTGCTCTCCAGCTAGTTTCTATTAGCTTCACATTAAGTTACCTGAAACACGTTTTAAAAAGGTTTTATCAGCAAAAAATACTGGCGAGTGCATCCAAGTTTAATAAAAAAACAGTTTTATAACTTCACAGTATTGAGAGCGATTACAATGTTTATATCTACACAGTTACTCATTCAGTACTGTCAACACCTGACTTGTGGGTCATGTGACTCATTGGCTAACTCTTTATCTAATAGTAACGGATTAAAATAATGTATACAAAGCCCCAACATACCGGCAGTAATTGTAGAATACATAGACTCAATCACTATTAATTATAATTGAAAACATTTGAGGTTTTGTAAAAAGGTTTACAAAAAGAGAATGTACTCACCTTGTTGACTTAGATAAAACTAAGGCTTCCTGGTGATTCTCCTAAGTATTATCTAACAATGCACACGTGTTAGTAAGATAACCCAAATCACATTAGCCATGCAACACGAGATAGAACTCTAACGAACTGAGTCAGGCAGAGCCTTGACATGCGTTACGGAGTCCTAGATCAATCGGGTAGGGTAACGAATACGTGATTGGGGGTTATAATACTTACAACGAGGCAGAGCTTCGCTTTTTAGGGGGGTATTATTCCCGAGCAATATTGCTATTATAGTGACAGAGAAAGAAAAGAATTTTGAACATCGAATAACTGAGCTTTCGACCCCTTTTATAGGAATGGACTATGGTGGCTTGCGCCCCGCGATGGCCCTCTTTGATTCCTTCGCGGCCCGCAAGGGAGGTAGATTAGGCCCTAGCTTTGACTAGTCAGTACACTAGCCTCGACACGCGTTAGGACACGTGGCTTCACAGGTGTTCGGCAAGTAACCTAGGGTCGCGCGCCCCGCGACAGACCTAAGGAGCTGGGTCGCGGCCCGCGAGGGCTTTATATATTTGTTTTTATTTGATTTTCAATAATATAAAGGTTATTTGGGTTTGTTTACGCGTATACAGGTGTATTTAGGAACGTTTAGGGTGTTTTATGAGGGTTGTTATACTATTTAATAAAATATATAATGCACTCGTGTTAAGATAATAACCCAATTCAACTTTATCAATACATCACGAGACAGAACCCCAACGTACTTAGTCGGGCAGAGCCTTGACATGCGTTACTGGGTTCTAGATCAATCAGGCAGGGTATTGACTTAGTGATCATGGGTTAAAACACTTAAAACGGGGCAGGGCTTTGTAGGACTTTGGGGTGAAATATTAAAGAAAATGGGGGCAAATATAATAGTAGAGATGGAACGAGAGAAAGAAAGAAAGGAATGTGGCTGCTTGAATGGTAAACTGCTTATTCCTATTTATATTTCATTTGGAGATTTAGAGTGCACTCCAAGCAAGGCCACGTACACCCATACATTTATGTCAATGGTTTAAATCCTTACACGTACACATGCATTGACTTTACAAGTTTGATTTTCATGCATTTATTTTACAAATGCATTTACTTTACAAATTGATTTTTCATGCATTTACTTTACGTAGATACATTTAGTTTATAAAGTCATAGATTTATTTTATTATTATATTTATAATTAATTCAGCTGCTTCACTTATTTGGCGTTTATAACTTCTAAAATATGGTGTTTTATAAAATGATGAATATGCCATTAGAACGAGAATATTTTTATCTACATTTTGGCCTAAGTTTCATAAAAAACGGAGTAAGGTTAATTATAATGTATTATTATTATTATAATTATTAAACGGTTCCTACGTTTGCCAAAATACCTCATATTTCTATCGGTCAACTTACCAATGATCTATCCGTTTAATAACATAAGTTTTTATATACTTTATTTTAAATTTTTATAAATAAAATTTTTGGAAATGTTACATCCTCCACACCTTGTTTTAAATCTCGTCCTCAAGATTCATTAAAATGTGGAGGAATACCTTTAGTTTGTCACTGATCCTAGTTCCTAAGTATATTCTTGTCCTTGCTTTGAATTCCACTTTACTTTGAACATAACTATTCTCTATGCTTTGAGATTCTTATACTTTCGATTGCGTCTCAATTTAAAGGGTTCATGCCGTTCTTCTTGTCGCACGAATTACGATACAGATGATCAAACGAAATAATGTTTGATATCGGAATGATAGATGTATACGATAGAATCCTGATAAATAAATCTAAAATTATCATTGACACACCTGTTTGTGATTTATCCCTAATTGTTAATCATGATGGTCTTGGGGTTTCCTTATAGATATACATATCTATATAATCATATATTTCACATATTGTAATATACACACCATTCATAAGGTCGGTGTATTTAACAAATTCATTTTTCCAAAAACAGGTCAGACATCAGGTCATGGTACTATTTAGGGAATTTCATTAACATAACATATACCCCATCTTACCTGGTCTAGCCAGAGAGGTACCCCCATCTTACCGGACAAGCTAGAGAGTCTAGTACACATATATATAATACTAAATTATTTTGTAATATCTTTAATTTATAAAAAAATACAATTATATATCCGATGGTACCAATCATCAAGTTTATTCCCATAATTTTGTTTACCCTTTCATAATAAAAAAATAGTACATTGAAATAAACTTCTGTTAAATTTATGGAATATAATATTTTGAAATTAAAGGATGGATAAATAAAAGTTTAATGAAATAAATTAATCAAAATATAAACTTTCTGGATTCATGTGAACAATTTCATTTTTAACTAGTGGGTAAACCATGTTGGTTTAAATTATTAAAATTTAACTCTTAATTTATTGTATACTATATCATTTATTCAAAGAAGTTTTATAGTAGGTAATAGAAAATTTGACGTTTCTAAAATTGATTCTAAATATGTTAGGTAATTAAGGAATATATATATAGGGGTTGGATCATGACAAAACTAGTTTAAATGAGAAAACCAAAAAACTCACTAAAAAGCCTAAAAAACATACAAATTTTTTTTTACAATTTTTTATAAAAAAATCGCTATTTTTTATGTATGGAAAAAATTTTTAAAAAAATTTTGTTGTACTGCGCATGTGCACTAATACAGATATAATGCACATGTGTAGTACACATATAATGCACATTTGCAGTACAACAAAAAATCTTTTTTTTTTGAAATTTTTTTATATATATAAAAAATAACGATTTTTTATAAAAATTTGTAAAAAAAAATTGGTATTTTTTAAGCGTTTTTTAGGCTTTTTTAGTTAGTTTTCTAGTTTTCTCATTTAGATATAGTTTTCTCATGATCCTCTCCATATATATATATATAGGGAGGGGCTTATGCGAGAACTCCATTTATTGTGAGAACCGCGAGAACCAATGTAAACACAACCTAAAATAGCTAAAAAAAACCTAACCCCCACCCCCCCCCCCAAGCTAAATGCTAAAAAAAACCCAACCCCAACCCCCCCCCCCCCCAAAAAAAAACCTAAACCCCCCTCCCCCACCCCCCAAAAACCTAAACCCCCCCACCTCCCCTCCCCTAAAAAAAAACCTAACCCCCCCCCCAAAAAAAACCTAAACCCCCCCCCCCCCCAAAAGCTAAATGCTAAAAAAAACCTAACCCCACCCCCCTCCCCCCAAAAAAAAAACCTAAACCCCCCTCCCCCACCCCCCCAAGCTAAAATGCTAAAAACTAAACCCCCAAAAAACCAAAAAAAATCTAAAAAAATTTTTAT
Organism: Helianthus tuberosus; assembly: GCA_030545235.1. Taxonomy (NCBI): domain Eukaryota; kingdom Viridiplantae; phylum Streptophyta; class Magnoliopsida; order Asterales; family Asteraceae; genus Helianthus; species Helianthus tuberosus. Next base: position 5,397,249 of record CM060404.1, on the reverse strand, counting down.
GTTAAAATCGCTACTTTTAGAAGCTAAAAATTTTTTTTCTTCGAAAAGTAGCGATTTTTTTATAAAAAATATTAAAAAATTCAAAAAAAAAATTTTTGTGTGATTTTTAGCTATTTTTAGGCATTTTTGGTTGTGTTCACGTTGGTTCTCGCAATAAGAGGTGGTTCTCGCATGATCTTCTCCCTATATATATATATATATATGTATGTATCCCAAACAATAATAATAGTAATTTGTTTAAAGATATTATAATATTAAAATTGTAATTGATATATAAATAAAACTATATAAAGGACAAGCGTATTAAACATATATTTGAGTCAATTATTTTTATGTGGTGCATCCATTTTAATTATAGCTTAAAAATGAAACAATAACTAGAACGTTTAGAGAAATTTTAATGTGCCAGGTAAATTAAATAAATAAGTAAATAAATAGAATACTAAATTATTAATTTAAGTCGAGTAAGAAAAGATATTTTCATTTTGTAATATATTTACTTCTAAAAATTAATTATCTAATATCTTTTATAAGTACCGATTGTACAAATCATCAGACCCATCTTTTATCTTCTTTTATAATACATCATAAAATAAAAAAAATTATAATATTCTAAATGATAGAGAAATAAGTATGATTATTTATATATATGATTATCATAATATATATAATAATCTTTTGAACATACATTTTCTTTAAATTATGTTATAGTTTTAAATGTATAAAATTTTACAAGTATCCTACGTAAAATAAATTTTAGTTTACATTATATACACGTATAAAAACGTATTATAATGTGTATATATATATATATATATATACTTCAAATAAAATAGAATTGTAATATATATATTATCCTATATTAATAATGGAAGCCAATGAATAGTTATTATAATAGTATATAGTCCTTTTAATACTTTTATGGTTTTCATATTATAATAATAATGAGTATTCTGATTATTATGACTATTTTTTTTTTCATTTTATTTATATTAAAGTTGGTTCTTATGGAGCAATTTGATTATAATTTATAAGGTGTTTTATTTCTATAGGGAAAATTTAGTCGGTTTCGGCTATAACAAAATGTAAATAAATTAGATATATAACTTAAACTAGGATATATTTTTAAAACTTATATAAACTTTAATGATTACAATGTATATTTGTGTATATCTATATATGTTTACATTTGTTTTATAACATGAATTTGAATATATATATATATATATATATATTTACATATATTTTATGTAAAATTTTAGTTTACATGAAATTCAGATAGTTTTATTATTATACTAATATTTAACTTATAATAAAAGACTCCAATTAATGCCACATGGGCTTCTCTCTATTTATTTAGTAAAAATAATATTAATATTATTTAATTTAGTTAATAGAATAATTTGATAATATCTAATATATATATATATATATATAGGGGAAGGTTCAAATGAAAACCACTAGTTATTGTGAAAACTCGAAAACTAATTAAAAAAAGACAAAAAAACATACAAATATTTTTTTTTTTTGCAAACCAATTTTCGCAGGTTTTATTATATAAAAAAAAGTTCAAAAAAAAAAAAAATTTTTGTGTAGTGCACATGTGTTTATGTGTACTACACATGTGTAGTATTACACATGTGCACTACACAAATTTTTTTTTTTTTGAAAAAAAGTTTTTTTTATACATAAAAAGCAGCGATTTTTATAAAAAAAAATTGAAAAAAAAAATTTGTGTGTTTTTTAGGCTTTTTTTAGTTAGTTTTCGAGTTTTCACAATAAAAGTGGTTTTCATTTGAACCATCCCCTATATATATATATATATATATATTAACATGTAAATGCTTAACCGTAATATCATATATAGTAATCATGTATGAAAACCAAAAACTTTCGTTTATCCTATTTAGAACCTTTTTTTAACAAGCATTTAACCGTTGAAATGATCAGTTAAGTTAAGTTATGAGATATTAAACGAACAATTAGTATAACAACTCTTTTAAGATATAAGGTGTTTTAATAAGAGTGTATATTTTATATATGTATATTTTCTAGGGGATGGTTCAAATGAAAACCACTTTTATCGTGAAAACTCAAAAGCTAACTAAAATAGCCTAAAAACACACGAAATTTTTTTTTTTGAAATTTTTTATTAAAAATCGCTAGTTTTTGTATATAAAAAAAATTTCAAAATTTTTTTTTTGTAGTGCACATGTGTAATAATTCACATGTGTAGTACACATACACATGTGTACTATTACACATGTGCACTACAATTTTTTTTTTTGAAAAAAACTTTTTTTTATATACTTAAAATAGCGAAAATTGGTATACAAAAAAAAAAATTGGTATGTTTTTTTAGGATTTTTTAGTTAGTTTTCGAGTTTTCGCGATAACTAGTGGTTTTCATTTGAACCTTCCCCTATATAAATAGTGTATCTATATATAAAATATAATTATAATTACAATTACATATTAGAACCTTGGTCGTAAGACCCAAGTAATGGGACAACCAAATTTTTAGAATTAATAAATATATCATTAATTAATTCATAATGAAATCTTAGTTAGGAAGCCAGAGTAGAATATAACATCAAATTAAAGCATCATCATGTGTCATATATTTTTATGAGTAGCCACGTTATCCCTTTTGAAAGGCCACTAACCGGTTACTTTGTTTTTGAAAACTACATCTTCCAGTTATAAGCCTCACAATACTGCCATCTGTTATTTTATTTATTATTATTATATATTTTTTAATGGTACATTCATTTATTTATGAAGGGATGTAATTCAAGGTGGCACCCTAAGTTACTAATTGTATAAGAGTGTAACATAATACATGTCACACCCCGATATTTCCACATATTACCGGTGGGGAGTATTGTGACGTAGTTGATATCATCATAGTCAATTTATCACAGTTTAATGCACAGCGGAAGTCTAAAAGTAATAATATTACAAACCGATTCGAAAGTAACATAAAGTATTACACAACGGATTGTAAAAGGATCCACAGACGGATCTAAAATAAAAGAAATATTGTTCAACAGATTTAAGCATCAAAAGCTTGCAAGACTCTATATTTGATACTAGGAGTAGCCAGCCCATTTCGCTTAGTACCTGCACTTAACCTTTTTGGAAAATACGTCAGTTTACACTGGTAAATACAATTAACTGACTCTTTTTGAAAATATTTAAGAAAATTGATTTAAATGCACAAGGCACAAATATTCTTTTATAACTTGGGATAATTATTTAAAAATAATCTTGTAAAAGAATTATATGTTTATTATACATTCAGGATCCGGGATAGAAGCCGGAACAAGATTAATAGACACACCACATAATATAAACCCACGGCGAGTTATTCTCAACAAGCGGGTATATCTTTTTACATACGCACCGGCAGGTGTATGCCTACACCCCGTGATTAAGTCGTGGCCATTTCAATGAATGAGCCGAGCAGCACATGGTCATTAACCCCCCAAAGGCTTAAAATAAACATAACAGATTAAACGGGTTATCTCAATGATTTAACCATTATTACATTAAAAATTCAATACCCGACCAAGCGGTATTATTAAATACCGTACCCCAAGCCCGTAAAAGGGAAAATAAGTTAAAAGTATTTACCTGAGCAAAATATAATTTAATCTCAGCCGTACAACAATCAGCAAGTGCAAATATCTTTTATCGGGCTCCTAAATCTGGAACGAAGGTTTTAATAACCTATTAGATTCCTAACGGGTCTTACTTAAGTTTAAACTTAGACCGGTTAGTTTTAAAGAAAGGTATACGGTTCAAAATGCAAGATTAAGCGAAGACCGGATTAAAATGTGATTTAGACCCGACAAGTATGAATACTTGTATAATATGGGTAAAATAAATACATTCTGGATTTTGAGGTAAAAATGATAAGGTTTGACCCGTCTCGGTTAATTTATGCAAACTAGTGACATAAACCGCACCGAACGCGAAAAGTGCATAACGGGTAACCAAAAGAGTCATGAACAGGTTCCACAAGTTAATATGCTTAAAATATGTTATGATATTAGTAGGATACCTTCCATTATGCCAAAAATGAATTTAAAATCAAATTAAGCCCCGTAGGGGTATTTTGGTCATTTTAAAGATTATAAAAGAGGTTAAATAGAAATCTGAGGTTCTGGTCTAAAACAATCAGTAAAAATATTTATTTTAATGAGTTATATCAGTAAGTTATCATATATATGTGAAATTTATCTTTTATGGCTAAGCTATGCACCGAAGGGGCATTTTGGTCATTTCGCATAAGCTTTAAGGGTCAAATTTGGAAATCTGAGTTCAAAACTTTTATTTACTGCTAAATTATAAAAATTGATTCATAACATCAGTAGGTAACAAGCCTTAGGTGCCTCATATGGTTTTAAACCATACTATGCGCCTAAATCGTATAAAAGTCGGTATTTGACGATATTCGGGTTGATTAAAGAAATATGAGATTTTGACCATCCTTTACAGTTTAAAATAACTTATTTATTATATAAAATCAGTAGAAAAAGGTTTGATATGTAAAGGATGTGTAAAACTCATTTTGTTAGCGAAAAGAGCATTATCGTCAATTACCGAGCCTATGCAAGAACTCTATGTTATGATCAGTTTAAAATTAAATAAAAATTTCCAAAAATCCCTAAATGTTATATTACATCAGTGGGTAAAAGGTTTGGTGTCAAAATTTGGGTTTAAATAGGATTTATGTCGAAAATGCCGTTTAATTAATAAAAACGCTTTCATTTACGATATTGTGCATAACTCTCATTTAAACCATGAACTGATGTCAAATTTTGAGGACATGTTTATAAATCAATAATAAAGGTTTTTGTCCTCTCACATTTTCAAAAATCTCGTTTTTATATAAAAAGGGCATAATGGTCAACATTTAAGCATTTAACGGAAACATGCAATGAACTAGGATTTCTATGGAACCAAGTTGTATAACCTCATAGGGTTATACTAACCTATAACATGGTCCTAAAGGAATCCTAAGACATATCTAAAACAAGCTAAATCGGGTCAGAACTGAAAGTCAAAGCAAAAGTCTACTTTTGCGACTTTCGGTTGCGAACCGAGCCTAAACTCAGAATTGTCGAGTTGAACATGCCTAAACATGTTCTTATATTATTTACCAAGTTATTTTAGTGTTTAAACATGTTCCATAACTTCTACATTATCAGTTATGAATTTATTTGCAAAAATGGATTCTGTTGACTTTTTTAATAACAAGTTTGACCTGACAATTGACCAAGTTAGAGTGATAATTAGTGGGTGCCCTTTTAAGGGTTTATTACCCACATAATTACCAACTCATAGCCACTTTCAATTTGAATAATGGCTGGACCATTAGTGATTAATCACTAAGTCAAAGCTTAATTACGATGGCTTTGACTTTTGGCCATTAAACTAATAAAACTTAAACTAGAGAGGCTAAGAATGCTTACAAGGACACTTAGCACGAAATATGAACTTAAGAAAACTTCCTCTAGCTCCAGAAGGCTTCCAAGTGTAAGCCTTGAAGTAAAACTTGAAATGAGCAAATGAACTCATGAACACAGGTCCCTTATATAGCAAATTCCACTTCATAAGATCACCCCACATGCCCCTATATTGATTCCTGATGATTCCAGGTGTCCCTAGTGCATGAAAAACCATTGGCACAGTCCCTGGTATCGATTTGAGGCATGCAAAGGCGGTGGAACTGGTTAAACATGCAGCTGTCCTTATCTTTCTGCATCTGGTGCTTCCACGCGGGCCGCGTAAGACTCTTAAGGAGTCTACGCGGGCCGCGACGCTCCCTGACGACCGGAAAATAAGTTCAAAGTTTGCAGTTTTGGTCCCTGGTCCATAATAAGTTTATTTAACTTTCGTTTATTGCACTTATGACCCCCATAGTTAACTTTTAAGGACCTTGGGTCATAAACTAACTACGTTAAGCTCCCGGTTAGTTGTACGATCACCCGATAAGTCTTGTTTTCTTCGAAACTCCACAAAATTAATATCCAATATTCTTGGGAACCAAATATATAATTATTACAATGTTTTTGGGTTCCTTAAAGGTCATTCAGAGGCACGAGTTTGGCATGATGACATGTTTGATCCTTTTACTTGCATATTTACATTGTTTGAAAATGTTAGTCCCTCAAGATCAATCCATTACACATTTAAAGTCCATGACATGTGTCTTTATTATACTGGTCATGATTTTACGAGGTGTTACATCCTCACCCCCTTAAAAGAAATCTCGACCTCGAGATTTACTGAAATAAATGAGGGTACTTCTGTTTCATTGTGGATTCAACCTCCCACGTGTATTATGGGCCTCTTCGGGCATCCCATTTTACCTTCACGATCGGCACATGCTTCTTTCGAAGCTTCTTAACCTGTCGATCCTCGATCGACAAAGGTTTTTCAACAAACTTTAAGCTCCCATCTATCTGCACGTCCTTATGCGACATTGCTAGCAATTCATCGGCTAGATATTTCATCTAATTGCAGATGTGGAACACATTATGGATTCCACTGAGCTCTTCAGGCAGATTTAGCTTGTAAGCTACAGTCCCGACACATTCGATGATCTCGAATGGTCCTATGTATCTTGGGCTCAACTTTCCCTTCTTGCCAAAACGCATTACTCCTTTCCAGGGTGATACCTTAAGTAAAACCTTGTCACCTACCTCGAATTTCAGAGGTTTACGCCTTTTATCTGCGTAGCTTTTCTGCCTATCCCTGCAGCTTTGAGACGATCGCGTATCTGAACAATCTTATCCGTCGTCTCCAGGACTATATCAGGTCCTGATAGTTGGACATATCCAACTTCCGCCCAACAAACTGGCGTCCTACACTTTCTTCCATACAAAGCTTCGAAAGGTGATGCTTGAATACTCGAATGGTAGCTATTATTGTACGAAAATTCAATCAATGGAAGATGATCATCCCAACTTCCTCCTAGATCAATAACACATGCTCGAAGCATATCCTCAAGCGTTTGAATCGTACATTCGCTTTACCCATCCGTCTGAGGATGATAAGCAGTGCTGAAGTTTAATCGAGTAACTAAAGATTGCTGAAAGCTTTTCCAAAAGTGAGACATGTATCTAGTATCCCTATCAGAGATAATAGATACTGGCACTCCATGGAGAGATACTATTTCATCCACGTACAATTGAGCTAACTTATCGGAGCTGTGTGTTTCCTTAATCGGCAAGAAGGGGGCTGACTTAGTCAACATGTCGACTATAACCCAAATAGTATCATTTCCTCGCTTTGTCTTTGGTAACTTAGTGATAAAATCCACAGTTACCATTTCCCATTTCCAGGTGGGAAGTTCAGGCTGTTGCAGCAAACCTGACGGCTTCTGGTGTTCGGCTTTAACTTGCGCGCATGTCAGACATTTAGCCACATAAGTGGCTATAGACTTCCTCAAGCCTATCCACCAATAATTTGCCTTTAAATCCTGGTACATCTTATCACTGCCAGGATGAACAGAGTATTTGGAGCTATGAGCTTCTTGAAGAATCACTTCCCTAAGTCCTCCATAGATTGTAACCCATATTCGTCCATTTAATCTTAGGATTCCATCCTTTCCATACGACAACTGTTCAGCAGTTACGCCTAATTTCTCATTCGGATAGTTAGCTTCTAATACAGCTTCTTTTGAGCGGCTAACAACCTTTCATTCAAGCTGCTCTTTAATTCAATGCTCTTGGCATTGATTCTAATAGTCTTAACCTTTTCTTTTCTGCTCAAGGTATCGGCGACTATATTCGCCTTGCCTGGATGATATCGAATTTCACAATCATAATCATTCAGTGTTTCCATCCATCGACGCTGTCTCATGTTAAGATCCTTCTGGTTGAATAGATGCTGAAGGCTCTTATGATCAGAATAGATCACGCACTTAGTCCCATAAAGGTAATGCATCCAAAGAGTTAGCGCGAATACAACGGCACCCAACTCCAAATCGTGGGTGGTGTAATTCTTCTCGTGCACCTTTAATTGTTAGGAAGCATATGCAATAACTTTGCCCTTCTGCATAAGCACACATCCCATACCTGTGTGGGATGCGTTGCAATAAACCACAAATTCTTCAATTCCTTCTGGCAATGTCAACACAGGCACATTGCTTAACTTTTGTTTAAGAATATCAAAGGATTCTTGCTGCTTGGGACCCAAGTCAAACTTGACATTCTTGCGGGTCAGCGATGTTAGAGGTGCAGCGATCCTCGAAAAGTTTTCAATGAAACGTCGATAGTAACCTGCTAGACCCAAGAAGCTGCGTATCTCGGTAGGAGTCTTAGGTTCTTGCCAATTCAAAATCGCTTCAATCTTAGCGGGATCCACTTGGATACCATGCTCGCTCACCATATGTCCAAGAAATTGGACTTAACGAAGCCAAAACTCGCATTTTGAAAACTTGGCGTAGAGCTTCTCTTGCTGTAGAAGTTTAAGGATACATCGAAGATGTCTTTCATGATCGGCTTGGCTCTTCGAGTAAATAAGAATGTCATCAATGAAGACAATGACAAACTTGTCCAAGTACGGCTTGCAAACGCGATTCATGAGATCCATGAACGCTGCTGGTGCATTAGTGACCCCGAAAGGCATCACCAAGAACTCATAATGACCATAACGAGTTCTGAATGCAGTCTTATGCACATCTTCATCTCTGACCTTCAGTTGATGGTAACCTGACCTTAAATCAATCTTGGAGAAATAACTTGCTCCTTGAAGCTGATCGAATAGATCATCGATCCTGGGTAGCAGATATCTGTTCTTGATCGTTACCTTGTTCAGCTCGCGATAATCAATGCATAAACGCATTGATCCATCTTTCTTCTTCACAAAGAGAATCGGTGCTCCCCAAGGGGACGAGCTAGGTCGAATGAAACCCTTTGCCAACAAATCATCCAACTGAGTCCTTAACTCTTTCATCTCATTTGGAGCCAAACGATAAGGTGCTCTTGCAATTGGTGCTGCTCCAGGAATGATATCGATTCTGAACTCCACTTGCCTATCTGGGGGTAAACCTGGTAGTTCTTCAGGAAAGACGTTTGGATATTCAGAAATAACGGGGATGTCTTCAATCTTGGGCTTTGGTTCATCAATGGTTACCTGTGCCATATAAATGACACAGCCATTCTTCATACACCTCGATGCCTTAAGCAAGGACACTTGTTTAGGTAACCCGTACTGCGTATCTCCTTGTATTGTTAATGGCTCACCATAATGAGGTTTGATAACCACTTGCTTCTTGTCACAAACGATCCGAGCTTGGTTATGAGATAACCAATCCATGCCTATTACTATGTCAAATCCTGCTAATTTCAACGGAAGCAAAGAAAGTGGAAAAGAGTGGTTCCTAATGGATATAAAACATCCATCTAACATGGTTGAAGCAATCTCTATAGTTCCGTCAGCCAATTCTACTTCATACTTTATGCTTAGAGTTTTAACAGGCAGATTTAATAACTTACAAAACTTATTATCCACAAAAGACTTGTCTGCACCCGAATCAAACAATAATCTAGCATAAACATCATTGACAAGAAAGGTACCTGTTATCACGTTGTCGTTTTGAATGGCCTCCTAAGCATTCATTTGAAAGACCCGAGCATTGGTCTTTTTACCCTCTTCGGGTTTCTTTGCATACTTTAGGCAGTTGGACTTGATATGCCCCTTCTCGTTACAGTTGTAACAAGTCGCATCCTTTATCTTCTTGCAATCCAACGTTTTATGCTCACTTGATTTGCAGATCCCACAAGCTCTGGGCTGCGATTGGGATTTCGATTCAAACCTGCACTTCCCTAGATGACGCTTCTTGCAGGTTTTACACTTGGGTTTTTCACCCGACTGCTGACTATCCTTTTTAAATCCGGAACCCTTCTTGTTCTCAGAGTTCCCCTTATGTTTCTTATCAGAACGGCGTGAGTTCTCATCCTCACGTTTCCTTTTCCCCTCGTCAGAATTCTTAAGCGATCTCTGCCTGACCGCATCGAGAGTAAGAGATAACGACAAATCAGCCACATACCTGAATGTGGTAGGTCTAGATGCTTTCACACTTGCTTTAATTTCTGGAGCTAGAACTCCAATAAAACGAGCTATACGTTTTGGTTCTGGCGTGACCAAGTACGGAACCAATCGAGACATGGTGTTGAAACTGGTAAGGTATGCCTGACAATCCAAATTCTTCATGACCAAGGTCAAGAAGTCAGTCTCAATTTTCTCAACTTCATGTTGAGGACAGAAATTTTCTTTGATTAGAGCAACAAACTGATCCCAAGTCAGATTGTATAACGGGATCTTCCTAGTAGCTTGGATTAGCGACCTCCACCAAGCTAGAGCTTCACCTTTGAACGATTGTGACACAAACTTCACAATATCCTTATCAGCACAACCACTGATATCAACCATGGTATCCATCTCGCCGAGCCAAGTCATACAATCAATGGCTCCTTTCTCCCCTGTGAATTCCCTCGGCTTACAGGAGACAAAGTATTTATAAGAACAGGTTTTGACCCGAGGCTCCTGATTAAGCACAACCTGTCTAGACGGAACACTTCTCTGATTTAATGAATGACGAGAATCGCTCTTGTGAGCTGTATGAGTCTTGGAGGGTGGTTTTGAATGCGGTATAGACTGATTTCCGGCGCGAGTACCACTTGATTCGTTAAACTGTCTGTCGAGAGCTCGAGTAACGACATTATCAATTAATGCCTGTAGTTCCGCACCAGCTACATTAACTCTGGTAGTATCATTATTTGTCACACCCCGACCGCGTAAAACATCAAATCGTGGCGGAAACGTCGGGGAGTGTTGTAACAAAATTATTGTTCCACAACCATGGTAATTAAAATTATATTTTATTCAACAACCAAAGAGTGGAATACATTGTTTCAAAACAAGAACCAAAGAGTACACAACATAATTAAACTAAGTCTATCTTTATTTTAAGTCTCTAAGGCACAGGTCCGCCCTAGTGTCACGATCGCCCTAAGCTGCAGCTCCTGAAAACACATGTGAAAATAGGTACGTCAGCATAAAAATGCTTGTGAGATACATAGGTTTTATGTAAAATAGGATTCATGACTTATAAGTTTAGAAAAAGTAGTTTTAACAAAATCAGTCATGATCCTTGTAAAATGTTTTGTTTTATAAATCTTTTGAAAAGCGATGATAAAGTAGATGATATATAAAAGAATAATGTGGGGTTAAATGAATAACCAAGTAAAATGAGTTTTGTATAAAATAAGTTGTTTATAAAACAATGTCTTGTGAAAAATATGTTATTTGTATGAAATGTTATATGTCTAAATTGAAATGATTCAAATAACACTACGATATGTAATACCTGTGACAACCCTCACCAAACCAGGTATCCGTATGAATTAATTAATATTTAATTAATGAATAATTACTGTGCTTGCTTACAGTTGTTATTAAACTGCTACTTGATTTCTGATACGTACATATACATGCATCATACTTTATAACTGTCACTCCATTATTTACACAGAACCATAGTGACAAACTTGATGCACAAAAGCACAGTAGCACAAAGAACGGATAACCTAGTAAACATGCTGACATAGCCAGCATCAGACAAGCACTGTCTCTAAGGCCAGTATGAGCCGGGAATAGTTTACTACACTAGTAGGGAGTGTAGGGAGGTGAGAATTGTAGAACTGTGTCACTAGGTGATATTTATAGTGACCGGATGTGCCTAAAACGTACTTTAAGTACAAAATCCTGCACTTTAATGCAAAAATTCAGCTTTTAAATTAACTAGTAAAGTGCAAAAACATGGGAAAATAATACTAGACACTTTCCAAAGTGTCGGGAATTTTTTTGTGTCACTAAAAATAATATTGACGACACTTTAAATACATATTTAGCACTGTAACGGATTAATATCCAACCAAACGACCGGACTTTACCCGGAACCTAAAAATATTGTCAATGACACTATTTTTCTTTTTCTGAGCCAGTTAGGGTCCCCGAATACCCTAACACCCGTTATAATTTACTACACACTAATAATTAAATTAAACCTCCTAACAAAATTAACTAGCCTAAATATCTAGTTGAATTCCAACCCATTTACCCCCCCCCCCCATGAACCGAATCGGTCCCAAGAGGACACCACCCACAATTTTTTTTTGAATATTTTATTACTTGTTGTCTTATATCTAGAAGGCACATAATTTTGTGGACAATAGGATTGCATGAATAATAGATTAACATATAAGACTTAGACTCTTATTCTTTTCAACAAACAAAAAAATTGCATTTCCTTCTTTCCCTTGGCTGCTTTCGGCCGAACCCCATCCCCACTACACAATCCACTTTCAAGTCTTGACCAATCATCCCATATACATACCAAGGTGTTAGAGTTTATACGAAGAGGCTCGGTGCATACAGAATCGCAAGGACCTCTTCACAACGCTATTAACCACCCGTTTTTCGTCTAGTTTCTTCCCTAGCCTCGAGCTAGTAGTAAGTGACTCTAAACACCCTATTGTTCGTATCTAAAGTGGTTAATAAGAAATTTGTCGGATAAAAATCATGAACACTAGAGATCAAAACTAAAAGTCTACTAAAAATAATAAACATGATGGTTAATGAATAAATGTTAGTGTAAAACTTTTGAAACTAGTTTTGTGATGATTATTTATTGTTGTTGATTGCTAGTGTTGGAATGGATCGTCACCAAACCACGCTAGATCATGTTCATGGAACATGAACTAACCTTATGATAAGTCGTAAAGTTATTAGATGACGAACCCTTTCAAACATAAACATGAACTTGTGTAAAAAAAAAAACAATTTTTCTTATGAAATGGAGTTCTAAACTAGTAGATCTAAAGATCTACAAGTGGTATTTTCGAAGAACCAACTGTAAGACGAAACCATGTTTTAAAACCGGATCTTTCCTAAACTAAAGGTGTTTTTGTGAACAAACAAGTGTGTAGACACTTGTGTAACGAAAGGTTTTAACAAAGAATTATTTTTGAGATTTTTGACAAGAAGTTGTAAACTTACACTTTCTTTAAAAATAAGATTTTTAAGAAACTGATTTAATTTATAAAAATAGAAAGATCTACTAAAAACACCGGAAGGTTACTACACGCTTTTACATAACCCACAAGTTCATGTGTTTGCGACTTACGTATACTTTTGACTAGTTTAGTGTTGAAATATTGTTTATTGATGTTGGGAACATTGTTGGTTGAATTTATAAAAGAAAATGATACGCTTGAAAGCGTGGCCACCTCCAGTTACAGAGGAACCTCTGGCGAAATTTTTTTCCAGAAATATAATACTTGGAAAATATTTTTACGACAAGTGTTATGAATACATTTTTAACTTGATTTTCCCAAACAAAGTTCGCCATGATTTTATTACAAAATATCCAAGTGTCGGAGGTGGGATTTTCATAAATAAAACTTGTTAAAATATATATTTAGAATATATATTTTTCATAGTAACACTTGTGTAATTTTTATGATTATTTTGTGAACTACATAAATATTATTTTTAGAGTAAAAATAATATTACTAGAATACACTGAATATTAACGGCTCCAAAATAATACGAACGCCTTCACAATAAATATTTAAGTTACACCGGTATTATTTATTACCACCCGAACCTTACAACGTAACTTACGTATTTTCAGGAAATACTCATAAGCGTGTATTTTGACAAAGTATTATTTTGGGAAAATTACATGGAATACAATATAATATTTTTGGGAAAATATTTATATTTTGGGAGTAAAGTATTTTGGACAAATGAAATAAAATATATTTTATTAAGTGAGACTTAATAATATATTTCGAAGTTATACGAACGCACGTGTATTAAAACCCCCATCCTTGGGAAGGAATATAATTACAAAATAATTACGAAGTGTAATTACGAAATAGTTGCCTAACTATTTCCCAAAGACATTAAACCTTAAGCTAAGGCACGGCCGTCCGTCTAATAGAAGTTAGCACGTGTAGGTCGTCGCACAGCAGGTTGACCGGGAGATTTCTAGTTAGAGACGCACTTCGGTGAGTTCATGTCCCCCTTTTCTCTTAAATGTTTTCAGTTTTCTAAACTACGGGGGTGAAATACATGTTACTATGATTACGAATACTTTTTACATGGTATGGTTAGCTTAAGGAGGGTTAGCACGTACAGATCATGTGGGTGAGTAGGCGCAACTTGAGGCCATTAATCCTCATTGTAGGACCGAGGGTCGTAAGCGGTAGATCTATCTGGGTGTAGCGAGCCCAACCCCTGAGCCCGCCTAATGGACCAGGTGGTGACTTTGAGCCCAACGCAAAATCCGCTAGGTTTGAGTCTTCCTACGGCACTTCACACATGTCATTGGCTTTGCAACCCAATGGTGATCTCTTTTTCCTTAATTGCTACATACCAGGGACTTTTATACATACTTACAACATTTTCAAATGTTTGTACATACTCACTTACACATGAACTCGCTCAACTTTATGTTGATTTTTCAAACTACATGTATTTCAGGAAACTAACGGATCTGGCACGGTATGCACGTATTTTCAAGCTGCGTTTGAATAAAGAAGTCATCCAGGGTTTAGAAGGTGTAACCTCTTCCTGGACGGGTTACATATCTCTAAACCTAGTATTGTTTAAAGTCTTTATAAACTCAATTAAATCCAGTTAAGGTTTGTAACTTATTTTGTGATTGTTGAAAAATGGGATTTTTCTAAACTTTATTAATGGATGAATATCTCATGTTTTTATCATATAGCATTGTTATGATTGTTGCTATGGTATTAAGAAGTCACACCAACTAAACCCACGCTTCCGCAAAGCCAAGGTGTGACAGCTTGGTATCAGAGCCTCGATCATAGCGAACTAGGATTCTTTCTCGAGTCTAGACTATGATCCCCAGGGATCTCACAAAAATGTTTTCAAACACTTTTACATTGCATACACTATACGTCCAGATCCAGGGAACAGACCTTTTTACAAACAAAAAGGCACAAATACACATTCCCAAATTTAAATTTATAATTCAGTCTGAGAGGTTGAGGGAGTAATCTAGTGGGACTAGGAGATTCAGTCTGCGAGGCTGGGAGATTAATCTAGTGGGACTAGGAGATTCAGTCTGAGAGGCTGGGAGATTAATCTAGTGGGACTAGGAGATTCAGTCTGAGAGGCTGAGGGAGTAATCTAGTGGGACTAGGAGATTCAGTCTGAGAGGCTGGGAGATTAATCTAGTGGGACTAGGAGATTCAGTCTGAGAGGCTGGGAGATTAATCTAGTGGGACTAGGAGATTCAGTCTGAGAGGCTGGGAGGATAGTCTGAGAGACTAGGGAGTTTAGTTTGAGAAACTAGGAGGATAGTCTGGGGAAGACTAGGATGATTACTTGCTTACATTAATTGAGACTTACATGCTTATTTGATTTAATGTTGATGTACGTACATATGCGGTAGTTATTCGCATACACTAATTGTTAGTAACTACTATGGATATACATGTTACGCACCGGCACACATGTCACTCCAATTAGGGAGCGAGTTATTAGACATCGATAACCCTACGGCCACCGCCACAGATAATGAAACTACACCTGCGCCAGAGACAATTACGTCAGATACTGAGAGTGATCCTGATACGCTGACTAAGGGCGAGGACGACTTCTAACAGTCCGTGCTACCAAATTTTGGTGATACTTCATCTTTGCTGATGGTTTCTCTGACAAGAATCTTTCTGTCACTCTTGTTTCGATCCATGACCACTTCATCACTGGTCATCCCGATGGTGGGCACGCCATGGATCCAATCCTCGATGATGCGTCTCCTGCGGACACTTCTACTAAAGGTTGGCTACTTGACAAACAATATATGACTACGTGGGCATGCTTATTGATGGTCCTCCTGCCGACGCCCATGATGATAGAAAATTAGACGAGAACACTGTTACTAACTTTACTTCTTAAGACCCCTGTTAACAAGCCATCATTTGATTCTAGCATGCATTCAGACTCCTTTGAGTCAATGATACCTGCAACCTTACAAACAGCTGGAGTACAGCATTCTACTACTGACACAAGACGACGAAGACATGGCCGCTACACTATCACCTGCTCGAGGCACCACACCGTTACACGACCCAGGGCCTGCTGCTGCGCTAGCTTCTGCACCTTTTGAGTCAGCCTGATGTTGCAACTGCTGGTCCTACACCCTTGCTTGATTGCGACCCTGATACTTTTGGTTTACTAGACATTGCACCCCTACTATCTAACCCAGTACCAGCACCTGACAATCTCCTCATTGGTTGAAACGTTTGTTTATGCATCCATAACCGCTGATGTTGCTCCTTTCCCCTATGAAGACCGACGCCCATTGCACTGGCATACTTATCGTTTCCTTTCCGGACTGGCCCGTACCCCGGAAGAGTACTCCAGGTCGGCACCAGCATAACGATCCGTTTTGCTACAACAGCATTTTCTACGGCCTTACAGGCCGCACCGCTTACTTCTTTCACCTCTACATCACTGTACGAGCCGATTTGATGGATCCTATAATACACCATGCAGATTTTAGACCTTTACCTCACGTGATGGAGGCCACATACGAGATAAGTTGCTCCTGTAACACCAACTACAGTTTGAGGATATGAGTCGCAGAATGTTGGAGCTTGAGCTAACGCCACAATTGGCAACTTCAAAACATTACATAACCGAAAACATAATTTAAGTGTCTACATCATAAGACAGCATTTTGTCAGAAAAGTTTATGTAAGACACCACGTCCTCCACCCTGTCTATTGTCAGCATACTTTGGTTCGCCACATACATCAAGGTTCCTTTTGCGCTCTCGACCGTCGCTATTACACTGTTCCCAGGATTCTGACACTTATTTCTTTACTATCAAGCGGTAGAGCAGGTAATTACTTCAACGTATACACAAACTCGAGGAGGGACTCACGCATGTTAACAGTTTACTTTTCTTTCCTCCTCCACCTCAGTCACCAGTATAGTTGATTTCTGGATTATGCGGAATGCATTACACTTGGGTAAAGACTCTAATGATAAGCCGGAATTGCGGAGACTTTTGAGGACCACTTCTGATTACAAAATTTTGATGCACTAATGTAACAACTCTCATCAAAAGTCATAATTATTAAATAAATTGTCCAATAGAAAACCCTAATTGAGACACCCAAGTGATTCTGAACAAACCCTAAAATTTTCATAATTTTCAGAATCAGGATTAGGGCCCCTAAAACTCAGGGGGGGGGGGGTTAAACCCAATTGACGATTATCCACTTAAAACGTTGGCAGAAAGGAATTTACGAAAACTGTCAAGTCAGCAAGGCTAGTCCCAACCGTGGCAACCCTATGCCTAAAAATAGGTCTCACGCGGCCCGCGTACGGTTAGCATAAATCTCACGCGGGCCGCCTCAGGGTCAAAATTCACCTATAAATAGAGGACAGTGGGACTTGAATTCTGGAAGAAAAACGACGTAAAAATTCACTATACACACTGAGTTACGTTCGAATTACTACACAAACACACACGAATTCCGAATCACTGCCGCAAAACAGGGTATTAGCACGATCGCTGCTACGATTCATTTTCCGATTGATCAATGTACTCAACGGGTGTTTAAGCGCTGCCCACATTAGGGTGATGCTTTGTCATTAGTCGTTAATTCGACAGATGTTAAGCATAGCACTTTGTCACTCGTTGTGATGGTTGATCTCGTGAGTTATCGTAAATGCTGTATTGATTACTAACCCAGTTTTGTGTGCATTGTTATCTAAATTAGGTTAATCAGGCTAATTCATAGACTAGACTCTGTCCGTATTAAATCAGCAATGTAAGTCATTCTCTTTTTATCAAATCTATTTACAAAAGCATGTTTATTTCAAAGTTATAATTACGGGGATTAAGTCTTTGTAATCACCAAGTTACAGCCGGTATGTGGGGTTTTGTATACATTACTTGATAATCGTCACCATTGGGGCAGCCAATTGGGGGATATGACCATAGTCACAGATTCGGTCGAGTGACAAATACCGTGGGTAGTTGGTTTGATAATAGAAACATTGTAATCGCTCTTAATACTGTAAATTATAACAAATGTGTCATTTTAGTAAATAGAATGATTCACTCAGTATTTTCCGCTGACAAAACCTTTTTCAAACATGTTTCAGGTGATCTGTTGTAATTCAGGAAAAGTGTTGAGGAGCATTTCAAGCTTAAGATAGTGGCTCAATATAAAATAAAAAAAATATGTTTTGTAATATAAAGATTTCGTAGTAAAATCATAATATTATAAATTATCGGGGTTTTATCCCAAATTGTGAAATAAAATAAATCGGGAAAATTTTAGCTTTAAACGATCCTGATGATAAACTTCCGCTGTTAAACTCAATTAAATAAATACCACGGGATTTCTGTCCCGCGGCTCCTGAAACGGGTCAAACCGGGTCGGGGGCCGTGACAGAAAAATGTGGTATCAGAGCCACTGGGTTAAGCTAATTAAGTATTTAGAAATACTTAATTTTTCCTGATTACTATTAGATGATTATGTGTGTATTAACTGATTATTTGTTAGTTACAGTATGGGTAAGCAAAAGCTGTCAAGCATCTATCTTAAATTAGATAGATCATCCAATGAGAAGGGAAGTTCATCCCGAACCAAATCCTAATCAGGCTGAAATTCCTGAAGAAGGAATATTTGTGCGAAAGGCACAATACGAGGAATCACTTTCTCCTAGAAGGAGGGAGATGATTATTAAGAAAAGTAAAGAGAAAATCCGAGAAAAGAAGATTAAACGGGAAACCCAGGAATTTATTGATAAATCACCTTGGGAAGATAAGCTAGATGAGAAATGGGAAAATTTATATATGCTAGCCACAGTAGCAGAAAATATAAATCTTTAAATATTTTAAAGTTTAGCACTTTACCTTTACAATCTAGAAACCCTGTGCAATAAATAAAATTTCAAACCCTAAGTGTGTTCTCCAGTTATCTTTGTAATAAATTAGTACACAGTATGTAATAAATTAAAAGGTTATTTATGAATTTTAACTTAGTATTTTATGCATTTTGCATATATGCTACATCAGCATGAGTGGGATATTTGAAGCCTTTCAGAACCTTAATCTTTACCCGGTGAATATCGAAGTTTCCAAAGAATTTACTGGATACTTTCCTGATATAGAACAACCCGTATAATTCAATGCTCCACCTTTGAAAAAGCCAAAACCCAAGAAAAGAAGGAAGTACGTTTGGGGAAGTCGTATACGTAAGAAAAAGCCAGCTACAAAACTTCCCAAAATAAACAATCCTTTGAAAAAGGGAAAAGAAATTATAACCGGAGAAAGTTCTAAACAACAGGAAATGGAAACTGAAGACAAGGAAGAGGTTAAGGAGATAGGAATACAGATGAAGGAAGATACTAAAGAAATAGTAATGGAAGTTGGGCAAGGCTCCAGACCAACTCAGATAGAAATCGGAGAAAGTTCCAATCAAAACCAGGGAAGGACCTTTCAAGATGAGATAGATTTTCTATTGGCAAGTTGTGAAACAATTCAGCCTGTCAATACTAATATTTTTACTTATCCTCTTGAAAACCAACTCCCTATGAATTGGGAACCAGTAATTCCAGACCCAATAGTCCACTCCCAACCCATAGGAATGGACGAATGGTGGACAAACGATTGGCAATTCCAAAATATTGTCAACGATCCTTATTCCTTTCTTCCACAATTCGATCCAGAACCCCTACCTAATCCACCCATGAGTAATGAAAACATGGCTGAACTTCGCCACTTTGGTGAAGAGTTGATGGATGCAGGAAATAGAATCAGGGAAATAGGGGGACAAATTGCCTGGAAATACGATGAGAGGGAACTGCGTTTTTAGAACGGCAAGTGACGAGAGATAGTACAATGAGAAAACGGTAGTTGTATAATAGTAATAGTAAAGTTAGTCTATAAATAACGAATAAAACTTTGTAAGATATTGGCGAGTAATGATGCATACTATACTAGATATAAAATGAAATCGAGAAATCGATTGTTTTGACTATACCTGTATTGTAAAATTTTCTGATGATTTGTATATAATTGTTATTTAGCAGATACTAATAAAAATTTATATATACATTATCAGATGGCAAACAGTGGTAATGAACCTATAAATGAAGTTAATCAGTCTGAGCAACATTCAAGAGATCAATATATGACTCGGCAAGATATCGAAAACATTGTTGCTCAAGGGATAGCCAATGCTATTCCAGCATTCGTTGCTGCTATAAAGAATCCAATCGAACCACAACAAATTGTCCCTAGTAAACAGATTACTGAAGATAACTTCAGTAATAGTGTAAATGGAGGCAATAATCATGTTAATCATAATAGGGAACCACATCAAGCTCCATTACCCAAGAAAATGAAAACTGCAACGCCTGGTTGCACTTTCAAAGAATTCCTTGCTTGTAAACCCACTGAATTTGCAGGCAATGAAGGAGCAACTGCATCACTGCGTTGGTTAGAGAAAACCGAAGCAGTCATTGCAATAAGTAAATGTGGTAAAGATGATCAGGTCATGTACGCATCAAATCTCTTCAAAGAAGGAGCACTCGAATGGTGGAACACTGTGTTACAATCAAAAGGAAGAGTAATAGCTTATGCTATGACTTGGGAAGAATTTAAGGGTTTGGTGGAAAGAAAATTCTGTCTTGAGTATGAAAAAGAACAGATGACGAATAAGTTTCTAAATCATCGGATGATCGGTGTGGATTGTCGCGGTTATACGTCGACATTCTTCGAATATGCTAGAGTGGTACCAACACTGGCTTCGCCAGAACCGATACTCATTTCTCGTTATATTTGGGGGCTAATTAGTGAAATCCGCAATATTGTTAAAGCTGCGAGACCTCGCACTATTGATGATGCGGTAGAATTAGCAAATACTCTAACCGATGAACTAGTGCGCACAAGAGATGAAGATAGGAAAAAGGAACTAGCTCAGAAAATTACCCAAGGATTTCGTGTGGGTAATAATAACAGCTTCAAGAGAAAAGGAATAGGGCAATCTCCAGCTCCGTCATTTTGCAGGAAATGCAAAAAGAAACATTATGGAAGATGCGATATCACTTGCAATTTTTGCAAAACTGTAGGACATCGGGAAGAAAACTGCAAAAAGAAGACCGTAATCTGTTTTAACTGTGGAGAAGCGGGGCATTATAAAACAGAATGTCCTAAATTGATCAAATCAGTAGATAACAAACCCAAGGCGACCGAAGGAACTACTAAGAAGAATGCCAAGGCATTTCAGCTGACCACTCAAGAAGCAGAACTTATTCCGGATGTGATAGCGGGTACGTTCTTAGTTCACAACGTGTACGCAAAAGTATTATTTGACTCTGGTGCAAACCAAAGTTTTATTAATACTTTATTCTGTCAAGCTCTTAAGTTACCTTTAACCAACATTAGGCAGATTTTTACAGTTGAAACCGCAGATGGGAATTCAGTTAAAATTAATCAGGTTTTGCAAAAAGTCGAAATAGAACTTTCAGGTCATAAATTTGTTGCAAACCTATTGCCGATGAATTTAGCTGAATTTGATGTTGTATTAGGAATGGATTGGTTAGTAGCCAACCATGCTAGAATCCTTTGTGATTAGAATTCCATAGAAATTCAATCACCCACCGGAGAAGTGATTAGGATTACAGGAGATAAACCACGTAAGCCCATGAAGTTCATATCAGTAATGAAAGTTGCTAATTATGAACGAAAACAAGGAATAGTGTATATGATTTCGGTAATCATTAGCACTAAGGGTAAAGATCTTAAGGAAATACCAGTAGTCTCAGAATATCCTGATGTATTTCCAGAAGATTTACCGGGATTACCTCCAGACAGGGAAGTAGAATTTAGGATTCATCTAATTCCAGGAACTACACCGATAGCCAAGGCACCTTATCGGTTAGCACCCACAGAAATGTTAGAACTGAAAAAGCAATTAGATGAATTACTAAGTAAAGGATTCATACAACCTAGCTCATCCCCTTGGGGAGCGCCAGTGTTATTTGTAAAGAAAAAGGATGGTTCAATGAGAATGTGTATCGATTATAGAGAATTGAATAAGGTCACAATTTAGAATCGATACCCATTACCTAGGATTGATGATCTATTTGATCAACTTCAAGGAGCTAGATATTTTTCTAAGATAGATTTACGCTCTGGATATCATCAATTGAAGGTACAAGAAGAAGACATACCTAAAACTGCTTTCAGAACTAGGTATGGTCATTACGAGTTTACAGTCATGCCCTTCGGGTTAACAAATGCACCTACAGCATTCATGGACATGATGAATAGGATCTGTAAACCATACCTAGATAAATTTGTAATTGTCTTCATAGACGATATACTTATTTATTCCAAAAGTCAGGACGAACATTGTCAGTACTTGCATGCACTCTTAACTTTGTTAAGAAAAGAAAGGTTGTACGCCAAATTCTCGAAATGCGAATTTTGGCTAAAGGAAGTGCAATTTTTAGGACATATGGTAAATCATGAAGGTATCCATGTAGATCCTGCTAAGATAGAGGCAATTACCAATTGGAAGATTCCGCAAACAGCAATGGAAATTAGAAGTTTTATAGGATTAGCTGGGTATTATAGACGGTTTATTAAGGATTTTTCCAAGATAGCTGTACCATTAACTAAGCTAACCTGTAAAGCCACTAAGTTTGAATGGGGACCTAAACAAGAAGAAGCTTTTAGAATCTTGAAACAGAAACTAACCCATGCTCCAATCTTAGCCTTACCAGAAGGAACTGAAGATTTTGAAGTATATTGTGATGCTTCAAAATTAGGATTTGGATGTGTGCTTATGCAACGCAAGAAGGTAATTGTGTATGCTTCAAGACAATTGAAAAAGCACGAAGAAAACTATACGACTCATGATTTAGAATTAGGAGCCGTAATTTTTGCCCTTAAAATTTGGAGACATTATCTGTACGGAAGTAAGTTTACTATCTATACAGATCATAAGAGTTTAAAATATATATTTGGGCAAAAAGAGTTAAACATGAGGCAAAGGAGATGGATGGAAATCTTAAGCGATTACGACTGTGATATTCAATATCATGAAGGAAAAGCAAATGTAGTTGCAGATGCTTTAAGTCGTAAGTATCATGAAAAACAACGACGAGTTCGTGCTCTCAGATTAAATCTACAAATAGATTTAATGGAACAATTGAAGAATGTTCAAACTACAGCAATCAAAGATGATGCTGAAGGAATGAAGGGAAGAATAAAAGATTTAGAACAAGGAGCTGATGGAATTTGGAGATTCCATAAGAAAAGGATTTGGGTACCAAAACAAGGAGAACTAAGAAATAAAATTTTAGAAGAAGCTCATAAATCTAGGTATACTATACATCCAGGAAACAATAAGATGTACCAAGATTTAAGAAAGAACTTTTGGTGGATAGGAATGAAAAAGGATATAGCTAGATATGTTTCTAAATGTCTTACTTGTTCACAAGTTAAGGCAGAACATCAGAAACCTTCAGGACTACTACAACAGTTAGAGATGCCAGTGTGGAAATGGGAACTTATAACAATGGATTTTGTTACTAAGTTACCCAAGACCAGAAAAGGTAATGATGCGATTTGGGTAATTGTGGACCGATTAACCAAATCTGCTCACTTTTTACCTATGAAAGAAACCTTTAGCATGGAAAAATTGGCAAAGTTGTATGTAGATGAAGTCGTGTAACACCTCGGAAATTCACGTCCTATAATAGGTTGACACGTGTCATAAAGTTTAAACGTGTGAAAGAAATATTATGGAAGGACTAAAGTTGACAAACGGGGAAAGTATGTAAATATACGTATTCTAAGTGTCAACTGTGAATAAATATATTGTATTTTAACCCTACAAGATGCTCATACCTTCAAACGAATAAATCATGGATCATACGAAGCTAAAAGTGAGTGATTTCAAACTACAGTGACCAAATGTGTCAACATGTTTAATTTATACCTCTGAGTGACCTTTTGACAAACCCGAAGCTTTGTAAATATTAATTATGCTCATGAGAATGCACCATAAAAATTTCATAAAGTTTCGTTAACGTATGAGAAAGATATGATCAAATTCGCGTGCGAGGCGTTAAAGCGTAAACGTCGAAAGTTAGGACTTTTCGGGTGAAAATAAAGTTACCCGGGGACTTGGCAAAGTGGGTATATGTTTTAAGGCCTTACTAGATCAATTACAAGGATTTACCATGCATAAAACAAGTGCCTATTCGAGTTTTGAAGAGCCAAGGACTGAATCGCAAATGAAATCAAAATGCTGATCTGCAAGGGGGGTCGCGTCGCGCGACGGGTCCCTCGCGCTACGCGAGGGGTGCCCAGCTCCGCAAAAAGTTGCTGATTGTCTGCCATTGCGTATTTTCGCGACCTTTACCCGTTTTTCCACTTCTCCTGGCCCCTAAAACATCCCCTAAGCCTCTAGGACACCTGTTGATCAATTGTGGGCACTCATAGACTTATTTGTCAAGCTCTTATGGTGAGTGAAACCACTATATAAGGCACTTCAAGTTCACAACTTTTCCTCACACCTTCTCCTGCATTTGTGGATGATTCTGGAGCTCAAGCTTGCTTCCTAGTGATCATATCTCGTGCATAGGACCTCAGTAAGTATTCTTCTTCTTCTCTAATTGAGTTTAGCTAGATTAATTAGCTAAAAGTCAAACCGTCGTAATTACGGTTTGACTTCGAGATTAGTCAATAATGGCTCAGTCATATATCGAATTAAAAGTAGTTATGAGTTGGTATTTATGTGGGTAATAAAACCTCAAAAGGGTTTCCCCTGATCACCACTCTAACCAGGTCTAATGTCGGGTCAAACTTTTAATTAAAAAGTCAACATAATGCTTAAAATGTCATTTATGCATAATTAGCTATCTAGAACATATATAACCTGTTTGATCATAGTTATAACTTAGTAATTAGTGTAAGAACATGTCCAAACATGTTCAACCCGACTATTTCCTGTTTAGACCCGGTTCGGAACCGAAAGTCGCATAGTTTGACTTTCACTTTGACTTTCAGTTCTGACCCGTTTAGGCATATTTTAGAAATGCCTCAGAGCTTTAATTGGACTAGGATACATGTTAGAACAACCCTCTGTGATTATGCACCTTGGTTCATTAGTTATCCAATTAATATGCATGTTTCCGTTAATTGCTCATATGTTGACCGTTATGCCCTTATTACCTTAAAACGTGATTTATGAAAATGTAAAAGTGTAGAAACCTTTGTTACTGATATATAGACTTGTATGCAAAGTTTGACATCAGTTTGACTTGTAGATTAAGAGTTATGCTCATTGTCGCTAAATTAATGCTTTATGTTAATAAAATGGCGTAATTAGCATATAGCCTAGTTAAACATACTTTTTGGTATCAAAACTTTTACCCACTGATGTAATATATTATTTTGGGATTTTTAAAGATTTTTAATTAATTTTAGGCTGAGCATAACTCGTAGTCGTAGGCTTAATTCGGGAATTGTCGGTTTTGCCCTTACGGGCCATAAAATGAGTTTTACACATCTAAACGACTCAAAACCTTTTGCTACTGATTAGTTATGATAAATAAATTATTTTAAGCCTTCTGGAAATATAAAAATATCAGATTTAAGTATCGAACCCGGTAATGGCCTTTAATCGCCTAAATTAGCGTTTTTAACGCATAGTATGTTTTAAAATCATATTGGACATACCCGGGTTGATACCTACTGATATAAGAGACAAATTATAATAATTTAACAGTAAGCAAAGGTTGATAAACTCAGACTTCAGCTTTGAGCTTGTCGGCTTATGTGAAATTACCAAAATACCCCTACGGGGCCTAGCTTGGTTAAAAATGATAAGTTTCACATACATGCTTTAACCTACTGATGTAACTTAGAAAATTGAGTATATTTGCTGATTACATCAGACCTGTAACTCAGATTATCACTTAAACCCTTTTATAAACTTTTAAATGACCAAACTACCCCTACGGGGCCTAGTTTGGGTTTAAACACATTTCGGGCATAACGAAAGACACCTTACTGATGTCACAACATATTTGAGACATAATTAACTTAGGACACCTGTATATAGCTCTCATGACTACCCGTCACGCTTATTACGCGTACGGTTCGGTTTATGTAACAAGTTTACATAAATTAGCCGAAACGGGTCAAACCTTAACGGTTTTATCTCAAAATCCAAAATGTGAATAATAAACCCATATTAAACAAGTCTTCAAACTTGTCGGGTCTGAATCACATTCTATCCGGTCTTCGCTTAATCGTGCGTACGAACCGTATCTTGAAACTAGCCGGTCTAAGCTTAAGCTTAATAAAAGACCCGTTAGAATTCTAATAGGTTATATTAAACCATCGTTCCAGATTAGGAGAAACAGTAAAAGCTACGTGCATTCTGCTTATTGTGATTTATACTTACATCAGGTAAATACTTTTAACTTATTTTCCCTATACGGGCTTGGGTTACGGTACATAGCGTACCGCTTGATCGGGCATCAAATCTCCACGCTTAGTGGGTAGTTGAATAATTTGATCGGCTCGTTTAAACAGTCTTGTTTACTTTACAGCCTTTGGGGGGTTAATGACCATGTCCCGGATATCCCTGGCATCATCTTACGAGATGGCCACGACCTGAGCACGGGGTGTAGGCGTACTCCCGTGTATAACTCACTTAAAGTGGTGTGTCTATTGATCTTTAACCCGGATTTGATTCGGGCTACTGAACGCATAAGTAACATGTAATTCGTTCACAAGATTATAATATTAAATAATTCTCCCAAGTTAAATAAAAATGTTTATGCCATGTGCATCCAAACCAATTTTTAATCATTTTCCAAAATGAGTCAGTTGAATGTATTTACCAGTGTAAACTGACGTATTTTCCCAAAAAGACTGAATGCAGGTACTAAACGAAATTTGGCTGGATTGTCTCCTAAGCATCAATAAAAGTCTCGCAAGCTTAGGATGCCAGAAGTCTGTTGAACCATAAATGTTATTTTGTTTCGATCCGTTCTGTGGATAAACACCGGATATTGTGACTTTGATTACAATAAATAAATTCGGTTGTATCTTATTTTTAAATTGCTTCCGCTGTGCATTATTATATTGTGTTGTTTGACTATTACGTTGCCAACCACGTCACGATACTCCCCCACCGGGCCCACCGGTGACACGTGGAAATCGGGGTGTGACAGGTTGGTATCAGAGCCAACACTGAGTGAATTAAACACTAGCCTTTTGTGTTTAATCTCAGTTACACAATTGCACATATCTAAACCTTCGAGTCTAGACTTATAACCTAGGACAAATTCCACCTTATTCGGTCTTTGTTTTGTCCTTTAAATTTTATATTCTGTTATTGTTATCTTATGCTTTATTGACAGGAATATCAAAATGCCTCCAAGATTTCTCCGGACACGGGGACGAGGACGAGGAAAGGGGCCAGTTACAGCCCCCAACGACCATGAAGCAGGGCCGTCTAATACACGAGCTCCAGCTGCGACGGAAAGCGAGGACCCCCGCCGAAACAGGCGCAACCAGTTCGAACCAGCAAGGCGATCCGTTTCGCACAGCTCTACCCCTCCGGTCCACAACTCATATGGACCACATTCAGAAGACGAGCCTAACAACCCTCTGCCTTCATACATACCACTTCAGAGATCCCTATCTCATCATTCATATGGAGACCCTACACCTATCTTTCGGGGACAGTTTAACCCGGTAGGATTCATCCCGGAGCCCGTGGGTTTTAACCCACTGGGTCCAGAGGACCACTTTTCAGAGGATCACGCGGATGATATGGACGAGGATACGGACCCCGTCATGCCGGCAAGTGGTACTCCAAACCATCCGATCGAAATCTCCGACGGATCTTCTTTTCACGGATCACCCTATGGTGGTCCAGATAGTTTCCAAGCCCTCTTTAATCAGGACCAGTGGTATTATACACCATCACACCACTCGTCGTCTCATGGGCAGCATCAGCAGCAGCAGTCTCAGCAACAGCAGGAGCCACAGCCACAGCCGCATCATCAAGATTCATCCGAGGATCACCGATTCGTGGCAGTTACGCCACCACCTCCACCGCCACCAGTTCAACCGGCACCTCCTCAACCGCCAAGGCGTAGGAGAACCGGTGCCCGCATGTCGGTGCGACCAGGGGACTTTCATTTTAGCTCCCCACGGCAGTCAAGTGCTAGTCACTACCCGCCATACCAGGAGGACCCACAAATGGGTGGACCCTCCAACCCTGCTGTACTACAACCACCGCCGATGGGATTTGACAACCCAATCCCTGCATATACGAGTGGCATGGGATACAACCCGTTTGAACCCCCGACGCATCACGACCATGGGTACGCGGAGGCTGATCCGTACATGTTAGCAGCGAACTACAACACCCAAGGACCCTATGGGGATCCATGGGGGGTGAGTTACCCGACACAGGGATACGCGATACCTCCTAGACCCATCATCCGGACTCAATCGCAACCACCTAGATTCTCACCACCCGAACACGAAGAACTCCTGCAAAGGATAAATCAAGTGGAACGGGTAGTTCACGAAGACCGCCGGGAGAGGCAAACATTCTTCCAGGGATTAGTGGGATTGATCAAGGGGAAGAACAAGAAGGATCGTTGAATCCTTCCACAGTTATTTTCTCCTGTATTTACTGTTGAGCCCCTGCGTGGGTATATTTGGTATGTTGCTCTGAGCCCCTGCGTGGGCATGCTTGTTTGTTTGAACCCCTACGTGGGTGTATTGTTAGTGTGAGTCCCTGCGTGGACTATTATATTATGTAGTCCCTACGTGGACATGTGTGATATTTGGCCCCTACGTGGGCATGTGTGTTATTTAACCCTTACATGGGTAAATTTGTAATTCGAAAGACCCGTTTAGGGCAAGTGTGTAATGCTTTGAATAAATAAATGGAATGGTTGTTTTTATAAATTTCATGATTGCCAATTGTGCATATATACTTTATGGATGAAATAAATAAATTAAAAGCATTCCTTTAAATTAATCTGCTTATGTAATTATTTAATTAAGGATCTTAAAGTGTGAAACCTAGCCTCGTGTCAAATATAAGACCGGGCCAAAATGGTAAGACCTGTTTAAAAGATTCAAATCCCTGTTAACATCTTAAAACATGTTAACACTCCTGGCAGAAGTGATTCGTTAAAATCACATGTCATTTATATATGTATAAGGATTCTTTAGAAGATTCCAAACCCAGTTATATGATCTCTGAATCATGGGTTAAGATCATCAATTAAGATGATCATATTTTGCTATACGTAGTATTATGATGCCTACGGGCCCAGCTCACTTCCACATGAGTTAAAAGACAGTGGTAGCTATGACTCCCTGTCTGATAAGGGTAATGAACTAGGTTCAAACCTTAAAAGTCTTGATTCTCTGAAATCATAGCTTATAACTTAAATTGTCCATGTGACTAAGCCTTATGCGCTAATATATATTGTTATTGTTTATGTTTAGGATAAATTTTAATTGAAATCCTAAATTAATACGATTAATAAGTTAACCAATTATGGTCTCTGTTTACCATGGTTAACGAATTACCCTAAGGGGTAATTCCATAATAAAATCCCAAATAAAATATTGACCTTATTTTCTGCAACAGATCAATACAAATGGCTAACTCAAATGAAGTCAATAGCCATCCAGTGGAGCCAAATGAGAACGCCCAGATTACGTTAACGGGTGCCGAGTTAAGAGCAATCATAGACGGCGCTGTTACTCAGGCTTTGGATAGACAGTATGAGGAATACAGTGGTACTCGAAGTAGGACCCACTCTGCATCACATTCAAAGCCCAGGACACATTCTGAGGCTCATAACAAGCCTCCTCCCAAAAAGAATGGACCCAAGAAAGACGGTGATGACCGTCAGTCCACCAACAATCAAAGTGTCCCATCTCAGCAATTGGTACTGCATCAGGGACCCCGTAACAAGGGTTGCACTTATAAGTACTTCGTATCTTGTAAACCCAGGGATTTTACTGGGGAAAAGGGGGGCCGTCGACTGTATGACTTGGCTGGACGAAATGGACACGGTGGTGGATATCAGCGGGTGCGCTGAAAGGGATATAGTTAAGTTTGTGTCACAGTCCTTCAAGGGTGAAGCATTGGCATGGTGGAGATCTCTGATGGAGGCCTCCGGAAAGATCCCGTTGTATAGCATGTCGTGGGATCAATTCATTGCCCTGATCAAGGAAAATTTCTGCCCTCAACACGAGGTGGAGAAAATAGAATCCGACTTTCTATCGTTGGTGATGAAGAACCTCGACTGCCAAGCTTATCTGACAAGCTTCAATACGCTGTCCCGGTTGGTCCCCTACCTGGTAACCCCGGAGCCGAAAAGAATCGCTCGCTTTATTGGTGGTTTAGAACCCGAGATCAAGGCCAGTGTAAAAGCTTCTCGGCCAGTTACCTTCAGGTATGTAACTGACCTTTCCTTATCCCTCACTCTGGATGCGGTCCGGCAGAGATCGCAGAGGAATAAGGAGGCCGAGAAGAGGAAGCGTGAAGATGATGGTTCGCGTAGGTCGAACAAGAAACACCGTGGGAACGGTGATCACAAGAAGGGGTCTGAATCGAGGAAGGATGGGCATAAGTCTGATGAGAAGCCCAGGTGTAAAATTTGCAAGAAGCAGCACTATGGAAAGTGCAGACTGGAGTCGAGCTCTCAGACTCAGTCAAAATCCTTTGCTTGCGGAATTTGCAAGTCCACGGATCATAAAACCCTGGATTGCAAGAAAATAAAAGACGCAACGTGCTACCGTTGCAATGAGAAGGGGCACATCAAGACCAACTGCCCGAAATACAACAAGAAGCCTGAGGAGGCTAAGAAGACTAATGCCAGAGTCTTCAGAATGGACGCGAAAGAAGCTGTGCAGGACGATAATGTCATAACAGGTACATTCCTTGTAAATGATGTCTTTGCAAGAGTGCTTTTTGATTCAGGCGCAGATAAATCTTTCGTAGATCATAAGTTTTGTAAATTGTTAAATTTACCTGTCAAAACCTTAAACGCAAACTATGAGGTAGAGTTAGCAGATGGTACTATAGAAACCGTCTCTACTGTGTTAGATGGATGTGTTATATCCATTAAGAACCATTCTTTTCCTCTGTCTCTACTTCCGTTTAAGTTAGCCGGTTTTGACATAGTTCTGGGTATGGACTGGTTATCTCATAACCAGGCCCAAATCGTCTGTAACATGAAGCAAGTAGTGATAAAGACTCCGTCTGGTGAGTCACTTACCATTCGGGGAGATACCCAGTATGGACTACCTGAGCACGTGACTATGCTCAAGGCTTCCAAGTGTTTGAAGAAGGGGTGTGTCATCTACATGGCACAGGTGATTATGGATGAGCCCAAACCGAAGTTAGAAGACATCCCTGTCATTTCTGAATACCCAGAAGTGTTTCCTGAAGATCTACCTGGTTTACCACCAGATAGACAAGTTGAATTCAGGATAGATATCATCCCCGGAGCCGCACCAGTTGCTAGAGCGCCATACAGGTTGGCACCCACAGAAATGAAGGAGTTGCGGACGCAGTTAGATGAATTGCTGGCTAAGGGTTTCATTCGACCTAGTTCATCTACTTGGGGAGCGCCAATCCTGTTTGTCAAGAAGAAGGATGGGTCGATGCGTCTGTGCATCGACTATCGCGAGCTTAATAAAGTCACGATCAAGAATAGATATCCATTGCCCAGAATCGACGATTTGTTCGATCAGCTTCAAGGGGCAAGTTACTTCTCAAAGATTGATCTGAGTTCAGGCTACCATCAGTTGAAGGTTAAGGATGAAGACGTTCACAAGACTGCATTTAGGACCCGTTATGGTCACTACGAGTTCCTAGTGATGCCTTTTGGGCTCACTAATGCACCAGCCGCATTCATGGATCTCATGAATCGCGTCTGCAAGCCTTACTTAGATAAATTTGTTATCGTCTTCATCGATGACATCCTTATTTATTCTAAGAATCAAGCTGACCACGAGAAACACCTTCGATGTATTCTCAAACTTTTACACCAAGAGAAGCTCTATGCCAAATTCTCTAAATGTGAATTTTGGCTTCGTGAAGTCCAATTTCTTGGACACATGGTCAGTGAGCGTGGTATCCAAGTGGATCCCACTAAAGTTGAAGCTGTTATGAATTGGCAAGAGCCAAAGACGCCTACGGAGATTCGTAGCTTCCTGGGATTGGCAGGATATTACTGGCGTTTTATTGAAAATTTTTCAAGGATTGCTGCACCCCTAACTTCCCTGACCAAGAAGAAAGTAAAATTCGTTTGGGGCCCGAAGCAGCAAGAGTCCTTTGATGTTTTGAAACAAAAGTTGAGCAACGCTCCTGTACTTACCTTACCTGAAGGCGCCGAAGAATTTGTAGTTTATTGTGATGTATCACACACTGGCATGGGGTGTGTGCTTATGCAGAAGGGCAAGGTTATTGCCTATGCATCACGACAGTTAAAGGTGCACGAAAAGAATTACACCACCCATGACTTGGAGTTGGGTGCAGTTGTGTTCGCACTAAAACTGTGGAGGCATTATCTTTATGGAATCAAGTTTGTGATCTATTCTGATCACAAGAGCCTCCAACATCTGTTTAATCAGAAGGAATTAAACATGAGGCAACGCCATTGGATGGAAACTTTGAATGACTATGATTGTGAAATCAAGTATCATCCCGGCAAAGCGAATGTAGTCGCTGACGCCTTGAGCAGAAAGGAAAGGGTTAAACCCATTCGAATCAATGCCAAGCGCATGGAAATAAAGAACAGTTTGATAGAAAGGGTGTTAGCTGCACAGAAGGAAGCTGTGTTGGAAGCTAACTATCCTAATGAAAAGTTAGGAGTAACTGAGGAGCAGTTAACTCTTAGCAAGGACGGGATTCTGCGATTAAATGGACGAATATGGGTTCCAATTTTTGGAGGACTTCGTGATGTAATCCTCCAAGAAGCCCACAGTTCCAAATACTCCGTTCATCCTGGAGCCGATAAGATGTACCAGGATCTAAAGGCAAATTATTGGTGGATAGGCTTGAAAAAGTCTGTAGCCGCCCATGTAGCAAAATGCTTGACATGTGCGCAAGTCAAAGCCGAGCATCAGAAACCGTCACGTTTGCTACAACAGCCTGAACTTCCTACGTGGAAGTGGGAAATGGTAACTATGGATTTTATTACCAAGTTACCCAAGATGAGGAAAGGAAATGATACGATATGGGTTATAGTTGACCGACTGACTAAGTCAGCTCATTTCTTACCCATCAAGGAGACTTATAGCTCCGATATGCTAGCCCAGTTATACGTTGATAAGATTGTAGCCCTACACGGCATACCTGTAGCTATTATCTCTGACCGGGATACTAGGTACACGTCACACTTTTGGAAGAGTTTCCAACAATCTTTGGGCACACGTTTGAACTTTAGTACGGCTTACCATCCTCAGACAGACAGTCAGAGTGAGCGTACTATTCAAACGTTGGAAGACATGCTGCGTGCATGTGCGATCGATTTGGGAGGTAGTTGGGATAAGAACCTGCCATTGATCGAATTCTCCTACAACAATAGCTACCATACCAGCATAAAGGCTGCGCCTTTTGAGGCATTATACGGTAGAAAGTGTAGATCGCTAGTTTGTTGGGCGGAAGTTGGAGAAGTCCAGTTATCAGGACCAGAGATCGTGTTCGAAACGACGGACAAGATTGTCCAGATTCGTAACAATCTCCAAGCTGCCCGGAATAGGCAGAAGAGTTACGCTGATCCAAGTCGTAAGGATTTTCACTTCGAAGTAGGTGACAAAGTCCTACTTAAAGTGTCACCCTGGAAATGAGTGATGCGATTTGGTAAGAAAGGCAAACTAAGCCCGAGATACATAGGACCTTTCGAGGTTATCGAACGTGTCGGGTCAGTTGCCTATAAGTTGAACTTACCAGAAGAGCTAAGTGGAATTCACAATGTGTTCCACATCTGCAATCTAAAGAAGTGTTCCACTGACGAATCACATGTCATGCCACATACAGATGTGCATATAGACGCGAGCTTAAAATTTGTTGAAAAACCTTTGTTGATTGAAGATCGACAGGTAAGGAAACTTCGAAGGAAGCATATACCTTTTGTAAAGGTCAAATGGGATGCCCGTAGAGGTCCCGAATACACGTGGGAGGTTGAATCCACGATGAAAGAAAAGTACCCTTACTTATTTCAGTAAATCTCGGGTCGAGATTTATTTTAAGGGGGTGAGGATGTAACACCTCGGAAATTCACGTCCTATAATAGGTTGACACGTGTCATAAAGTTTAAACGTGTGAAAGAAATATTATGGAAGGACTAAAGTTGACAAACGTGGAAAGTATGTAAATATACGTATTCTAAGTGTCAACTGTGAATAAATATATTGTATTTTAACCCTACAAGATGCTCATACCTTCAAACGAATAAATCATGGATCATACGAAGCTAAAAGTGAGTGATTTCAAACTACAGGGACCAAATGTGTCAACATGTTTAATTTATACCTCTGAGTGACCTTTTGACAAACCCGAAGCTTTGTAAATATTAATTATGCTCACGAGAATGCACCATAAAAATTTCATAAAGTTTCGTTAACGTATGAGAAAGATATGATCAAATTCGCGTGCGAGGCGTTAAAGCGTAAACGTCGAAAGTTAGGACTTTTCGGGTGAAAATAAAGTTACCCGGGGACTTGGCAAAGTGGGTATATGTTTTAAGGCCTTACTAGATCAATTACAAGGATTTACCATGCATAAAACAAGTGCCTATTCGAGTTTTGAAGAGCCAAGGACTGAATCGCAAATGAAATCAAAAGGCTGATCTGCAAGGGGGGTCGCGTCGCGCGACGGGTCCCTCGCGCTACGCGAGGGGTGCCCAGCTCCGCAAAAAGTTGCTGATTGTCTGCCATTGCGTATTTTCGCGACCTTTACCCGTTTTTCCACTTCTCCTGGCCCCTAAAACATCCCCTAAGCCTCTAGGACACCTGTTGATCAATTGTGGGCACTCATAGACTTATTTGTCAAGCTCTTATGGTGAGTGAAACCACTATATAAGGCACTTCAAGTTCACAACTTTTCCTCACACCTTCTCCTGCATTTGTGGATGATTCTGGAGCTCAAGCTTGCTTCCTAGTGATCATATCTCGTGCATAGGACCTCAGTATGTATTCTTCTTCTTCTCTAATTGAGTTTAGCTAGGTTAATTAGCTAAAAGTCAAACCGTCGTAATTACGGTTTGACTTCGAGATTAGTCAATAATGGCTCAGTCATATCTCGAATTAAAAGTAGTTATGAGTTGGTATTTATGTGGGTAATAAAACCTCAAAAGGGTTTCCCCTGATCACCACTCTAACCAGGTCTAATGTCGGGTCAAACTTTTAATTAAAAAGTCAGCATAATGCTTAAAATGTCATTT
The DNA here is from genome assembly GCA_030545235.1 of Helianthus tuberosus. Lineage (NCBI taxonomy): Eukaryota > Viridiplantae > Streptophyta > Magnoliopsida > Asterales > Asteraceae > Helianthus > Helianthus tuberosus. The sequence goes on along the minus strand of CM060404.1, from coordinate 5,361,648 downwards.
ATGCATAATTAGCTATCTAGAACATATATAACCTGTTTGATCATAGTTATAACTTAGTAATTAGTGTAAGAACATGTCCAAACATGTTCAACCCGACTATTTCCTGTTTAGACCCGGTTCGGAACCGAAAGTCGCATAGTTTGACTTTCACTTTGACTTTCAGTTCTGACCCGTTTAGGCATATTTTAGAAATGCCTCAGAGCTTTAATTGGACTAGGATACATGTTAGAACAACCCTCTGTGATTATACACCTTGGTTCATTAGTTATCCAATTAATATGCATGTTTCCGTTAATTGCTCATATGTTGACCGTTATGCCCTTATTACCTTAAAACGTGATTTATGAAAATGTAAAAGTGTAGAAACCTTTGTTACTGATATATAGACTTGTATGCAAAGTTTGACATCAGTTTGACTTGTAGATTAAGAGTTATGCTCATTGTCGCTAAATTAATGCTTTATGTTAATAAAATGGCGTAATTAGCATATAGCCTAGTTAAACATACTTTTTGGTATCAAAACTTTTACCCACTGATGTAATATATTATTTTGGGATTTTTAAAGATTTTTAATTAATTTTAGGCTGAGCATAACTCGTAGTCGTAGGCTTAATTCGGGAATTGTCGGTTTTGCCCTTACGGGCCATAAAATGAGTTTTACACATCTAAACGACTCAAAACCTTTTGCTACTGATTAGTTATGATAAATAAATTATTTTAAGCCTTCTGGAAATATAAAAATATCAGATTTAAGTATCGAACCCGGTAATGGCCTTTAATCGCCTAAATTAGCGTTTTTAACGCATAGTATGTTTTAAAATCATATTGGACATACCCGGGTTGATACCTACTGATATAAGAGGCAAATTATAATAATTTAACAGTAAGCAAAGGTTGATAAACTCAGACTTCAGCTTTGAGCTTGTCGGCTTATGTGAAATTACCAAAATACCCCTACGGGGCCTAGCTTGGTTAAAAATGATAAGTTTCACATACATGCTTTAACCTACTGATGTAACTTAGCAAATTGAGTATATTTGCTGATTACATCAGACCTGTAACTCAGATTATCACTTAAACCCTTTTATAAACTTTTAAATGACCAAACTACCCCTACGGGGCCTAGTTTGGGTTTAAACACATTTCGGGCATAACGAAAGACACCTTACTGATGTCACAACATATTTGAGACATAATTAACTTAGGACACCTGTATATAGCTCTCATGACTACCCGTCACGCTTATTACGCGTACGGTTCGGTTTATGTAACAAGTTTACATAAATTAGCCGAAACGGGTCAAACCTTAACGGTTTTATCTCAAAATCCAGAATGTGAATAATAAACCCATATTAAACAAGTCTTCAAACTTGTCGGGTCTGAATCACATTCTATCCGGTCTTCGCTTAATCGTGCGTACGAACCGTATCTTGAAACTAGCCGGTCTAAGCTTAAGCTTAATAAAAGACCCGTTAGAATTCTAATAGGTTATATTAAACCTTCGTTCCAGATTAGGAGAAACAGTAAAAGCTACGTGCATTCTGCTTATTGTGATTTATACTTACATCAGGTAAATACTTTTAACTTATTTTCCCTATACGGGCTTGGGTTACGGTACATAGCGTACCGCTTGATCGGGCATCAAATCTCCACGCTTAGTGGGTAGTTGAATAATTTGATCGGCTCGTTTAAACAGTCTTGTTTACTTTACAGCCTTTGGGGGGTTAATGACCATGTCCCGGATATCCCTGGCATCATCTTACGAGATGGCCACGACCTGAGCACGGGGTGTAGGCGTACTCCCGTGTATAACTCACTTAAAGTGGTGTGTCTATTGATCTTTAACCCGGATTTGATTCGGGCTACTGAACGCATAAGTAACATGTAATTCGTTCACAAGATTATAATATTAAATAATTCTCCCAAGTTAAATAAAAATGTTTATGCCATGTGCATCCAAACCAATTTTTAATCATTTTCCAAAATGAGTCAGTTGAATGTATTTACCAGTGTAAACTGACGTATTTTCCCAAAAAGACTGAATGCAGGTACTAAACGAAATTTGGCTGGATTGTCTCCTAAGCATCAATAAAAGTCTCGCAAGCTTAGGATGCCAGAAGTCTGTTGAACCATAAATGTTATTTTGTTTCGATCCGTTCTGTGGATAAACACCGGATATTGTGACTTTGATTACAATAAATAAATTCGGTTGTATCTTATTTTTAAATTGCTTCCGCTGTGCATTATTATATTGTGTTGTTTGACTATTACGTTGCCAACCACGTCACGATACTCCCCCACCGGGCCCACCGGTGACACGTGGAAATCGGGGTGTGACAGGTCGTATCCTTGCATGGAGTTCCACTCTCCATTGTTTCAGATAAAGATAGTCGTTTTACTTCCCATTTCTGGAAAAGCTTCCAGCAAGCAATGGGAACTCGACTAAACCTAAGCACTGCATATCATCCTCAAACAGATGGGCAAAGTGAAAGAACGATCCAAACTCTAGAAGACATGCTCCGAGCATGTGTAATAGATTTTGGTGGAAATTGGGACGATCACTTACCATTAATTGAATTCTCCTATAACAATAGTTATCATTCAAGCATTGAAACTGCTCCATTTGAAGCACTATATGGAAGAAAGTGCAGAACTCCAGTTTGTTGGGCAGAAATAGGAGAAAGTCAATTGTCAGGTCCGGAGATTGTGCAAGAAACGACTGATAAGATCACCCAAATCAAAGAAAGACTGAAGATGGCTAGAGATCGCCAGAAGAGTTATGCAGACAATAGAAGTAAGCCGTTAGAATTCCAAGTTGGAGACAGAGTACTGTTGAAAGTTTCTCATTGGAAAGGAGTTGTTAGATTCGGTAAGAAAGGAAAGCTAAGTCCAAGATACGTAGGACCATTTCCAGTGATCCAACGTATAGGACCAGTAGCTTATCGTTTACAGCTACCAGAAGAATTAGCTGGAGTACATGATGTATTTCATGTATCCAATCTCAAGAAATGTTTAGCAGATGAATCTCTGGTAGTACCTCTTCAAGACATAGAGGTAAACGAAAAGTTAAAATTTGTGGAGAAACCTCTTCAGATAGAAGACAGAAAAGTGAAGTTTCTCAAGCACAAACGACTAGTTTTAGTCAAAGTCAGATGGGAATCAAAGAGAGGAGCTGAATACACTTGGGAGCTGGAATCAGAAATGAAGAGAAAGTATCCTCAATTATTCCAATAAATCTCGAGGACGAGATTTTTATTAAGGTGGGGAGAATGTAACAACTCTCATCAAAAGTCATAATTATTAAATAAATTGTCCAATAGAAAACCCTAATTGAGACACCCAAGTGATTCTGAACAAACCCTAAAATTTTCATAATTTTCAGAATCAGGATTAGGGCCCCTAAAACTCAGGGGGGGGGGGTTAAACCCTATTGACGATTATCCACTTAAAACGTTGGCAGAAAGGAATTTACGAAAACTGTCAAGTCAGCAAGGCTAGTCCCAACCGTGGCAACCCTATGCCTAAAAATAGGTCTCACGCGGCCCGCGTACGGTTAGCTTAAATCTCACGCGGGCCGCCTCAGGGTCAAAATTCACCTATAAATAGAGGACAGTGGGACTTGAATTCTGGAAGAAAAACGACGTAAAAATTCACTATACACACTGAGTTACGTTCGAATTACTACACAAACACACACGAATTCCGAATCACTGCCGCAAAACAGGGTATTAGCACGATCGCTGCTACGATTCATTTTCCGATTGATCAATGTACTCAACGGGTGTTTAAGCGCTGCCCACATTAGGGTGATGCTTTGTCATTAGTCGTTAATTCGACAGATGTTAAGCATAGCACTTTGTCACTCGTTGTGATGGATGATCTCGTGAGTTATCGTAAATGCTGTATTGATTACTAACCCAGTTTTGTGTGCATTGTTATCTAAATTAGGTTAATCAGGCTAATTCATAGACTAGACTCTGTCCGTATTAAATCAGCAATGTGAGTCATTCTCTTTTTATCAAATCTATTTACAAAAGCATGTTTATTTCAAAGTTATAATTACGGGGATTAAGTCTTTGTAATCACCAAGTTAGAGCCGGTATGTGGGGTTTTGTATACATTACTTGATAATCGTCACCATTGGGGCAGCCAATTGGGGGATATGACCATAGTCACAGATTCGGTCGAGTGACAAATACCGTGGGTAGTTGGTTTGATAATAGAAGCATTGTAATCGCTCTTAATACTGTAAATTATAACAAATGTGTCATTTTAGTAAATAGAATGATTCACTCAGTATTTTCCGCTGACAAAACCTTTTTCAAACATGTTTCAGGTGATCTGTTGTAATTCAGGAAAAGTGCTGAGGAGCATTTCAAGCTTAAGATAGTGGCTCAATATAAAATAAAAAAATATGTTTTGTAATATAAAGATTTCGTAGTAAAATCATAATATTATAAATTATCGGGGTTTTATCCCAAATTGTGAAATAAAATAAATCGGGAAAATTTTAGCTTTAAACGATCCTGATGATAAACTTCCGCTGTTAAACTCAATTAAATAAATACCACGGGATTTCTGTCCCGCGGCTCCTGAAACGGGTCAAACCGGGTCGGGGGCCGTGACAACTAATATACTTGTTGGATAAGGGTATCCCTTTCGATGTGATACATTTTGTTAGACACAGTGATTGTGACCGAAGGATAATGAAAGCCCAATCATCTTTAAACATGCGACAACACTTTGTGGCCAATAACCAATGAAAGCTCAGTCGCTAGGTCTTCGCTAAGCATGTTATTGATCTATGTGTGTGTGCTATAATTATAATACTACGTGCTTACTTGCTATGCTCTCATTAAACCTAATTACCGAATTACTTGATCATACTATGATTATACCATTATTTGGTTGGTTGGTATGGTAACCTGTTATGTGTATGTACTTATGACCACTAAACAACCAAATGCACGCACGAAGCAAATTAGACCTGACCTAACCGACCTTCTTCTAGGAAGATGTCGACTCAAGGGAACACCGATATCAACAACCCTCTACCGACAACAGAGGCAGAAATGCAGGAGCGCCTCTTACAGGCCATCGCACGGTACGAGGCCCGTCGCTCCGATTGCAGCGGAGGTACCTCGGGAAATAACCCCCCCAATGGTAATGTCTAGCCATTTAAGACACATTACAAAACGTTTGGACATTTCCACGAGTGCCTTGCTAAGGCCTTACGCGAATAATGTTGCTTACATCGCAGGCTGCACCTACAAGCAGTTCTTGGACCACAAACCTCGAGAGTTCGACGGCACTGGGGGTGCCTTAGCCTTCGTGCGCTGGGTTGAAAAGACAGATTCTGTTTTACGATTGAGCAAATGTGACCCCGAACATCAAGTCAAGTATATAACTGGACTATTGGTGGATGAGGCTCTGTCATGGTGGAACCATCAAGTTCGGACAATGGGCGAGACCGCTGCGTATGCTATAACGTGGGACGAACTGAAAGATCTGATGCGTAAGAGATATTGCTCGAGGGAAGAAGTCCAGAAGTTGGAAACAGAACTGTGGAACTTGAAAATGGAAGGACCAAAGATAGCGGAGTATGTGCAGAGATTTAACGAATTATCACAAGTTGCCTTACTCCTGGGGGCACCAGAGTTTAAGAGAATTGAACAGTTCATAAGGGGATTGGCACCGCAAATTCTAAGCCTGGTAACAACATCAAAACCCTCAACGATCATCGAGGCTATCAACATAAGCATGGCACTCACGGAAGAAGCAGTTAGACGAGGAGAATTTTCCACTACGGAGGAGAAAAAGGAGACTGCTATAGAGGCATCTGGGGATAACAAGAGAAAGCTCGCAAATTTCAAGACGGTTACTCGGGTAAGTAACAAGAAGAAGGCCAAGAAGGGAAAAGACTACAAGGGTATCCTACCCAAGTGCGACAATTATTTACGTTATCATGTCGGGCGATGCAAATATGGAAACTGTGGTAACTGTGGCAAGGTGGGACATGTTAAGGAAACTTGTTGGCAAAATACTGAACATAGTAATGGGGGCCAAGACGGTAGTGAGAATCACGAAGGGGACCACGACAATGATAATTGTCGAGGCAGAATGAGTGATAAACAGAAACGTGCTCGAGGATGTTTAAGCTATGGAAGCAAAAAGCATTTCAGAAAATATTGCCCTAAAAACAATCAGGCACAAGGATGAAAGCTCCCACCGGAGCTAGGGAGATACGCCAGTGATCCAAGCATGGATATTGGTACGTCCCGAATAACTTAATGTTATGCATCTGTATTGCCAAATACTGTTGCAAATTTTACGATTCGCACCTCTAGAGTTCGAGAGTATAATTGGTTTAGGTAGCAAGTAAGTAGATATTCCAGTACCCATTAGAACTAGCTTAGGGGAAGCTAGTGGAAGCCAACACAGTAACTGGAATCGGCAAGATAGAACCCGGAGAACGTAAGTTTACGCTAGATCTATTGCCAGTTGAGTTGGGAAGCGTCAACGTGGTAATTGGATGTATTAGTTGGCAAGCGGTCGAGCGGAGGTTGATATCCGCACCTCGATGAGGAATGAAGGAACGATCTCGACTCATAAGGCAGGATACGCCTCCACGGATCACGAATTGCTTGAAGGCACGAAGGTTGTTGTGGAAAGAATATGTTGTTTTCTTGGCTCATGTCGGGGATAAGGGAGCCGAAGAACTAAAACTTAATGATACCCCCGTGATCGGAGAATACCCTAAAGTCTTCCTCGAAGACTAGCCAGAATTACCCCCTCAACGACAAGTCGAATTTTTGCATCGATTTAATTCCAGGCACCGCACCTGTAGTCGATGCACCGTAGCGACTTACATTTTCGGAGATGCAAGAATTGACAGTGTAGTTTCAGTAGTAAATAGAGAAGGAAGATAACAGACCAAAATTCCCTTTTGAGTAACCTCAGTTCCGCTCATCAAGAAAAAGGACGATGACTTTCAAATGATCGGAAGTCGGACGAGCTAGCCAACCAGGGTCGGTGGCTCTTGCTAAGGGTTGACGAATTACTTATTTGACTAACTGCAAGGGTCCGACTACCATTACACGACGGATCGACGATCGAGTGTCATTGGCGGTAAATTCAGTAAGAAGGTATACCGAGGAAAAATTGTGGGACAACGACTTGTTTTTAGACGTACACAAAAACAGTGCTCCCTGCACAATGTACAAACCGGGTCTACCCGGGATACGAAATCTGGAGAATCTTGAAAACTTATATCTAGGACCTTTGGGAACCCAGGACCAAACTCGTAAGGGTTTTATTTAGGAACCATATCTGTCAACTCAATCAACCATCATTAACCTGGCGCATATGCCAGTTCCGTTGACCGAACAGAGAGTACTTGGATTTCTTTTACTTCTGGCGAGTAGATGTTTGCATCTCTACTCCCCTTAATGGTAGTTGCATCACAATAATTTTCTCGCTGAGAGCGAACACACATTTGCTTCGATATCTGGTCATTTCTTCACTTTAGCAGATACTCGTTGTTCCTTTTCTTGGAAACTTACCTGACATACACTCAACATTTGCTACGAATGTGATTTCGTTTTGAACAAACACTCCATTGGAATTTACATATTATTTTGCTAAACCTAATTACTGATTCCTGATTCGAGTAACCTACATTATTGTTATTGTTGGCTCTTTTGTTACCAAGCCAACACACTTTCTTGAAACCGCTTTCTTTCAAGTTACATTCATGGTTTATTTTGCTACCATGCCGAGAATTCCTTGTTGATACATACGTTTATTGCCGGGTTACGTTGAAACCAAGTTCAATTGCTTGAACTTATCCAGTTCACAGGTTTAACTTGAAACGCTGTATGATGTATTGGGAGTATCATATTCAACTATTTTTGCAGAGATTCTTTCATTTCGAATCGTAGTAGATTTGGTTGGTCTACGACTCCACTAAAACGTTTGATTTGCTTCGATACCTTGCGGTGATTATTTTCACAAAATTGAAGCTTGCGCTAAATTGGTTACTCACTTCGTACACGGATTTAGTTCCCTAGTTAGTTGTTAACAATCCATTTTGGATCTTCACGATCAAAGCGGTCTCAACACAATTGTGTGTTAAGGCAATGGTACATATATTCATTTTATAAGCACAATGTACCTCCTAACGATTCTTTCGTTGTCAATCAATTGCCTTGCGATACTTATTACTTTTCATCTTCGATTGGAAACAGTGGTCCTTTGATGTTCCGTATTTAATTGGAAACTCTATAACATGGTGTAAATCAAATCTTCAGATTGTCTCAGTACACTTTCACTTGATTTCAAACGCGGTGAACTTGTTCAGTCACCACTATTACTGGGTAATGCCATTACGACACCCTGTGGTGTCATCATAAACTTGTAGCTTGTGCTAATCATGGTAACCGTTTTACACGAGACCACACATACTTTTGTTTGATTTATCATTTAAACATTTCTGATGCAACTACGAATCAAGACAATGATACACCAGATTCGCTTGTATTCCATTCGGTGTATCTTCACCATTCAAAAATGTCAACACACTAAACCTTACCAGACATTATTCAGGAGTTGACAGATCATTTTACTATTACGTTGAGTTGTTGCTTTTGAGTTCATATAGCGGGTGCTATGGTTTGTGAAAACTCGTTTGCATATTGCAACCGATCGTCTAAAAATCTTATTAGTCAAAACTCCACTTGTGTGGAACCCCTGCTAGCTGGATTACACTAGACTATACGCCAAATGCGTCTTGTACCTTTGACATCCAATGCTAAAAGCACACACCTTTCAACCCTAGGAATTCGGGTTGTTATATATTCTTGGACTCACCTAATGTGAGTAATGTTTGTTTCGATTTGATGATTATCTACTTTGATATTATTCAAATACATACGTGTGTGACTTAACCATAAGGAGTTAAGGTAGTACAAATTTCGAGGACGAAATTTCTTTAACGGGGGGAGAATGTGACAACCCTCACCAAACCAGGTATCCGTATGAATTAATTAATATTTAATTAATGAATAATTACTGTGCTTGCTTACAGTTGTTATTAAACTGCTACTTGATTTCTGATACGTACATATACATGCATCATACTTTATAACTGTCACTCCATTATTTACACAGAACCATAGTGACAAACTTGATGCACAAAAGCACAGTAGCACAAAGAACGGATAACCCAGTAAACATGCTGACATAGCCAGCATCAGAGAAGCACTGTCTCTAAGGCCAGTATAAGCCGGGAATAGTTTACTACACTAGTAGGGAGTGTAGGGAGGTGAGAATTGTAGAACTGCGTCACTAGGTGATATTTATAGTGACCGGATGTGCCTAAAACGTACTTTAAGTACAAAATCCTGCACTTTAATGCAAAAATTCAGCTTTTAAATTAACTAGTAAAGTGCAAAAACATGGGAAAATAATACTAGACACTTTCCAAAGTGTCGGTAATTTTTTTGTGTCACTAAAAATAATATTGACGACACTTTAAATACATATTTAGCACTGTAACGGATTAATATCCAACCAAACGACCGGACTTTACCCGGAACCTAAAAATATTATCAATGACACTATTTTTCTTTTTCTGAGCCAGTTAGGGTCCCCGAATACCCTAACACCCGTTATAATTTACTACACACTAATAATTAAATTAAACCTCCTAACTAAATTAACTAGCCTAAATATCTAGTTGAATTCCAACCCATTTACCCCCCCCCCCCCCATGAACCGAAACGGTCCCAAGAGGACACCACCCACAATTTTTTTTTGAATATTTTATTACTTGTTGTCTTATATCTAGAAGGCACCTAATTTTGTGGACAATAGGATTGCATGAATAATAGATTAACATATAAGACTTAGACTCTTATTCTTTTCAACAAACAAAAAAATTGCATTTCCTTCTTTCCCTTAGCTACTTTCGGCCGAACCCCATCCCCACTACACAATCCACTTTCAAGTCTTGACCAATCATCCCATATACATACCAAGGTGTTAGAGTTTATACGAAGAGGCTCGGTGCATACGGAATCGCAAGGACCTCTTCACAACGCTATTAACCACCCGTTTTTCGTCTAGTTTCTTCCCTAGCCTCGAGCTAGTAGTAAGTGACTCTAAACACCCTATTGTTCGTATCTAAAGTGGTTAATAAGAAATTTGTCGGATAAAAATCATGAACACTAGAGATCAAAACTAAAAGTCTACTAAAAATAATAAACATGATGGTTAATGAATAAATGTTAGTGTAAAACTTTTGAAACTAGTTTTGTGATGATTATTTATTGTTGTTGATTGCTAGTGTTGGAATGGATCGTCACCAAACCACGCTAGATCATGTTCATGGAACATGAACTAGCCTTATGATAAGTCGTAAAGTTATTAGATGACGAACCCTTTCAAACATAAACATGAACTTGTGTAAAAAAAAACAATTTTTCTTATGAAATGGAGTTCTAAACTAGTAGATCTAAAGATCTACAAGTGGTATTTTTGAAGAACCAACTGTAAGACGAAACCATGTTTTAAAACCGGATCTTTCCTAAACTAAAGGTGTTTTGTGAACAAGCAAGTGTGTATACACTTGTGTAACGAAAGGTTTTAACAAAGAATTATTTTTGAGATTTTTGACAAGAAGTTGTAAACTTACACTTTCTTTAAAAATAAGATTTTTAAGAAACCGATTTCATTTATAAAAATAGAAAGATCTACTAAAAACACCAGAAGGTTACTACACGCTTTTACATAACCCACAAGTTCATGTGTTTGCGACTTACGTATACTTTTGACTAGTTTAGTGTTGAAATATTGTTTATTGATGTTGGGAACATTGTTGGTTGAATTTATAAAAGAAAATGATACGCTTGAAAGCGTGGCCACCTCCAGTTACAGAGGAAACTCTGGCGAAATTTTTTTCCAGAAATATAATACTTGGAAAATATTTTTACGACAAGTGTTATGAATACATTTTTAACTTGATTTTCCCAAACAAAGTTCGCCATGATTTTATTACAAAATCTCCAAGTGTCGGAGGTGGGATTTTCATAAATAAAACTTGTTAAAATATATATTTAGAATATATATTTTTCATAGTAACACTTGTGTAATTTTTATGATTATTTTGTGAACTACATAAATATTATTTTTAGAGTAAAAATAATATTACTAGAATACACTGAATATTAACGGCTCCAAAATAATACGAACGCCTTCACAATAAATATTTAAGTTACACCGGTATTATTTATTACCACCCGAACCTTACAACGTAACTTACGTATTTTCAGGAAATACTCATAAGCGTGTATTTTGACAAAGTATTATTTTGGGAAAATTACATGGAATAAAATATAATATTTTTGGGAAAAATATTTATATTTTGGGAGTAAAGTATTTTGGACAAATGAAATAAAATATATTTTATTAAGTGAGACTTAATAATATATTTCGAAGTTATACGAACGCACGTGTATTAAAACCCCCATCCTTGGGAAGGAATATAATTACAAAATAATTACGAAGTGTAATTACGAAATAGTTGCCTAACTGTTTCCCAAAGACATTAAACCTTAAGCTAAGGCACGACCGTCTAATAGAAGTTAGCACGTGTAGGTCGTCGCACAGCAGGTTGACCGGGAGATTTCTAGTTAGAGACGCACTTCGGTGAGTTCATGTCGCCCTTTTCTCTTAACTGTTTTCAGTTTTCTAAACTGCGGGGGTGAAATACATGTTACTATGATTACGAATACTTTTTACATGGTATGGTTAGCTTAAGGAGGGTTAGGACGTACAGATCATGTGGGTGAGTAGGCGCAACTTGAGGCCATTAATCCTCATTGTAGGACCGAGGGTCGTAAGCGGCAGATCTATCTGGGTGTAGCGAGCCCAACCCCTGAGCCCGCCTAATGGACCAGGTGGTGACTTTGAGCCCAACGCAAAATCCGCTAGGTTTGAGTCTTCCTACGGCACTTCACACATATCATTGGCTTTACAACCCAATGGTGATATCTTTTTCCTTAATTGCTACATACCAGGGACTTTTATACATACTTACAACATTTTCAAATGTTTGTACATACTCACTTACACATGAACTCGCTCAACTTTATGTTGATTTTTCAAACTACATGTATTTCAGGAAACTAACGGATCTGGCACGGTATGCACGTATTTTCAAGCTGCGTTTGAATAAAGAAGTCATCCAGGGTTTAGAAGGTGTAACCTCTTCCTGGACGGGTTACATATCTCTAAACCTAGTATTGTTTAAAGTCTTTATAAACTCAATTAAATCCAGTTAAGGTTTGTAACTTATTTTGTGATTGTTGAAAAACGGGATTTTTCTAAACTTTATTAATGGATGAATATCTCATGTTTTTATCATATAGCATTGTTATGATTGTTGCTATGGTATTAAGAAGTCACACCAACTAAACCCACGCTTCCGCAAAGCCATGGTGTGACAATACCATACAAGCACTTATATATAGGAAGTACCAGCGGCGTATCCACCATGCTTGTATCATATTACACACGCCTCGTTACTTAAATCCATTTACCCAAACAAACTACCAGTGTAAATTGCCCATGTCTAAACCATTTGTCAAATATCTTTGTGTAAACCATGTCAAAATGTCTATGTCAAATACAGTCCATAAAATATGTATGCCTATGTCAAATGTCAATTATGTAACGTGTAAACAAAATGTCATGTATGGCAAGTGAAATGTATATATATATCTACTGAGCCATAGATAAAAATGCACAAAACAATGTATTGAAGTAAAACGTGGTTTAAATCAACGTTTTGTCTTGTGGAAATGCATGCTATACTGAATACAAGCATTTATGCGGTTTTGTAAAAATGCATACATCCAAGCCTTGTGACTGTGGTGATAAGCCCTTAAACAAATTAAAGGTCTATCTGTATTATGTTTTATCGGATTCGATCATTCCTTTCATCCAAACATACCTAGGATGTCAGGAACGGGAGTTGTCAATTCCTATGGTACCATTACCTACTAACGAGTGGCGTGATCAAAGTTAATGAATGTATATGGTCCCACTTAACAAACCAAATATCATATCAAAATGTAAGCATGTGATGAAAATGTACTAAGTATGCGGCAAAACGGACATACATAGCATGTGATGAAAAACAAATGCACTAAGTATAGTGAACATACATAGCATAAAATGTCATGTAAAACGATGTACTAAGTTTGCTACAAAGGACATACATAGCAAAAACACAATGAAATTATGTACTATAAGTGTACTAATGAACATAGCAAGTATATGATATGAAAGCATGGAAAGCATGAAAATAACAAGTAGGCCCATGTGTTTCACCCCAAAATGTTTGAAAACAGTAAAAGAGGGGTCTATGTACTCACTTGAGATTGCTCAATAGACTTTAGATATCCACCAAGCAAAGCTAGAGATTACGGAATCAAACGGCACCTAATATAGGTAACTACATTAATAAACGGACCTATTCGGAGGATCGGGTAGCATTAGGGTTCGTAAACCAAATGAGTGTAGGAACTCATGTAATATGGTTTAACAAAGCCTACATACTAAAACGAAACTTATCCTAAGTGCTTTTGACCCGTTACGACCCGTTTAGGTAGCTTATGCTACTTTAACGCGTCGTTTGCGTAAAACGCGCTCGGAACGCCTAACTAGTCCTATGACTAGTAATATATGCCTTAACATGTCTAATATTGTTGCTAAATCAGTTTAGATGTCAAAATTTGGGTTACATAGGCTTAAAATGAATTTTGGCGCAAAAAGGGTATTTTGGTAATTTACCTAAGGCATATATACTACCTATCAAACAACTACTCAAACGATGTGACCATAAGGTATAACCTTGGAAGGTTATTCCCTATACTAATATGGTCACCTAAAGTGTTTGGTCGGATCCTAATGATCGACAAAATGGGTCGGGTTCGAAAGCATAAGCGATTGATTAGATCGCTTACCCTTATGACCCTAGACAAGCACAAATCTAAAAGTGACGAGCTAAACATGCTAGAACATGTTTAGTCAAGTTAGAAAACAGGTTTTGATATCAAAACAAACGGTTTTGATATCCTAGAGTAGTTTGGTTACAAAATACGTGAGAACACGCATTTTGCCCGAAACTACGACTCGTCACTGAGCCTAGATAACGTGGTAATCAGTAGGTATAGTCACTAGGGACTATGACCATCGTGATTACACTCACGTTATGAAGTTCAAACGAACTTCGCATTGACCATAAACTAGTCAATGCAGAAAGTCAAACGCAGTTTGAGTTTCAAGCTAAAAACGCATAAAAAGAACGAAGGAACACTTACAAAGGGTCCCCGCAAGATTGATTATCCAAGTATTTCTCAGGTATGAAGTGTTGCACACTTCAACTTAGAGAAAATCTCAGATATCAAGTGGGTTTTGCAAATGAGAATGGAGGGGTATATATAGTTTTTGTACAACCGTTAGGATCGTTTATCGGGAAACGAGCTTCGATTTAGGCCGTCCAAGTGTGCCCCTTGTTTTCTAATACCATTAGAGCCCATAGAAATGGCCCATGGTGTTTCAAAAACCATTTGCAAGTGGAGAATGAGAGTATAACAGCTGGAAACAGGCTGTAACACGGTTTCTGCATATCTGGGAGGACCACACGGGCCGCGTAAAAGGCTGAGGAAGTCTACGCGGGCCGCCTGAGCTCTGCAGACCAGCAACAACTTTGCAGAAATGACAGTTTTGGTCCCTGTTGTGTTTTAAGCCATTTCCGACATGTTTAAGGCCCGTTAAGCCAACTTTAAGGCCCTAAAATGATGCTTAAACATTTTGGACATGAAACATGCTAAAAAATATGCCGTATTTCGGTTCGTTTGGTCGTACGATCGCGATGTTTGCTTAATTACGACGGAATGCGCATAAGCGCGAAAAACGATCCAAATTGCGCGACGAATGGATTTTTCTCACGCCAAACACTAAAATAAAATATTTTAATGCTTACATAAATTTTTGGATGTCCGGATGTATTCAGAACGTAAGTTATGCGCGAAAATGCAAACTTATGCACTTTTTGACGCTTTTAGTCCCTGAATGAGCATAAAGTTTATTTTAGCACACCGAACCTCTCAAAGCCTATTTCTAAGCTATGTAAAGGATATTTAAGGTGTGTTTAACTTATGGCCATGTTCCGGAATGTCCGTTACAGTTCAAATCGGCATACTTTCGCAGTTTGTCAATTTTAGTCCCTGTAAGCGAATAGACTTGATTTTGCCATACCAAAGCATTCAAAACTTATTTCTAAGTTATGTAAAGGTTATTTAAGGTATGTTAAGAATATGTTGATGTTCCGGAGTATTTTTCGCGTTAAACTGACTACGTTTACGCACCAGTTTGCGTATAATTCTTCCAGAAAGCGATATAGAGTTTGAAATTGGATAAAAGTCAAAACATGAAAAACATCAAAACATAACAAACAAACATTGGGATCAAATAACTTTATTTCATTGATAACTGAACTGTTTACAATGATTACAAGCACAGATGTCATAGTCTCCCCTACTTGTGGAAATTTCGTCCCGAAATTTGTTTAGAGGAAACTCGTGAGAAAAGATGCGGATATTTCGCCTTCATTTGATCTTCGCATTCCCAAGTAAACTCAGGTCCACGTTTAGATTCCCAGCAAACTTTAACTAAAGGAATGCGCTTGCGTTTAAGCCATTTGACTATTCGGTCCATGATTTCCACAGGTTTCTCAACAAAATGTAGTGTTTTATCAACACGAATCTCGTCAAGTGGTATGTGGAGGTTCTCATCTGCTAAACACTTCCTGATATTGGACACATGGAAGGTTGGATGAACGTTTCCAAGTTCAGGAGGTAACTCAAGTCTGTAGGCTACCTTACCGGTTCTTTCGATGATCTTGAAAGGTCCAACATATCTAGGTGCAAGTTTTCCTTTCTTTCCAAATCTGATCACACCTTTCCAAGGTGAGACCTTAAGTAATACTCGATCACCGACTTGAAATTCCATGGGCTTGCGTCCTTGGTCCGCGTAACTCTTTTGACGGCTTCGAGCTGTCTGAAGGTTATCACGAACTTTCTTAACCTTATCTGTTGTCTCTAGAATGAGGTCAGGTCCAGTAAGCTGAGCCTCACCGATCTCATTCCAGCAGACTGGGGAACGACATTTTCGACCATAGAGAGCCTTGAAAGGAGCCATGTTGATGCTGGAGTGATAACTGTTGTTGTAGGAGAATTCAATCAATGGAAGATGTGAATCCCAACTACCACCAAAATCGATCACGCAAGCTCTAAGCATATCCTCCAAAGTCTGGATTGTTCTCTCAGATTGACCATCAGATTGCGGATGATAAGCAGTGCTTAGATTAAGCTGGGTCCCTATAGCAGATTGCATGGTTCTCCAAAAATGAGAAGAGAAGCGAGCATCTCTGTCAGAAATAATGTTCAAAGGAACACCATGTCGAGATACGATTTCATCCACATAGATTTTAGCCAGTCTTTCAGCAGAAAAATCCTCACGGATTGGCAAGAAATGCGCTGATTTTGTAAGACGATCAACAACTACCCAGATGGCATCATGACCTTTCTTAGTGCGCGGAAGTTTAGTAATGAGATCCATAGCAATGTTTTCCCATTTCCAAACTGGAATCTCTGGTTGCTCCAAGAGACCAGAAGGATGTTGGTGTTCAGCCTTTACCTTAAGACAAGTAAGGCATTTTGAAACGTACAAGGCAATATCCTTCTTCATACCAGGCCACCAATACTGAGTACGAAGATCCTTATACATTTTGTCTGAGCCAGGATGGACAGAATAACGAGACTTATGAGCTTCATCCATAAGCAAGGTGCGAAGACCATCGTGGCTTGGGACCCACAAATGGTCCATGAAGTAGTATGATCCATTGTCTTTCAAAACAAGATCAGGCTTAATGTGATAGGGTAATTCCTTACCCATCAAGTCTTGTGAAACACAAGCATGTTGAGCCTGAGAGATGCGGGCTTGAATATCAGATCGAGCTTGGATATCAGATTGAACACGAACACAATGCAGCTTGACACGTTCTTTACGACTCAAAGCGTCAGCCACGACATTCGCCTTACCAGGATGGTAGCAAATTTCGCAGTCATAGTCGTTTAGAAGCTCAACCCAACGTCTTTTCCTCATGTTGAGTTCTTTCTGATTGAAGATATGCTGAAGACTTTTGTGGTCAGTGAAAACCACACATTTTGTGCCATACAAATAGTGTCTCCAGATCTTAAGAGCGAACACACCTGCACCCAACTCAAGATCATGAGTGGTGTAGTTTTTCTCATGCACCTTCAACTGCCTCGATGCATATGCTATGACTTTGTTCCTTTGCATCAGAACACAGCCAAGTCCCAGATTGGATGCATCGCAGTAAACGACGAAATCATCATTGCCTTCGGGCAAAGATAGGATAGGCGCATCACAAAGCTTCTGCTTCAAGGTCTGAAACGCTTCTTCTTATTTAGTTCCCCATTCAAAGGGCTTGTTCTTCTGAGTTAGAGCAGTTAGAGGAACTGCAATCTTCGAGAAGTTCTCTATGAAGCGGCGGTAATAACCCGCAAGACCAAGAAAAACGAACCTCAGTAGGAGTAGTAGGCGTATCCCAATCCTTAATCGCACTGATCTTGGAGGGATCTACATGAATACCTTGTTCGTTGATGATATGTCCCAAAAATTGAACTTCTTTAAGCCAAAATTCGCATTTAGAGAATTTGGCAAAAAGTTGCTCTTTCTTTAGGAGTTCCAGAGTAAGACGAAGATGTTGCTCATGATCAGCTTGCGTCTTAGAGTAAATCAAGGTGTCATCAATAAAGACGATGATGAACTTATCTAAGTAAGGCTTGCAGACCCTATTCATCAAGTCCATGAAAACAGCAGGAGCATTAGTCAAACCGAATGGCATAACTGTGAACTCATAATGCCCATAACGAGTGCGGAACGCTGTCTTGGGAATATCATCTTCATGCACACGAAGTTGATGATACCCAGAACGTAGATCAATCTTTGAAAAGTAAGAAGCGCCCTGTAACTGATCAAAGAGATCATCAATACGAGGTAGGGGATATCGATTCTTGATGGTAAGCTTGTTAAGCTCACGGTAATCGATGCACATTCTGAAAGATCCATCCTTCTTCTTGAAAAATAGAACGGGAGCACCCCAAGGGGAAAAGCTAGGACGGATAAAACCTTTGTCAGAAAGCTCCTGAAGCTGTTTAGACAACTCTTGCATCTCAGACGGTGCAAGACGATATGGAGATCTAGCAATGGGATTTGCACCAGGTACAAGATCAATACGGAACTCAACTTGGCGCGCTGGGGGTAATCCAGGTAACTCCTCAGGAAATAGCTCCGGATAATCCCGAACGACAGGGATATCTTGAATGGACTTACCTTTGCCTTTATCTTCTACTGCGACATGTGCCAAGAAGGCCACATAGTTCTTTCGCAGATACTTCCGAGCTTGAAAACAAGACATAAGCTTGAGACTACTAGCAGGTTTCTCACCATGAACCTGTAGGATCTCACCAGACGAAAGCGGAACACGAACAATCTTCTCAAAACATACTACCTCTGCGCGATGCTTGGCTAACCAATCCATACCCACTATAATGTCGAAGCTTCCTAGTTGCATTGGCGTGAGGTCGATGGGGAAAAGATGGTCGTTAAGGTTCAACTGGCAGTTGCGAAGGACAGAATTAAGAACAATGGGTTCACCACTGGCAACTTCTACTGTCAAAGGCTTACCTAGTTTCGTTCTAGACACGCGAAGCAATGGCTCAAAAGATAATGACACAAAACTCTTATCGGCACCAGAATAAAAAAGAACAGATGCGGGTTGGTTATTAACAAAGAACGTATCGTTAACCACTTCATTGTCTGCTTGCGCTTCCTGTGCATTCATGTTAAAAACTCGACCTCGAGCTGGAGCCTGATTCGGATTCGCATTAACCAGCCTTGGACACTGGTTTCGATAATGGGTCAGGTCTCCACAATTATAGCACGAGCCAGGAGGATAGTGAGGTCGTGCAGCTTGCTGTTGAACAGGTTGTTGAGCTACCTGTTGAGTTGGGTTTCGAGCGACCTGAGCAGAACGACAAACTTCTGCAAGGTTTCCAGACTTCCCACAGTTGGTACAGAAACGGCACGGAAGTTGCTGTTGATGGTGACTATTGCACCTATTGCACAAAGGTGTATTCCCTTCATACCGCTTCTTTGCTGGAGGCTGCGCTGGCTGATTTGGTGCAGCTTGTGCAGTAACTGCGAAATTTTGGGAAGCCTTACGCTTCCTAGAACCCTTTGAGGAACCTGGTTCCTTACCTTTCTTATTCTTACCCTTCTTGCTTTCACTCTGATCAGACGCCTGCTTCTTACCCTTGTCACCCTTTCTATGCAGCTTACCCCTTCGAACCTGAGACTCGGTCAATGTTGCAGATAGCTCGATTGCCTGACGGACTGTAGTAGGGTTACTACCAGTAACGGTGTCTTGTATGGAGTCAGGTAGGCCATCAATATACCTCTCGATAGCCTTCTCGAGTGGGGTAACCATTGTTAGGCATAACAAACTCAGCTCCTCATACCTATCAGTATACGCCCGGTGCTCGCCACTATCTTATTTCAGATCATCAAACTCCCTTTCTAGAGCTCGCAGCTCGTGACGAGGACAAAACTCCCTCATCATAAGAGTCCTCAGTTCAGCCCATGTTTGTGCTAGAGCAACCTCTGCACCACGGTCTCTCATAACCCCGTTCCACCATGTAAGCGCCCTCTTTTGAAACACACTGGAAGCAAACTTGACTTTGCGATTATCAGGACACTGAATGTGACGGAAATTATTCTCAATGCTCTCGAACCATTGAAGAAGCCCAGTTGCTCCTTCATTACCACTAAACTTGAGTGGTTTAGCCGAGCTAAAACTCTTGAAATTGCATGGAGCATTGTTGTTGTTGTTGGCTTGGTTATATTGAGCAATAAGATTTGGGAACGCAACAGCCATTTTCTGTGCGATGATTTCTGCCAGTTCGGCATTTGGTAGCGGATTTTCGCGTCGAGGAGGCATTCTAAAAGAGGAAACATGAAAGGAACGAGTGAGATGATTAGGTGAAAAGAACGAGATGAAATGAAATCAACAAAGGCACAGATGGTGGTCATTCGTCCGTATCACAAAGCAAACAAATGACTCACAGTGACTAATCAAAGTAAATGGGTCAAAAATAATGCTTCGCGAAGAAATGCTCGCCTATAAGTGAACACTCACCCCAAGAATTCCCAGGTAAGAATGACTGGTCCGATTATGTGGATTTGTACGAACACTCTAGCCTTAGACAGAAAACCCAGGGTACAGGCATTCACTCTTCCAGTTTGCACGTGTTCACACTATTTAGAACCCAAAACTTTGACGAGATTTTGAAAACTTGGAAGGCACAAGGCCAAAAGAAATCATTCAAAAACAAATGACAAATTCTCAAAATCATTTTAAAAAATCAAAGAGTTCAAAACCATATAATAAATCATTTAAAAAAACAGATGTTTGATTTTCAAAAATCGTTTCGGAAAATTGGGTTCTTGTTTTGGTGATCACCTAAGGATAGGTGATGTGCATGTTTTAAAATCTAAACACAAGACAACTTGTGTTGGGGTCCTAGAAAGGTTATAGTCTAGGTCAAAGCATTACTAATAACCTAATTCCCTATAACCATTGGCTCTGATACCAACTCTTCTGTCACACCCCGACCACGTAAAACATCAAATCGTGGCGGAAACGTCAGGGAGTGTTGTAACAGAATTATTGTTCCACAACCATGGTAATTAAAATTATATTTTATTCTACAACCAAAGAGTGGAATACATTGTTTCAAAACAAGAACCAAAGAGTACACAACATAATTAAACTAAGTCTATCTTTATTTTAAGTCTCTAAGGCACAGGTCCGCCCTAGTGTCATGATCGTCCTAAGCTGCAGCTCCTGAAAACACATGTGAAAATAGGTACGTCAGCATAAAAATGCTTGTGAGATACATAGGTTTTATGTAAAATAGGATTCATGACTTATAAGTTTAGAAAAAGTAGTTTTAACAAAATCAGTCATGATCCTTGTAAAATGTTTTGTTTTATAAATCTTTTGAAAAGCGATGATAAAGTAGATGATATATAAAAGAATAATGTGGGGTTAAATGAATAACCAAGTAAAATGAGTTTTGTATAAAATAAGTTGTTTATAAAACAATGTCTTGTGAAAAATATGTTATTTGTATGAAATGTTATATGTCTAAATTGAAATGATTCAAATAACACTACGATATGTAATACCTGTGACAACCCTCACCAAACCAGGTATCCGTATGAATTAATTAATATTTAATTAATGAATAATTACTGTGCTTGCTTATAGTTGTTATTAAACTGCTACTTGATTTCTGATACGTACATACACATGCATCATACTTTATAACTGTCAATTATGTAATGTGTAAACAAAATGTCATGTATGGCAAGTGAAATGTATATATATATATCTACTGAGCCATAGATAAAAAATGCACAAAACAATGTATTGAAGTAAAACGTGGTTTAAATCAACGTTATGTCTTATGGAAATGCATGCTATACTGAATACAAGCATTTATGCGGTTTTGTAAAAATGCATACATCCAAGCCTTGTGACTGTGGTGATAAGCCCTTAAACAAATTAAAGGTCTATCTGTATTATGTTTTATCGGATTCGGTCATTCCTTTCATCCAAACATACCTAGGATGTCAGGAACGGGAGTTGTCAATTCCTATGGTACCATTACCTACTAACGAGTGGCGTGATCAAAGTTAATGAATGTATATGGTCCCACTTAACAAACCAAATGTCATATCAAAATGTAAGCATGTGATGAAAATGTACTAAGTATGCGGCAAAATGGACATACATAGCATGTGATGAAAAACAAATGCACTAAGTATATTGAACATACATAGCATAAAATGTCATGTAAAACGATGTACTAAGTTTGCTACAAAGGACATACATAGCAAAAACACAATGAAATTATGTACTATAAGTGTACTAATGAACATAGCAAGTATATGATATGAAAGCATGGAAAGCATGAAAATAACAAGTAGGCCCATGTGTTTCACCCCAAAATGTTTGAAAACAGTAAAAGAGGGGTCTATGTACTCACTTGAGATTGCTCAATAGACTTTAGATATCCACCAAGCAAAGCTAGAGATTACGGAATCAAACGGCACCTAATATAGGTAACTACATTAATAAATGGACCTATTCGGAGGATCGGGTAGCATTAGGGTTCGTAAACCAAATGAGTGTAGGAACTCATGTAATATGGTTTAACAAAGCCTACATACTAAAACGAAACTTATCCTAAGTGCTTTTGACCCGTTACGACCCGTTTAGGTAGCTTATGCTACTTTAACGCGTCATTTGCGTAAAACGCGCTCGGAACGCCTAACTAGTCCTATGACTAGTAATATATGCCTTAACATGTCTAATATTGTTGCTAAATCAGTTTAGATGTCAAAATTTGGGTTACATAGGCTTAAAATGAATTTTGGCGCAAAAAGGGTATTTTGGTAATTTACCTAAGGCATATATACTACCTATCAAACAACTACTCAAACGATGTGACCATAAGGTATAACCTTGGAAGGTTATTCCCTATACTAATATGGTCACCTAAAGTGTTTGGTCGGATCCTAATGATCGACAAAATGGGTCGGGTTCGAAAGCATAAGCGATTGATTAGATCGCTTACCCTTATGACCCTAGACAAGCACAAATCTAAAAGTGACGAGCTAAACATGCTAGAACATGTTTAGTCAAGTTAGAAAACAGGTTTTGATATCAAAACAAACGGTTTTGATATCCTAGAGTAGTTTGGTTACAAAATACGTGAGAACACGCATTTTGCCCGAAACTACGACTCGTCACTGAGCCTAGATAACGTGGTAATCAGTAGGTATAGTCACTAGGGACTATGACCATCGTGATTACACTCACGTTATGAAGTTCAAACGAACTTCGCATTGACCATAAACTAGTCAATGCAGAAAGTCAAACGCAGTTTGAGTTTCAAGCTAAAAACGCATAAAAAGAACGAAGGAACACTTACAAAGGGTCCCCGCAAGATTGATTATCCAAGTATTTCTCAGGTATGAAGTGTTGCACACTTCAACTTAGAGAAAATCTCAGATATCAAGTGGGTTTTGCAAATGAGAATGGAGGGGTATATATAGTTTTCGTACAACCGTTAGGATCGTTTATCGGGAAACGAGCTTCGATCTAGGCCGTCCAAGTGTGCCCCTTGTTTTCTAATACCATTAGAGCCCATAGAAATGGCCCATGGTGTTTCAAAAACCATTTGCAAGTGGAGAATGAGAGTATAACAGCTGGAAACAGGCTGTAACACGGTTTCTGCATATCTGGGAGGACCACACGGGCCGCGTAAAAGGCTGACGAAGTCTACGCGGGTCGCCTGAGCTCTGCAGACCAGCAACAACTTTGCAGAAATGACAGTTTTGGTCCCTGTTGTGTTTTAAGCCATTTCCGACATGTTTAAGGCCCGTTAAGCCAACTTTAAGGCCCTAAAATGATGCTTAAACATTTTGGACATGAAACATGCTAAAAAATATGCCGGATTTCGGTTCGTTTGGTCGTACGATCGCGATGTTTGCTTAATTACGACGGAATGCGCATAAGCGCGAAAAACGATCCAAATTGCGCGACGAATGGATTTTTCTCACGCCAAACACTAAAATAAAATATTTTAATGCTTACATAAATTTTTGGATGTCCGGATGTATTCAGAACGTAAGTTATGCGCGAAAATGCAAACTTATGCACTTTTTGACGCTTTTAGTCCCTGAATGAGCATAAAGTTTATTTTAGCACACTGAACCTCTCAAAGCCTATTTCTAAGCTATGTAAAGGATATTTAAGGTGTGTTTAACTTATGGCCATGTTCTGGAATGTCCGTTACAGTTCAAATCGGCATACTTTCGCAGTTTGTCAATTTTAGTCCCTGTAAGCGAATAGACTTGATTTTGCCATACCAAAGCCTTCAAAACTTATTTCTAAGTTATGTAAAGGTTATTTAAGGTATGTTAAGCATATTTTGATGTTTGGAGTATTTTTCGCGTTAAACTGACTACGTTTACGCACCAGTTTGCGTATAATTCTTCCAGAAAGCGATATAGAGTTTGAAATTGGATAAAAGTCAAAACATGAAAAACATCAAAACATAACAAACAAACATTGGGATCAAATAAATTTATTTCATTGATAACTGAACTGTTTACAATGATTACAAGCACAGATGTCACATTATTCTCCCTCGGGTGGCTGTTAACCTCATCTGATCCAGCCATGTAGCTTGATTACTACATAAATATTGTCAAAGATTTATTCAGAAGTCTATTTTGGAATTGTCATTTATGGCAATTCACTAACCATGGTAACTATAAACCATATTGGTTAACTTAATTCATTTAAATTTTATTATATTTTATCCAGATATAAACTATTAAGGATAATAGGGTGGCATACAAAAGGCCTAGTCACAAGGACAATTTTAAATTATAAGCCATGATCTTATAGGATCGAGGCATTTAGGTTTGAACGTAGTTCATTACCTTTCTTGACAGGGAGTCATAGACTACAACTGTCTTTTGTCTTATTTGACAATTATTATGGCCCGCAGGCACATCATCACTAATGGATGTTTAATTAATAAAGGAAAGGAATTGGAAGAATCCAATATAAGGATGACTTATGTGATTTTATCGAATCACGTTTGCCAGGAGTATTAACATGTTTTCAGATGTTAACAAGGATTTGAATCTTAAAAAGGATCTACCATCATGGCCCTGTCTTAGAATGACACATGGGCCAGGTTTTTACCTTTAAGATTTCACTTAATAATCAATGGCAGATTCATTACAAAAAGGAATGATATTTGATTGATTTCATATATTATATTCATGCATATGATGACAAATGAAAATTTAAAATTAAAATATCATATAAATAAATAAAGAGAAGTACATAGATGCCCTAAACGGGACTTTTACATAAATAACTTACCCACGCAGGGGCTAAAATGAAAATACAAGTCCTCGTATGGACTAGGTACATAAATAAATGTCCACACAGGGACTTAATTAAAAATTAAAAATTACAAAACAAATAATAAGGAACTTCAATAATCCCTTCTGTTCTTCCCCTTGATTAAATCAGCCAAACCCTTAAGTAGACCCCGACGGCTTCTACGCTCCACCTGAACATCACGCTCCACCTGGTTCAACCACTGAAGGATTTCCTGCTGCTGTGGTGGTTGGATCTGTGGCGGCTGCGCTGCTGAGAGGTTGAGGAGGTGGTGGGTATTAATACCCATAGGCTGGGTGGTACCCTGTTTGGTATGAAGCTTGAAAGGGTCCTTCAGGATGAAAAGCATTGTAGTTTGCCGCTACGAGATACGGGTCAACATCGGGGGCATTGTAGTAGTTGTAGCCAGGATAAGCTGGTTGCTCAAAAGGGTTATACGCCGCTGCACCGGCGTAAGAAGAAATTGGGTTATCATAACCCATGTGTGGTGGTGGTGGTGCGACTGGCGGAGAGTCGACTCGGAAACGGGGTTTGAAGGCTCACCCATCTGCGGGTCTTCATATAGTGGCGGGTAGTGGCTGCCACTGGAGTGTTGAGGGGTGCTGAAGTGAAAATCCCCTCTTCGCACGGACATCCGTGCACCTGATCTTCTTCGCCTGGGTGGTTCGGGAGGCGGCTGCTGCTCTGGCGGTGGCGGTGGCGTAACCGCCTGGAAACACGAATCCTCAGAGGGATCCTGTTGCTGCTGTTGAGGTGGGTTGTAAGGGGGAGTAAACTCCTAGTGGTATGTGGCCCACCTTTCTGCAAAGCTGTCTAGGCCCCGGTATGGCGAACCATGAAAAGATGATCCGTCAGAAATCTCTATGGGATGCGTGGGCGTCCCAGTTGGTGGCCCCGGATTCGGGTCTTCATCCATATGCATATCTTGGGCTCCAGGAAAGTGGTCTTCTGGTCCCAATGGGTTATGGCCCATTGGTTCTTCACTCACGTTTGTCGGATTGAACCGGCTTCGAAAGTATGGGGTCGGGTCCTGAAAAGCCCGGTGTGAACTCGACCGCTGCAATGGAAGGTAGGAGTGGTGAGAATCATTGGGCTCATTCTCTGATTGTGGCCCAAAGGAGTGGTGATACGAGGGTGAAGAGCTTAGCGAGACAGAACGCCTCGCGGGTTCCAAATACGTTCTCCAGTCTTCTTGAGGACTAGAGCTCATGGTTGCTGAAGGAGTTCGCTGGTGTGATGGCCCGGCCTCGTGGTCATTAGGAGCAGTGATTGGTGCCTTGCCTTGTCCTCCTCTTCTGAATCGTGGCAGAATTTATTATGTTCCTGTCAAAACAAACAAAAGAAAGCAATAAGATTAGGATTAGTCCTATGTTGTCATCCTAGACTCGGAGGTCAAGGAATGTGCAAACTGTGTCATTGAGATTAAACACAAAACGCTAGTGTTTAATTCACTCAATGTTGGCTCTAATACCAACCTGTCACACCCCGATATTTCCACGTATTACCGGTGGGCCCGGTGGGGAGTTTCGTGACGTAGTTGATATCATCATAGTCAATTTATCACAGTTCAATGCACAGCGGAAGTCTAAAAGTAATAATATAACAAACCGATTCGAAAGTAACATAAAGTATTACACAACGGATTGTAAAAGGATCCACATGCGGATCTAAAATAAAAGAAATATTATTCAACAGATTTAAGCATCAAAAGCCTGCAAGACTCTTTATTTGATACTAGGAGTAGCCAACCCATTTCGCTTAGTAGCTGCACTTAACCTTTTTGGAAAATATGTCAGTTTACACTGGTAAATACAATTAATTGACTCTTTTTGAAAATATTTAAGAAAATTGATTTAAATGCACAAGGCACAAATATTCTTTTATAACTTGGGATAATTATTTAAAAATAATCTTGTACAAGAATTATATGTTTATTATACATTCAGGATCCGGGGTAGAAGCCAAAACAAGATTAATAGACACACCACATAATATAAACCCACGGCGAGTTATTCTCAACAAGCGGGTATATCTTTTTACATACGC
Source organism: Helianthus tuberosus (assembly GCA_030545235.1). NCBI lineage: Eukaryota > Viridiplantae > Streptophyta > Magnoliopsida > Asterales > Asteraceae > Helianthus > Helianthus tuberosus. The sequence goes on along the minus strand of CM060404.1, from coordinate 5,334,398 downwards.
ACCGGCAGGTGTATGCCTACACCCCGTGCTTAAGTCGTGTCCATTTCAATGAATGAGCCGAGGATATCCAGGACATCGTCATTACCCCACCCCCAAAGGCTTAAATTAAACAAAACAGATTAATCGGGTTATCTCAATGATTTAACCATTATTCGATTAAAAATTCAATACCCGACCAAGCGGTATTATTAAATACCGTACCCCAAGCCCGTATAAGAGAAAATAAGTTAAAAGTATTTACCTGAGCAAAATATAATTTAATCTCAGCCGTACAACAATCAGCAAGTGCAAATATCTTTTATCGGGCTCCTAAATCTGGAACGAAGGTATTAATAACCTATTAGATTCCTAACGGGTCTTACTTGAGTTTAAACTTAGACCGGTTAGTTTTAAAGAAAGGTATACGATTCAAAACGCAAGATTAAGCGAATACCGGATTAGAATGTGATTTAGAACTGACAAGTATGAAGACTTGTATAATATGGGTAAACTTAACACATTCTGGATTTTGAGGTAAAAATGATAAGGTTTGACCCGTCTCGGTTAATTTATGCAAACTAGTGACATAAACCGCACCGAACGCGAAATGTGCATAACGGGTAACCAAAAGAGTCATGAAAAGGTTCCACAAGTTAATATGCTTAAAATATGTTATGATATCAGTAGGATACCTTCCATTATGCCCAAAATTAATTTAAAATCAAATTAAGCCCCGTAGGGGTATTTTGGTCATTTTAAAGATTATAAAAGAGGTTAAATAGAAATCTGAGGTTCTGGTCTAAAACAATCAGTAAAAATATTTATTTTAATGAGTTATATCAGTAAGATATCATATATATGTGAAATTTATCTTTTATGGCTAAGCTATGCACCGAAGGGGCATTTTGGTCATTTCACATAAGCTTTAAGGGTCAAATTTGGAAATCTGAGTTCAAAACTTTTATTTACTGTTAAAGTGTAAAAATTGATTCATAACATCAGTAGGTAACAAGCCTTAGGTGCCTCATATGGTTTTAAACCATACTATGCGCCTAAATCGCATAAAAGTCGGTATTTGACGATATTCGGGTTGATTAAAGAAATCTGAGATTTTGACCAGCCTTTACAGTTTAAAATAACTTATTTATTATATAAAATCAGTAGAAAAAGGTTTGATATGTAAAGGATATGTAAAACTCATTTTGTTAGCGAAAAGGGCATTATCGTCAATTACCGAGCCTATGCAAGAACTCTATGTTATGATCAGTTTAAAATTAAATAAAATTTCCAAAAATCCCTAAATATTATATTACATCCGTGGGTAAAAGGTTTGGTGTCAAAATTTGGGTTTAAATAGGATTTATGTCGAAAATGCCGTTTAATTAATAAAACGCTTTCATTGACGATATTGTGCATAACTCTCATTTTAGACCATGAACTGATGTCAAATTTTGAGGACTTGTTTATAAATCAGTAATAAAGGTTTTTGTCCTCTCACATTTTCAAAAATCTCGTTTTTATATAAAAAGGGCATAATGGTCAACATTTAAGCATTTAACGGAAACATGCAATGAACTAGGATTTCTATGGAACCAAGTTGTATAACCTCAGAGGGTTATGCTAACCTATAACATGGTCCTAAAGGGTTTATTACCCATATAATTAGAGTGATAATCAGTGGGTGCCCTTTTAAGGGTTTATTACCCATATAATTACCAACTCATAGCCACTTTCAATTCGAATAATGGCTGGACCATTAGTGATTAATCACTAAGTCAAAGCTTAATTACGATGGCTTTGACTTTTGGCTGTTAAGCTAATAAAACTTAAAGTAGAGAGGCTAAGAATGCTTACAAGGACACTTACCACGAAATATGAACTTAAGAAAACTTCCTCTAGCTTTAGAAGGCTTCCAAGAGTAAGCCTTGAAGTAAAACTTGAAATGAGCAAATGAACTCATGAACACAAGTCCCTTATATAGAAAATTCCACTTCATAAGATCACCCCACATGCCCCTATATTGATTCCTGATGATTCCAGGTGTCCCTAGTGCATGAAAAACCATTGGCACAGTCCCTGGTATCGATTTGAGGCATGCAAAGGCGGTGGAACTGGTTAAACATGCAGCTGTCCTTATCTTTCTGCATCTGGTGCTTCCACGCGGGCCGCGTAAGACTCTTAAGGAGTCTACGAGGGCCGCGACGCTCCCTGACGACCGGAAAACAAGTTCAAAGTTTGCAGTTTTGGTCCCTGGTCCATAATAAGTTTATTTAACTTTCGTTTATTGCACTTATGACCCCCATAGTTAACTTTTAAGGACCTTGGGTCATAAACTAACTCCGTTAAGCTCCCGGTTAGTTGTACGATCACCCGATAAGTCTTGTTTTCTTCGAAACTCCACAAAATTAATATCCAATATTCATGGGAACCAAATATATAACTATTACAATGTTTTTGGGTTCGTTAAAGGTCATTCAGAGGCACGAGTTTGGCATGATGACATGTTTGATCCTTTTACTTGCATATTTACATTGTTTGACAACGTTAGTCCCTCAAGATCAATCCATTACACGTTTAAAGCCCATGACACGTGTCTTTATTATACTGGTCGTGATTTTACGAGGTGTTACAATACATCTGCCTAGGTAGTCTATGGGTACATCTAATCATATTGGTCATTCATACTGTGAACTCAAAACATAAAAATCATAATATAAATATTAAGATTTATCTACACAGAATAACACATAAATTATTACATTAATTTCCTAACATAATGTTTAAGTTTTAGGCATTAAAAGAACACCTAAATGGTTTAAACCAGTGGCTCTGATACCACCTTCTGTCACAGCCCCCGACCCTACCCTGGGAGCGGGAGTCGTGGACCAGTCAAGTGGTACCGGTGTTTATTAAATACGCAACGGAAATTTTTTTCATCAGGACCGTAGTTAGGAAATATTTATCAGAGTTTAAAACACCAAAATAAATACATGGGATAAAACCCAAATGTTCTTTACAACACATTTATAAGGATAAACCCTATTTCTTGAAAACAAAATCTCCTTTTTATTTAGGTAACTTTTATAGCCACTTTTCTAAGCGTTCAGTGCTCTCCAGCTAGCTTCTATTAGCTTCACATTAAGTTACCTGAAACGCGTTTTAGAAAGGTTTTATCAGCAAGAAATACTGGCTAGTGCATCCCAGTTTAATAAAAAAACAGTTTTATAACTTCACAGTATTGAGAGCGATTATAATGTTTATATATACACAGTTACTCATTCAGTATTGTCAACACCTGACTTGTGGGTCATGTTACTCATTAGCTAACTCTTTCTCCAATAGTAACGGATTAAAATAATGTATACAAAACCCCAACATATCGGCAGTAATTGTAGAATACATAGACTCAATCACTGTTAATTATAATTGAAAACATTTGAGGTTTTGTAAAAAGGTTTACAAAAAGAGAATGTACTCACCTTGTTGACTTAGATAAAACTAAGGCTTCCTGATGATTCTCCTGAGTATTATCTAACAATGCACACGTGTTACTAAGATAACGCAAATCACATTAGCCATACAACACGAGACAGAACTCCAACGAACTGAGTCAGGAAGAGCCTTGACATGCGTTACGGAGTCCTAGATCAATCGGGTAGGGTAACGAATACGTGATCGGGGGTTATAATACTTACAACGAGGCAGAGCTTCGCTTTTTAGGGGGTATTATTCCCGAGCAATATTGCTATTATAGTGACAGAGAAAGAGAAGAATTTTGAACATCGAACAACTGAGCTTTCGACCCCTTTTATAGGCCTGAACTATGCCGGCTCCGTGCCACGCGACGGCCCCTTTGATTCCTTCGCGGCCCGCGATGGAGGTAGATTAGGCCCTAGCTTTGACTAGTCAGCACACTAGCCTCGACACGCGTTAGGACACATGGTTTCACAGGTGTTCGGCAAGTAACCTAGGGTCGCGCCCCACAAGGGCTTCATATATTTGTTTTTATTTGATTTTCAATAATATAAAGGTTATTTGGGTTTGTTTACGCGTATACGGGTGTATTTAGGAGCATTTAGGGTGTTTTATGAGGGTTGTTATACTATTTAATAAAATATATAATGCACTCGTGTTAAGTATAATAACCTAATTCAACTTAATCAATACATCACGAAACAGAACCCCAACGTACTTAGTCGGGAAGAGACTTGACATGCGTTGCTGGGTTCTAGATCAATCGGACAGGGTATTGACTCAGTGATCATGGGTTAAAACACTTAAAATGAGGCAGAGCTTTGTAGGACTTAGGGGTGAAATATTAAAGAAAATGGGGGCAAATATAATAGTAGAGAGGGAACGAGAGAAGGAAAGAAAGGAATGTGGCAGCTTGAATGGTGAACTGTTGATTCCTATTTATATTGCATTTGGAGATTTAGAGTACACTCCAAACAAGGCCACATACACCAATACATTTATGTCAATTGTTCAAATCCTTACATGTACACATACATTGACTTTACAATTTTGATTTTCATGCATTTATTTTACAAATGCATTTACTTTACAAATTGATTTTCCATGCATTTACTTTACATAGATACATTTAGTTTATAAAGTCATAGATTTATTTTATTATTATATTTATAATTAATTCAGCTGCTTCACTTATTTGGCGTTTATAACTTCTAAAATATGGTGTTTAATAAAATGATGAATATGCCATTAGAACGAGAATATTTTTATCTACATTTTCGCCTAAGTTTCATAAAAAAATGGAGTAAGGTTAATTATAATGTATTTTTTTTTATTATAATTATTAAATGGTTCCTACATTCGCCAAAATACCTCATATTTCTATCGGTCAACTTACCCATGATCTATCCGTTTAATAACATAAGTTTTTATATACTTTATTTTAAATTTTTATAAATAAAAATTTTGGAAATGTTACAAAAGCCATCTTTTTCCTAACCCTAATTGTGCAGCCGCCACCTACATCTCTGCTTCCCTTTCCTATCGGCAACCACAGCCCCTTCAACCACAATATTCCGCCATCCCCTCTCCTCTTTCCCCTTACTACAATTGCCCTTCTAGCAGCCTTTTCTAAAGTTGACAAAACAAATCACAGTTCTCACAAGTTTGCCTTCAAACTTTCACCCACAAAATATGGGCATTGGAAGGCGATGGTACAGCCCTTTCTTATCACCAACAATCTGTTTGGTTATGTTGATGGCACCATACCGTGTCCGCAAGAACTTATCGAAACTGCTGCATCTTCAGACAAAGAAGCTTCACCACAGTCACAACCAAACCCGAACTACCCTATCTGGGTATCCAATGATGCCCATATCCGGATGCTACTGGTCTCTTCAATTTCTGAAGCATCTTTTCAGCATGTTATCAGTAGCAACACCTCCAGATAACTGTGGCTTGCTTTAGAGCGAGCCTATGCCCCGAATACGCTTCTAGAGAATACACTCTTTGTGCATAACTACACAAGATCGAGATGAAAGGTGATGAAACTTCCTCTACTTATCTTACACGTGCTCCAAACACCAATATTGTTAACTGTAGGTGGGTATATGTCGCAACCCCCGACCCCTTGCCCCGGGAGGCGAGCGGCCGCAAGCTTCGCACATTCGGTGGTAACGGTGTTTATTTAATTTGGCAGCAGAATTTACATCAGGACCGTAGTTAGGAAATATTTTATCACAGTAAAACACCTCATTTTATAAATAATAAACACATGGGAAAAACCCAAGTTTCCATTCATAATCAGTTTGTAGGGATAAACCCTAATTTATTGAAATAAAACATCTTCTTTATTTAGGTAACTTTTATAGCCACTTTTCCAAGCCTTCAGTGCTCTCCAGCTGGCTTTTATTTTGGCTTTCACATTTTGTTACCTGAAACGCGTTTAAAAACATTTTGTCAGCGGGAAATACTGGTGAGTGAATCCCAGTTTAATCAAAACAGGTTTTATCATTGTACAGTATTGAGGGCAATCCAGCAATTACATTTTTTTACATCTACTTTAATTACCACCCACGGCACTGTCAATCCTGACTTATGGAAATGTTACTACTCACAGTGTAGTAACAAATTTTGTATACAAAACCCCAACATACCGACGATAATTGTAGAATTACAAATACTCAATCACTGTTAATTATAATGTAAAACAATTGAGGTTTTCTAAAACAGTTTATAAAATAATTTATAAAAAGAGGATAAACTCACATTGCTAATTTAGGTTTTTCCTTTTGATTTCCTGGTTATAATCTAATAAATTAAACAATGCATACGTGTTAGTATAATAACCCAATATTTACATTAGTTATACCCTCCCCGAGATAGAACTCCAACGACTAAGTCAGGCAGAGCCTCGACATGCGTTACAGAGCACTAGATCAATCGGGCAGCGTATCTAATACGTAACCGGGGGTTATAATACTTACAACGAGGCAGAGCTTCATAATTAGGGGGTATTATACCCGAGTATTACTTTAGCTATTCAAAATTGAGAGGGAATTATAACTTTTGAACGATTTGAAAGTGAATGCCGAAGGCCTCTATTAATAGTGTCTGGTCGACACTTTCTCGCGCTCCGCGTGGGATACACACAGGGCTTTCGCGGCCCATGAGCTAGGCTAGGGTAGGCCCTAGCTTGGCTGAATCAACGGCTAGGCTTGACAAGCACATGCCACGTGGCGGTTCAGGGGCTCACCTGGTGGTTTAGCTTTCGCGGCCCGCGACTAAGTTAGTCATGGGCGTCGCGCCCCGCGAGCGCCCCTTGAATTTCATTTTTATTTAATATTTGTTAAATTGAATGTATTTCGGGACGTTTTTCGTGTACGGGGTGTATTTTAGAGCGTATAGGGATGTCGGAAATATTTTCGGAGAGTTGTTATATCCTCCCCACCTTGTTTTAGAACTCGTCCTCGAGGTCTACTGTTACAGGTGTGGATATTTCCTCTGCATCTCTGATTCAAGCTCTCAAGTGTACTCTGGTCCTCTCTTGGAATCCCATTTCACTTTGACTAGAACTAATCTCTTGTGTTTGAGATTCTTGATCTTTCTGTCTTCGATCTGTAGTGGTTTCTCTACGAATTTAAGCTTCTCATTTACCTCTATGTCCTTAAGAGGTACCACTAATGATTCATCTGCTAAGCACTTTTTTTGAGATTACATACATGAAATACATCATGTATCCCTGCCATTTCCTCTGGCAGTTGTAGCTGGTACGCTATAGGTCCCACTCTTCTAATAATCTTAAAAGGTCCAACATACCTGGGGCTTAGCTTTCCCCTCTTGATGAATCTGACTATTCCTTTCCATGGCGAAACTTTTAATAATACTTTATCTCCTACTTGAAATTCCAATGGTTTTCGCCTGTTATCAGCATAGCTCTTTTGTCGATCGCGTGCTGCTTTTAGTCTTTCCTTGACTTGAATAATCTTGTCCGTTGTTTCTTGCACTATCTCTGGTCCAGATAATTGCTTTTCTCCTATTTCTGCCCAACAGACTAGGGTTCGGCACTTTCGTCCATAAAGTGCTTCGAATGGTGCAACATTGATACTGGTATGATAGCTGTTATTATAGAAAAATTCTATTAATGGTAAATGATCGTCCCAATTTCCTCCGAAATCAATTACACAAGCTCTAAGCATATCTTCCATTGTCTGAATTGTCCTTTCACTTTGTCCGTCAGTTTGAGGATGATAAGCTGTGCTTAGATTTAACTTGGTTCCCATTGCTTTTTGGAAACTAGTCCAAAAATGAGAAGTAAAACGGCTATCTCTATCAGATACAATAGATAAAGGAATTCCATGTAATGAAACTATTTCATTTACATATAATTTAGCTAATTGTTCCATACTAAAAGTTTCCTTCATCGGTAAGAAATGAGCAGACTTGGTTAATCTATCTACAATCACCCAGATTGTATCATTACCTTTTCTTGTTTTGGGTAATTTGGTAACAAAATCCATTGTTATCAATTCCCATTTCCATACAGGCATTTCCAATTGCGGTAATAAACCTGAGGGTTTCTAATGTTCAACTTTAACTTGTGAACAGGTTAAACACTTGGCTACAGAAGCTGTTATATCCTTTTTCATTCCTATCCACCAGAAATTCTTTCTTAAGTCTTGATACATTTTATCACTACCGGGATGTATCGTATACTTTGACTTATGGGCTTCTTCTAAAATTCGGTGGCGTAGGTTTCCTTGTTTAGGTATCCAAATTCTTTTCTTATGGAATCTCCAAATTCCATCTATTCCTTGTTCTAATTCCTTAATTATTCCCTTTAATTTTTCAGTATCGTCCTTGATTACTAATTCTTGTACTTCTTTAATTTGCTTATTTAAATCTATCTGTATATTTAATTTGAGAGAACGTACTTTTTTTGGCTTTTCATGATACTTTCGACTTAAAGCATCAGCTTCTACATTAGCTTTTCCTGCATGATACTGGATATTACAATCATAATCGCTAAGAATTTCCATCCAGCGTCTCTGTCTCATATTTAACTATTTTTTCCTGAAAACATATCTTAAACTCTTGTGATCGGTGAAAATGGTAAACTTACTACTGTAAAGGTAATGTCTCCAAATTTTAAGGACAAAATTTATGGCTCCTAACTCTAGATCATGGGTTGTATAATTCTCTTCATGGTTCTTAAGTTGTCTAGAGGCACAGGCTATGACCTTTTGACGTTGCATCAACACACATCCATAACCTAACTTAGAAGCGTCACAATAGACTACAAAGTCCTCGGTTCCTTCTGGTAACGCTAGTATGGGTGCGTTGGTTAACCTTTGCTTAAGAATTCTAAAGGCTTCTTCCTGTTTTTGTCCCCATTCAAACTTAATTGATTTACAGGTCAGTTTTGTTAAAGGAATGGCTATCCTAGAGAAATCTCGGATAAACTGTCTATAATAACCTGCTAGTCCAAGAAAACTTCTCACCTCCGTTGGTGATTCAGGGACTTTCCATTTAGTAATCGTCTCGATCTTTGTGGGATCCACATGAATTCCTTCATGATTGACTAAATGTCCAAGAAATTGTACCTCTTGTAACCAAAATTCACATTTTAAGAATTTAGCATCAAGTTTTTCCTTTCTCAACAATGTAAGAAGTGCATGCTGATGCGCTGCATGTTCTTCTTTACTCTTAGAGTAAATGAGAATATCATCTATAAAGACAATTATGAATTTATCCAGATATGGTTTACATATTCTGTTCATCATGTCCATAAATGCGGCTGGGGCATTGGTTAGACCAAATGGCATGACAGTAAATTCATAATGGCCATACCTTGTTCTGAAGGCAGTTTTAGGAATATCCTCTTCCTGTACTTTCAATTGATGATATCCTGAGCGTAAATAAATCTTAGAAAAGAATCGAGCTCCTTGCAGTTGATCAAATAGATCATCGATTCTCGGTAATGGGTACCGATTTTTAATCGTAACTTTGTTCAATTCTCGGTAATTAATGCACATGTGCATTGACCCATCCTTCTTCTTGACAAACAAGATTGGTGCTCCCCATGATGATGAACTTGGTTGTATGAATCCTTTCTCCAGAAGTTCGTCCAATTGCTTCTTTAGTTCCTGCATCTCTGCTGGCACCAAACGGTAGGGTGCTTTGGCAATCGGTGCTATTCCTGGTAGTAGGTGAATTCTAAATTCAACTTCCCTATCTGGCGGTAGTCCAGGTGGCTCTTCTGGGAAAAAATCTGAGAATTGAGATACTACGGGAATATCTTTCAATTCTTTTCTTTTAGTGTTAATGATTATAGAACTCATATACACTAGTGATCCTTTTCTTGCATAACTTGTTGTTTTCATCACAGAGATGAATTAAGTAGATCTAGTTGGCTTATCTTCTTTAATTGTGATCTTTTCACCTTTTGATGAATTTACTTGTATTGACTTTTGATCACATAAAATACTGGCTTTATTGGCTACTAACCAATCCATTCCTAAGATAATATCAAATCCGGCTAGGTTCATTGGGTAAAGGTTAGCCATAAACTTATGGTATAGAATTTCTATTCTTGTTCCCTGCAAGATTTCAGTGATCGTAATGGATTCTCCATTTGCCGTCTCCACTAAACATTCTTGTTGAAGTTTAGTTAATGGTTGATTAAAAATTTTGCAAAATGAAGTATTAATAAAACTTTGGTTCGCACCAGAGTCAAATAATACTTTAGCAAAAACATCATTAACTAAAAACGTACCGGCAATCATATCCAGAATCTTCTTGGCTTCTTCTGCTGTCAGAACAAAAGCTCTAGCATTCTTAGTAGTCTTGTTGTTTATGGCTGGAGCTAGTTTCGGACAGTTTGGTTTGATATGCCCCTTTTCTCCACAATTGAAGCACACTCCATTACTGGGTTTCTTCCTGCATTCTTCTTCCTTGTATCCAGGTATCTTGTAGAAGTTGCAGTAGGTAGAACATTTTCCCTAATGTTTCTTCTTGCAAGACTTGCAGTAGGGTGCAAAAGCAGAACCTACATTCTTCCCACGGTTGGAATTACCGTAGCGAAATTCCTGGGTAAGTTTCTAGAATAGGTTCTTCCTCTGGTTTTCTTCTTGCGTACGTACCAATTCATCGGTCAAGGTATTTGCTAGTTCTACAACTTCTTCTATGGTTTGTGGTCTAGCTGCCTTGACTACATGTCTAATCTGAATGATTAATCCCCAGAGGTAATGGGAGATTAATACTGGTTCTGGTGAGGCTAGAGTTGGCACTATTCTAGCATATTCGAAGAATATGGTAGTGTAACCCTTACAGTCAACTCCAGTCATTCTAAGGTTTAAGAACTTATTAGCAATTTGTTCTTTTTCATTGGGAGGACAAAATTTCCTTTTGAACATGTTCTTAAACTCGTCCATTGCATATTATAGACTCTGTCACTACCCCTAGACTGGAGAATAGTATTCCACCATTCTAAGGCTGCATTCTTAAAAAGATTGGAAGCAAACATGATTTTGTCTTCCTCTGCACACTTGCTTATTTTTAAGACAACCTCTGTCTTTTCTATCCAGCGTAGAGCTGCAATGGCTCCTTCATTGCCAGAGAATTCTATCGGTTTGCAAGACTAGAATTCTTTGTAAAAACAACCATAAGACATGGTTCTTCTTCTTTTTGGAATAGGCAATTGAAGTAACGGCCCATTGTTTATGCTGTGACTGGGTTCAGTATGTGATCGCTTACTTCCACTATTACTTTTATTAATTTCTGCTTCTTTAACAGTTTGGATGATATATGGCATAGCATTTCTAATTCCTTGGGTTACTATGTATCGAATGGCACTGTTATTTATTTGGTTGTCATTATTCTGGTTTTCCTGATTTGCTTCGTTGTCCATCTGGATTTACAAACAATTATCAGGTATTAATATCGCAGAATAAGATTTAATGCCAATAATTGCACAAACAAACACATTGGTCAAAACCGTCGATCATTGCGACATTTACTCTATTATATATATATATATATATATATATATATGCATCTAATACAACTATAACCGGAATTTAAAACATACTACTAGTTATGCATCAGTAGGTATTTAGATTATCTATTTTAGTTGATTTTTTTTTCAAATTACTCACATTTGAGAACAAAGGGTACAAATGTAAAATATTAAATAATTTTTCTCACAACTCATTTATTATTATCTTTGATAAATTAATTAGCCATAAACGCTATCATCCTCCACACTTAATTTTTTGCTTACACACGTCAAAATTTATCCTACACGTTTTGAAATTTATCCTACACATATTGAAATTTATCCTACACAGCTCGTAATTCATTCTACACAACTCGTAATTTATGCTACACTTTAAATTACATATTTTTTTCTTCTTTTGAAAAATATGTTCTTTTGAAAATAAGTTGCAAATTTAATGTAATTAGCTATTAAAAAGGAAGACTACCAATTAATGATCCATTTAAGTTTACCAATATACCCTTACACTAATAATAAATACAAAAATTAAATGAAGTAAAATGAAGCATTCTTATTGGTTGAAATTTCTTCTTTTTAATTCTTACAAAAGATTTCTTCTCATTTGAACTCTCCACTATATATATATATATATATATATATATATATATATGTATATGTATATATATTATTACTATTATTCCTTAGGGGTTCATCCAGTATTGCATGTTTCGCTCGTCATACTTCCAAACGAGCTTCTCCCCTATTTGCCTGATCCTCTCCCCAACATCAACTAACTCCTTACCAAAAGTGCGGAGTTCCTGCACTTTTTCGGTACTCATGGGTGGTGGTGGTGGTGCGGGTATTGGTTCAGGGTATGGTGGTAAAGGGTCTCCATACGGGTATGGGTTTTCTAGGATTTCCCTAACATACTGGTCAGCATCCCAGTATGGATCTAGAGGGTCAAAGTTTGGGTATGGTGCTACAGGGTTTGGCATGGGTTCCTCTTGTGGGTAGAGTTCTCGGTAATCCCTATGGTCATCATTCCACGGATCATAGGCTAAGGGATTGGGTGCTGGAACTCTGGGTATCTCATCTGGGTTAAAGGCTGGTATGGGGACTGGTGCTTCTTGGTCTGGTTCTATTTCCACAGGTTGAGTGGGAAACAGTGGTAGTGGCTGTGGTGCAATGACTTGCTCTAAGTTTGGGTCTGCTACAGTGGCAGCTAAGATGTGAAAGTTGGCTAATCGTCTATTGATTATATCTTGGGTCTGGGCGTTCATCTCCCTATTTGCTGCAGCTAAAGCCCTCTGTTGCTTTAATTTCCTCATTATTTTCCTACGCTCATGGGCTCCCCGACTGAACCATCCTCTCTTTTTGGTAGGGAATGACTCTTCGGATTGCGCTTTAAAGATGAATATCCCCTCTTCGGTGTCAGCTGAGTACCCCGAAGGAGTAGGCTGGGAGGACGTTCCTTCATCTCTAGGAGAACTAGACAATTGATGATAAGCGTCCGACGGACCTTGATCACTCATACTGTAAACTAACAGATTGTCAAATAACACAAAATAATAATATACACGTATGCACATAGTCACATAGATTATTTCCTAACATAATTGACAATTTCAATGTCAGCAGAACACTTCTGTGGCTGAAATCAGTGGCTGTATCTCTGATACCACCTCCTGTCGCAACCCCCAACCCTTTGCCCCGAGAGGCGGGCGGCCACGAGCTTCGCACATTCGGTGGTATCGGTGTTTATTTAATTTGGCAGCAAAATTTACATCAGGACCGTAGTTAGGAAATATTTTATCAGAGTAAAACACCTCATTTTATAAATAATAAACACATGGGAAAAACCCAAGTTTCCATTCATAATCAGTTTATAGGGATAAACCCTAATTTATTGAAATAAAACATCTTCTTTATTTAGGTAACTTTTAAAGCCACTTTTCCAAGCCTTCAGTGCTCTCCAGCTGTCTTTTATTTTGGCTTTCACATTTTGTTACCTGAAACCCGTTTAAAAACATTTTGTCAGCGGAAAATACTGGTGAGTGAATCCCAGTTTAATCAAAACAGGTTTTATCATTGTACAGTATTGAGGAAATCCAGCAATTACATTTGTTTACATCTACTTTAATTACCACCCACGGCACTGTCAATCCTGACTTGTGGAAATGTTACTACTCACAGTGTAGTAACAAATTTTGTATACAAAACCCCAACATACCGACGATAATTGTAGAATTACAAATACTCAATCACTGTTAATTATAATGTAAAACAATTGAGGTTTTGTAAAACAGTTTATAAAAGAATTTATAAAAATAGGATAAACTCACATTGCTAATTTAGGTTTTTCCTTGTGATTTCCTGGTTATAATCTAATAAATTAAACAATGCACACGCGTTAGTATAATAACCAAATATTTACATTAGTTATACCCTCCCCGAGACAGAACGCCAACGACTAAGTCAGGCAGAGCCTCGACATGCGTTACGGAGCACTAGATCAATCGGGCAGCGTATCTAATGAGTTAGTCATGGGCGTCGCGCCCCGCGAGCGCCCCTTGAATTTCGTTTTTATTTAATTTTTTTAAATTGAATGTATTTCGGGCCGTTTATCGTATACGAGGTGTATTTTAGAGCATATAGGGGTGTCAGAAATATTTTAGGAGAGTTGTTATAGTATATAAAATTAAGAAATATCAACATGGCGCGGTTACGCGTTACAAAGCGCGTTTGGTTGCTAAAGGTTTTAATCAACAAGCAGGTGTTTACTATCATGACACGTTTAGTCCGGTTGTTAAAGCAGCTACCATATGAGTTGTTTTATCTCTTGCCGTCAACAAAGGTTGGCCTCTTCGTCAACTGGATGTTCAGAATGTGTTTCTACACAGTGATCTTAAAGAAACTGTTTACTTACTGCAACCACCTGGTTTTGTGGATCCGGCTAAACCAGATCATTTGTGTCTTCTACACAAGTCCCTTTATGGTCTCAAACAAGCCTCACGCGCTTGGTTTCACAGGTTATCTACAACATTAATTGGCCTCGATTTCAAGGGATCGAAGACTGATCCATCCTTGTTTATTTTATCTGCTCGTGGCACTTTATTATACATGCTTGTCTATGATGACGATATTATTATTACAGGGAAGAATCCTAAGGCGATTAACTATGTTGTTCACAGTCTTAGCAACACCTTTGCTGTTCAAGATATGGGCTCCCTATCATATTTTCTGGGAATTGAGATTGTTCCCAAAGGGTATTCTATCTCAAAAGAAGTATATTTTGGATATTATTGCTCGTGCAGGTCTCTCTGAATCCAAACCAGTCTCATCTCCTATTCCAAGTACTGCACATCTTTCTCTTGGTGATAGCTCTCCTTTTGACAATCCTGTTCGATATCGTCAGATTGTAGGCGCTCTTCAGTATGTTACACTTTCTCGGCCTGACGTTTCATATGCAGTCAACAAAGTGTGTCAGTTTATGCATTCTCCCACTACTAATCACTGGTTGATGCTTAAACGAATTCTGAGGTATTTACAGGGTACTTCTGGTTATGGTCTATTGATTCAACGAAACTTGGGATCTATTCTACATGCCTATACAGACGCTTCATTTAATTTACATGCCTTCTCTGATGCAGATTGGGCTGGCTGCCCAAATGACCATCGATCCACAAGGGGGTTTGTTATATATCTTGGTTCAAACTTAGTATCGTGGTCCACTCATAAACAAGGCACTGTATCTCGGTCATCTACAGAATCTGAGTACAAGGCCCTTGCAGATATGGTTGCTGAGCTCACTTGGCTTGAAACACTGTAACGGGAATTGTGTGTCCCCATGCCTTCGGTTCCCACACTATGGTGCGACAACTTAAGAGCCACATACATCTCAGTGAATCCGGTGTTTCATGCGCCAACAAAGCATGTAGAAGTTGATTTTCATTTCGTTCGAGAGAAGGTTACGCAAGGAAGACTTTGTGTTCAGAAAAGACAGATGATCAGATCGCCGATGTGTTCACTAAGCCACTACCTTCACAACGGTTTGTTTGGCTTCGGTCCAAGCTATAGGTCGCTTCCCGGCCTTAGCTTGCGGGGGAATATTAGACAATATATTCCAATGGGCTTATTTAGAGGGTTATATGTGTAACTATCTTGTCTATATATACTTGAATGTAATTATCATTGTTAATCACAATATACACATAAATCATACCAAGTTTATCTAGCACAATAGTGGATCTTGTTGCATTCGTTTACGAGAAGAGGCAACCCGGAGTTATAAATGAAGATCACAGGTCAGCTTAAGGAATTGCACACGAAGGGATCAAGCGGCAAATCGTTGACTACAAAGTTTTGGGAACTTCTATAGAAGATCGACGGTTACTCTTTAAAGGATATACAAATGAGGGGAAGTATTATACAAGTTGCACTTTTTTTTCCCTTCACTAAGTTTTATCCCACTGGGTTAGTAGGGTGTTTATTGAGAGGCAACATACCTGATCTAGAACCATCAAAGAGAGAAATTATGTGTTGTACTATTTTCCATTATCTAAGGTTTGTCCCACTGGGTTTTTCAAACAATGATTTTAACGAGACAACATCACAACCCGTATGAAGTTGATAACCAAGGGTGTTATAAATATATTAAATATTATGGTTATCAACAATTTAAAAATATTAGGTTTGTTCAACAAGTTATCCTCTCCTATATAGACCCATTTTGTATCTCATTGTATGACATCTTATTCAATAAAATATCAAAACCCTTTCTTTGTGTATTTCTTTTATATTGTTTTGCTATTAGACTAGTTTTACAACATATTTCTAATTCTCAATGTGAAAAAATCTTTTGATTTTTTTTTTTAAATCCGTCATATAAACAATTTTCTTTTAAATTCATATGAAAGTACGTCTCAAAATTGTCCATCAGTATTCTGATTTCCTATATCCTGATATTCGACGAAGTATTTGGAATGAATTTCCTTCGATACAGTATAGGCTAGGTTACTGGTGATACTTATTCATCCGTGTTGTTGGGCATGTTGTTTGGATTAACATAAATCAAATTCCCAAAAATGGATTGTTCACATCACATACTTCCATAGTTTACATACATCCCACATAGTACCATCCGAGACCACCACCTCATTTATTTCTTATTACACATATATTTAACATATAACATACTACCACCAAATCATACATTGACCTCCTCACGGGTGAGTTGGTTTCTCTAAGTTCTCAAATGGACGGAAGAAATCCTTCTGCTCCAAAACCGAACCATTCACCGTCGTTGGCTCAAATCCCGAGGCTCCACTTGTGCTTTTCTCACACGTTGGCCCAAATACCCCGGTCTTTGGGTCTGGTACCCAGTACTTTTCTAGTTCTGCTCGGGTAACCGCTTCTTCTTCTGGGACTAATGATGGGTGGATCTGATCATCTATGTTCTTGTGTTACACGGACGCATGCACTGCCCTCCTAAACACGTATTTGTCTATAAGAAAATTTTCTACTGATTGAACTTCTAAACAGTCTATAAGCAAAATTTCTACTGATTGAACTTCTAAACATGCTATTTTTTTCGTAAAATCCTAATCGGTAAGTATGAAACGAGTCTGATTGACCGGTTAAAAATACAAGAAAATGTAGTCACATGCATACTTTATTTAAAAATTATATTATTGTTTTAGCTATATCTTTTTACTAGTTATTATCATACTTATTATATTAGTTAAAACTAGAAGGCAAACAAAATATGATACCCGACCAGTGACCACGGTCGTTCCCAAGAATCCTTAAAGTATTTTGAGCCTCGGGAGTGTAGAAAAAATCGAGCCTCTATTGGGCCAATTTTAAATTGGTTGTAACTTTAATTGTATATTATCAGGCCAACCTTAAATTTGTTTAAACTTTATTAAAAGGTATTGATGTGTAAAAGAGTAATTTGCTTAATTTAAAATTAGTGTTTATCGGGGCTTTAAATTAATAAAATGATAATAAATTAAATGTTTAACAAAGTATATATATTTTTCCTCGTGATTCTTGCAATAAAGAGTGCTTCCTAACGGATCCTTATTATATATAGATCATGGATCCTGTAAAAATGGTTAATAGTGTGAGAAGTGTAGTAAATAATATAGTGTTGACATGTGTCCTTCAATTTAATTAATTAAAAAGGGCAATAATGTAATTTGCTTCAAAGTTTAATTAACTGATAAAATAATCTTTGTAATCTCCACTGAGTTATTTTAGGTTAGTGATATAATTTTATTTTTTTACAAAGATTTAAGAATTCAGTTTTATATACCAACTTAGAGATTTTATAAATTATTATTTTATAAATCATTATTGTCGGATTCATAGAGATCGAAGGAAATTACGGTTCGTATTTTTTTGAATCATCAGTTCTTATTTGTTTGAATCATCAGTTCGTATAAAACACCATACGAATTCCAGAAAAACCGGGATCTCAGAGAGACCGGCCCCTTGGGCCGTCGCTCTCCCCGCCCTCCCTCATCCATCCTACCGTACCCTACTAAACCTAACCCGATTTATTTCATTTATTTGGCCGCGTATAATGCTTAAATAAATATATGACATTAGTCAAGGAACAGGATAAAATATTTATTTCTTATAGGTTAGAGATACCAACTAGTTTCTTAATTTCATATCCTCATAAACCCATCAACAAATGAGAGTTAGAGTTGATTGCTCGGTTATGATCCACAATCTGGTTACTATATGAAAGATGACACTTTTTCTTAATAGATAGTGCATGTGGATATATTCAATTAATTTTATGAAGGGACTATCTATATTCACATGATGATCATCATATGCAGCAAGCATGTTATAACTTATACGTGTAGTGAATTTTCCAAAATGATAACTGAAGGATAAAAACTTGTATACCTTAAAACGACGAGATTTGGATGAACTGCAGACGAGGTTCGGATCTGGCTGAGACATCGGTTATCAAAGCTTAAAAGATTATGAAACATCTAAACATTATAAGGACTATTGAAAAAGGCTCCACTTACTAAAGAAAGATTTTGAAATTGAAGATGGTACTCCAAAGTTAAGGCTCGAGATGTAGTAAAAACATTTTCATCCATCAATCATAATACGTACATCTAGAAGATGATAGACACTTTAATATATACAAAGCTTATGGTGAAAGTACATTTAGTGATGTCTGGTTGCTTGATATAAAAATGACTTTTATTATCTCATATCAAATTAATTTGATCTCTTGGTCTAGAAGTACCATAGTTAATCGCAATTGACGCATTAATGGTTATTGCACTTATATATATTTAGAAGTGTTATCGTGACTAATAAGGAGATAATGATATGTGCTAAAATATATGTTTCGACACCCTTAAGGTAAGGAAGACATGAGATTATATTTTTCTAACACATCCAAACAAGTTTGGCTAGTATTACAAATGCAGGGAATGTAACAAAGCACAATAGTGGATCTTGTTGCACTCGTTTACGAGAAGAGGCAACCCGGAATTATAGATGAAGATCACTGGTTAGCTTAAGGAATTGCACATGAAGGGATCAAGCGACAAATCATTGACAACAAAGTTTTGGGAACTTTTATAGAAGATCGACGATTACTCTTTAAAGGATATACAAATGAGGGGAAGTATTAAACAAGTTGCACTCTTTTTTCCTTCACTAAGTTTTATCTCACTGGGTTTTCTTAGTAGAGTTTTTATTGAGGGGCAACATACCAGGTCCAGGAGTATCAAACAGAGAAAGTACGCGTTGTACTATTTTCCATTATCTAAGGTTTTGTTCAACTGGATTTTCCAAACAATGTTTTTAATGAGACAACATCACAAACTGTATGAAGTTGATAACCAATGGTGTTATAAATATGTTAAATATTATGGTTATCAACAATTTAAATATATTAGGCTTGGCTACAAGTTTTCATCTCCTATATATGCTCCTTTTGTATCTCATTGTATGACATCTTATTTAATGAAATATCAAATCCCTTTCTTTATATATTTCTTTTATATTCTTTTGCTATTAGGCTAGTTTTACAACATATTTCTAATGCTCAATGTGAAAAAACCTTTTGATTTTTTTAAATCCGTCGTATAAACAATTTTCTTTTAAATTCATATGAAAGTCTGTCGCAAAATTGTCCATCAGTATTCAGATTTCCCATATCCTAATATTCGACGAAGTATTTGGAATGAATTTCCTTCGGTACAGTATTGGCTAGGTTATTGGTGACACTTATTCATCCGTGTTGTTGGGCATGTTGTTTGGATTAACATAAACAAAGTCCCAAAAATGGATTATTCACATACTTCCATAGTTTACATACATCCCACATAGTACCATCCGAGACCACCACCTCATTTATTCCTTGTTACACATATATTTAACATATAACATACTATCACCAAATCATACATTGACCTCCTCACGGGTGAGTTGGTTTCTCCAAATTCTCAAGTGGGCGGAAGAAAGCCTTCTGCTCCAACACCGAACCATTCTCCGCCGTTGGCTCAGATCCCAAGGCTCCACCTGTGCTTTTCTCACCCGCTGGCCCAAATACCCCGGTCTTCGGGTCTGGTACCCAGTACTTTTCTGGTTCTGCTCGGGTAACCGCTTCTTCTGGGACTAATGATGGGCGGATCTGATCCTCTATGTTCTTGTCGTACACGGACGCATGAACTGCCCTCCTGAACACGTATTTGTCTATAAGCAAAATTTATACCGATTGAACTTCTAAACATGCTAATTTTTTTTTTTTTTTGGTAAAATCCTAATTGGTAAGTATGAAACGGGTCTGATTGACCGGTTAAAAATATAAGAAAATGTAATCACATGCATGCATACTTTATTTAAAAAATTTATATTATTGTTTCAGCTATATCTTTTTACTAGTTATTATCATACTTATTATATTAGTTATAATTATAACTAGAAGGCAAACAAAATATAATACCTCACCAGTGTCGTTCCCAAGAATCCGTAAAAGTATTTTGAGCCTCTGGAGTGTAGAAAAAATTGAGCCTGTATTGGGTCAATTTTAAATTGGTTGTAACTTTAATTTTAAATTATTAGGCCGACCTTAAATCTGTTTAAAATTTATTAATAGGTATTGATGTGTAAAAGAGTAATTTGCTTAATTTAAAATTAGTGTTTAACCAAGCTTTAAATTAATAAAATGATAATCGATTAAATGTTTACCAAAGTATATTTATTTTTCCTCGTGGTTCTCGCAATAAAGAGTGCTTTCTAACGGATCCTTATCATATATATATATATATATATATATATAAACCGGGATCTCAGAGAGACCGTCCCTTGGGCCATCGCTCTCCCCACCCTCCCTCATCCATCCTACCCTACCCTACTAAACCTAACCCAATTTGTTTCATTTATTTGGCCGCGTATAATGACTCCTTGTTGCTTAAATAAATATATGACATTAGTCAAGGAAAAGGATAAAATATTTATTTCTTAATTATAAGTTAGAACCTCCAATTTGAAAGAGACACCAACTAGTTTCTTGATTTCATATCCTCATAAACCCATCAACAAATGAGAGTTAGAGTTGATTGCTCGGTTATGATCCACAATCTGGTTAGTTTATGAAAGATGACACTTTTTCTTAATAGATAGTGCATGTGGATATATTCAATTAGTTTTATGAATTCACTATCTATATTCACATGATGATCATCATCATACGCAGCTCGTTATACCTGTATTCAATCATCTAAAACAATCTATGAAGTGATCTAAATTATGCTAACGCTCAGAGAGATATATATTCATTCACTTGACGATCATCATATGCAGCAAGCAGTACGTTATAACTTATACGTGTAGTGAATTGTCCAAAATGATAACTGAAGGATAAAAACTTGTATACCTTAAAATGACAAGATTTGGATGAACTGCAGGTGAGGTTCGGATCTGACTGAGAAATCGGTTCCCAAAGCTAGCGGCCATACAATAACCTTTTTTTCCAAGAGAGAAAGAGTAGAAAATAGACAGGCGAAAAGAGGGTGAATAAACCAATAACAAAAGGTTGGTGGCTTATGTCTCTTTATATAGTAATAATAATAAATAAAATATACCTGTACGGATACCTCAAGTTTACTAACCTCTCAATTTATGCACCAAACTTATAATGTTAAAGGCATAGTTTATTAAAGGGTTCAACATGGTCACTTCATCAACAATTTAAAGTCAAACTTAACATATACAAGGCTATGTATTTAGTGACATTTTCATTTATTTCTTCGTATCTATATCCAGTCAGGATTTTAATTTTAACTCCTAAAGTTGGCGTGTTTATTTGAGAAAAGTTTTTTTTTCCCTTTTTCGGATTTTAACTCGTGAGAATACAATGCCAAACATTTTTATACGGTTTCTAAAAGACATAAAATCATACAAATTCAATAGAATTCAAAGAGAATTCTAAAAGTATTTTTTTTTCTTTTCGGATTTTATCTCGTGAGAACACAATGACAAACATTTTTATATGGTTTCTAAAAGACATGAAATTATACAAATCCAACAGAATTCTGAGAGAATGAGAGGTGAGAGCGTTGTCATCAGAAAATAAGAATCAAATACGAATCAAACATGGTTAACCCGTCAAAAAATGGGCCTTTAACATGAGCCTCTAGCATCAACTTCACACTCAACGTTGTGTCCCGTTAAGAATGTGTAAGATTATAGTGTTGTTATAAAAACGAACATAATCTAATATGTTGATTTTTTTAATGTTTTGTTTTTGTGTTACCAAAATCGTCCTGAGATTTACTCATTTTTACTTGTTACATCTAAAATGATTTTTTTTGTTCCATCTAATTAAAATGTCATGCTATACGGAGCCGACTGTAGGCCATTAAGGAAGTACGAGCACGCAAAATGGAGGTGGCAAGGATGAGAATGCTAAGGTGGATGTGGGGGCACAGAAGGTTAGACCGAATAAGAAATGATGTTTTTAGGGAGAGATTAGGAGTAGCTAGTATATCAGATAAGATAAAGAAGAAAAGATTGAGATGATTTGGGCATGTGAAGAGGAGGCGGATGATAGAGCCAGTTATAGAGTGGTTGAAACTCTCGAGGCGGAGGGGAGGAGTAGAGACAGACCCAAAATTACTTGGGATGAGCGGATTAGGCAGGATTTGCAAGGACTGCACCTCTCTGAGAACATGGTCCATAATATAGGAGTTCGTGGAGACGTAGGATTAAAGTTAAGGATTTCTAAGGGATGGTACAATTGTGTTTTAGGTATGGGGCATTGTCGTAGATATGCTTACATGTTAGGTGGAACTTACATGCGTTCCTCATCTTGTATATATGTGTATAGGTTGTTTGTGATGTTATATTTGTCTTGTTTACCATGTACTCTTTCACCACTGATATTATATTGGTAGCTTCACACACACACACCTCATGTTTTTTTTTCTTGGGTGTTTTGGAGCCGATGGTCCACTGGAAGCAGTCTCTCAATCTCTAGGGGTAGAGGTAAGGTGTGCCTACATCACACCATTCCCTGACCTTACCAATAGCTTTGCTATTTGTGAAATAGCTTTGCTATTTGTGAAATTTTACTGGACATAGTTGTTATTGTTGTCCTTTATCTTTGCATTTTATAGTAATTTTCATCCTGGGTTTAGTAATTTAGTACGACTTTCGTCCCTCTAAATTTGACCCTAGACGATAAAAATCACAAGATTTCAAACTTTACTATATTTTTTTGGGGGGAGTTCGGTGTGGATGGAGATTTCTGCCATCCAAATTAATAAAATAACAGATGTTGATTTGATGTCTCATACAAATTCCAAATAGTCAAAACACGCAAAATACACGGGTTAAGGATATATATTTTAACTTGAATTTTATATTTAACGAATCTAGTGTAAAAAGTGGTTAGAATCATTTCAATAATATATTATTTTCTTGTGTATTATATAAACCATAGATTGTCATATACAGAAGCTTATTGTATTGTATGAAACATTTTTAACCTATGAAATCTAGAAAGCCTTCAAGATGCAATATGTGTATCTAGGAATAAAGGGTATATGCGTCAAATGGTTCAATATTATACTTATGCACATATTACACTTGAGAGTGAGGGATGGTTACACTATATATAGATTCGACTCTTTTTGAGAGATGGTTACTAAAATTAAGAATGAGATGTGGAAGCTAAATAAAAAAAAGGGTAAATTACACTTTTCGTACTTTATGTTTGTAGCGGGTTGCAATGGATGATCTTTTTCTTTAATAAAATTACTTTGGACAACTATTATTAAAACTCAAATAAAAAAAAGCCAAAAACTACGTAACGCCAGAAAAAACGTCAAATTTGGAAGATGAGACGTCTATCACCCTAAACTCATAAAAACCCTGAACAAAAACAGTAAAAATACACATAGTAACTGAAAAGACGGTTACTTTATTAATATCATTTATTATAATAAAATATCGCCTAAACTACGCGCCAAAACATCCTATAAGAGAGACGTCTCTGCACAATCAATTGATCACACCCAAAAACAAACGCCATGTTTCCTAGAAACAACTCACTTTAAAAACGCCAAAAAAAACCACAGATGGGAAACCTCGTTTCTTCTATATTGAGTATTGTTCTGAATGAAGTTTCACTGAATGGATTCTTCTCTGAGGTGGGTGTCTCTATAAACTTTTGCTGAATGAGATAGACACATATTCAAGAAAAAGAGACTGATGACACTGATATGTCATCATGTCACTTTGTTCTTGATAGATCTATTGATGGCATGAAGGGATCAATACCAGTGTAAAAAATGTTATTTTAGATTCCATTATTATAATAGCATTCGAGCAGGCGTTGATCTTCAACATGACATCAAACAAGAATATATCAAACCAAAATACAGGATGCCAGTAAAAACAATCTTCTTCTAAAGACGGGAATTATGTAGGAAAATTAGCATCTAGGTAAGGTATTCAAAACGGTTCAAAACGCCAAAAAAGTTTAAGAAGAAGAGACTGATGACAGTGAAGATTTAGATGAGAAATTAGATTAGATTTTTTTTTCATTTTCTATTGTTTGTTATCTAATTATCTGTTGTTTATTATCTAATTTGTAACACTCTTAATTTGTACTAGAATTAATCACTAGCTTTAAACATAATTATACCAAAAGATAATAGATTTACATAAGTTTTAGAAGTATCATAACTCCTAGTCAACACATGACCAAGTTAAAACATTCAAAAGTTGTTTAACGTGTGTTTAAAACCCAAACATCAAGACTACAAAAGATCTAAAACATAGCGGAAGCTTCAAAATGGAGTGTTCGGTTCTTCGTTAATCGCTTGATCGCCACCCGTATGAACCACCAATTTACCTATAATTTTAATCCATTGAAAACATTAGTTTTGATGTTATTATATTATAAAATTTCCAAGTATTTAACATCAATTTGAAATAACAAGATATAAGGCTTATCTTGTTGTCCACCGTAAATTACGGTATCACCGTAATTTACGGTGAGTCTTGGATTGGATTGATCACCGTAAATCAGTAGAGCTACACCGTAACATATATATACTTCACCGTAAATTACGGTACTACCGTAATTTACGGTGGTACCTGGAAATCTCAGGTCTGTTTATTTCACTCATTTCACTCAAATCAATCTCTTGGAATTTACCTTTCTAACATATACAACATCAAATTCTAGCAAATTCTAACATGATATATGTTAAGCACATCAAGAGCAATCCATCATATTCCGAAACCTTAATCAAGTTTTACTTGCTTAATTGACCCGTTTGGCTCGACTAAGGAGTCCTCCTCCATGACGACTACCAACGAGTACTAAACAAATTTAGTTAATCAATAAATTGAACGATTTCATCGCTTACTTCAAACAACTTTTATTCAAGGTTTCAATTACACAATAGAATCATCAAAACTAATTAATGTAACGGGTCAAGTTACATACCTTCAAAGTTTGCCCTTTAAACGTGGTTCGCCACCCGCTTGTCCGCTTGACGCTCCTGCGTCCGTTCCTATAGAGTCCATTTATGACGCGTTTTAGAACTCCCTTTATATCATAATTCGCATAATACATCAATACATCATGATTATGCGTTTAAGCTCAGAATTTCAGTTTTAAGCCTTCATAGAGGCATTTCAACAAACACTTTATGGGCAGAATTTTATATCTTTCGTATTCAAGTTTATAACTTGCTAATTAGCTAACTTAATCATCAATTAGGCCCTCATATAGTATTTATCATCATATTTTTCTGAAATTACTTTCTCTAAGATCAAATTACACTAGAATAATCATCAAAACCCTAGTGTTCATCATCATCATGTAAAACCCACAACCCACCTTCAAGGTGTTCATGGAGATTTCCAGAATTTGGTCATGTTTGCACATGAAATTTGCTAGATTTCACTTCTAAACACCTTATCAATTCTAATCAAATCAAATAACACACATGCAACAACAATATTCTGATTTTCTAAAATCATGAGAAATTCAAGTTAAGAGATTTCATTAGATTTCACATACCTTACAATCCTCTTGTGATGAGGATTACGATTTTAGACTAAGTTCCTGATTTCTACTTGGATTAATCCCTCAATTTTGCAAGATAATCAGATTTTAGGTTTTGGAGAAGTGGGGGTCGTCCCCTTGCTTCCTGTAATCGACCAAATCCCCTAAGTGGGGTGTTTGGTTGGGTTTTATTTGTTTAATGGAAATCAAAGTTTCAAGTTTAACAACCTAAACCCTTCAACTTTGTCAAACGTTGATTTTAATTACTTTTAACCCTACTTTAGGTTATTTCTAGACTTTTGACTAATTAGGTTAAAATTCCTAGTTAGTAAATTCTCGTTTATTTAAACCTTACTAATTCCAGTTTAAGGTTTTACATTTTTTTTTTCGGGGTGTTACAAGTCCACCCCCCT
This sequence comes from Helianthus tuberosus, assembly GCA_030545235.1. NCBI lineage: Eukaryota > Viridiplantae > Streptophyta > Magnoliopsida > Asterales > Asteraceae > Helianthus > Helianthus tuberosus. Next base: position 5,307,973 of record CM060404.1, on the reverse strand, counting down.
TAAAAGGGTTTCGTCCTCGAAACCGTAATACATACCGAATAAAGTAGGGTGAAGACGTTGCATCTCCTCTTCGGACTCCCATGTAGTGTCCGAACCCTTTCTATGCTCCCATTTGACTTTGACTTGGTCAATTTGTTTATTTCGTAAACGTTTGACCTTTCTGTCCAAAATTTCAACCGGTCTTACCGCATAATTTAGACTATTATCCACTTCGATATCATCGTAATGGATATAGGTCGTTTCGTCTGCTAGGCACTTTCTTAATTGAGATACGTGAAACGTGCCATGGATCCCACTCAGCTCTTCCGGTAGTTCAAGACGGTAAGCTACCTTGCCAACTCTTCCGATAATTCTAAATGGCCCGATAAACCTTGGGCTTAACTTCCCCTTCTTTCTAAATCTAATAACACCTTTCCATGGGGACACTTTTAGCATGACCATGTCACCCACTTGAAATTCAATTGGCCTTTTCCTTTTATCTACATACGCCTTTTGCCTGTCTTGAGCCGCTTTCAAGTGTGCCCGAACTTTATCGATCTTTTCGTTCGTGGCTCGTACTATGTCTTGGTGGGCGAGTTCACGCGGACCCACTTCACCCCAACAAACCGGGGTTCGACACTTCCTACCGTAAAGCAGTTCGTATGGTGCCATTTTAATACTAGATTGGTAACTGTTGTTATACGAAAACTCGACTAACGGTAGGTGAACATCCCAACTGCCTCCAAAGTCGATTATACACGCCCGTAGCATGTCTCCCAATATTTGTATCGTTCTTTCACTTTGTCCATCTGTTTGAGGATGGTACGCAGTGCTGATGAACAATTTGGTCCCCATTTGTTCTTGGAAATCACGCCAGAAATTCGAAGTAAACCGGGTATCCCTATCGGACACGATGGACACCGGCACTCCATGACGTGCTATGATTTCATTGGTATAGACTTCTGACATCTTTTCTGACGTATAAGTCTCACGAATCGGAATGAAGTGAGCACTTTTCGTCAACCTATCCACCACTACCCATATGGCATCAAAACCACGACTCGTCTTAGGCAGCTTGGTTAACAGGTCCATTGTAATATGTTCCCATTTCCAAACCGGAATTTCTAACGGTTGAAGTTTACCGTATGGTTTCTGGTGCTCCGCCTTGACTTGTAAACATGTCAAGCATTTTTCCACGTATTTCGCCACGTCCCTCTTCATTCCGGGCCACCAGTAATTTTGTTTCAAATCATTGTACATCTTGGTCGCACCCGGATGAATTGAATAACGGGATTTATGAGCTTCTTCAAGTAGAAGCGCCTTTACTCCACAGGTATGTGGGACCCAAATCCTTCCGGATCGAGTCTTTAACCCGTGATTCCCATCCGACAAGTCTTTCAACTGACCAATTATTCTTTCCTTCTTCCAATTCTCTTCTTTTACTGCTTCTAATTGCGCCTCTCGAATACGTTCAAGTATACCCGAGGTTACCACGAGTTGCATTGATCGTACTCGTATCGGGACATAATCCGCTTTTCTGCTCAGAGCGTCCGCTACCACATTTGCCTTTCCGGGGTGATAATGTATCTCACAATCATAGTCTTTCACCGTTTCCAACCATCGCCTTTGTCGCATATTTAACTCCTTCTGATCGAAGAAGTATTTCAAGCTCTTGTGGTCGGTGAATATGGTGCATTTTACCCCATACAAGTAATGCCTCCATATTTTTAATGCAAATACTACCGCTGCCAGCTCGAGATCGTGCGTGGGGTATTTCTTCTCGTGTATCTTCAACTGTCTCAAGGCATAGGCTATTACTTTACCCCGTTGCATCAACACACAACCGAGCCCCGATAACGAAGCGTCCGAATAGACCACCATGTCTTCGACTCCGTCCGGCAATGTCAGTACCGGAGCTTGAGTTAGCCTTTCCTTTAGCGTCCGAAACGCTTTTTCTTGATCGACTCCCCAAATAAACCTTGCTTTCTTTTGGGTTAGCTTTGTTAGTGGCGATGCAATCTTGGAGAAATCTTGAATGAATCTCCTATAATACCCAGCAAGCCCCAAAAAGCTTCTAATTTCAGAAGGGTTCTTCGGGGGATTCCATTTTGACACCGCCTCTATCTTTGACGGGTCCACTAAAACTCCATCGGCACTTATGACATGACCGAGAAATTGTACCTCTCGTAACCAAAAGGCACATTTAGAAAATTTTGCATAAAGCTTCTCTCGTCTAAGTGTCTCTAACACTTCTTGTAAGTGGCGTGCGTGTTCGGCTTCACTTTTCGAATACACTAAGATATCATCGATAAACACGATGACTGACTTATCCAACATTGGCTTGCAAACCCGGTTCATGAGGTCCATGAAAGCCGCGGGCGCATTTGTTAGCCCAAATGACATCACGAGAAATTCGTAATGTCCGTATCTTGTGCGGAAAGCCGTCTTCGGCACATCTTCTTCTTTGACCTTTAGTTGATGATACCCCGATCTAAGGTCAATTTTAGAAAACCAATTCGCACCTTGTAGTTGGTCGAATAAATCATCTATTCTCGGGAGCGGGTATCGGTTCTTTACCGTGAGTTTGTTTAACTCCCGGTAATCAATACACATACGCATGCTCCCGTCTTTCTTCCTCACGAACAATACCGGTGCGCCCCAAGGAGACACACTCGGCCTTATGAATCCCTTATCAAGCAGGTCTTGGATTTGGGACATCAACTCTTGTAGTTCCGACGGTGCAAGTCGGTACGGGGCTTTTGCTACAGGTTTCGCGCCCGGAATCAATTCGATCCCGAACTCTACTTCCCGTTCAGGCGGTATCCCCGGTAAATCTTCCGGAAAAACATCTTCATAATTTCGTACTACCGGTATATCTCCAATCTTTCGTGATTCTTTCTCGGTCTCATTTGCATAAATTATGAATGCCTTGCATCCTCGTTTCATGAGCTTGTGAGCTTTCAACATCGAACATACTATGGGGTTGCCTCGTTTTTCGCCATAAATGGTGACGTGTTTTCCGCTCGGAGATGTTAGTTTTATCTCTTTGCGAAAACACACGACCTTTGCATGGTATTGAGATAGCCAATCCATCCCCACGACTACTTGGAATTCTCCCATCGACATCGGGATTAGATTTATCAAATATTCTTCATCATCAATGCTCAGTTTACAATTTTCACATACATCACAAACAATAAAACTTTTGTTATTACCTATCTCTACTTCTAAAGGCACAGGTAATTTGGTTAAAACAAATGAAGGATGTCGAATAAACCCATATGAAACAAAGGATTTATTCGCACCCGTATCAAATAACACGTGTGCGGGAATTGAATTTACAGCAAATATACCTGAGACCACGTCAGGTTCAATCTTCGCTTCTGCGGCAGTTAGTTGGAAAGATCTTGCCTTTGCTTTCGGGGCTTCACCTTTTGATTCTTGCCCATCCTTCTTTCCGACCAATTCCGGGCATTCCGACTTCTTGTGACCCGTTCGATAACAGTTGTAACAAACCGTCACTTTCTCCGGGCACGTCATAGCCATATGTCCCGTTTTCTTGCATATGGGACAAGGCTTATCCTTGTAACGACATTCGCCTTTATGATTTTTCCCACAAATTTTGCAACCTGATGTACCACTTTTAGCATCTGATTTCTTTGCTGATTCATTCGTTCTTGCTTTCTTGGCAGGGCTTGGATTCACATCTTGTGCCCTTCGTTCACCCCGTTCTATACTCTTTTTCAATTCAATCTCCCTTTCCCGAGCCGCATTGACAATCTCGGTAAGGGTCTCGTACTTTGAAGGGGTTATAAACTCCCTATATTCCGCGCTTAGCATGTTATGATAATAATAGACCTTTTGCTCTTCATTCGTTATCAAATCATCACAGAACTTCATCTTGTCCATAAACATCCCCGTGATCTTGTCTATGGATTCACCTTTGTGCCTGAGTTGCATGAACTCTTCTTTGATTTTATTTATGACCGCCTTGGGACTATGGTGTTTGAGAAAAGGCATCTTAAACTCCTCCCATGTCATGGCCTTAGCCGCTTCACTTCCAATCTCCTTCTTTTTGTTATCCCACCAATCTTTCGCTTGACTTCTTAGTTGACCCGTACCATAGGCTACGTAGTCTTCTTCGTCACAATGGGTTCTCTCGAATACCCCTTCGATGTCACTTAGCCATCGTTGGCACACTATTGGGTCAACCTCCCCATTATATATTGGTGGTTTACAAGCCATGAATTCCTTGTATGAACAAGGCTTTCGTCCTCCACGCTTTTCCTTTGCTACATTTGAATCATCTTCCAGCTTCTTGATTCTATCTTCTACTATTGATAAAACTGTGTTTTGAATTTTATCAATAAAGTCCGACAAACTGTTTTCGATCGCCTTTCCAACTTCTTCGGCAATCACTTCTTTCATCTGTTCGGTGACTCTTGGCACCGCATTATCATTGTCTCCATCAGCCATCTCGATTTCTGAAATGTTCACATAGATTGTTAAACATTCCATTTATAACACATGCTTTACTTGTTTTGATTTAATCAAGTTCATAACTTGATTTAATCATTCTTGTTTCAATTCAATCAAGTTCGTAACTTGATTTAATCATTCTTGTTTCTATTCGATCAAGTTCGTAACTTGATTTAATCATTCTTGTTTCTATTCGATCAAGTTCGTAACTTGATTTAATCATTCTTGTTTCTATTCGATCAAGTTCGTAACTTGATTTAATCATTCTTGTTTCTATTCGATCAAGTTCGTAACTTGATTTAATCATTCTTGTTTCTATTCGATCAAGTTCGTAACTTGATTTAATCATTCTTGTTTCATGCATTTCTTGTTTTTGAGTGAGCTTACACACTCTTTTCATGCATATTTGTTCATTTCTCATTTTATACATAGTACATAATTTATTAACAAAACAAGTTAATTCTTACCGGACGATCGATCAAGCTTGAACCGAACACTTATTGACAACCATGAGCTCTGATTACCAACTTGTAACACTCTTAATTTGTACTAGAATTAATCACTAGCTTTAAACATAATTATACCAAAAGATAATAGATTTACATAAGTTTTAGAAGTATCATAACTCCTAGTCAACACATGACCAAGTTAAAACATTCAAAAGTTGTTTAACGTGTGTTTAAAACCCAAACATCAAGACTACAAAAGATCTAAAACATAGCGGAAGCTTCAAAATGGAGTGTTCGGTTCTTCGTTAATCGCTTGATCGCCACCCGTATGAACCACCAATTTACCTATAATTTTAATCCATTGAAAACATTAGTTTTGATGTTATTATATTATAAAATTTCCAAGTATTTAACATCAATTTGAAATAACAAGATATAAGGCTTATCTTGTTGTCCACCGTAAATTACGGTATCACCGTAATTTACGGTGAGTCTTGGATTGGATTGATCACCGTAAATCAGTAGAGCTACACCGTAACATATATATACTTCACCGTAAATTACGGTACTACCGTAATTTACGGTGGTACCTGGAAATCTCAGGTCTGTTTATTTCACTCATTTCACTCAAATCAATCTCTTGGAATTTACCTTTCTAACATATACAACATCAAATTCTAGCAAATTCTAACATGATATATGTTAAGCACATCAAGAGCAATCCATCATATTCCGAAACCTTAATCAAGTTTTACTTGCTTAATTGACCCGTTTGGCTCGACTAAGGAGTCCTCCTCCATGACGACTACCAACGAGTACTAAACAAATTTAGTTAATCAATAAATTGAACGATTTCATCGCTTACTTCAAACAACTTTTATTCAAGGTTTCAATTACACAATAGAATCATCAAAACTAATTAATGTAACGGGTCAAGTTACATACCTTCAAAGTTTGCCCTTTAAACGTGGTTCGCCACCCGCTTGTCCGCTTGACGCTCCTGCGTCCGTTCCTATAGAGTCCATTTATGACGCGTTTTAGAACTCCCTTTATATCATAATTCGCATAATACATCAATACATCATGATTATGCGTTTAAGCTCAGAATTTCAGTTTTAAGCCTTCATAGAGGCATTTCAACAAACACTTTATGGGCAGAATTTTATATCTTTCGTATTCAAGTTTATAACTTGCTAATTAGCTAACTTAATCATCAATTAGGCCCTCATATAGTATTTATCATCATATTTTTCTGAAATTACTTTCTCTAAGATCAAATTACACTAGAATAATCATCAAAACCCTAGTGTTCATCATCATCATGTAAAACCCACAACCCACCTTCAAGGTGTTCATGGAGATTTCCAGAATTTGGTCATGTTTGCACATGAAATTTGCTAGATTTCACTTCTAAACACCTTATCAATTCTAATCAAATCAAATAACACACATGCAACAACAATATTCTGATTTTCTAAAATCATGAGAAATTCAAGTTAAGAGATTTCATTAGATTTCACATACCTTACAATCCTCTTGTGATGAGGATTACGATTTTAGACTAAGTTCCTGATTTCTACTTGGATTAATCCCTCAATTTTGCAAGATAATCAGATTTTAGGTTTTGGAGAAGTGGGGGTCGTCCCCTTGCTTCCTGTAATCGACCAAATCCCCTAAGTGGGGTGTTTGGTTGGGTTTTATTTGTTTAATGGAAATCAAAGTTTCAAGTTTAACAACCTAAACCCTTCAACTTTGTCAAACATTGATTTTAATTACTTTTAACCCTACTTTAGGTTATTTCTAGACTTTTGACTAATTAGGTTAAAATTCCTAGTTAGTAAATTCTCGTTTATTTAAACCTTACTAATTCCAGTTTAAGGTTTTACATTTTTTTTTTCGGGGTGTTACATAATTCTCCACTAATAAAAAAATTGAGTATAAAACGCCAAAAACTACAGACACCAAAACGTCTGATAGTATGAAAACTGTGAGAACGGATTCTAGCAAAGAACGTTGTTGCTATATAAAACGCCAAAAAATGCAAAACAATGTATTATTAGAAAACAACACTAATTGACAGATGAAACTGAACGAAACAGTAACTGCAAACAGTAAAAATGAAGAGACGGGAAAATTATTGCTAAACATTTATTATACTAAAAGCCACTACATGAGAAATTGAATTTATTTATCTTTTCAAAACGCCATAATTGTCTGTCACATTATAGGCCTGCATTCTACATGGCACAACAATTGATAAAAAATACACATCAAGAAAATTACTGATGTTTTTTTACCACCAAAAAACAAATATCTATCTCCCCCCCCCCCCCCCCAAAAAAAAAAAAAAACCTCATTATATAAGTACAACAGCTAAACAAAAGCTTCACACTCCACACTTTCACTAAAAACGCCACATCTTGTCTAAAACGCCATATAATTTAAAAAAAATGATACATGTTATTATATGGAGGTTTGAGAGGTCGGAGGTCGTTTCGTCATTAAGTTCTCTGACAGGAGAAGGGTGAAACTCAAAACAATCAAAGCCATACTTAGTTAAAACGCCAAAATATTTAATATGCTCATAATCTTAAAAACAATGAAAACGGCATGTATTTGTTAAACGCCAAAAAATGGAGAGATGGTGTGATACGCCTTAAAAAAAGAATATGAAAGGACAAAAAAGCCCCTCCGTCCTTCACTATGTCGCGTGCCACGTGTTAGGCCAGGATCCGTTCTCACCATTCTCACATTTTAGGGCGTTTTCTCCTGATCCCGTATATATATATATATATATATATATATATATATATATATAGGGGAAGGTTCATTTGAGAAGAAAATTTAATTGAGAAGAAAAAGAACAAAGGGTAATTTTGTAAAACATTAAATAGTTTTTTAACTTATCTCATTTATTATCCTTTTTGACTAATTAATTAGTCATAAAGATTATTATCCTCCACACTAACTTTTTTTGCCTACATAAATCAAAAGTTATCCTACATATTTCGAAATTCATCCTACACGTTGAAATTTATCCTACACAACTTGTAATTTATCCTAAACAACTCGTAATTTATCTTACACTTTAAATTATTTTATTTTATTTTTTTGAAAAAAATATATATTTTGAAGATAAGTTACAAAAAAATTTAATTAATTAGCTATTAAAGAGGAAGATTACAAATTAATGACCTATGTAGATTTACCAAAATAAAGCATTCTTAAATGAAGTAACATTTAAGTAACATTAAATACTTATATTAAATGAAGTAAAATAAAGCATTCTTATTGGTTGAAATTTCTTCTTTTTTTCTTCTTACAAAAAATTTCTTCTCATTTGAACTTTCCTCTATATATATATATAGAGTAAGGTTCATGCGAGAACCACCCTTATTGCGAGAACCGCGAGAACCAATGTGAACACAAAATAAAATCTAAAAAAAAAAGCACTCAGTTTTTTTTTAATATTTCTTTTTTAAAAAATCGCTATATTTCGTTACCATAAAAAAAACATTTTTTTTTCGAGTAACAGTTATCCATGCACATGTGCATGTGTATCATTACTTCGACAAATTCGGTAATACGTTATCAGGAATAGACCACTTTAATTTACAATATCATTCGTAACACACTACTTTTTACATTACCAATATTCAAAATGCACATGTGCATCATTAGGTATAACCATGATATAACGTGTTTTGGTAAAAAAAAAAAGTTTGTGATTTTGAAGTAGGACCATATACATGTTTTTTGGTTAGTTATATCTAGTGGTTGATGGGTTGGTTATAGTTATCAATTTATGATGTAATATGTTGATTGGATGGTATAAATGGTGTTTACATACATGTAATAAAGTGAAAATATTGGTAATGGTATTGTATTATGGATGGTAGGAGGTAATGGTATTGTATTGTATTGTGGAAGGTAGGAGGTAATGGTAGTGTATTATGGATGGTATGATAGATGAAAGGGAAAGCGTATTCAAAGTAGTGTACCAAAACACATTATTTCATGTTGATACATATAGATGCACATGTGCATTTCTAATATTGGTAATGCAAAAATTATTGTATTACACACATGGTTGCAAAAGTCGCTAGGCGCTCCCTAGTCGGATTCGGGAGTACTCGGGAAGTACTCGGCTTAGGCGGAGATTACTCGGGGAGTAATTGGCCTGGGAGAAGAGTACTCGTGCCTCGGCAACCTACCTTGTAGCGAGTACTCGGGGAGTATTCGGAGCCTAGGCGGGACTTTTACAACCATGATTACACATGGTAGTGTAAATGAAAGTGCAATTGTCTAATAGTTGTAATGAATTACGGAATTTGTCAAAGATATGACAAAAATGCACATGTGCATGTTTGTGTATTATGGATGGAATGATAGATGAAAGAGAAAGTAGTGTACCAACACACCTTATTTCATGTTGATACATATATATAGATGCACATGTGCATTTCTAATATTGTTAACGTAAAAAGTAGTGTATTACACGTGGTAGTGTAAATGAAAGTGCAATTGTCTAATATTTGTAATGAATTACAGAATTTGTCAAAGAAATGATACAAATGCACATGTGCATGGATAACTGTGACTCGAATTTTTTTTTTGAAATAGTCAAATAACATAAAACAATATTTACACATAATCACATAAGTTATTTCCTAACACAGAATTTAAGTGTCAGCAGAACACTTATTTGGCTTAAACCAGTGGTTGTAGCTCTGATACCACCTCCTCTCGCAACCCCCGACCCCTGCCCGGGAGCGGGTGCCGCGAAATCAGATAGATGGTGGTATCGGTGTTTATTAATTTAGCAGCGGAATACATGAGGACCGTAGTTAGGAAATATTTTTATCAGAGTAAAACACCAACTTTTATAGTAATAAAATATTGGGATAAAAACCTAAGTTCATTTGACAATACATTTGTAGGGATAAACCCTAATTATAGAAAACAAAAACTCCTTTTTATTTAGGTAACTTTTATAGCCACTTTTCCAAGCCTTCCGTGCTCTCCAGCTGGCTTCTATTGGCTTTCACATTTTGTTACCTGAAACGCGTTTTAAAAAAGTTTTATCAGCAAGAAATACTGGCGAGTGCATCCCAGTTTAATCAAAACAGTTTAAATAACTTCCACAGTATTGAGGGCGATTACAATGTTTATATCTACACAATTACTCATTCAGTACTATCCACACCAGACTTGTGGGTCATATTACTCATTGGCTAACTCTTTGTCCAATGGTAACGTCTTTCACATTTTGTATACAAAATCCCAACATACCGGCAGTAATTGTAGAACACATAGACTCAATCACTGTTTAAGTATGATTAAAACATTTGAAGTTTTTATAAAAAGATTTACAAAAAGATGGCAAAAAGCAGATGTACTCACATTGTTTACTTAGGTATAACTAAAGCTTCCTAGTGTATCTCCTGATTATTATCTATTAAAATTAAACAATGCACACGTGTTAGTAAAATAACCCAAATCACATTAACCGTACAACTCAAGACAGAAATCCAATGACTGAGTCAGGCAGAGCCTTGACATGCATTACGGAGTCCTAGATCAATTGGGTGTAACACGAGACAGAACTCCAACGAATGAGTCAGGCAGAGCCTTGACATGCGTTACGGAGCCCTAGATCAATCATGAAGGGTAACAGCAGGGTTATGATACTTACAACGAGGCAGAGCTTCGCTTTGTAAGGGTATAGTACCCGAGTATAATAATAACTATTAGAAAGTTGAGAGAATTCAGAATTTTTAAACGAATTTCAAATGAACTCGTCGACCTCTATTTATAGGCCTGAAGTATGGCGGCTCGCGGCCCGCGAAGAACTTTTCTAACTCTCTCGCGGCCCGCGAGAGAGTAGACTAGGTCCTAGGCTTGGCTAGTCAGCGAACCTATCCTTGCCACGTGTCGACACGTGGCGGCATGGGTGTCCGGCAAGCAACCAGGCCAGTCGTGGCCCGCGACGAAAGCAACTAAGGGGGTCGCGCCCCGCGTGCGACTCCCAAACTTTGTTTTTCTTGATTTTTATAAATATTAAGGTATCCTGGGTCCGTTTCTCGTATACGGGGTATATAAGGAACGTTTTAGGGTCACGTTAAGGGTTCTAGGAGGGTTGTTATACATATTCTCATAAACCAATCAACAAATGAGAGTTAGAGTTGATTGCTCGGTTATGATCCACAGTCTGGTTAGTTTATGAAAGATAACACTTTTTCTTAATAGTTAGTGCATGTGGATATATTCAATAAATTTTATGAAGGGACTATCTATATTCACACGATGATCATCATCATACACAGCTCGTTATACCAGTATTCAATCATCTAAAACAATCTATGAAGTGATCTAAATCATGCTAACACTCAGGGAGATATATATTCACTTAAGGATCATCATATGCAGCAAGCACGTTATAACTTATAAGTATAGTGAATTGTCCAAACTGATAAATGAAGGATAAAAACTTGTATACCTTAAAACGACGAGATTTAGATGAACTGTAGACGAGGTTCGGATATGGCTGAGAAATCAGTTCCCAAAGCTTAAAAGATTATGAAACATCTAAACATTATAAGGACTATTGAAAAAGGCTCCACTTACTAGAGTAAGATTTTGAAATTGAAAATGGTACTCCAAAGTTATGGCTCGAGATGTAGTAAAAACATTTTCATCCATCAATCATAATACATCTAGAAGATGATAGACATTTTAATATATACAAAGCTTATGGTGAAAGTACATTTAGTGATGTCTGGTTGCTTGATATAAAAATGACTTTTATTGTCTCATATCAAATTAATTTGATCTCTTGGTCTAGAAGTACCATAGTTAATCGCAATTGACGCATTAATGGTTATTGCACTTATATATATTTAGAAGTATTATCGTGACTAATAAGGAGATAATGATATGTGCTAAAATATATGTTTCGACACCCTTATGGTAAGGAAGACATGAGATTATATTTTTCTAACACATCCAAACAAGTTTGGCTAGTATTACAAATGCATGGAATGTAACACAACACAATAGTGGATCTTGTTGCATTCATTTACGAGAAGAGGCAACCCGGAGTTATATATGAAGATCACTGGTTAGCTTAAGGAATTGCACATGAAGGGATCAAGCGACAAATCATTGACTACAAAGTTTTGGGAACTTTTATAGAAGATCGACGGTTACTCTTTAAAGGATATACAAATGAGGGGAAGTATTATACAATTTGCACTCTTTTTTTTCCTTCACTAAGTTTTATCCCACTGGGAATGATATCCCACTGAGATAATGATTGTGCTAAAATATATGTTTCAACACCCTTAAGGTAAGGAAGACATGAGATTATATTTTTCTAACACATCCGAACAAGTTTGGTTAGTATTACAAGTGCAGGGAATGTAACACAGCACAATAGTGGATCTTGTTGCAATCATTTATGAGAAGAGGCAACCCTTTTGATTTTTTTAAATCCGTCGTATAAACAATTTTCTTTTAAATTCATATGAAAGTCCGTCGCAATTGTCCATCAGTATTCAGATTTCTCATATCCTAATATTCGACGAAGTATTTGGAATGAATTTCCTTCGGTACAGTATAGGCTAGGTTATTGGTGATAGTTATTCATCCGTGTTGTTGGGCATGTTGTTTGGATTAACATAAACAAAGTCCCAAAAATGGATTATTCACATACTTCCATAGTTTACATACATCCCACATAGTACCATCCGAGACCACCACCTCATTTATTCCTTATTACACATCTATAGATCAGGTATGTATAATATTGAACTCTTGCAAAATTTACATTTTCTATGTGAATAGACTTTATACCAAGAGTAATGAGCGATTCATGGTTTGGCTTAGGGAATGGGTAGGGTAGGAGTATCCTTCTTGAGGGTGATAGATAATAGCACCACAAAGTCACAAACAGTGGCTCGAATCCATGAGCTATGTGCATGCCCCCATAATGTTCCTTCTAGACCCAAAATTGTGAACCAGAATGTGTAACTCACTTCTGGTCTAATCGGATATTGTGTGATGAACATGAACTCTGTTTCATCTGACTATGCTGCCATCAGTTGTGTAACACCATGCCTTTAAAGTCACAAACATATATAAATAAATAGTGTTAATAAGATTGAAGGAAACCGAGCTAATAATACTATAATAAAGTTATATATAGAGACTTTTAAAGATTATATAGTTGTACTGCTGAATGGTGACATTATATCTAGCTTTGTTTGTAACATGAATCACTAAAGTATCTCCCTTGTTCACTTCCAGGGTCGGACTCGGGAACTGTCCATTAACAGTGATGGAATTATGGGTTTCTATGGAATTATGGATTTCACATAGCCTCTTGGGAAGATGGATTAGATCCCAAGTTGACTTTGAAAATAACTTTCCAAATTATATGAAACAAGGTATCAGTGTATAGTTTGATTCATCACTTGGTACCGCTAAGCGGAAGCCTATACGCCGAGCTTTTGCTTAAGAAAAGAAAGGTTGATGTTAAAAGTTATTTTGGTCAAGAATATGGCTGATATTAAAAAAATAGATCAAGAATTCCCATCCAAGTGTACCCAACCTAAAGATGTTTCTTTTTTTCTACAGGAAGCTGAGCTTGTACATAAGGCACATTCCCTCTGTTTAATTAAACTAGGACGATTGATTGATAGTGTTTGTGATGATCCTTTAATTCAACTTAATTTCTTAACCGTTACTTACAATTGACATTGATTTGCACTCTGTGGTACTAAACTACTAATTATGGTACATCTCTCGGAACAAAACTTGCTGGAGGTGTAACCAAAAAATGTTCATAAAATATATATAAAAAATTGATATAATGGGCGTGTTCTTATCAAACCATAATAACTCATGTTTTGTTTATCTTCATGTGTCTGGTACAGTTTTAGGTTTGGGCTAAGTTTTTAGGTTTGTGCTCGATTCGGCCTGTAAACATGACCCTCAAAAAAAAGAAAGACACCTCAACAACAAGGATGGCCACACTACACGACCTAGCAGGTGACCAATGAATGTTTGAAGACGGGTTGTACATATAACAAAACTACTAGAGCGATTTTTTTAAGGTTAGAGTGGGGGGTTAGATTTTGTAAGTAACACATTTCATGCTTAACATCAAAATTTGTAACAGACATCATAAGTCGGGACACCCGCCGCAACGCGCGGGCATTCCCACTAGTATATTTAACATATAACATACTATCACCAAATCATACATTGACCTCCTCACGGGTGAGTTGGTTTCTCCAAATTCTCAAGTGGGCAGAAGAAAGCCTTCTGCTCCAACACCGAACCATTCTCCGCCGTTGGCTCAAATCCCGAGGCTCCACTTGTGCTTTTCTCACCCGCTGGCCCAAATACCCCGGTCTTCGGGTCTGGTACCCAGTACTTTTCTGGTTCTGCTTGGGTAATCGCTTCTTCTGGGACTAATGATGGGCGGATCTGATCCTCTATGTTCTTGTCGTACACAGACGCATGCACTGCCCTCCTGAACACGTATTTGTCTATAAGCAAAATTTCTACTGATTGAACTTCTAAACATGCTATTTTTTTTCGTAAAATCCTAATTGGTAAGTATGAAACGAGTCTGATTGACCGGTTAAAAATATAAGAAAATGTAGTCACATGCATGCATACTTTATTTAAAAAATTTATATTATTGTTTTAGCTATATCTTTTTACTAGTTATTATCATACTTATTAATATTATATTAGTTAAAACTAGAAGGCAAACAAAATATGATACCCGACCAGGATCGTTCCCAAGAATCCTTAAAAGCATTTTGAGCCTCAGGAGTGTAGAACAAATCGACCCTCTATTGGGCTAATTTTAAATTGTTTGTAACTTTAATTTTAAATTATTAGGCCAACCTTAAATCTGTGTAAACTTTAGGGTTTATTAATAGGTCTTGATGTGTAAAAGAATAATTTGCTTAATTTAAAATTAGTGTTTAACGGGGCTTTAAATTAATAAAATGATAATTGATTAAATGTTTAACAAAGTATATATATTTTTACTCGTAGAGTGCTTCATAACGGATCCTTATCATATATATAATTCAAAAAACCGGGATCTCAGAGAGACTGGCCCCTTGGGGCGTCGCTATGCCCGCCCTCCCTCATCCATCCTACCCTACCAAACCTAACCCGATTTGTTTCATTTATTTGGCCGCGTATAATGACTCCCAGTTGCTTAAATAAATATATGACATTAGTCAAGGAAGAGGATGGATAAAATATTTATTTTTTTGTAGGTTAGAACCTCCAAGTTGAAAGAGATACCAACTAGTTTCTTGATTTCATATCCTCATAAACCCACCAACAAATGAGAGTTAGAGTTGATTGCTCGGTTATGATCCACAATCTGGTTAGTTTATGAAAGATGACACTTTTTCTTAATAGATAGTGAATGTGGATATATTCAATTAATTTTATGAAACTTTCTATATTCACATGATGATCATCATCATATGACCTGTATTCAATCATCTAAAACAATCTATGAAGTGACTGCTAACGCTCAGAGAGATATATATTCACTTGACGATCATCATATATGCAGCAAGCAGTACGTTATAACTTATACGCGTAGTGAATTGTCCAAAATGATAACTGAAAGATAAAAACTTGTATACCTTAAAACGACAAGATTTGGATGAACTGCAGATGAGGTTCGGATCTGGCTAAGAAATCGGTTCCCAAAGCTGGCGGCCATACAATAACCTTTTTACCAAGAGATAAAGAGTAGACAATAGACAGGCGAAAAGAGGGCGAACAAACCAATAACAAAAGGTAGATGGCTTATGTACTTACGTGCTCTCTTTATATAGTAGTAATAATAAATAAAATATACGTGAACTTTAAATATACAAAACTATGTAAGGTAGGTGTTAACGTATACAAAACTATGCAAGGTAGGTGTCTTATGTCATCTCTTTATATAATAATAATAATAAAAAATATACCTGTACGGATACCTCAAGTTTACTAACCTCTCAATTTATGCACCAAACTTATAATGTTAAAAGACATAGTTTATAAAAGGCTTCAACATGGTCACTTCATCAACAATTTAAAGTCAGACTTAACATATACAAAACTATGTATTTAGTGACATTTTCATTTATTTCTTCGTATATATCCAGTCAGGATTTTAATTTTAACTCCTAAAGTTGACATTATTATTTAGTTCTTCGTATATATCCGTCGTATAAGCAATTTTCTTTTAAATTCATATGAAAGTCCGTCGCAAAATTGTCCATCAGTATTCAGATTTCCCATATCCTAATATTCGACGAAGTATTTGGAATGAATTTCCTTCGGTACAGTATAGGCTAGGTTCTTGGTGATACTTATTAATCCGTGTTGTTGGTCATGTTGTTTGGATTAACATAAATCAAAATCCCAAAAATGAATTGTTCACATACTTCCATAGTTTACATACATCCCACATAGTACCATGCGAGACCACCATCTCATTTATTCCTTATTACACATATATAACATAGAGTAAACTGCAATTTTACCCCCTGAGGTTAGGGGCCATTGGCACTCTTACCCCCCCCCCCCCCCCCCTAAGGAAATAAATGCAAAATTACCCCCTACTGTTAAGTGTTATGTCGCACAATTACCCCCCGGCTTGAAAGTCAATGACAGATCTGTTGACTCTTAGTTGAAATGACTATATTACCATTCCATTTTACCCCCCAACATTCCTGTTAAGTCGCACAATTACCCCCCCCCCCCCATTGGTAAATTACTAATTTGTCCTTTGTTATTACCCCCTGTACTTTGAGTTAAGATACAACATTACCCCCTGCAACTTCCAAAAACCTTCCCGCCAAAATCAAAAAACTGATCTATGATTCTATAATCAAAAATCTTAACCTGTTCTATGATCTGAAACCTAATTCTGAATCAATTCACATGTAATCTGATTTTGATCATATAAACACCTAATTCTGAATCAATTCACAGTTATTTTGTTTTATTTCTTAAATCATCAAGCATACCTCAAGCATACCTGTTGCATACATGTTGCATACCTGCTGCATACCTGCTTACCTGCTGCAATGTGTTTTATACTCAAGCATACATGTTGCATAACTGCTGCAATCTGACCAACAATGTATCAAACCACTGATTAACCACACTAGAATCTGTTATGACTACTAACAATGTATCAAACCACTGATTAAGCAAACCACTGCTGCACATTTTGACTATTAACCACACTAGAATATGTGGTGACTATTAATCACACTAGAATCTGTTATGACTACTAACAATGTATCAAACCACTGTTATGATTGCTAACAGGTTGTTGATCAAATGCACAAAATGTATATCCTAATCAAACTATCAAATGCACATTTTGATCATGTAAGATCATGTAACTGCCATAACCATGTTCAGTAACTGCACATATAACTATCATCAACTATGATCATGTAACTGCCATAACCATGTTCAGTAACTGCACATATAACTATCATCAACTATGATCATGTAACTGCCATAACCATGTTCAGTAACTTCACATACACCTATTGATACACCTATTGACCTATTGATACACCTATTGACCTATTGATACACCTATTGACCTATATGCATTTGTAGAGACTGGGTATTAAAATACACCTACAAATGCATCGTACAAACCTGTATATGCATTGTACAAACCTGTTTGACTAGAAACCTGTTTCATAAGTCAAACTGCACATCCACATTACCCATATGCATTTGTAGAAGCCTGTTTGACTTTCATAAGTCAAACTGCACATCCACATTACCCATAATTCATAACCTCAGGTGATAATTCATTAACAGCATCAACTCAACTTTAGTCAATGCTTCTGATATGCAACTTAACAGGGGCAACTTAACATTAACAGCAGTAAGTCAACATTAACAACAGCAGCTTAACATTAACAACAGCAACTTAACATTAAGTCAATGCTTCTGATATGCAACTTAACAGCAGAGCTACTTAACAGCCTAATATATTAGAGTTTTACACCAAAAGATCCTAATATATACCAAAAGATCCTAATATATAAACCAAAACATCTTAATATATTAGATTTTTACACAACCATTTCCTGCTGCGGTGGAAATTGGAAGTGGAGGAAAGGGCGGCCCCACATTTTCACCACCACTGAGACCACAATCGATCGGCCTGACCACCGAATCCTCATGTCCACTGCAAACACATGAAGATGGATGTTTTCAATAACCCCCTGTTTTTAACTTGTTCACACATATCGGTTTATACCTGACAGCAGAGACCAAAAGGAGGAACGGTTGTTGTCGCCGGAAACCATGTTCATCGGCGGAGGTGTGGTCGCCATTGTGGTCGCCGGAGGTGGAGGTGGAAGGATGGGGTTCTCTTCACTCATTGTGATCGCCGGTGTTGGAGGTGGAAACAGGTGGTGGAGGTGGAATGTGGTGTCGCAATAGGCCGGTGGTGGAGGTGGAAGGATGGATCGCCAGAGGTGGAAGGATGGATCGCCGGAGGTGTTGAGGAAGAAGGAGTGGAAGCTTAGGGGGTAAGATTGTTGGATTATGTTTAGTTTAAGGGTTTATATAATATATAAACCAATAATTAACGTGAAATTACCTATTTGCCCTTTGACTCTTATTGACCAGTCAAGAAAATTGAAGTTGGGGGGTAATTGTGCGACATAACACTTAACAGTAGGGGGTAATTTTGCATTTATTTCCTTAGGGGGGGTAAGAGTGCCAATGGCCCCTAACGTCAGGGGGTAAAATTGCAGTTTACTCTATAACATACTACCACCAAATCATACATAGCCCTCCTCACGGGTGAGTTGGTTTCTCTAAGGTAATGCGTAGTGGGGCGGTATGCCCGGTTATGGCGCCGGCAAAACGTCGGGCACACCAATACGCGGGGCGCTATCAATCGAAAATGAGGGGGTGGCGCGATGTCTATAGCGGGGTGATGAAATGTTATATTTAATTTTTGACCGTTAATAAACGGTCATATTCCATAAAAAATCAATTTTTTTATTTTCACACTATAAATAACTCCCAAGTCTTCCATTTTTTAAACAAATCATACTCAAATATTCTCTCCTTCTCTATATATTTTTTAAAAAGTTTTGAAGCTACTCCCACCCTATTAAAAAAAATGGGTTCCCCGTCGGAAGACTCGTTCACCGATATTTACCAAAGATTTTTTTCACCCGAAGAAGACGCGGAGGAGGAAGAAGCGGTTACGAGTGTGTGTACTTTTATGATACAAGCATTTGAGCACGTTCGGCCTACTCCCCCTCCACGACCCATCTTGCGGCGCACCTATATCTTGCGAGATCGTGAAGCCGCGAACGAGCGTTTGATGAGAGACTATTTTGATGCGACACCGGTTCACGGACCTAATGTTTTTAGACGGCGTTTTCGGATGAGCCAAAGGTTATTTTTGCGCATTTCTAATGATTTGGAAAATAAGTATGATTTCTTTAAGAAAAGAATGGACGCGCGAGGATATTTAGGCTTCACCTCAATTCAAAAGGTCACATCCGCGTTACGCATATTATCATACGGAAACACGTACGACATCAACGACGAGTACTTGAAGATGGCGGAGAAAACAACCCGAGATTGCTTGGAACATTTTTCCTATGGTATTTTTTATTGACTTTTATATATTGATTTTTTAGTAGCTTACTAGTAAAACTTTTATATATTAAATTATATTTTAGGTATATGCCAGTTATATGGAAAACGTTATTTGAGAAATCCCACTTGGAACGACCTTCAACAAATATATGAGGTGCATCTAGAAAAGCATGGAATACCCGACATGATTGGTAGCTTGGATTGTCGTCAATGGCGTTGGTATAATTGTCCAACCGCATGGCGATGTCAACATACACGGGGTGATCAAAAAGGGCCAACTTTGGTATTACAAGTTGTTGCGTCATACGACCTTTGGGTTTGGTCGGCCTTCTTTGGTGTAGCCGGGTGTTTTAACGATATTAATACGTTAGAGGCTTCACCATTAATAGAGAGCTACATTTCTGGAACTATACCAAAGGCCGGTTTTCATGCGAACGGGAACGACTACGAGCATGGCTACTATTTGGGCGATGGTATATACCCGGAGTATTTGATTATTGTTAAAATGTTTTCTGAAACGTTCGATGAGAAAAGAAAGTATTTTAAAAAATTACAAGAGTCTTCAAGAAAGGATATCGAGAGGTGTTTTGGGGTTCTACAGCAACGATGACATTTTATCAGAAATCCTTGTCGCATGTGGCATAAGGATAGAATACGAATGACCATGTATGCTTGCATCATTTTGCATAATATGATCATTGAGGATGATGGAAAAGCGATATGCCAAAACTATATTCCGGAAGATTTAGTCGAAGGAACCCAAGCAACAATGGAAGAGAGACTCGCAAATGCTCAACTATTGCGATCTAAGAAAATACATAACACGTTGAAGGCGGATTTGGTTGAGCATGCTTGGGCGATTCGCCCAATTCGATACAACACTGACGACGAAGAAGATTCCGAGGAAGAAGAGGTTGAGGAATTTGAAGACGGGAACTTTGAAGACGTAGGTTTGGATGCTGGAGAAAACGAAGAGGAAGAAGGAGAGAACGAAAATGAAGCCGAAGAATCATCTTTGAAGTGTTGTTTTTTTTTATTTTTTTAGTCCAACTTTTTTTTTTGGAACCGTTTTTTTTTTAATTTTACTGTAATGTTTTTTTTTTTTTCTAAGTGTAATGTTTTTTTTATTTTAGTGTAATGTTTTTTTTTAATTTAATGAAATGAATTTTAATTTTATAAAGTTAGAAAATAATTATAAAAAATTAGAAATTAATAATTGAGTAATGATTAGGCGGGGGCTTTATGACTACGGGCTTAAATGCATAACGCCTCATAATGCCCACCCGCACACGTGGCGCGCCACATGTCGCATAACGCCCACAAAGGGGGGTTATGACTACACATGGCCTAAGTTCTCAAGTGGACGGAAGAAAGCCTTCTGCTCCAACACAGAACCATTCACCGCCGTTGGCTCAGATCCCAAGGCTCCACCTGTGCTTTTCTCACCCGCTGGCCCAAATACCCCAGTCTTCGGGTCTGGTACCCAGTACTTTTCTGGTTCTGCTCGGGTAACCGCTTCTTCTGGGACTAATGATGGGCGGATCTGATCCTCTATGTTCTTGTCATAAACGGACGCATGCACTGCCCTCCTGAACACGTATTTGTCTATAAGCAAAATTTCTACTGATTCAACTTCTAAACGTGCTAATTATATTTTTTGGTAAAATCCTAATTGGTAAGTATGAAACAGGTCTGATTGACCAGTTAAAAATATAAGAAAATGTAGTCACATGCATGCATACTTTATTTAAAAAAATTATATTATTGTTTTAGCTATATCTTTTTACTAGTTATTACGTATCATACTTAGAGTTAAATGCTTGGTTGGTCCATGTGGTTTGCAAAAATTGCAGACTTGGTCCCAGTGGTTTACAAATTACATGCGTGGTCCCAAAACTTGTCAGAAATGCACTCGGTTGGTCCCCAGCCTTAACATCAGTTAAATTTTTCAGTTAAGTCCATGTTAAATGACCAAAATACCCTTGCTTATTAACAAAACCCAGCCTCAGCATCATCTTCATCACCATCATCATCTTCATCACCCACAGAAGCTTAAGGTCCTACTCAGTGCTCTCTCTCTCCAAAAATCTGGTCACCGCTCTCTCTCTCTAAAAATTAAGCCGCACACAAGGTCTCTACTCTCTCTCTCTCAAAATCAGGTCACCGGATTATTTCTCCGGCGACCTGTCGGTCGTCCGGTTTCTCCGGCGAATCAACCAATCCACCACTCGGTCTAAAAATCCAGGATCTGTTGAATCAGTGTGGGTTGGTGATGAAGATGATAAAGAAAAGTAGCATCCCGTAATTGACAATTTGGGCAACAACCAACCAAATCCTTGTGAATGACCAAGTTCTTCTTCCTGTGTTAGATATATCAGAAGAAGCAAGCAGCCATTACCGATTGAATGGTTCTTATTTGAATTCGTCATTGGTGTTATCGAAGCTGAAACAGCCGGCTTCCCACCTTGATTTTCTCAATTCGCAACATCTGTCGTCCTGGTCTCTGATTACTACTGTTAGATGCCTAACACATCATCAGCGGTGTTCTGTGGCAAGTTGTTTAATCTCCCCTTTTGATGGTGATGAAGATGATGTAGTTGTGTAAATCATCCCCTCCCTGGTAACCGATGTTCGTGATTTGTCCTAGATCTAGGGTTTGGATGCACAAATCGTTGGTGGTTTAACCCAGATCAGATGCGTTTTATGATTTTTTGATCAGGAGTGTGGATTTCACGAGTGAGAATGTGAAATTGAGTGGTGGGGGTGGGCTGGGTTGAAGGTGACGGTGGATGTGGATGTGGTGGTGGTGATGGATTGAAGGTGGAGATGGTGGCCTGGTGGATTTTAGAGAGAGGGGGATGAAGATGATGGTGATGAAGATGATGGTGATGAAGAACTTGGTCCTGCTGCTGATAAAGATGATGGTGGAAGTAAAACTAAACAAAAATTATAGAGTTAATAAGCAAGGGTATTTTGGTCATTTAACATGGACTTAACTGAAAAATTTAACTGATGTTAGGGTTGGGGACCAACCGAGTGCATTTTTGACAAGTTTTGGGACCACGCATGTAATTAGTAAACCACTGGGACCAAGTCTGCAATTTTTGCAAACCCCAGGGACCAACCAAGCATTTAACTCTCATACTTATTATATTAGTTAAAAGTAGAAGGCAAACAAAATATGATACCCGACCAGGGTCGTTCCCAAGAATCCTTAAAGTATTTTGAGCTTCGGGAGTGTAGAAAAAATCGAGCCTCTATTGGGCCAATATTAAATTGGTTGTAACTTTAATTTTAAATTATTAGGCCAACCTTAAATCTGTTTAAACTTTATTAATAGGTATTGATGTGTAAAAGAGTAATTTGCTTAATTCAAAATTAGTGTTTAATGGGGCTTTAAATTAATAAAATGATAATCGATTAAATGTTTAACAAAGTATATATATTTTTCCTCGTGGTTCTCGCAATAAAGAGTGCTTCCTAACAGATCCTTATCATATATATATATATATATATATATGTATGTATGTATGTATGTATGTATGTATGTATGTATGTATGTATGTATGTATGTACATGGGTTATTGGATTTTATCACCCCCAACTATCGACCATTGGCCGCTGCCACCCCCAACGAACACTTTGACGCCCGACACCTCCAACTTGACTTTCAGTCTGTGCTGGCACCACTCTGTTAACTTTGCACTAACTTGGTTAGTTTTTTTTGCTGACGTGGCCATTTTTTGATGACATGGCTTGTTTTTTATGAGGTGTCATGATGAGGTGGAAAATATATACTGATTCTAGTTATTAGTCTAAATTAAATTAATTATATCTAAATCCCACAAATAACAAACAAATTCACCTGATTTTGATCCTTCACCTCCGGCAATGACTCATAACAACAAAATCAATCATAAACTCATAACATCACAGTCAAAACCACTACAAACCTCCATTACACCACCAGAACTCACCACCTCCGCCGTGTAGATCTAAAGTGTACAGCTCGAAGTGTACCATCGCAGGATGTCTTGAAGCAACCCGTAGTGATTAGATGGTGGCCAGCTGGAAAGAGGCAGTGGTTGTGGTGTTGGATGTCTTGAAGCAACCAGTCCACAGAATCAATCAGCGGTGGAGACAATTTCGATTTGGGTTCATAGTATCTATTTTGAGGGGGATTCGATTTGGGTTCACGGTATCTATTTTGATCAGATGTGTGACATCGCTCCCTTTAATCGTTTGTTATGTCCAGCTTGCCAATCCGACTACAATGGCGGTTAATTTTAAGCAAAACCCAGATCAATTAGGGCATTTTGAGCAATACCCAGATGATAATATTGTTGATAATCAAATGGATCCAAGGCGGTGGAGGAAACGGAGGTCGAAGAAGGAGAGGTGGGGTTTGGTGGTGTTGGTCCAGTTGGTTTCGGATGAGGAGCTGGTGTTGCGGTTGATGTTGGTGGAGGATGAGTTGAAGCTGAGGCTTTGGAGGTCGTCGGAGAGATCGTTCGAATCCGGCATCGCCGGTGGTGAAGACAAAGAACCGATGAAGATGATGATGATTTGATTTTGTATATTGATAAGGGGTTGAAGATGAAGATGATGATGATTTGATTTTATATATTGAATTTGGGATGATTTATTGCCTGTACATACACATACACATATTGTTATATATTTAATTAATTGGTCACCTCATCATAACACCTCATTAAAAACAAGCCATGTCATCAAAAAATGGTCACGTCAGCAAAAAAACTAACCAAGTTAGTACAAAGTTAACAGAGTGGTGCAAGCACAGACTGAAAGTCAAGTTGGAGGTGTCGGGCGTCAAAGTGTTAGTTGGGGGTGGCAGCGACCAATGGTCGATAGTTGGGGGTGATAAAATCAAATAACCATGTATATATATATATATATGTATGTATATATATATATGTATGTATATATATATATATATATATATATGATTAGGTTCAAGAGTGAACACTAGTGTAGCTTGCGAACTGAGTGAACTAATCTTGGTCATACACGTGTGTAGATCAATGGCCATGATTTGATGATGAAATACACTAGTGTATTTTACGATTTGATGATGAGATCCTGGCCATACACGTGTGTAGATCAATGGCCAAGATCGGTTCACTCAATTCGCAAATACACTAGTATTCACTATAGAACCCCACCCTATATATATATATATATATATAGGGGAAAGTTCAAATGAAAACCACTAGTTATCGCGAAAACTAATTAAAAAAGCCAAAAAAACATACCAAATTTTTTTTTCATACCAATTTTCGCCATTTTGTATATATAAAAAAAATTCAAAAAAAATAAAAAATTTGTAGTGCACATGTGTAATAATACTACACATGTGTATGTGTACTACACATGTGTAATACACATGTGTACTACAAAATAAATTTTTTTTTGAAAAAAAAAATTTCATATTAAAAAACATGCAATTTTTATAAAAAAAAATTGAAAAAAAAAATTAGTGTATTTTTTAGGCTTTTTTTAGTTAGTTTTCGAGTTTTCACGTTAAAAGTGGTTTTCATTTAAACCTTCCCCTATATATATATATATATAGTGGAGGGTTCAAATGAGAATAACTTTTTTGTAAGAAGAAAAAAGAAGAAGTTTCAACCAATAAAAATGTTTCATTTTACTTCATTTAATATTTACATTTAATTTTAATATAAGGGTATATTGGTAAACTTACATAAATCATTAATTTGTATTCTTCCTCTTTAATAACTAACTAAATTAAATTTGTAAATTAAAAAAACAACTTAATTTAAAGTGTAGAACAAATTACTAGTTGTGTAGTATAAATTACGAGTTGTGTAGGATATATTTCGAGATGTGTAGGATAAATTTCGACCGTGTAGGATAAAATTCTATAATGTGTAGGGTATATGTAGGAAAATTTTGATATGTGTAGGTTTTGTAGATTAAATGTAGGATAATTAATGATTAGTTGACTAATTAATTAAAGAGAGAAAAATTAATGATATGAGTTATAAATGAAATAGTATTTTACTAATATGTCCTTTCTTCTTTTTCTTCTCACATTAAATTTCTTCTGAAATGAACCTTCCCCTATATATATATATATATATATATATAATATTCAAAAAACCGGGATCTCAGAGAGACCGGCCCCTTGGGCCGTCGCTCTCCCCACCCTCCCTCATCCATCTTACCCTACCCTACCAAACCTAACCCGATTTATTTCATTTATTTGGCCGCTGTGCTTAAATAAATATATGATACTAGTCAAGGAAGAGGATAAAATATTTATTTTTTTTGTAGGTAGAACCTCCAAGTTGAAATAGATACCAACTAGTTTCTTGATTTCATATCCTCATAAACCCATCAACAAATGAGAGTTAGAGTTGATTGCTCGGTTATGATCCACAATCTGGTTAGTTTATGAAAGAAAGAGGATACTTTTTCTTACTAGATAATGCATGTGGATATAGGGGATGAATAATGAGAAAACTAGTTTAAATGAGAAAATTAAAAAACTAACTAAAAAAGGCTAAAAAACATAATTTTTTTAATAAAAAATCGCTATTATATATATATATATATATATATATATATATATATAAAATTTCAAAAAGAAAACTTGTACTGCACATGTGTAATAATATGGAAAAGCCTAAGCCACCTAACCCACCCCCACCGACAAGTACACCCCCAAAAAACCTAAACCCCTCACCAAAAAAAAAAAAAAAAAAAAACCTAAAACTAAACCCTAAACATAAACCTAAAAAAAACCTAAACCCCACACCCGCACCCCCCCCCCCCTCTTCCAACACCCAAAAACCTAATCCTAAACCTTCAAAAACCCTAACCCTGAAAGATAAACTAAATTCAAAAGCTAATTTTAAGCATGTAATGCACATGTGCAGGACATATTTTTTTTTTTTGAATTTTTTATATATATAAAAAATAGCGATTTTTAATAAAAAAATTGTAAAAAAAAATTGGTATGTTTTTTAGGTTTTTTTTAGTTAGTTTTTTAGTTTTCTCATTTATAGGTAGTTTTCTCGTGATCCTTATCCTGCAGATATATTCAATTAATTTTATGAAGGCACTATCTATATTCACCTGATGATCATCATCATACGACCTGTATTCAGTCATCTAAAGCAATCTATGAAGTGATCTAAATCATGCTAACGCTCAGAGAGATATATATTCACTTCACTTGATGATCATCATATGCAGCAAGCACGTTATAACTTATACGTGTAGTGAATTGTCCAAAATGACAACT
Source organism: Helianthus tuberosus (assembly GCA_030545235.1). NCBI lineage: Eukaryota > Viridiplantae > Streptophyta > Magnoliopsida > Asterales > Asteraceae > Helianthus > Helianthus tuberosus. Next base: position 5,281,084 of record CM060404.1, on the reverse strand, counting down.
TAAGGATAAAAACTTGTATACCTTAAAACGACGAGATTTGTATGAACTGCAGATGAGGTTCGGATCTGACTGAGAAATCGATTCCCAAAACTGGCGGCCATACAACAACCTTTTTTTTCCAAGAGGGAGAGTAGACAATAGATAGGCGAAAATAACAAAAGGTAGGTGTCTTGTGTACTTACTTGCTCTCTTTATATAGTACTAATAATAAATAAAATATACGTGTACAGATACATCAAGTTTGCTAACCTCACAATTTATGCACCAAACTTATAATGTTAAAGGCATAGTTTATTAAAGGGTTCAAGATGGTCACTTCATCAACAATTTAAAGTCAACTTAACATATACAAAACTATGTAAGGTAGGTGTCTTGTGTGATCTCTTTATATACTACTACTACTACTAACCTCTCAATTTCTGCACCAAACTTATAATGTTAAAAGACATAGTCTATAAAAGGTTTCAATATGGGTGCAAACGAGCCGAGCGGCTCGCAAGCTACTCGAGATCGACTCGATAAAAAGCTCGAACGAGCCGAGCCTTATCGAGCTCGAGCCTTGTATGTGTAGCTCGCTTAGGCTCGACGAGCCTTATCGAGCTTAGTATACTTTAGAGTTTAAACTATGTATTACTTTTTGAATGATCTAGATGTTATTTTTTAATTGAGTTCTTAAACTATCGAGTCGAGCTCGAGCCGAGCCTTGGCTCATTAACAGCCAAAAATGAGCTCGAGTTGAGCTTTAGCTTGTTTTAACTCACGCCTTGTATTCTTAAATCGAGCTTTCGAGCCGAGCTTGAGTTTTAAGTTTTACTAACGAGCCGAGCTCGAGCCTAAAATCCAAGGCTCGAGCTCGAGCTTCAGAAAATTGTAACGAGCCTAGCTCGATTAAGGTAAGGCTCGAGCTCGGCTCATTTACACCCCTAAGTTTAACATGGTCACTTCATCAACAATTTAAAGTCAAACTTAACATATACAAAACTATGTATTTAGTGACATTTTCATTTATTTCTTTGTATATATATCCAGTCAGGATTTTAATTTTAACTCCTAAAGTTGGCGTGTTTATTTGAGAAAAGTTTTTTTTTTCCTTATTGGATTTTAACTCATGAGAATACAATGCCAAACATTTTTTATACAGTTTCTAAAAGACATAAAATCATACAAATCCAACAGAATTCTAAAAGTATTTTTTTCCTTTTCGGATTTTAACTCGTGAGAACACAATGACAAACATTTTTATACGGTTTCTAAAAGACATAAAGTCATCAGAAAATAAGAATCAAACATGGTTAACCCGTCAAAAAATGGGCCTTTAGACATGACCATGACAAAATCAAAATCAGAACAGGTTAGTATACAATCTGTCCAAACAATAACCATGACTTATTCCCTAGTCAAACCCATATTGAAGTTATAAGCAATGCCTACCACACAACCCATTTTATAAGTCTTGAAGTTACAAGCATACCATTCAATAGACATTCAAACATACCTGAGGGGGAAGTTCAAACATACCTATTGATCAATCTGCTGATCAATCTGCTGTTCTTATAACTAGGCACATTATAGGCACATCAATCTGCTGATCAAGCATATATTAATGTTTGGCAAAGCACATTAATCTGCTGATCAAGCATATATTAACTATATACAATATCTTATAACATACCCAAGCTAACAACATTTACCTAGATTAGCTAAGTACTTGCTAACCAAGCTAACAACATACCCAAAATCATCATTTTACACAAAATGCATAAAGGCTTCCAACAACACTGACATAAGGAACATTCATCATTTACACAAAATACATGTTTAACCTACATATACATAAAGGCTTCCATTAAGATAAGTTAACCGAAATATTATACAAAACCTAAATAACTACTAGAGTAAACATCCGCTCAACTCTCCGGTGGATAATGGAAGTTGAGGACAGGCCTACCAAACATGGAGACCACCAGGTGGACCACCACTGATGAGCTTGATAGGCTCATCGTCAGGTCAACTGTAAAAAAACACCAAACATCACAAAATTAACATGGTAATCAGACTCAATCAGACTAATTGTTAATACCCTGTTTAACATGAGACTTAGTCAGACACAAATCCGACCCTAACCCTGTTTATAACATGATAATAACTTACAGTGACACAAATCCGACCCTGATTAACTAACATTGGGCGATTGTACCTGCCGTGTGGCGGATCACGTATCGGATTAGCCAACAAAGAAGCGGCATTGTAGCTGAAGGTCTGAAGGTGGTGTCGCTGGAGAAGGTGGTGTCGCCGGAGGTTGATCGATTTTAGCAGGAGTGGGAAGGTGGGGGGTAAATGTGCTTTGATCGTTTACTTATAGGGTGTTGTATTGTATAAGCTAAACAATGGTTTGTTGGAAATTACCTTTTTACCCTTTGACCTTTACATAGTTATGTTGACTGATAACCTTAATTGACGCCAGGGGGTAAATGTGCGACATAACAACAACGTTGGGGAGTAAGATTGAAATTATTTCGTTAGAGTGGGTCAGAGTGCCAATTGGCCTAAACCCCAGGGGGTAAAATTGCAGTTTACTCTTTTATAAAACATCTGACATCTCAGACCCTATTTTTATTACAAATGCAATTTTAACTACATACTATCCTCTCTTGTTATCCTTTTATTTTAAAATTGATTTCTAATAATTTTCATTGACTTTTGACTATTAATAACTTTTTTTTTGTCAGGTAGCAGGTTACTCAGAACCGTATTAATCAGGTTAGGTTAGCCCAATGATATGCACAAAATGCAATATATAAATTATATCAAATAAGGCATAAGATCAACCCTTTTATGTACTAATGTTGGAAAAAATATGATTTTGTATATACTTTTGATTTTCAGGACCAAGTAAGCTTAAACATACAAAAGGAACAAATTAATGACAAAAAAACAATATAAATACAAGAAAAAAGAGTTGACACACCATGCCTACCCTCATAGCTACACTCCAAGACCAAATCAACAAACAAGAAGACAAGCACGAGGCCATGCCACCAAGGCATGGGGTCGTGCCCCACTATAGAATGTGTTCAGAGTCTATACAGATCAAGACAGACAAGAGACACAGGGACGTGTCCCATGGACACGGGGCCGTGGTCAACTCCCAGATAAGCATAATCTCCCAATGGACCCCACAAGAAAATCATGAACATCAAAATGGACAAATCAAATCATAAATTACTAAAGAAGATAAGTAAACTAAGTATTAACAAAAAAAATAAACAAAATTACACCGGAAATTGCTACCGTGACTACGGATAGAAACATCACCGGACTTTTAACTTCGCCACTTGAATTGTTGTTTTGTGTATCAGTGGCCAGCCAGATTGTTCGCTAGAGCAGGACTAGATCCCTAAGATGACGAAGGAACATGAAGAGGAATAACTAATGAGGTTCTTGCCACCACCGGTGCTGGAGACGAAGCAATCAATATCTAAACCAGCTCAAGAGAATAATCAGGCACAAACGAAGACGATGAAAACCCTCTAACACCATAACATGAGCAGACGATGAAGCTTGAGAGGCAGACAGAGAGTAATGAGGTAAATTAGGAGGAGAAGATGCATGAACACAAAGATTTCAGTTACAAAAAATTGATTTAAGGGTGAATAATGTAACACCATATTTCGGTTGCAAGAAATTGATTTATGGGTGAATAGTTCAACCTCAAATATGATGTTCTACGTTAGCTTTTCTACAAAATTTGAAAATGAGGAAATGTGATAGGGAACCAACCTGATATAGTGGCAAAAAATACAAGAATGTTAGATTTCTAAGAGTAGATCCATTAAGTTTCCTTCATTTCCATGGAAGTTTGTATATTTTAATATATGGTTAGTTGATAAGTATATATAAACTAGAAATTCGACCCGCGCGCGTTGCGGCGCTGGCAACGAAGGTCGAAACATAAAAATAGAGGGATAGCGTATGACATCAAGCGAACTTCTTAACTTCGTGGTGCGTAATTTTTTTGGCCCTCGACGTTAATCACTATTTATGTAAATCATATAATCTGAACAGTTAGAACTACATAAGTCTATTATTTTACAATTCATAGATAACCAAAATATATATATGTCCATCTAATAAGTCTATTATTGTACAATTCATTAGATAGCCGAAATATATATCAAATGTAAAAAGTTAACCAACCCCAGTGAGTACCCCACACATGCTTTGAAGCGAAACTTAGGTTTTCCTACTTTTCTGATCCATTTGAACTTCCACATAAACCAAAGCAGCATCTCCTTCGTCATTTCCTTTTTCATTAGTGTTAATTTTTATAGTGTTATAAGGCCACTCTTCCTGCTATCTTTGATTCTGTTTGATGTTTCTCCCAACCAACAAACATCAAGTATATGCAACTGTCATCACTAAAACAAAATAATTATGCAAACATCAACATATTAATACCAATATCTATAATAAATGAGATAACTACAAGCCATCACTAACAAATTCAAGTAAAATATAGAAGGTAATAAGAGATTAGGGGTAGAAAGCTCACATAATGTAAACTTATAAACTGATGGTATAATTACAAGATATGTAAATTAAAAAACTTTGATAAGTTGATTGCATAAAGAAATGAATAATAATTCGCTCACCAGGTCGAGTGTCCCTACAAGGATGAACTTCACATTAGATGAAAATTGGTCCATTGTCATCAGGCTGCACAGGTGGTACACTATCTATGTTGTGCCGCATCAACCCAGACGACTGCCAAAACATGATGATCAACTATTGCTGCCTTTCGTTTCCTATCCAAAAAGCCCTCTGTTATACTGCAGAATGAATAGAGCAGTAGCATTATACACAAAACACGATATGATTTACCAACAACCTCAAAGGGAAAACGATTCCGCTCAGATTTGGCTATTGGACCATTTTTGGCTGCAACACGGGTTGCAAGTGAAAAACATCGCACTTGCCATCCTCGTTTATGACACGCCAAGCAACACCCATTACCACAGCCATAATAGCCTTCGGAAACAACAAACTGTTCTCAAATTATAACCTATGAATCCAAGACTAAAACCGGAAAATTTTTCTTTAACTCTTTCTCATTCCATGAGTCTTGTTTAACTAAATCCAGATTTTTGTATGAAACTCAAAATTGTTCATGTTTTGCTGACACGACAAGTTAACTATCATTCTTTCCCTACAACCTACTAATTCTGCTCATCTGAGCTCCCCTGATCCTTAATGAACTTATCTATAACTAAGTTGATTATTAGAAAATGAAAGGCAGTAAGACATTCTCGTCATCTTTTGTACCCATTGGCCTAGAACTAAAGAAGAGAAGTAATAATGATGGTCCAAATCAAATGTCTTTCTTTTTCTATTTAGGTTAAAATGTGTTGTATTAGTTTGCAAGGAATTATAACGCATCATAGAGTCTGAATATCACACTTACACATTCACAGCCTCAAACGTAGATGATTTCATCATCAGAAATCGTCAACAAACCAACGACTTAGGATTTCATATCAGAAACCACAACAACGAAAAGAGAAGCAAATAGTAACAGACTGGTTTGGAGTTTTGTATCATACTGTCGAAAATGGAAGCAAATCAAAGACTTAGAAACTCCCGGCATCGAAAACAACATAAATCGACCTGGGGTTTTATAACAGAAACCCAAACAAACAAAACTAAAAGAGAATCAAACTGTAGCAGACATCATCATCAAAAGACCTCTGCCGAACACCGATTCGGGATTCTATATCAGCAAAAACCAAACCTTTGAAAACGGAATCCAACCGAATCCGAAAGGAGGACAAATCGAAGCCGACGAACGACGATTCCTTTGCATCTTCGTAGTAGCACACAAAGAACGATTAATTCACGTCTTTCATGGTGAGATAAATCATAAACCAGAGAAGGTGATGAGAGAAAGAGAAAGGAAGGAATGGTTTATGAGGGACGAACAAATGATACAATACGTGTAAAGCCCCAACAACCGCCCAAGTTTCAAGTCTCTGTACATTAAAGAAGCAGAAGTTACAAGCCACAACCAATTTTTTTTTAAAAACACTAAAAGCCAAGGGTACAACCCACCCAAGCTCAAAGTAGTTGCTAATTTATATTTATAATATATAATATATAATAAATAATTATAGGGTTTTTCTATTAGCAAAACCTATGAGTTACGGACTTCTTAATTTATTTGTTCCCGGTATCAGTTTTCTAGAGTCATTTCACGAACACATGGGTACAACAACAACGAAAATAAAACTTAAAAATAATAATAATAAATAAAATGAAGTTGCTTATTAGAAGTTATTTGCATTTAGTTATTGACAAGATCCTATACAATAACGTCCATTAGGTTCAACATTTTTCTAGTGGCCTTTGCAATTCCTGTAAGCATATCCGCTTTGCATGCATGCAGTTCAGCACTTGCTTTCCTGGCATAACCCAGGCCACTTCAAGTAATTGCAAATTTCATTCACGTTTTTTTCTTCTTCTGCAACTATACATACATACATATCAGATTGTATATACAAGCACAAATTACATTTGTAGAGACTTAATTAGTTACACACCTATAGCTACCATGATAATCAAAAGGTTGTAAAACACAAAAATTGCAATTGGAAAATTCATTTTTCTTTGGTTTGTAGGACGAGAAGTTTTTTGATGTATCGTGGTTTCTGTAGACAAACAAACGCTCATATATATATATATATATAGGGTAGGGATCCTAAGAGAAGTCCACCCTATTTGAGAAACTTGAGAAGCAATCTGGACCAAACATTTTCCTTAAGCAAAAAATGTGAGATTAAATATATTATTAATGTAATATTTAATCTTGTAGCCTTATAATCATTTATATTATATTAGATCAAAATATATTAATAACCTATTATAATTAGTTGGTAATTGTTGATGGACCATATTACCCTTATTAACTAATTGGGTTTCCTCTTGGGTGTATAAATAAGGAGCTTATTAGAGAGTTAAAGGGTTAGACAAATATACAATACACACAACTCTCATAACATCATAATTCGTATCTCTCTCTCCTAAACCGATTCTACCCTACTTTCGGTTTTCATCACCATCATCACTTTACACCCTAAGGAGGAACCGGATCATCCTGACAACTATGTCGAACTCTATGGCTGGATCACTGACTGGATTCTCCACTGCTTTGAATGCTATAACAGGTATGTGTTTCTTGTTTTCCATCATGTTTAAACAGAACTGATCAACATGTGGTATCAGAGCATATGTTGATAAATCAGTTCTGTTTTTCGTATCCATCATTCTGGGATCATAATCTGGAAAACAGAAAATTTTAAAGCTTTTAAATATCATGGCTGTTTTCGAGTTAAATGGTACCGAAATCCCTGTTTTCGGTAAAATATGGTTGATAAAATTGACTCGAAATTATAATGGACAAACCTTATTTCCGAAATCTGTTAACTAAAGTCTAAAATATAAGGTTTCGGATCCCAGATTATGTTTTAAATTTATTAGGGTTCATCACAATGTTCTAAGAAAATTCGAAAATTCCATAAATTTTGGAATCTAATTTGGATTAGTGGGTGTTTTTAATGATTTTGATCTTAATTTTATCTATTAAATTTTCGAAAACTGTTAATGGATTTTCAGTTATTATTTTCGAAATCTTTTGATAAGATTAGATCAGAAATAAAATAGGAAACACTATCCCACAATCCCTCAAATTTCGATTTTCAGTTAATTATCACAATAAACAGCATTAAAAGTGGTTTCGAAATCATAAATGTCATAATCGCACAAGTCCCTTAACAGTCGCACAAGATCAGAACACACACAAAAAAAATGATCTGATCGCACAAGACTGATCACACAAGGGAAAACGCACAAGACTGCATAATCGCACAATAACTTATGGATCGCACAAGACTTGGGCCTTACACACATCGCACAAGTTTTGGGCCTTACATGATCGCACAAGTTATTGGGCCTTACTGATCGCACAAGACTTGGGCTTTATTTACATCGCACAAGTTTTGGGCCTTATCGATCGCACAAGGCATTACCGATCGCACAAGGCATTACTGATCGCACAAGACTCGATCCGCGCTAACAGGTGGTTTGCTATTAAATACTTGGTTTTGTTTATACTTAATTAATTAATCAGAATCAGATAATTTTTACAAAACCAAAATAGCTTAACTTGAATGAGCTTCTGATGTATTAATTCTGGCTAAAGCTGATTTAATACATCTATTTATTGTTCAAGTATTATAAAAGCTATGTTAAGTATGCATTACAAACGTGAAATGTTTTAATTCTGGCCAAAGCTGATTTAATTCATTTATGTTTAGCATGCTTGACAAGTGCATAACTAAAGTGATTGTCTCATTTCTGGCCAAAGCTGATTTGTCACAATTATTTTGCACACATATTTAAATGATTACACTTCTGGCCAAAGCTGATTTGTCTTCGTTTAAATAGAATTTTACTAAGTCTATTATTTTGATGTTAGTAATAGACATTATCACAGCTTCATAATTAAAATGGTCATTACTTATGCCTGCCTTAGTATAACATGCCCTTATATCACATTAGGACTTCTTTCTTAGTATCATAACTTGCTCATCTTATTTCCACTATCAGCACCCAATCAAGGGATTCCACCTTTGACTGGTGATAACTTTGCTGCATGGAAGGATGCCCTCATGCTTACACTTGGACTCTTGGACTTTGACTATGCTCTAAGAGAGAATAAGCCAGCGGACCTTACTGCTACAAGTACTGCTGCTGAGCAGTTACTTCATGATAAGTGGACTAGGTGTAACCGCATGTCTCTCATGTTCATGAGGCAGTCCATTCATAACTCAATCAGAGGAGCTATTCCTGATTCTGAAGATGCTAAAACCTACTTGGCTTCTGTGGAGGATCAATTCAAGGGAACATCAAAAGCACACGCTAGCACTCTTATCCTCAAGCTGGTGACGACTAAGTATGATGGGAGGAGCGGCATTCGCGAACACATCATGATGATGCATGACATGGCCAATAAGTTGAAGGGCCTAGAGATGGAGATCAGTGATGGTTTTCTAGTTCACTTCATCATCACTTCGCTTCCTTCGTCCTATGAAGCATTCAAGATCAATTACAACACTCAGAAGGACAAATGGACGATGAGTGAGCTGATCGCTATGTGCGTGCAGGAGGAAGAGCGTATGAAGATGGATCGCACTACTGATGTTGCTAACTTCACCACCTCCAGCTCAAAGAAGAGGAAGCACAATTATCAAAGAAAGGATGCTTCTAAGGTTCAAAAGCCAAATCCAACTCCTAATACAAGTGCACCTTCCAGCTCTAAGAACTCCTTAGGCAAACCCTATTGCAAGTTCTGTAAGAAAACAGGACATAAGCAAAAGGAATGCCCTGACTTCAAGGAGTGGCTGGCTAAGAAAGGTAACGATTTTTTCATGATACTTGAGTCCTTTAATTTAAATGTTCCTGCTAATTCTTGGTGGTTTGATTCTGGTTCTATGGTTCATGTTACCAATTCACTTCAGGGATTCCTTACAATCCGGAAGCTGGGAAGAAACCAAAGAACACTTAAAGTTGGAGATGATCGAGAATTAGAAGTGAAGGCCATAGGAACATTACAATTATTTTTGAAAACTGGTTTATGTATTAAACTTTATGATACCTTATATGTTCCTGAGGTAACTCGGAACCTTGTATCAGGACCAAAGTTAGACATGGACGGTTTTGTCGTTTCTCATGGTCATCGCAAACTCTCTATTCTCTATGATTCCGTTGTTTATGGTACTGGCATTCTGGATGGTGGTCTCTATAGATTAGAACTAGATGATAATTTTTCCAAATCTTTGTTGTCATATAATATTAATGAATCACTCACAAAGATGAAACAGGTTCGAGACTTAGAGACTTCATCTATGTTGTGGCATCAACGTTTAGGACACATCTCAAGAGAACGATTAAATCGTCTCGTAAAGGATGAAGTCTTACCTCCTCTCGATTTTACTGATTTTGGAACATGTGTCAAATGTCTTAAAGGCAAAATGACATTAGCAAATAAGAAAGGAGCCACTATGAGCTCTAATTTATTAGAACTCATTCACACTGACATTAGTGGTCCTTATCAAATTGCTGGTATAACAGGACATACTTCATTTATCACTTTCATTGATGATTATTCTCGTTACATGTACTTGTATCTTATAAGGGAAAAGTCTGAATCTCTTACAACTTTTAAAGATTATAAAGCTAAAGTTGAAAAGCAATTAGATCGTCAGATTAAAGTTGTGAGATCAGATAGAGGCGGTGAATATTATGGAAGACATACTGATGTGGGTCAAGCTCCTGGTCCATTTTATGAGTTTTGTAAGGGCCAGGGGATTGTGAACCAATACACCATGCCTGGTACACCTCAGCAGAATGGTGTCGCTGAACGAAGAAATCGTACCCTTATGAACATGGTGCGCAGTATGTTAGCCAACACTAATTTACCATTATTCCTCTGGACTGAAGCGTTAAAAGCAGCTGTTCATATACTCAATAGAGTTCCTTCTAAGTCTGTCCCTAAAACTCCTTATGAACTTTGGACAGGAAGGAAACCGAGTCTTAAATATATGAAAGTATGGGGCTGCATTGCTGAAGCAAAACTCTATAATCCTTTCCTAAGGAAACTTGACCCTAAAACAGTTACCTGCTTCTTTATCGGGTATCCTGATCATTCGAAGGGTTATCGTTTCTATTGTCCTTCCCATGTCACCCGTATTGTTGAAACCAAGCGTGCTGCGTTCCTGGAGGATTTCAAGGTCAGTGGGAGCAGTACAAACCCTTACGAAGAATTGCAAGAAGTACAAGACGCGGGGGGGAGAGACTCGTCGCTTATCATTACTCCGTTTACTCCTCTTGTACCCCATGCAACAACTGTACCTGAAGCCACTGCACAAATTCCATCTCCACAACCAGAACCCATTATACCTCATAACGAAGGCACATCAAACGCTCAAAACCAAGACAACGCTGAACCCGATAATCAACTCAGGAGGTCATCTAGGCAAAGAAGGCCTACTAATTGGGATGATTATGTTACCTACCTGACTGAAATGGATGCTGGAAAGCTCAATGATCCTATCTCTTATAACGAAGCCATTAGCAGTGATCAGTCTTCTGAATGGAACAAAGCAATGATTGATGAGCTTGAATCCATGAAGAAAAATGACGTTTGGGATTTAGTCGAATTACCCAATGGTGCCAAACCTGTAGGTTGTAAATGGGTGTTCAAAACAAAACTGGATCCGAATGGGAACGTTGAACGCTACAAAGCGAGATTGGTTGCAAAGGGCTACACTCAGAAAGAGGGAATTGACTATCAAGAGACGTTTTCACCTGTCTCTCGTAAAGATTCATTAAGGATCGTTATGGCCCTAGTAGCTCATTTTGATTTAGAGCTGCATCAGATGGACGTCAAAACTGCTTTCCTTAACGGAGACTTAGACGAAGATGTTTACATGAAACAACCTGAAGGCTTTAAACCTGAAGGTCAGGAGCATCTAGTCTGTAAGTTGAAGAAATCCATTTATGGGTTAAAACAAGCATCACGTCAATGGTACCTCAAGTTTGATGAAGTCATGAAGAGGCAAGGTTTTATGAAGAATCAAGTGGATCAATGCACCTACCTCAAGATGAGTGGGAGTAACTTTACTATACTTGTCCTTTACGTAGATGATATTCTATTGGCAAGTAATAGTTTAGACATGTTGCATGAGTCGAAGCGGTTACTCTCGCATAACTTCGACATGAAGGATCTCGGAGATGCTTCTTACGTCATTGGCATCGAACTTCACCGAGATAGACACAAAGGGATCTTAGGATTGTCTCAAAAGACTTACATAGATCGTGTCCTTACACGTTACAACATGCAGCAGTGCAAACCCTCCGTCGCTCCAGTAGTTAAGGGAGATGTTTTCGGTTCATTCCAGTGTCCGACAACAGAGGTTGAAAAGGAGCAAATGAGCCAGATACCTTACGCGTCAGTAGTCGGGAGCCTGATGTATGCTCAAGTCTGTACTCGCCCAGATATCGCTTACATTGCTGGAATGCTAGGCCGTTATCAGACTAATCCTAGCCTAGATCACTGGAAAGCAGCTAAGAAAGTCCTTAGATATCTGCAAGGGACGAAAGACTATAAACTGACTTATAGAAGAAGTGATCATTTAGAAGTGGTAGGTTATTCTGATTCTGACTTTGCAAAGATGACAAGAAATCCACTTCGGGCTACATCTTTATGTTAGCAGGCGGACCTATCTCATGGAAGAGTCATAAACAACAGTTAACTACAACTTCCACAATGATGGCAGAGTACATTGCTGTTTACAACGCAACCTGTCATGGAATGTTGCTTAGAAATCTGATCACTGGACTCAAAATTGTTAATTCCATTTCTAAACCATTGAAGCTTTACTGTGATAACTCAGCTGCCGTTAGTTTCTCGAACAGTAACAGTTCGACTGGAGCTGGTTTATATCTCGATACAAAATATTTGTTCGTACGTGAACGAGTTGAGGAAAATAATCTTTGTATTGAGTATATTAGTACTAAAGATATGCTTGCGGATCCGATGACTAAAGGTCTCCCACCTAAAGTTTTCGAAGAACATGTATCGAATATGGGACTTATTAAAGACCTTGTTTAATGGCATATTGTACTAGCTTATGTTTTAATTAATAAAATTTCCTCAGTTTGATTTTGTATGTCTCTAACATATGTTCTGCCGGTGTAATGACATATAGACAAATATAAATACAAATCAGACGCTAAAGGGCTTATACATATTTTGATCGTAACTGTTAGGTTTTAAATTGAGGCTATAGTATGACTAATGGGGGTCCTGAGTCGAATGATGATTCAACGGCTGTATTTCTCTGCTATAGTTCTTGGTTTAAGGCTAAAATGAGTGTTAACTCCTGGCCAGGCTTACCTAATACTCATGATAAATGATTACTCGGCTAAGTGGGAGAATGTGAGATTAAATATATTATTAATGTAATATTTAATCTTGTAGCCTTATAATCATTTATATTATATTAGATCAAAATATATTAAAAACCTATTATAATTAGTTAGTAATTGTTTATGGACCATATTACCCTTATTAACTAATTGGGTTTCCTCTTGGGTGTATAAATAAGGAGCTTATTAGAGAGTTAAAGGGTTAGACAAATATACAATACACACAACTCTCATAACATCATAATTCGTATCTCTCTCTCCTAAACCGATTCTACCCTACTTTCGGTTTTCATCACCATCATCACTTTACACCCTAAGGAGGAACCGGATCATCCTGACAACTATGTCGAACTCTATGGCTGGATCTCTGACTGGATTCTCCACTGCTTTGAATGCTATAACAGGTATGTGTTTCTTGTTTTCCATCATGTTTAAACAGAACTGATCAACAAAAAATGCAAAAAAAATGTGAAAAAATGCAAAATTGTTTTTTTTTTTTTTTTGAAAAATCGCAGCTTTTTCTTTAAGGATTAAAAAAAAATTTGGATTTATACACATGTGTATATTGTTAATCTTTTAACTATACATATATGTATATTGTCAATTATACATATATGGATATACATGTTTAAAATTGAAAAAATGTGTATATTGTTAATCTTAAACCATAAATATTAAAGCTAAACCTTAATGCTAAACCCTAAACTCTAAACCCTAAAGCTAAACCCTAAAGCTAAACCCTAATACTAAACCCTAAAGCTAAACCCTAATACTAAACCCTAATGCTAAACCCAAAAGCTAAAACTAAACACTAAAGCTAAACCCTTAATGCTAAACCCTAATACAAACCCTAAAGATAAAGTTAAACCCAAAAGTTAAAGCTAAACCCAAAAGCTAAACCCTAATGCTAAACCCTAAATACTATTGCTAAACCCTAATGCTAAACCCTAATGTTAAACCCTAAAGCTAAACCCTAAACCATAAAGCTAAACCCTAAACCCTAATGCTAAACCCTAAATACTAATGCTAAACCCTAAATAACACTTATTTTTCAATTTTAAACATGTATATACATATATGTATAATGGACAATAGACATATATGTATAGTTAAAAGATTAACAATATACACATGTGCAAAAATCCAAAAAAAAAATATTTTTTTAAAAAAAATAATAATTCTTAAAGAAAAAGCTGCGATTTTTCAAAAAAAAAAAAATTTGCATTTTTTCACCTTTTTTTGCATTTTTTTTGCTTAGGGAAAATGTGTGGTCCAAAATGCTTCTCAAGTTTCTCATTTAGCCAACTACTTCTCACATGATCCTTATCCTATATATATATATATAAAGATCCGTTAGGAACCACCCTTTATTGTGAGAATCAATGTGAACAAAACCAAAAATGCCTAAAAATAGCTAAAAAACACACAATTTGTTTTTTTTTAATATTTTTTATAAAAAAATCGCTACTTTTAGTAGCTAAAAAAAAATTTTAAATTTTTTTTTTTGCTACTAAAAGTAGCGATTTTAACATAAAAAATATTAAAAAAACATTTTAGATTTTTTTTTATTTTTTTAGATTTTTTTAGGGGTTTAGTTTTTAGCATTTTAGCTTGGGGGTGGGGGGTTTTAGGTTTTTGGGGGGTGGGGGAGGGGGGTTTAGGTTTTTTTTTTGGGGGGGGGGGGGTGGGGGGGTTTAGGTTTTTTTTTGGAGGGGGTGGGGGTTAGGTTTTTTTAGCTATTTTAGGTTGTGTTCAAATTGGTTCTCGCGGTTCTCGCAATAAAGGTGGTTCTCGCATGAATCTTACCCTATATATATATATATATATATATATATAGAAACGGGATCAGGAGAAAACGACCAAAAGTGTGAGAATGGTGAGAACGCGTTCTGACCCAACACGTGGCGCGGGACATGATCAGGGTCCGATGGGTTTTTTTTTGTCTTTTCAATCTTCTTTTATTTTCCAATGCGCTATAACATTTTCTGGCGTCTAAGATTTTTTTTGGCGTTAATTGTATTTATTAAACTTTTTGGCGTTGAATTAATTGTTTTTGTGTCACATAGATAATTTTTTGGCGTTATATCGTTTTCTGGTCAATTTTTTTTTGTGTTTTTGTGGCGTTTTGTATAATAATTCACTACGAGTCATTAATATTTTCATAAGATAACAATATGACCAAATGTTTCTTTTGGCGTTTAGTGAATTTTTTGGCGTTTAATACATTTGACAAGGTGCTTTGCCAGCACCCGTTCTCACAGTTTTCACACTACTAGCGTTTTGGTGTTTGTAGTTTTTGGCGTTTATATAATAATGTATTTTATTTGTAGAGAATTAGATAACAAAACAACAGATAACTTGATAACAAAACAATATAAAAGGAAAAAGGAAAAAAATTAAAAATGGTAATATAATTTCTCTTCCGAATCTTCACTGTCATCGGCTCCTTCTTCTTGAATTTGATTTGGCATTTTGAACCTTTTGAATACCTTAGCTAGATGCCAATTTTCCTACATAAGCTCCGTCTTTTTCAGACGAAGCTGCTTAGTGGCATCCTGTTTTTTGGTGTGATATTCTTGTTTGGTGGCATGTCATTGAAGATCAACTCTTGCTTGATTCTATTTGTAATAATGGAGTCCAAAATATCATTTTACACTTGTGTGGATCCCTTTATTCCATGCCGATATTCATCAAGAACAAAGCTCACATGATGGCATATCACTGTCATCAGTCTCTTTTTCTTGAACATTTGTTCTGTCACACCCCAACCGATGGCGGAAATATCGGGATGAGATGAAATAGATTGCAAGAGACATCATAACGCTATTTGTGTCAAGTATTTAATGATTTCATTTTACATTGTTTGAACTAGACATACCACAAGTTTGAAATAAATAAAATGCGACAAATATTCAAGTAAATAAATTTCATTTCATAATAATGGTTTATTACAAGATTGGAAACAAATCACAACAGGTTTGCAAGTATTAAAATTTAAATGCGTTTCTAGGTAATCCTACTAGATTCCTTGTATCATCACAACCTCCAATACATGTTAAAGCATAGATCAATACAAAAGTATTGGCGAGCATATGATGAGAGGGTGAAAACCGCGTGATAATGTGTGTTATATTGCATGTTTTATTGCGTTTTTAAGTAATCATATATACTGAATGTGATAACTACGAGTACTCATGGTTTTTCAGGTTAATAGCTTAAAATGGTGAAGTTAAGATGCTCGGTGACGAAGCATAACACCCAAAGATGATACGCAAATAAAACATGCTGATTGAGACGTATTTCGGACTTACGGTTAACTTGAAAACACAAGAAACATGATAGTAAGAAGGTCCAGGGGCTTGTATGTCATTAAATGAAGTTGAATTGAAGTGAAATTATGGGCAACACATGTGGTTTACAGAAGTTACGGAACGTAACTTACGGTAATACACCGTAGGCTACGGTGAATGATAAAAGCAACTCACATGTTAATGTGTGGTGAAAAGAATTAATAGATGGCTCAAAACCCAAAGGACGACATCATCATTATTCATGCAGACAAGGGTATGTGGAGAGAAAAAGAATTAATTTATGGGATTGGCAGCATATACACGCATACATAGCGGAAGACATAGTGGGCTCGTGGGCTTAAGGAACTCGTGTGGAATTCTTATGGACGTCAACAGTGGGCTCAAAACAAAAAGAGAATTTCCATCAGCATCATCTCGTGGCTAGGGGCTTTTGGGCCGACACCTTATATTATCAAAGGAAGAAAGTCAACAATGACATCATTCACGTGAACTTTGAGACATTGGGGGAATTAGAAAATTTCATTAATCATCACATAGTGGGCCGACTTTGGCAGAGATAATCACACGAAGACTTTTGGAGGCTTTGTTTTGGGGAATATTGGCAACCATATATTCACGTGAGAGGAGAGATATCATCAATCGCACATCATCATACATGACAAAAATCACGTGGACTTGGAATATAATAACATCAAATCATCATCACAACTTGGATTTGATTAGGCCGCCACACTTGGGCCGATTTGGAGGGAGCTCGTGGACTTTTGGCTGCACAAGGAGAAAAAAGAAGAAAAGACATGACATATAAAACATCACATCATCTCGACGGCAACAGGGGGGACCACATCACCATTCATTGTCATCCGCATACTACATACCGAATCGATCATGAAACAGACTTTCTACCAAGCCCTTGAAGATCGTACGAGTATCATGAGCGGCTAAATCTCTCGTGGACACTTCGGGTGAATGATTCTTGTTAGACACTTTTAATTCTAGTTTCTGTTTTGTATTGAGATTTGGATTTGTAGTCGGGTGACAGCCGACTATTTACATGATTATATTATTTGTGTGACAGACAAATCCTGAGTGACAGTCAGAGTTATAATTATGTTTTGAATCCAACTATGCTTTTGTTGATTGAATGATTTCTATGTATGTTTGTTTTAATATTTCTCTGATCAATTAATATTAAGATTTTGAACTGCATATGTAATTGGTAGATGTGACAGATTTACTATTCAATCAATAGCATCCAATAAAATCAGAACTAGGTTATTAATGATTACAGAATCTGAATCCCGGAGTGCTCACCTTTTCTCATCATTGTTTATTACGACTCAATATTTTTCTTAATTGCAAATTGTTTCATGTGTTTTTAATTCCATATCAGTTTTATAATCATCAGTTAGTTTAGTAAAATTTACAAACAAATAATAATTAGCATTAACCACAGACTCCTCTGGACTCGATACCCTGCTTACCCTAGCTACCTAGGTTAATTCGGTTTTTGCATGTCACTAACGACAGACATCAAAATGGCGTCGTTGCCAGGGAGTCGTGCGCTTAGTGCTAGTTTAGTTTAGTTTTGTTTGTTTGCTTTCGTTTTACATAAAAAAAATCTAAAAAGTATTTGCCTTTTCTAGTTAGTTTTTTTTTTCTTTCACTTTTGTCTTGGTTTTCTTTTTGTTCGGTGTTGCTGATGTGTGCAAAATGCAACATATAAATTACATCAATTGTGGCATAAAACTAACCCTTTTTTAATACTAATGTTGGAAAAAGTGTGTTTTTGTCTTCCTTTTGTATTTTCAGGATTAAATGAGCTCAAATTAACAAAAGAAGCAAAAAGGCAACTAAATCTAACATAAATACAAGAAAAGGAACAAACGTGGCATGCCCGACCTCCCCGAAAGCATCTTCCCAAGCAAAACAAGAGAACAGAAGGCTGAACAAGGTTGTAGAAGCTTCCATCGCCCACCACGGGGCCGTGCTCAGCGGACACGGGGCCGTGGTCAACTATAAGATTCGCAGAATCCAGGCAAATCTTGATAGTACAGATATGCTTCTGCACAGGGGGTCGTGCCCAGCGGACACGGGGCCGTGGTCAACTAATAAAGACAAGAGCAATTAATGAAGACAGAGAAGAGGATGGACACGGGGCCGTGCCCACTGGACACGGGGCCGTGCCCGAGCTTCTGTTCAGCCTATAAATAGGAGTGCTTGGCTCAAGCTCAAACCATCCCTTGGCACACCACCTCTCTCACACTTCACCCACCACCCACCACCACCATAACACCATCATCCACCACCATCATCCATTGTCCATAATAGAGTGTGTGAGTCGTCTCGGGATCCAAGATTGATCGTAAGAGTTCTTGACAATCAAGGCCATGTTTGCCTAAGTCTCTTACATCACTTGGTGAAGACAAAGTGTCTAGTGTAATACTTTTTATTTTTAATCTTTTCGCACTTTTTAATTGGTTATGTATTAATGACTTTAATAACTAGTTTCTTATGTTGAAGGTGATTCTTCCTTATCGTTTGTCCGTGGTGTCTTGGCATTATTTTACTGTCTATATAAAATAAAAGATTTTCACCATTCATATCTCCATGGTCTATATGGAGGTATGTTGGCTACCTGGTCGGGGGTTAAGGGAACGGTTTGGTAAGAGTCTTGCCATTGTTCAGTGTATAGATCCTGCAAAGGACCTGGGTCAAATTTAGTAGGACCTCCTTCAATACTTAACGGTATTGGATGGCGGGGGGTCCAAACTCTTTGATCCCCTCATAAGTTAAACTACTATTAATATTTTAACCCGGCTACTTAGGACTGTATCCCTGCTGACTCAGACTACTTAGCCGAGGGTAACTGATGTGCGATAAAGTGTCGTATATTTTAGGTATATATTTTAAGCCCTTTTTAACACTTATTTTAGCCAAGTTTTAAATTTATAAAACACGATATTTCACTAACACTAAACACACATATGGGCAAGTGCACCCATCGTTGAGTGTAGTATAGCGTTGGTAAGATACCGAGGTCGTCCAAGGACACAAGAGCTTTTAGTACCGGTTTATCCTCAACGTCTAACCAAAATAAAAGTTTAGAAAAATGTTTTAAACTAAGAAAAATAAAACTAACTAAAATGCTGAAAATAAAAATAAAAGAAAAACAGATAGACAAGATGAATCACTTGGTTCCGACTCGTATCTAGTATAACCTTTGATTATTTCCGCACTTTTGCACATAATTAAGAGATTATCTTAGTTATTGTAGTAGGCCCCTCTTTTGAAGGCGACGTTACCCTCACCCCAGTAGTTTGAGTCAGCAGGGATACAATCCTAAAATGGTGGATTATTGGAAGATAATGAATTAAGTTATTAATGCAGTATTGTGGTAGGCCCCGCTTTTGGCGGTGACGTTACCCTCGGCTAAGTAGTCTGAGTCAGCAGGGATACAGTCCTAAATAGCCGGGTTATAGTATTAATAGTAGTTAACTTATGAGGGGATCAAAGAGTTTGGACCCCCGCCATCCAATACCGTGAAGTATTGAAGGAGATCCTACTAAATTTGACCCAGGTCCATTGCAGGACCTCTAAACGTTGAACAATGGCAAGACCTTTACCAAACCGTTCCCTTAACCCCCTACCAGGTAGCCAACATATCTCCATATAGACCGTGGAGATATGAATGGTGAAAATCCTTTATTTTATATAGACAGTAAAATAATGCCAAGACACCACGGACAAACGATAAGGAAAGATCACCTTCAACATAAGTAACTAGTTATTAAAGTCATTAATACAAAACCAAATAAAAAGTGCAAAAGATTAGAAATAAAAAGTATTATACTAGACACTTTGTCTTCACCAAGTGATGTAAGAGACTTAGGCAAACATGGCCTTGATTGTCAAGAACTCTTACGATCAATCTTGGATCCCGAGACGACTCACACACTCTACGATGGACAATGGATGATGGTGGTGGATGATGGTGTTGTGATGGTGGTGGGTGGTGGATGAAGTGTGAGAGAGGTGGTGTGCCAAGGGATGAGATGAAATGAATCCAAGCACTCCTATTTATAGGCTGAATAGAGAGCTGGACACGGCCCCGTGTCCGCTGGGCACGGCCCCGTGTCCGTCTGACAATCTCTCTCCTCATTAATTGTAATTCGCAATTACAATAAATGCGCCTGCTGTACTTTCGACACGCCCCCGTGTCCGCTGAGCACGGCCCCGTGGTGGGCAATAGAAGCTTCTATAGGTTTGTCTTTTATGCTGCTTCTTGGGCACGGCCCCGTGCTGGTTGAGCACGAGGCGTGTTCAGTCTTCTGATTTCTCTATTTTGCTTTGGAAGGTGCCGTTGAGGGTTCGGGCAGTCCACTAATATTCTTTTTCTTGTATTTATGTTGGATTTAGCTGTCTTTTTGCTTCTTTTGCGTTTTTGAGCTCATTTAATCCTGAAAATACAAAAGGAAGACAAAAACACTCTTTTTCCAATATTAGTACTTAAAAAGGGTTAGTTTTATGCCTCATTTGATGTAATTTATATGTTGCATTTTACACACATCAGTAACGTCGCCTTCAAAAGAGGGGCCTACCACATTATGCATTAATAACTTAATTAATTATCTTTCAATAATCCGACCCTTTAGGATTGTATCCTTGCTGACTCAAACTACTGGGTTGAGGGTAACGTCACCTCCAAAAGAGGGGCCTACTACAATAACTAAGATAATCTCTTAAATAGTGCAAAAGTGCGGAAATAATCAAAGGTTACACTAAACACGAGTCGGAGCCAAGTGATTCATCTTGTCTATCTGTTTTTCTTTTATTTTTATTTTTCAGCATTTTAGTTAGTTTTTATTTTCTTAGTTTAAAACATTTTTTCTAAACTTTTGATTTGATTAGACGTTGAGGATAAACCGGTACTAAAAGCTCTTGTGTCCTTGGACGACCTCGGTATCTTACCAACACTATACTACGCTCACGATGGGTGCACTTGCCCATATGTGTGTTTAGTGTTAGTAAATATCGTGTTTTATAAATTTAAAACTTGGCTAAAGAAAGTGTAAAAGGGCTTAAAATATACTTAAACCTATATGTACACCTAACGCACATCAAGTTTTTGGCGCCGTTGCCGGGAACACAAGGATTTTAAGAAAGTTAGGAATCAACGGCCTAATCGTTTTTCTTATTTTTCTATTTTTTTAGGATTTTTCTTAGTTTTTCAGCTTCTGCAGAACTCAGCATGGGCCGTGCCCGCTGAACACGCCCCGTGCCCAATCATTGGAACTGGCAATCTTGTTTTAAGTCAGACAGTAAGCTGAACACGGGGCCGTGCCCACTCAACACGCCCCCGTGCCCAAGATTCAGTTACTGAAAACAGAACCGTAAGATCCCGACGGTTGGTAATTTCTGACACAAACATGAGTGATACTGATATTTTTTACTTTCGGCACTCTTATGGTACGTGGTGTCAAATATGTGGTGGTTCCCATAAGGAATTAGAATGTTATTTTCTAAATTATAAGCCCCACTATATAGACCCATCGTTTTCCTGTATCCTTAAGAGGGGCGAAACTAAAAATAATCCCTATCTCTCCCTCGAATGCTCCCAACCAGATTTTCTAGGAGAAATGCTTCTTGATGAACTATTTCAATTAGAAGATCTAATTCTTAATTGGTTAAAAGAACTTAGGATAGATTTCAATAATTTATCTCAAGATGATAACCAAGAAGAAATGTTGGAATCGCATTCAAACAACTTCGTTGTTCCCAACGATACTTCTAACTCTAGTGAGGACTTGAGCGATAGTCGTCCCTGTGCCGATTGTGCCGTGAAGGACTCCTCATCGACTTCGTTCGATGCATACATAGACCTGAGCGATTTGGCATACACCTTCTTTAACGAGAGCCCGGGAAAGGGTTGGACTTGTCCACCTACATATAGCATAGGAATCACCCTCACCGACAACCTCTTACGTTCTCGTCTCAATCTAGAACAATTAAGGTATCTTAGGCACTTTGGGGTTGTTCCATCTAGTAAGGAACCGCCCGATCCAAAAAAGTTCCTTAAAAATAGACAAACTCCATAAGACAGCTTCTAGACACGGGGCCGTGTCCAGGTCAACACGTCCCCGTGTCCACTCAAAGATTCCCGTCTGATTTCATGTCAGAATACGGACAAAATGTGTCAGGATTCCCCCTACACACGGGGCTGTGTCCAGCCGACACGGGGCCGTGTGCAGCGTACTGTCGTTTTCTATAAATGCAGCTAAGAATCCTGCACATTTGAACCATTCAAGGGACAGAGATTTGGGGAATATTCTCACATACCATCCTAGGTATTTTCTAAAAGAAGTTTCTCAACACCCTTCTTGTCCTTTCCTCTTTTATCCACTTCCATCTTCTTCATGCTTCCATTAAAACTTGAAATCTCCATAATTTCAAGCTTTAGTGAGATGTTTGTTAGATTTTTATTCATGGGATCTTGTTAAAAATAAGTTCTACAACAATGTTTTAAGTTGT
Source organism: Helianthus tuberosus (assembly GCA_030545235.1). Taxonomy (NCBI): domain Eukaryota; kingdom Viridiplantae; phylum Streptophyta; class Magnoliopsida; order Asterales; family Asteraceae; genus Helianthus; species Helianthus tuberosus. Next base: position 5,258,201 of record CM060404.1, on the reverse strand, counting down.
TTCTGCTTAAAAACGTTTTAAACATCATAAAAACAAATTAAAACTCCAAGATCCCTTGTCCTAAAAATCTGCAAACATTTGAGAACGGGCCGTGTTCGCTGAACACGGGGCCGTGTCCGAAGTACTGATTTCATAAAGTTGAACTCTTCTCGGTTTGTTTTCTCAGAATGGCGAGCAGAACTAGCGGAACATCTTCCTCACACTCCAGAAACAACCGACAAAGGAGAAGGTCATCAACGGTTGAAGATTCTCTTGTAAACTATGTTTACGCCTTAAGAGAGGCCCTTGATGAAATGACAGGGGTGGAAGAGGCATTGGTTGACCGTATTAATCATTTGACGGTGGGACTAGAAGGATGTCTTCGAGAGGTCAACCTTTTGCACCGAAGGTTGAACATTCTCGCATCTCCTCCTTTGGTACCAATCATTACCCAAAGGGCATGGAATGTGGTTCCTGAAGTCATCATACCAGCCGAGTGGTATGCCATGCATCCGGAGCCCCCTCGGGAAGTGCTACAAGGGGTTCCGGTTGGTGTCGCTCCTCCTCCACAAGATGTTGAAGAGAATGACGCTGCTTTCTTCCTCCCAAGAGAGATAGAAGAATGGCTTTAACGCCCCTCGGCTCGGAGTTCTACGAGACTTTTAGATACCGGAAGACTATCTCCGGAATTTTGGTTCTTATTGTAGAAGTAGAACTCCTTAGGATGATTTTACGTATCACTTGACCTATCTAATTTAGGACCGTTAACTTTTATTTTCTGCTTTGTTTTCCATTTTTTAGGACTATTATGTAATTCTCTCTATGACTTAATGAATGATGGTTTTAGTTAACTTGGTGTTTGGATGGTGTTAAAATGAATAAAACACACACTGGATGGCAAAGGATAACAAGGGAAACTTGAACCAGCACCCCATGCAGGAAAACAGGGCCATCCGACAAACTTTCTTCATTACAGCAAGCTCAGCACGGGCCGTGTCCGCCCAACACGGCCCCGTGCTGCACAGTCTGCAGAAATGACCCAGTTCAGGTAAAGTGGACACGGGCCGTGTTCACCCAACACGCCCCCGTGTCTAGGTTTCTGTTTCTTTTGTTTAATTTTTGTTACTGGGGCCGTGCCTGGATAACACGGGGCCATGTCCAGCGCCCAGTAACACAAATTTTTGCTTTTTCACACCTTTTACACATTCAATCAACCTAAAAACGTATTTTGGGACACATTGAGGACAATGTGTAATTTAAGTGTGGGGGGATGCTAAAACCTTGAATCTTGCAAGTCCTAATAACAAGCCTTACACAAAACTCTATTGGAACCGCTAATCACCCCAAATTTTTTCAAAAAAATTTTCATTTTTTTACTTGTCTAGGTTTAACTTGGGAATTTCAAAATTCTAAAAAGGTTATATTTTTACAAATTTACAACCGATAGCGTCGTGATAAAAAGAACCAACATAAGAAAATTATGAAAAGGCATGACAAGCTTAGTTAAAATTTGATTATATATACTTGATCACATAAAAACCCATTCCCACAAAAGTGAGTTTTGAGCCTTTATTGAGCATACAAATACATATCTTTAAATTAAATGCTCATTTTTCGTTTCTTGTGTGAATAGCCGCTTGGTTCTTACAACTCTAGAACTTGCCACGACGATACATTCCCTGTCCTTACCAACTAAAACCCGAGTAAGTAAATGATGGAGGCATTAGGACTAACCCTTTTTATTTCTACACCATTATTTTTCTTTTTTTTTTACCACCTACCCAAAATCCCCCTAGTTAACCCCTTTGAGCCTGAACCTTTTCATTTCTTAACCTAAACCAAACACCCTTTCACCCACCAAAACCTTTTTTACTTTTAACCCTTTGTTTTAGTAACTAGCTCGGTTTTTTTCATATGACTTTCAAAAAAAAAATTATGATGAAGCAAAAGAAATAAACAAACAAGTTCATCAAAAATAACTTTGTTTGAATAATAGCTTCATCAAATTAAAAAATTGCAAAAATAAAAAGTCTTACGAAAAACCGATGTTTTTTACGCTTTTCGCCCTTTTCTACTAACCACTAACCCAACCACCTACATTTAACCCAAGCCTAACCCTTCACCCAAAAAGTCCTCTTGATATTTACAAAGGTATATAGTTAAAAAGAAGGAGGATTGATTGCTTGGCAAGCCAATGGAAGGAGTAAGTTCTATGCCGCTCTCGAGTGATTCACTAAAATACATCTTCGGCCGAGTGTTGAGTGATCCCTCGTGAGGTATGTGAACTTGTATATAAATAGAATTTTAAAGAGGTATGTTATGCCCTAATAAGTAATTTATCTTATGAAAAGTTTTAAATAAATCATGACGAATAGGACTGTAAATAAATAAAAATAAAACGTAATAAAGAATCTTGGAAATCCCGACACTCTATGACAAGCTCAAAACCTTCTCTTCTACCCATTCCATTGGGAGTGTAAAGCCACATTATAAAGAGTTTTGCTTGAGGACAAGCAAAGATTCAAGTGTGGGGGTATTTGATGTGTGCAAAATGCAACATATAACTTACATCAATTGTGGCATAAAACTAACCCCTTTTTAGTACTAATGTTGGAAAAAGTGTGTTTTTGTCTTCCTTTTGTATTTTCAGGATTAAATGAGCTCAAATTAACAAAAGAAGCAAAAAGGCAACTAAATCTAACAAAAATACAAGAAAAGGAACAAACGTGGCGTGCCCGACCTCCCCGAAATCATCTTCCCAAGCAAAACAAGAGAACAGAAGGCTGAACATGCCCCGTGCTCAACGAACACGGGGGCGTGCCCAAGTGTCAGCATAAAAGACAAAGTTATAGAAGCTTCCATCGCCCACCACGGGGCCGTGCTCACTGGACACGTGGCCGTGGTCAACTATAAGATTCGCAGAATCCAGGCAAATCTTGATAGTACAGATATGCTTCTGCACAGGGGGTCGTGCCCAGCGGACACGGGGCCGTGGTCAACTAATAAAGACAAGAGCAATTAATGAAGACAGAGAAGAGGATGGACACGGGGCCGTGCCCGAGCTTCTGTTCAGCCTATAAATAGGAGTGCTTGGCTCAAGCTCAAACCATCCCTTGGCACACCACCTCTCTCACACTTCACCCACCACCCACCACCACCATAACACCATCATCCACCACCATCATCCATTGTCCATAATAGAGTGTGTGAGTCGTCTCGGGATCCAAGATTGATCGTAAGAGTTCTTGACAATCAAGGCCATGTTTGCCTAAGTCTCTTACATCACTTGGTGAAGACAAAGTGTCTAGTGTAATACTTTTTATTTTTAATCTTTTCGCACTTTTTAATTGGTTATGTATTAATGACTTTAATAACTAGTTTCTTATGTTGAAGGTGATTCTTCCTTATCGTTTGTCCGTGGTGTCTTGGCATTATTTTACTGTCTATATAAAATAAAAGATTTTCACCATTCATATCTCCACGGTCTATATGGAGGTATGTTGGCTACCTGGTCGGGGGTTAAAGGAACGGTTTGGTAAGAGTCTTGTCATTGTTCAGTGTATAGATCCTGCAAAGGACCTGGGTCAAATTTAGTAGGACCTCCTTCAATACTTAACGGTATTGGATGGCGGGGGTCCAAACTCTTTGATCCCCTCATAAGTTAAACTACTATTAATATTTTAACCCGGCTACTTAGGACTGTATCCCTGCTGACTCAGACTACTTAGCCGAGGGTAACGTCGCATTCAAAAGAGGGGCCTACCACATTATGCATTAATAACTTAATTAATTATCTTTCAATAATCCGACCCTTTAGGATTGTATCCTTGCTGACTCAAACTACTGGGTTGAGGGTAACGTCACCTCCAAAAGAGGGGCCTACTACAATAACTAAGATAATCTCTTAAATAGTGCAAAAGTGCGGAAATAATCAAAGGTTACACTAAACACGAGTCGGAGCCAAGTGATTCATCTTGTCTATCTGTTTTTCTTTTATTTTTATTTTTCAGAATTTTAGTTAGTTTTTATTTTCTTAGTTTAAAACATTTTTTCTAAACTTTTGATTTGATTAGACGTTGAGGATAAACCGGTACTAAAAGCTCTTGTGTCCTTGGACGACCTCGGTATCTTACCAACACTATACTACGCTCACGATGGGTGCACTTGCCCATATGTGTGTTTAGTGTTAGTAAATATCGTGTTTTATAAATTTAAAACTTGGCTAAAGAAAGTGTAAAAGGGCTTAAAATATACTTAAACTTATATACACACTTCACACGCATCAGTTGCTTTTCGTTTGCTACTTGTGCAGGAAATATGAGCTGTGAATATAAAAAAAATGTTTCATGCACAAGGTGTGGGTGCCAAAGACATTGGGCATTCATATGCCCAATGTTCGAGAGTAAGGCTGAATTTGATGAGTGGGTATAGTCCCAACGCATGCAAAGACAAGAAGATGCGGGTTACAAGGGTTATTCTTATCAAGATAGATATCAAGAAGAGATCGGTGAAATGGATTACCATCATGATCCAAATTGGGAGTATAGTGGTTATGAGATGGATGATGGTCACCGGTACAAGCCAGATTGGGGTTGTAATGGAAAATCAGAATATTTTGAGGACTATGGTTATGGAGGCAATGGTCATTTTAATGAATATGACTCATCAAGTTACGCCTAAGACATCCCTGATATATATCAGATTTATGAAGATGTAGTCAAGCTAGGTAAATTCATAAATGCACTATGCAATGAGCGGGTTAAAAGAGAGTCCGAGAGGTTAGGAAGCAACAATCAAGTGGACTCACAATCTCAAATATTTGAGTCAATCGCGGATTCCCAAGATGAGGTTTGTATTGAAGAACCAAATGTAGAGGCAGTGAATCCTGTACGGGTAATAGTTGATGATAATGATTCACCCGTCCATTTAAATATGACCATTGGTGTAATCCGTTTGGTTGCAAGTGTTGAAGCTGAAGAGGAGAATGGGCCTATGATCCCAATCCAGTTGGGTGAGTTCAAGACTGAGAGGGCATTAATGGATCATGGGGCAAGCATAAGCATATTGGTGGGTCGAGTGTTTGATGAATACGATTTTGGTGAGCTTGAAGAGGTGGACACTACGATTGTGCTTGCAGACGGGTCAAGGAAACCATCTAGGGGGATGTTGAGAGGAATTGCTGTAAGAGTAGGGGATTGTTATTACCCCGAAGATTTCCTAGTTGTGGACCACACGCCATCCAATGTTGAATGACAACCGCCAGTTATCTTAGGTCGGCCATTCTTGAAAACCGCGAAGGCTATCATTGATTGCAATGCTAATACGGTAAATATTGTCTTCGAGTCACGTAAGTTTTCCTTAAACTTTATATCTCACACTTGTGCTTATTCTAATATTGCTAATAAGTGTCATCCTCCAAGTAATGAGGATGTCCCAAAAGAGAGTGTTGCTATGATTGACAGGTATAAAGATGAAAAGGTCGTGAAGGATAAAGTGGTCATATCACCGTGGTGGCTCAAGATGAGAAACAAAAAGCGTTCAGTCAAGTTAGAAAAGGAGTCACCAAAGGATGCAACCAAATCCAAGAAGAGACCACTTGAGGTGAATATGGGTGAGTTCTCATAGTTGAAGGAAAAGAAGAAGCCCGCGAGGAAAGTTAAGGGTGAATTCTCACAGTCGATAGATTTCGATAACCCGAATCATTTGGATGCCATATGGAGTGAAGGATGGCAGTGGGATACTAACCATTCACCAGCACAAGTGTTCTTTGCACGAGAGATGCCATTTAAACCACCTTGAGCATATCAGGTATGGTCTGGCTGAAGACCTATAAACTTAGCGCTATCGGGAGGCAGCCCGAGTATGTAGAGTAGTGTATATTTGTTTTATTTTGCGTGAGTATTTTTACAGGTTACTAGGTTATTAATCTCTACGGATGCAATGGCCCAAGTGTGGGGATGTTTGGTGAAGTCCCCGTACGTTCTAGTTGCAATTGCGGACAATGCATGGATTAGAGTTCAGTCAGAACTGTCCATACTCAATCTCCATTTGGACGGGGATGATTTGCACACTAATTGTAGAGATTGACCCGAGTACTTGTTGGACACGGCCGCGAATGAAATGCTATACGGTCGTGGTGGAACATGACGCATGAGGCTTCTATGCTTTAAACCAAGGGAGTCTGTTCCATTTTTATTATTACATTTCTATTCGTGTTTTTGGTGGTGTTAAACTCTATGTGTTAGGGAATGTGTTTTAGTTATTTGTGTTAGGGATTGGCCGCTTATGGGATGGTTTGGTTGTTATTCCCGGGTTTGTTTTAAAAGCACCATACATTGGGGACAATGTATCCCAAGTGTGGGGATGCGGTAACTCGAGAAAGGGTTGGTATAATTGTTGATCTTAAATGCTTGAATTGGTTAAATTTGCTGAAAATTGAAAAATTTTGAAAATTTGTCTCAAGTATGCTTGAACTACATGAAAACCGACATTTTCAATCGCTAATGGGTTCCCTGCTGATATTAAACTAAATTAGATCCCTAGTCATGGTTGTCCCTTTAAGTTTCATGAGAGTATTTCTGACAAGTTTTAGAGAATCGTTGAGAAGAGATGCCTAACTAGGGGTAACATGCTTTAGGAATTACACATGCTACGTGTCGATAACCCATATTCCTTCTATTCGGTGAGATATTTGAGCCTGCTAGATTGTTAGTTGAATTGCAATAAATGTTCATTTGCTGAGAGTAGGTCATATGCTGCTTTGTGTTAGAATTTGTGTAGTTTGATACGTGCCGAGACTGTGGTTTAGCGTATGCACATAAATGATAAAGGCATTAGGATCTCTTCCATTGTGTTATTTGTTGATTGTTTATCCACCCACCTTAGTTAACCATGTTGAGCCTTTTACCCTTCGTTTGCTACACCTTGTTTGACCTGTTTGATCACCAACAATGAATGACAACTGTGTGTTAGATATTTGTTGAACAAAAAAAAAAAGAAAAGAAAAAAAAAGAAAAGAAAAAAAAGAAAGAAAAAAAAGAGAAAAGAAAGAAAAAGGAAAACAAAAATCATTGTTATGTTCGTGTTCAATAAATGGGTTGAAAATTAACCCAAAGTGTTAGTATTATTGTGAATAAGTTGTCATTGTTTGGTATCTTCATTTGTGTTCGTCATATAAATATAAAAATGCAAAAATATTTCCTTACCTTTACCCTTAACCCAAAACCCAAAAGTCCTTTTGATATGTGTTACGTTATTTGATACAGTGGAGGTATGATTGCTATACAAGCTTATGGTTGCAAGGTAACATATTTGGTTTTGAGCGAAATATATACTAGCACATTACACGCTAGTCTTGATAAAACCGAGAGGAGTGATTATTGTGAGGGGCGTGTGGCATGTGTGTAGTATCATAAGCATGTTAGTTTTAGTTAGTCAAGTCTTAAATTGTTTTAGATGCAGATCACTTATTTGTTAGATTGTCAACCTCGATTGTGTTAGTCTATGGGACAGGTATGACTTGGGACCTTAAAATGTTAAGCTGGTAAGGAATTTGAAAGTGATTTGTTAATGTGGTGAGTAATGTTTGTGATGGTTGCTTGAGGACAATCAATGTTAAGTGTGGGGATGTGATGAGAGGGTGAAAACCGCGTGATAATGTGTGTTATATTGCATGTTTTATTGCGTTTTTAAGTAATCATATATACTAAATGTGATAACTACGAGTACTCATGGTTTTTCAGGTTAATAGCTTAAAATGGTGAAGTTAAGATGCTCGGTGACGAAGCATAACACCCAAAGATGATACGCAAATAAAACATGCTGATTGAGACGTATTTTGGACTAACGGTTAACTTGAAAACACAAGAAACATGATAGTAAGAAGGTCCAGGGGCTTGTATGTCATTAAATGAAGTTGAATTGAAGTGAAATTATGGGCAGCACATATGGTTTACAGAAGTTACGGAACGTAACTTACGGTAATACACCGTAGGCTACGGTGAATGATAAAAGCAGCGCACATGTTAATGTGTGGTGAAAAGAATTAACAGATGGCTCAAAACCCAAAGGACGACATCATCATTATTCATGCAGACAAGGGTTTGTGGAGAGAAAAAGAATTAATTTAGGGGATTGGCAGCATATACACGCATACATAGCTGAAGACATAGTGGGCTCGTGGGCTTAAGGAAATCGTGTGGACTTCTTATGGACGTCAACAGTGGGCTCAAAACAAAAAGAGAATTTCCATCAGCATCATCTCGTGGCTAGGGGCTTTTGGGCCGACACCTTATATTATCAAAGGAAGAAAGTCAACAATGACATCATTCACGTGAACTTTGAGACATTGGGGGAATTAGAAAATTTCATTACTCATCACATAGTGGGCCGACTTTGGCAGAGATAATCACACGAAGACTTTTGGAGGCTTTGTTTTGGGGAATATTGGCAACCATATATTCACGTGAGAGGAGAGATATCATCAATCGCACATCATCATACATGACAAAAATCACGTGGACTTGGAATATAATAACATCAAATCATCATCACAACTTGGATTTGATTGGGCCGCCACACTTGGGCCGATTTGGAGGGAGCTCGTGGACTTTTGGCTGCACAAGGAGAAAAAAGAAGAAAAGACATGACATATAAAACATCACATCATCTCGACGGCAAGAGGGGGACCACATCACCATTCATTGTCATCAGCATACTACATACCGAATCGATCATGAAACCGACTTTCTACCAAGCCCTTGAAGATCGTACGAGTATCATGAGCGGCTAAATCTCTTGTGGACACTTCGGGTGAATGATTCTTGTTAGACACTTTTAATTCTAGTTTCTGTTTTCTATTGAGATTTGGATTTGTAGTCGGGTGACAGCCGACTATTTACATGATTATATTATTTGTGTGACAGACAAATCCTGAGTGACAGTCAGAGTTATAATTATGTTTTGAATCAAACTATGCTTTTGTTGATTGAATGATTTCTATGTATGTTTGTTTTAATATTTCTCTGATCAATTAATATTAAGATTTTGAACTGCATAGGTAATTGGTAGATGTGACAGATTTACTATTCAATCAATAGCATCCAATAAAATCAGAACTAGGTTATTAATGATTACAGAATCTGAATCCCGGAGTGCTCACCTTTTCTCATCATTGTTTATTACGACTCAATCTTTTTCTTAATTGCAACTTGTTTCATGTGTTTTTAATTCCATATCAGTTTTATAATCATCAGTTAGTTTAGTAAAATTTACAAACAAATAATAATTAGCATTAACCACAAACTCCTCTGGATTCGATACCCTGCTTACCCTAGCTACCTAGGTTAATTCGGTTTTTGCATGTCACTAACGACGGACATCAGCATACAAGTTTGAGTATATGTATAAAAATGTCTTTAAACAAATTTTCCATGACAATAACTAATTATAAGCATATGAACTTAAACACGTAGGATTTCAAGTATAACACGTATGATTACAAGTATAACACGTATGAACATATATAGAGATTATTTGTTTAAAAGTTCTAGCATGTTTGTGTATTTGATTCAAAGAACATGTATTGCATCCCAAAGATAATAAAGCGTAAAAAGGGATCGAGTATGCTCACAGTGGTTGCGTACGAAGATTTCTTGAGATAACGCACGAGTAACGATTGAAAGACTTGGATCAACGAAGGTTAACCTATAATGAGAACGTGGAATTTCTCTTAAATCGTAGGAAGTTAATTTAGAAGTTGGTTTTTAAAAATAATTAATCTAACTATTTTGTTATTATAAAAAGAAAAATTCTTTAAATAATTGGTTTTATTATATGTTAAGACAAGTAATAAATAATAAAATGCATATACTTTTGGTTTCATTATCTTTAAAGGTGGCATATGATGAAAAATAGTTTACTATTTCAACAAAACAAAACAAAACAAAACAAAAGACAGATAAAAAGAAAACAGCATAACGATATCCTCTTTATGTTCACATAAATTCTTTGGTTTTTGTTTCACATTCCTTTATTCAAGTTCTAACAGTTCATCTTCTTTAATAGTTTCAACAGAGGGTGAACAACACCATTTAGCATCTTCTTTCTTAATTTAAGAAAACGACAGTGTGTGTATATATATTTCGTTTCAATTTGTTCTTGATAAACAAACTTATAATTTACTATAAAAAAATGAACAACAAGAGTTTAGAACGAATTGATCAAGGAAAAATTATACCGAAACGAGTCGCGTCGATCTTTCGACGAACTTCGAAACAAAGCGAAACGATTTCCGTCAATCCCGGTGTATCTCCAGCGAGTTCTTACGACGAGACATCGAACTCCGGTGGGTTGTTATCGAATAGAGGGAGTGTAAGAAAGAGAATGGTTAAATTTTTTAGAGAGGCAAGAGGGTGGTGTCGAGAACAGTTGTGTTCCGAACAGGTTGTTTCGAGAGGTGTCGTGAAGGTGTGTATGGGTGTTCGAACAGAATTGAGTGGATTATGTGATGGTATAAATAGATGATTACGGGAAGGTACGTAGTCACGATGTCGGATTAAGTTCTTGATTGCTAATGGAAACGCATAAAATGCACTACTACAAAATGGAGTATTAGACGGTGTTGAAGTTTTTTTTAGACGGGGTTAAAGCAATAACACCGTCTTAAAATCAATATCCATATGACCATTGTGCTGTTTTGATTAAAATATTCAAGAAAATTAAAAAAAAAAAAAAACCCCGTCTAATGTTTAAACACCGTCTTATACTATGTTATGCAACCTTTAGACGGTGTTGTCTTGAACACCGTCTTATAAACAAGAAATATCAATATTAGGGGCGACACTTGTAGCGACGACATGTAAAAAGTCGTCACTAAAAGTCTAATCCGTGTTTTGGCAACTTAGATGAGAGTCTGGCCCTTGATCAACAAAATGATCCAACGGTTGGTGTTATATTTTGATATATCCCCCTAACATCAACAAAACCCTTAAGCGGCCTTTGCTTCCCACTTTCCCCCCAAATTGCTTCCCACTTTACCCCCAAATCGCACAAGCCTGAGAAGACCAGCACTGTTGCCTGCGTTTGAGACGACCACAACTACCTAAGATGGGCACCACCACCGGAGCACTAGGCACCCACAACTAAACCCCCAAATCTGCTCGATTCGCATCTAGGGTTAGAGAAGAAGTCGCCGGAATCTGGTCGCTGGAGGGTGGTGGGTTTTTGTCTGAAGCAGAGAAGCACAATTCTTGCAGGTTTTGATTCTTCCTTTCTGTTCAATTTGTTGAATTGGGTGGTGGGTTTTTGTCTGAAGCAGAGAAGCAAGGTAATTTGTGTTGTTGTTTGGTAATTGAAAGTGAATGTGTGATCAAGGTTGTTGATATACATGAAACAAAATTGTTAATTTCTTGTTAAGCTTGCTTGAATATGTTGTTTTGTTGCAAGACCCATGTGATTGATTGTGTGAATTTAGTTATTAGCTTGTGAATTGTTTAGCTATGGTTTTGTATAATTGATTTGTTTTGATTGGATTCTTTCAGGCATTTCTTCGAACAGTTGGTGGAGGTTTAGTGTTGTAGGAGTGAAATGACTTCTACTAGTAGTTCTAGTAAATCGTTTACGCTCTGTTCCCGAGTCTTAGTTATAGAGAGAAAGGAAGGGAAGGGAAAGGATTCGGATGGAATTGGTGTTCCCGAGTTTTTTTTAGCTGGGGAAATGGAAAAAAGAGAAGGGGGTTTTGGGGGATTTTAAGTCTCATATGTTTCCTTCCAAATTGGAAGGATTGGGAGAGAATGAAACTGATAACATCACATGTATATAAAGAATTCCGTATTTACCCTCAAGATCGCGGGTATATCTCCAGTGCCCCGCCAATTCTCCCATTACAGTTCTGCTTCTACATAGTTGCTTGAACGAACAGGCTAACCTGATTGAAGACAAAACGACCCTCTTTGGCGCCAAATCGAGTTGACTCCTTTCTCTGGCTGCAGTCTGATTCAAGATAGAACCAGGTAAATCAAAATTTTGATTTGGACTTTTTAATTTTGTGTAATCATTACCATGTGGTTCTAAAATTAGGGTTTTCTGGTTTTGTAACTATGATGATAACTTCTGCATTATATCAATTCGTTATACTCGAACACATCATGTGCTTTGTGAATTATGATATGTAGCTCCTGATTCATCTACCTATATTAATGTTATACCGGAACTCTAGAAGCATAATAAAGCTAGTTCATACGACGAATATTTGAAAAACTTGTGAATTCTATTTGTTTTCTGAATCTTACTACCAGTTGTTAGCAAGAGTGGTACTAGAACAAAAGCAAAAAAAAAAAAAAATTCCTACTTGGGGTCTTCACAGTCCGGTTTTCATAGTTTTTAACTCAAACCGTTAGTAACGGTTTTTTATCTTTGAAAACCAAACCGAACCAAACCATTGGTAATGGTTTGATTTCACGGTCTGGTCTCCTTAGGCGTTTATGCAAGTTGTCCCAAACTTGCAGCAAAAAAAATAGCCTGTTCAAACTTCAAGTTCCATCTAAACTTATAGCAAGCTCTTTATAATATCTATCCACATAGCTAAAAAAGGAGTCCAAATAAGAAAATATATGTTAAAGTAAATATATTTTTTTGTCCAGCTTGCATATGACTACTTAACCCCCCTTCAGGCAGCTGTTGGCGTCGTTCAAAAGGTGAAGCATTAATCACTACTTTTATACATACAAAGTGTTGCTCTAGGTTAATCATACTGACCCGGCTCGTTTTAGTGCATACCATAAATGATACGTTTTGACTACTGATAGCTAAAAAAACCAAAGCCTTAAACATTCAGACGTATATGAGTATGGGTTTAGAAATTTTAGCACGTTTGCTTTATGTTTGGTAACTGTACATATTTGACAACTATGATTGTATTGGCTTAGGGTTCTCATTATGTTATTAAACTTACAGGAACCTCTACTATCATCTTAGAAAGCATTTGGTGTAAATGAGCCCTTTCTACCACTTCAAGGACCTTTACTTCTTAACTTAACTTGAGTTCAAGTTATCCGATTAAGTTTGGAAAGTATTTGACTAAGTGTCTGATGAAGAAGCGGATGATGACACGGATATGACGTACAATTATTACATTTATATGTTAGGTAGTTTTATGACGTGTTTGTGAATTGTGACTTAAAACGAACCCGGTTTGTGACGTTTGTGACATTTATGCTTATATTTTTTTTGAAAGGCAACCATTTATGCTTACGTTTATGCTTATTAGTTTATGTTTATTTAGTTTTTGTGTGTCGTGAACCGGAAATTGGCAGGTTTGTATTGAAAAAACAAGAAAAAAAACGTTTTTTAAGCATCAGCGGCGACAGGAAAATAGTGACGATTGCGACGACAGGATAACAGCGACAATTTATATCATAATATCAAAAGACGGTGTTCATTAAGTTTATCAAATTGAACAACAAAAGACGGTGTTCATCAAGTTTAAGCCGGTGTTCAAATTGAACATCACATGAAGTTATAATAACTAGCTATGAACTTTCGTCAGCCATAGCCATCCAACCATACAAATGCAAATTGTAATATTTTATATGTATAAAAGGTGGTGGTGTTCAAAATAACTTTAATAATAATATGGCCGTTTCCATTATAAGAAGGATTTGAGTTTTAAATGTGTCACCTAAGGTCCCTTAACTTCTAAACCTAACTAACTAAATAGGTTAACTTGGTTACGTTATGAACTTATTTTAACCAAACAAAATTAACTAGGTTAATTAATAATTTTAAGTTATATGATTAATTGATTGATTAAAGAAATAAATAACCGCATTGGTAACCGAATTTGATTAAAAAGACAAAAAAAATCTTTCAATGATTATTTATTTCGTAAAAGTTTTTTGAGTTTTAAGGATTAGGATTCGAGTTTCAAAACGGGTCGGATTTCGGGATTCCATTTTGACGGATGTTACATGTCCATCTTATTCAGCAAAATATTATTGAGATAACCCCCTCAGGAGAAGAATCCATTCAGTGAAAGCTTTGCCATCTGTGGTTATTTTAACTAACATTTTTTGGCGTTTTAAAGTGAGTGGTTTCTAGAGGATATGGCGTTTGTTTTTCTGGGTGTGATCAATTTCATTGTGTATAGACCCCTCTCTTATAGGAGTTTTTTGGCGCGTAGTTTAGGCAGTAATTTTTTATTGTAATAAAGTAACCGTCTTTTCAGTTACTGTTTTTGTATATACTGTTTTGATCAGCTTTATCAGTTTATAGGTGATAGACGTCCCATCTTCTAAGTTTGTCGTTTTTTTAAATGGCGTTATGCAGACTAAGATGACAAAATACAATAACGGAGAAAATAAAATATTAAGCGGGAAAAATATTTTTTGTTATTTTTGGCGTTTTGTAAGCAATACTCTTTTTTAGTATTTTTTTGGCGTTTTGCAAATAAACAGAGAAATATATCATTTAATTATCTTAAAAAAAAAGATTACACAGAAGAAAAAAAAGAAAAAAAAATTAAAACCCTTCGTCAGAAGGTACTTTATCCGAAAAGTATCAATCACTTGCGTCATCTTCTTCCTCGGAGTCTTCATCTGGATCTTCATCTATGTCATCACCTTCACCTTCATCGGCTTCTTGTTCATGAAGATTCTGAAGCCTCCACTTGAACATGTCTTGCATTAACTCCAATTTTGAGTCCATTTCTGTGTTCATACAAGTGGCGTTATGCAATTCTTCCATGAAACCAAGACCCTGCTTTGTCATGATGTTTTCAAGCCAGTAGACTTCCTGCTCTCCGCTGTCGTATATAACGGTCACCATGTCTGTTTCATCATCAAAACGCCATGATGTCATGACAGGGTCCGGCTTCACATCTGCTTTGATTGGTCCAAATTTCCTGGTTAATGCTTTCATAAGCATATGTGTTTCATGGCATTCGTTGTCCAGAGCGATGCCAAGGGATAAGATACCCCTCTGTACCTCTTCTTCCATCTTCAAAATTGCCCTGACCGTCTTAACATACACCCCTTCTGTTGTCAAAATGGAGGACGAATCGCCTGATTGCCAGAGTGTATCTCCACGAAACGATTGTTGCCATTTTTGGCATTTTGGTTAAGTTGGCGTTTTTGGTTAAAGATGTTTTTGCAGAAATGGATAGATTGAAGTGATTATGGAAGCGATGTTTTACATCGTTTATATAATGATATTTTTGGCGTGTAATTTAGGAGGGAATTTCTTCTAATAAATGTTAATAACTGAAATTCAGTTACTGTGTTGTTTCCTCTTCCTGTGATATCCAACCCGTTTTATCACTAATTTTTGGCGTTTTGTTTTTTAATGGCGTTTTTTTTAATGGCATGTTATCATTTGATGGCGTTTTGAATTTGAGCAGTAAAAGACCCTTTTACCCTTAATGAAGCGCGTCCCACACAATAAAATTGATGTTATTTATGAAAACGCCACCGCGCAATCTAGTCCATGGATTGTTTTGATCGGACGACCCATAAGCGTTCTCACCGTTCTCACACTTTCAACCGTTTTCTCTAAATCCTGACCCTATATATATATATATATATATATATATATATCCATAGTAAAGAGTAACATATTGTGTGAATACGATCAATGTTTCTTTCTTTTTGATTTATGAAATATCCATATGTTGTGAATTGACATATTATCTCCCTAAAATTATAATGAGTTTTAGAACTTCAGTTGGTAACATTTTTAAAGTGATAAAAGTTTAAAATCCATCACATTTACCCACAACAAAATTTTTGATGTATCCAAGGCTTATCATGGGAATCTTGCAACAATTGCCCAATGAAGCCTACAAAAGGGTGATTTTTTCCCATGAAATCACTTTGGCTGAAACTTTCACGAGGATGAGAAAACTTAAACAAAGCCAATAATTGAAAAAGAAGCTGAACTAATGTAAGGCAATGATCTTGCATAACCAGCAGTGGATGTACCAAACTCTCCTGAGCCCACTGCTTTTGCTGACCAAAGGGAGAAGCTGATCCATGAGGAACCCACAACAAAAATTACTAAAAAGGGGAAGAAGTCTTCTAAGCCCTCAAAATCCAAATCCACAGCCACCCCCTCAAAAAGAACCAAGAAAATGAAGACTACTTGGGAAGATGAGGTCCCTGAGAGTCTGTCTGAAACAAAAACTCAGCCACTAGAGACTTTTGTTACTTTTTCACTTCAGTCTCTAGAGCCTCCATCAAGCCTACCTCTTTAGAGGCTCTCTCCAAAGAGTCAAGTTGTAAACCAAATAGAAACTTCTCCAACCAATAGTTTTAATAGGATACACATGGAGGCAGGAATTCCTTTGTACCATAAAATGGGCACATCTCTACCACAAATCACAGAGATGCGGCCATAGAAAGATGCCCTGGTACAAACGGATCCTAGCTCACACCCACATGAGGAAAAGGCACATCCATCTCAGTGCCTTTTCCAAGTATCACACCCGCCTCCCCCATATCCTTCATTTCAAAATTAGAAGACAACAATTTCTTTGTCTTATCAACCTGATCTTGGTCAGTGACAAAGATCAACATATCATCTACATATAGACAAATAATCACTCATTTACCAGAGGATTCAAATCTACTGTAGACACACTTATCAGCTTGGTTTAGAAGAAAATCATGAGATAAGATCACCTCATCAAATTTTTGATACCACTGCTTAGGTGCTTGTTTCAAACCATATAATGATTTGACATGTTTACACACCTTGTGCTCTTGTCCAGGTAATACAAAACCCTCATGTTGTTTCATGTATACCTCTTCATCCAATTCACCATTCAAGAACGCAGGCTTGACATCCATTTGGTGAATTATCAAATTATGAATTGAAGCAAGAGCTAAAAGAAGCCTTATGGTGGATATTCTTGCAAGAGGAGCATAGGTATCAAAGAAATTCGTTCCCTCTTTTTGTCTAAAGCCTTGGATAGCCAACCTAACTTTAAACTTATCTATGTTACCATCAACTTTCATCTTTCTTTTAAAGATCCACTTATAACCCAATGGTTTGAAATCAAGAGGCAAATCAGTCAATTTCCATGTATTATTATGCACGATAGAATCCATCTCATCTTGGGTGTCTTCTTTCTAGAAAACAACATTCCTATATGCCATTACCTGACTGTATGTCTTAGGATTCTCCTCAATATTGAAACAATATTGAACTGATGTTCAAAACCATTCCTAGTTCCTTCCACCAAATAAAGATGAAAGTCAGAGCCAAAATACTTGGCTTTCTTGACCTTAGTATCTTTCCTAGGTTCAGTACTAGTAGATGGTACATCCTTGGTACCAGCAGAGTTACTACCAAACTCAGTTACAGCTAATGTTTTCAAACTATAAGGCATATCCTTTAGTCTAGGCACAGAAGAAATATCCTCATTGACAAAATCAGCAGTTCTTAACGCAATCACAGTGTGAACAGAAACATAGTCATTTGGTACTGTGACATAGAACCTATGAACAGGGGAATGCTCACCATACCCAATAAAGATGCAATCAATGCCTCTTTCACCTATGTTTCTCATTTTTTGGTTCTTTAAGCCTTACAACGGCTCTACAACCCCAAACTCTAAGATGACTTAAGATTGGTGCCCTTTTGTACCAGAGTTCATGTGGGGTTACTTTAGACTTTTTATTAGGAACTCTATTCAACAGATAACAGGTAGTTAACATAGCCTCACCCCAGAATCCTTCACTTAACTCGGAATAGGATAACATGGAATTAACCATTTCTTTCAAAGTCCTATTATTCCTCTCTGATACACCATTTTGTTGTGGCGTATAAGGAGCAGTGGTTTGATGTACTATACCAGTAGACTGAAAGTAAACTGGATCATAATACTTTCCACCTCTATCATTACAAAGGTTCTTTATCAAACAACTTTGATGTCACTCTGTCTCTTGTTTATAAATTTTGAATTTATCAAAAGCTTCATCTTTTGAATGCAACAAATAGACATAACAAAATCTAGTTGCATCATCAATAAAAGTAGCAACATACAATTTATTTCCATGTGAGGGCGTACTATGAAAGTCACATAAATCAGAATGAATTAATTATAATACCTTAGAATCCGTTTTAACATCTTTAAACGGTTTTCTACTAATTTTAGTCAATTTACAAGTATGGCACTTATTACATTTTTGCATGTCAAATGCAGGTATTAGGCTCATTTTAGACATATCTTTCATCCTATAATAATTAGCAGGACCTAATCTAGCATGCCATAAACGTGAATCATTATGAATATTACTTGAAGATATATATGCCATATAAACAGATTCAATAGCAAACGAGACATTAATATTAAGCATGAACATGCCATTACATACATATCCAAATCCAACAAAGGTTCCATGACGAGACAAGATAAACTTATCTAACTCAATGACCTGTTTATAACCACAACTGTTTAACACAATTCCAGATAAAAGATTTTTTCGAATCCCTGGTACATACAACACATTATCTAATAATAGATGTTTTCCAGAAGTAAATACAAGTCTAACTTTTCCAATTCCTTTGATGGGCTTGGTTGTAACATTTCCCATCCTTAGTACAAATCCATCTTCAAGTGGTTCAAATTCCTCAAACCCTTTGAGATCCTTGCACATGTGACTCGTTGCACCCGAGTCTACCCACCATGCAAGCATGTCATCTTGTACATAAAAAGATTCAGAAATAAATGACATAATTCTCAACCGAATTAAGTTTATAAGCCATTGAACTTTTTGAGTCAAATAACAAACCCGAATACCGGGTTTCATTTATTTCTTACCCCAATGGGATTTTTATGACTTGTACCCTTGTTGTGTTTGTGCCATCACAACTAGTAGGCTGCACTTTTGTATTGAATTTGTTTGGTTCAAAATATTACTTTTTATTTGTTTATTATTCAAATCACAAAATGAATTTTGTTTATTTGAATCAAATCTAATTTTTGTATTTCGTAAATAAATTGCATGTCCCGAATGACTAATTGAATCAATTACAAAACTCATAGGTTTTGTCAAACTTAAATTGGAATCAGTAAGCGTATCTTGTGAAGCATTTGGATCTTTTGACCTACTTAGACCCGCTATGTTAGCTTTGTTTCCACTCGTAATCTTTACACGACAATTTTTCCTAAAATGCCCAGGTTTTCCACATCTCTAACAACCCTATTTTGGTTTCTTATTGGAATCCTTATTATCCCGATCAAGCTTCCTTTTATTACCCGTATCCTTGTTAAACTTATCACTTCCTCATCATGTTGATCCATTTTAAGACCCACTATGTTAGCTTTGTTTCCACCCGTAATCTTCACACGACAATTTTTCCTAAAATGCCTAGGTTTTCCACATCTCCAACAACCCCGCTTTGGTTTCTTATTAGAATCCTTATTATCCCGATTAAGCTTCCTTTTATTACCCTTATCCTTGTTAAACTTATCACTTTTCTCATCATGTTGATCCATTTTAAGTCAACAGACTTTGAAATTTGTTGATGATCAAAATAAAACTAAAAGTACAGTACCCTTCTAATATAATTTAAAAGGTTCCACTTTTGATTTTTCAATTCTTAAAATTACTTCTCCAATCAAATAGATTCTTATGCTTAATTAATTCTTCAAATCAATCCACTAGCTATATCCAAATGATTAAACAAATGTCATAATAATAATTGAATTGAAATTTAAATTTTGCCACAGAATCCATGATCATGTAATCACCACCTAGACCATCAATAATTTTGCAAAATGATGTCAATAGTTAAAGCACTATTCACAAAAAAAAAAATCTAAGTATATGCAAAAAAAGTATTAATTTTTGAAAAAGGGTTTGCCATGAAAATAATACAGTAAACTAAACTTTCATGGTGAAACTTATATTCGATTTCCAACAACCAAAATTTAATCAGAAGTCAAATTTTGCAACTTAGGGTTCCCAAAAAAACTACAGACTAAAAATTTAGAAAATCAAAACTTGTGAAACTAGAGTTCTAGAATTAAAACTTGTGAAGTTAAAATAAACAAACCCAAATTAATCACTACAACATGTGAATTAGAGTTAATTCACAAACTACATAACAGAAAAATATTAAATATTCACTGTACAATATTTTTCAAGCTTGAAATCACAACCAAAAACCAAATTGAACCCTAAAATAGGTTTATCTTTGTTGTATATTTGGTCTAGAACAAGTAATACTAAGAATTAACAAACCTGGAACCGAATTGAAATTGCAAAGTTTGTGATAAAACCTGGATTAATCTCTAAATCGTATGAGAACTATCAGATAAACCTATTTGCGGGTTACACATAATGATTTATCGGATTAGACATAGATCACTCTTGTTGAAATTGGATTTGATGATTATGTGAATGTAGAATTGTGATACCCCCTCATAACCGTAAGTTTTATTGTATGTATCTTTTTCTTACGATCGACGTTCACAATGGCGGAGCTTGACCAAAAGTTTTGAGGGGACGTAAAGTTATGGGACCCAAAAATTTTTTCCTATCGTTATGTTTCGGGTCGGGCCGGGCCGACTATTCGATTCGGGTCGGGTCAAATAATAATAGTTCCAAATAAAACTAAAAAAAAATTAATTCATTCAAAGGACCTGTCCATACATATAAAAATACTAAATATTGTTTAACAAACAAAAGACCAATATATATATATATAATGGTACGAGATAAATGAAACTGGACGAAGAATTACAACTCAGCCGGACGACCTTTAAGATTTAAAGTGGTAACAAACTTTTTGATGTATATGTTGTATAAATATTTAGGCAAAATAATTGGAGGGACGATCCTATATAATTTTAAAACTTTTGGACGAAAAATCAGAAATTATACACTTCCAACCGAAACATTGGAGGGGGCGGGTGCACCCCCCGGGCACCTACTAACCTACGCCCCTGGACGTTCAGATGTCTTTTATGACTTGATATATGGCCTTAATGAGAATAACCTTTATGGACTTTTTTAATTGTTTACGATCGACGTTCAGAAGTCTTTCATGACTTCGTATATGGCCTTAATGAGAATAACCTTTATGGACTTTTTTAATTGTTTTCCAAAATAGCCATCATGGCCCAACAAATTATAACAGCGTAGAGGACTTGTATAGTCAAAGAAACAAATCCAATTTTCATGGACTCAAATAATTAATGGCTTTAATAAATTTATTGTGAACATTAATATTAATAACGTAGGGTGAGATCAAATAGAAAGTTTATTTTGGCTAGGAAGGATAGGAAGCAATAGGATTATGACATGTGGCAAAATTTAAAATAAAGAGGAAGGGTATTTTAGTCAATCGCATCATTTCTTCTTCCTTCCTCTCCCCAGTAACTTCAAAACCCATCATTTTCAAAACTCACAATCTTCAACCATTTCTTCACTTTCTATCTCAATAATCCCTCCATTATAGTGCGATTTTCGTTACCAATCAATGATTCAAACACCCGATCAACGTGTTCTTCAGCTTTTTTGAAGAAACCCAGTTTAATTTCATACAATATCTCATTTTTCCCGTGATTTTGAAGATAATCACTCGATCCGTTTGATTCGATCGCTGATAAGTGTTTCTATCATTCAAATTTCGTCAATCGTTGAAGAAATCGGCTTCAATCCTTGTAAGAAATTCTTTAATTTCATTTTTACGATCTGGGTTTTTGATTTGGTCATTGCGTTTTACGATCTTGGCGGGGGTCCGGGGGCAGAGCCCCTGGTAGCAGGGTCCAAGGGGCGGCAGCCCCTGGCTGGGGTCGAGCTGCTTTAGTAAAAAATGCATCAGAAAATTTAATTTTCCAGAAATTGCCTCATTTTCGTAGACAGTTTCTGGTTCTGTGGACAACAGTTTCTTTTGTGTTTTTAGGCCATTACGTTTTAGAAATAAGGCATTTTTAAGTGTTTTCTGGTCATTGCGTTTTAGAAATAAAACATTTTTAAAGTGTTTTTAGTCATTGCGTTTTAGGTAAACACATTTTTATGTGTTTTCAGTTCATTGCGTTTTAGAGAGAACAGTTTCTTTTGTGTTTTTAGGCAATTGCGTTTTAGAAATAAGACATTTTTATGCGTTTTCTGGCAATTGCGTTTTAGAAATAAGACATTTTTATGTGTTTTCTGGCCATTGCGTTTTTGAAAAAAAGCATTTTAAGTGTTTTCTGGCCATTGCGTTTTAGAAATAAGACATTTCTTTGTGTTTTTTATGCATTGCGTTTTAGGTAAAACACATTCAGTCCACTGCGTTTTTGAAAGTACACTTTCTTTTGTGTTTTTAGGCTATTGCGTTTTAGAAATAAGACAATTTTAAGTGTTTTCTTGCCATTGCGTTTTAGAAATAAGACATTTCTTTGTGTTTTTTGTGCATTGCGTTTTAGGTAAAACACATTCAGTCCACTGCGTTTTAGAAAGTACACTTTCTTTTGTGTTTTTAGGCTATTGCGTTTTAGAAATAAGACAATTTTAAGTGTTTTCTGGCCATTGCGTTTTAGAAATAAGACATTTCTTTGTGCTTTTTGTGCATTGCGTTTTAGGTAAAACACATTCAGTCCATTGCGTTTTAGAAAGTACACTTTCTTTTGTGTTTTTAGGCTATTGCGTTTTAGAAATAAAACATTTCTTTGTGTTTTCTGGCCATTGCGTTTTAGAAACAGGACATTTCTTTGTGTTTTTTGTGCATTGCGTTTTAGAAAAAGTCATTTTTTTACTTTTTGTTTTCATTGCGTTTTACGAAACTGGGGTTTTTCTATTGCCTTTTACGTAACTGGGTTTTCAAAAAAAAAACGAAAATATAGCAATAGTATACTCGTTTTAAAGATTAAAAAAAGCTCGTTTTTTGTGCAATTTTTATAAAAAAAATAATGTCGTATGAAAAAGTTATTAACGTTTAAAAAATGAGGGGGAATTGGAGGAGAGAGAAACTACTGTCCTGAATTGACTACAATGTCATTACACAAACTCACGCGTCTCTTTTCTTTCCTTCAATTTCTCTCATTTAATCTTAGCCCTTGATTAAATCAATTAATGGTCAAGATTACTTCCTAGCCTTGCTAGCAAAATAAACTTCCTATTATATAACGTAATAAACTTTTAACAAAACAATAATACGAAAACTAATTGTTAAGCCCATTATAAAATATATATTAAGCCCAAAATAATTGTTTGATTACTAGGCTCAAATAACACTCGTGTTAGACGAGCCCGCACTCCCGCGTCACCTAAATCGATTAATCACCGATGTTATTACCTCGATCGACAAGTTAATCCAATACCCTAAAACCTATGTTGATAACACTAAAATTGCTAACACTAACCATGCTAAAAGAGGTTCGAGTATAAAGAGGTTTGCATGGTTAGTCCAATACTCTAAAACCTATGTGGCTAAAAACGTAGTTACAACACAAAAGTTAATGCAGCTTCTACCATTTTTTTCCTACTTAAAGTAAAAAAAAAAACGCCACCTATATCTTTATAGGGTGTTTGAATCCTAAAGTGAGTCTTTCAAACAATATGATCATAGATGACACACACCCAAATTAATACATTCTTGATTTGTGAAAAAATGTTGAACTCGCAACGCGAGGAATTAATTCTAGTATTATAAAAAAGCATACAAGAAAAAGGTAAGTAGAGAACATACATGGCTTTTTGAAAGGAGAAGTAACTCAAGAGCATATGTACGAGAATAAGGAAGAAAAAAATGGAGAGAAAGCATAGCTGCGAATAAAAGTTGTAACTATAATTAAATCATCCATTATTCGATTGTACAAGTGCCCTTTAATAATTGCATAGAACTAAGGTGGATTAAGTGGACGATCCACAATATGACATTATCATCAATTGCTTGAAATTACAGTGACAGTTGTCAATTAGATTATAGGCAAAGCTTGAGATTTCTGACCGGTGGTCGAAAACGTACATACCTAAAAAAATTATAAAACCGGGGGGTCGAAAACGTATATATCTAAAAAATTCTATACGAAAACTACATACCGGACACTACTGAGCGAAAAGTCCCCCCCCCCCCCTCTCTCAGGCCCCTTCTATCCTACGCCCATGATTATATCAACTTGAAAGCTTGCCCAATAACCATAGCTATTGGAGTATTGGATGCAAGAATTCGACAATAAGCTAGTTCAACTGCCAATCAAGTTGTCTTATTTTCAAGAGATTGTTTATATAAGAAGTATGTTTCACGCATTCACAATATAAATCTAAAGGTTTATGTATTCTTTGAATCCAAACTGAGTTTGACACTTCAGTGTCCATGAAAAAATGGCAGAATCATGATGGACTAATGGATGAATCATGTACATCTGGACCATGGACGGTCTTTATGGGTGCGGGAAGACCACCGCACAGGGCCCGTGATTTCGAGGGGCACATGTTTTATTTAAAAATCCGATATATATATATATATATATATAGGGAGAAGATCATGCGAGAACCACCTCTTATTGTGAGAACCGCGAGAACCAATGTGAACACACCAAAAATGCCTAAAAATAGCTAAAAATCACACAAAAAATTTTTTTTTGATTTTTTTAATATTTTTTAGGTTAAAATCGCTACTTTTCGAACAAAAAAAAAAATTTAAAATTTTTTTTTTAAAATTTTTTTTTTTTTTTTTTTTGCTTCGAAAAGTAGCGATTTTAACATAAAAAAATCAAAAAAAAAATTTTGGATTTTTTTTTGATTTTTTTAGATTTTTTTAGGTTTTTTGGGGGTTTAGTTTTTAGCATTTTAGCTTGGGGGGGGGGGGGGGTTAGGTTTTTTTTTTGGGGGGGGGGGGGGTGGGGGTTAGGTTTTTTTAGCTATTTTAGGTTGTGTTCACATTGGTTCTCAAGGTTCTCACAATAAGGGTGGTTCTCGCATGAGCCCCTCCCTATATATATATATATATATATATGTTAATTTTTTTAGATAGTATACACATACCAATTCTAATATAGTCCATTTACAAAACAATTTTTATGGTTTAGAAGTTAGCCCATTGACATTAGGTTTAGTGAGCCCATTTTTCATGGTTTATATAGTAATTGCATTATTTATCATTAAGACATAAGAACACATTTTTCAAACTCGGACTTGGTACATGAATTCTCAGAGATGCCACTGATTTGAACCACTAATTTAGATGGGTTTGTTAACCATTGACATTATTGGGTAATTAATCTATAGGGATGGTTCAAATGAAAACCACTTTTAATGCGAAAACTCGAAAACTAACTAAAAAAAGCCTAAAAAACACACAAATTTTTTTTTCAATTTTTTTAATAAAAATCGCTGGTTTTTATATATAAAAAAAAAACTTTTTTTTCAAAAAAAAAAAAAAAAAAATTTGTGTAGTGCACATGTGTAATAATACACATGTGTAGTACACATACACATGTGCACTACACAAAAAAATTTTTTTTTTTTTTTTGAAATTTTTTTTATATAAAAAAATCTGCGAAATTTGGTTTGCAAAAAAAAAAAAAAATTTGTATGTTTTTTTGGCTTTTTTTAATTAGTTTTCGAGTTTTCACAATAACTAGTGGTTTTCATTTGAACCTTCCCCATTAATCTATTGGGCTTGTTCGTTTGTGCTCATTTATGTTAATTTATATTCATTTGTGCTTATTTATATTCGTTTATGTTTGTACATTTATATTTGTTTGTGTTTGTTTATGTCAATGAACAGTTCATTTAAATTTTCAATGAACAAACATGAGCGAACACCAACATGTTCATTTTCATAACGAACAAATAAGAAAAAAATGAAGGAACATAAACATGCTCCCTTCAATTCATTTACATGTCTCGATTTATCTAATTTAAGTTATTTTATAAAAAAAAAGTGTTTTTTTCAACTTTCTATGTTTGTTTTCCTTATGTTGAGACCTTATAATACTTACTTCTTGAATCTTAAAGTATTTTGTTATATATATTAATTTACAAGTTTATATATTTATGTTAAAGTTAATTTATTTACAAGTTCCATTGAATAGTAAATTAAAAAATTTAGGTATTCTTGATTGCCTTGATGTGAATATATAGAATCACCGGGGTAACCCTTTACCCAAAAAAAAAAAAAATTTAGGTATTCTTTTGTTTTTTCTGATAATATTTGATTACTTTTAAAAAACCTTTAAATGGTTTTTTTCTAATAACTTATAGATTAAAAAGGAACTACGAAAATGGACTTTGTAGCTGAATCTTACCCATCATTTGAAACTATACTATTTGTACAAATGAGTAAATTATCCCCTCGATGGTACATATACAAAATAGAACATGCTAAAATGCAGGGTTTAATTCTAGAATAAAGAAACCGTAGGGTCAAGTTGTGAAAATAAAAAAAAACTTTTCAATTTGGGGACTGACAGAAACTTAACAAAAAAAAGACAAATTTACAGATCCCTTCTACATAATGGGCATGACCCATGTCTCACTAGCCATTTATCAATGCATGGTAGGTGGAACATGTGATGACATTGTGGCAAACTTCTCACACTTTCTCCAACTTGAAAATCCTGAATCAATATCAAAATTCAATCAATATTTTTATGCATCTTGTCAGCAAGATGAATTTGAAAGCATTGATTGAGGATCAATTCATCAAAGGGATGATCACCAATATCATCAAGGAAATGAAACTGAGTGTTATTATTATTTGATTTATCATTTATCTTTATGTTTATTTGTTAGAACTATTATTCTATCTCTAGTTTGAATATTAAAATAATTATGTACGTTTTATAATTATTATTATTGTTTATCTTTATCATTATTTTTTTATTGTAATTTTATATGGTTTTTTTAGTTATTCTATACACAAAATATTACTCTCTAATACAAATTTTCAATTCTTTTAAAACAACTAATATGTTGCAACTTTCGTGCCACAAACACTATCGGATGCAAGAGTTCGACTAATAAGCTCAACTGCCAATAAATAATCTGTTATTTGATTGTAGAAGATACTGTTTAATAATTGCATATAAATAAGGGGGATCAAGTGCACGATACACAATATGACACGTCGAGAACTTGAGATTACAATGACAATTGGCAATTATATAATATCAACTTGAAAGCTTGCCCAATAACCATAGCTATTTGATGCAAGAATTTAATTAATAAGCTAGCTCACAACCAATCAAGTTGTTATATTTTCAAGTGATTGTTTATGAAAGAAGCATGTTTCATGCATGTACAATCCAAATCAAAAGGTTTACGTGCTCAATAACCATATGTATTGGTTGCCAGAATTCGACTAATAAGCTAGGTCAGCTACTAATAAGCTAGTCATATTTTAAATTTAAAGTGATCGTATATGATAGAAGCATGTTCCACCCATGTACAATCTAAATTTAAAGGTTTGTGTGCCTAATAACCATAGCTATGGATGCAAGAATTCGACTAGTAGGCTAGCTGCGCTACCAACAAAGTAGTCAAATTTTCAAATGATTGTTTATGAAAAAAAAAAAAAAAAACAGATTTCACACATGTACAATCTAAATCAAAAGGATTATGAGCCTAATTCCCATAGCTATTGGATGCAAGAATTCGACTAATAAGCTAGCTCAACTACCAATCAGGCAGTCATGTTTTCACATGATTGTATATGAAAGAATCATGTTTCACCCATGTACAATCTAAATCTAAAGGTTTATGTGCCCAATAACCATAGCTATTGGATGCAAGAATTCGACTAGTAAGTTAGCTCAACTGCCAATCAAATTGTTATATTTTCAAGTGATTGTTTATGGAAAAAAAGCCTGTTTCCCGCTTGTAGAATATAAATCTAAAGGTTTATGTACCCAATAAGCATAGCTAGGGCTGTAAACGAACCAAACGTTCGGCGAACAGTTCGTGAACCGTTCGGCGGCAAGTTCGTTTGTGTTCGTTCGTTTATTAAACAAACGAACACGAACAATAAATTTTGTTCGTTTAGTTAAATGAACAAACATGAACAGAGGTCGCGTTCGTTTGTTTATGTTCGTGAACGTTCGGTAACGTGTTCGCTTGTGTTCGATAGTTCATTAGTGTTTTTAGTTTTTATATGTATTTAAATATTTTAAAATTCTGACAAATTAAATATCTATTAAGTGTCAGTGTATTATATATTCTGTTTATGAACGATTGTTTGTGTTCATTTGTTTCCATTTATGTTCATGAACATTAGTTTGTGCTCATTAGTGTTTGTCAACGTTCGTTGCCTAAAATTAACAAACAAACACAAACGAACACGAACAAGTTCATTTCCTTAACAAACAAACACAAACATAAAATCTCGTTCGATAAGTGTTCGTGAACGAGTCGCGAACACATATATTTTTTAACAAATGAACACGAACAAGGTCTTGTTCGTGTTCGTTTACAGCCCTAAGCATAGCTATCAGGACGCAAGAATTCGACTAATAATTAGCTCAACTGCCAATCAAATTGTTATATTTTCAAGTGATTGTTTATGAAAGAAGCATGTTTCACACATGTACAATCGAAATCTGAAGGTTTATATGCCTAATAATCATAGCAATTGGATGCAAGAATTCGAATAATAAGCTAGCTCACCTATTAATCAAGTTTTCATATTTTCAAGTGATTGTTTATGAAAGAAGCATGGTTCATGCATGTACAATCTAAATCTAAAGGTTTATGTACCTAATAACCATAGCTATGGGATGCAAGAATTCGACTAATTAATAATCTAGCTCAAGTATGAATGAAGTTGTCATATTTTCAAGTGACTGTTTATGAAAGAAGCATGTTTCAAGCATGCACAATCTTAATCTAAAGGTTTATGTGTGCAATAACTATTGGATGAAAGAACTCGATTTTCAAGTGATTGTTCATGAAAGGAACATGTTTCGCGCATGTACAATCTAAATCTAAAGGTTTATCTGTGTAATAACCATAGCTATTGGATGCAATAATTCGATAAATAAGCTAGCTCAACTACCAATTAAGTTGTCTTATTTTCAAGTAATTGTTTGTGAAAGAAGTATGTTTCACGCATGTACAATCTAAATCTAAAGGTTTGTATGCCTACAAACATAGCTATTGGATGTAAGAATTTGACTAATATGTTAGCTCAACTACTAATCATGTCATATTTTCAAGTGATTGTTTATAAAAGAATCATGTTTTACGCATGTACAAACTATATGTCTATATCTAAAGGTTTATATGCCCAATAACCATTGATATTAGATGCGAGAATTCGACTAATACGCTAGCTCAACTACCAATCAAGTTCTCATACTTTCAAGTGATTGTTTATAAAATTAGCATCTTTCACATATGTACATTTAGATCTAAAGGTTTATGTGCCTAATAACCATAGCTATTGGATGCAAGAATTAGACTAATTAGCTAACTCAATTATTAATTAGGTTATCATATTGTCAAGTGATTGTTTAAAAAATAAGAATGTTTCACGCATGTAGATCAAAAAGTTATGGAACCTGTGATTTTTTCGTATGTCAAACAAGACAAAAAAAGAACCATGGCCGATGCTACATTTGTACCACAGATTGACTGTCTAAGGTGCATATAAAATTTTGCCAATGGTTCGACAAATTTGAAGATCCAAGTAATAAAGGACCATAGTTGATGCTATTGGTCAATCGTAGATAAGCCATAGATGATCCAGGCAAATTAATCACGTCAAATTTAATTTCTGAAGTCAGCAATGTGTCTACTCATCATTTGGTATACTAGATGCACTTAAAAGGACAAATTATGTGTTTATAAATTGATCTCTTAGATCATTTAAGAAACGATAACATTTTTATGTAAAGCTCGTGAAGTATCTTTCATAAATTAAATCAAGTTTTATGATATAATATAGTTCAAGGTTTTTGAAAGATTAGGTTAATGAGGACAACGTATAAAGGGTCCAAAGTTAAAAGTGAAACTAATGAAAGTAGTTTTTTTAAATGAAACTTTTATAGAACAAAACAAATATGTTAGAGATTATTTATAACATGTATATGTAACAATGTTGTAAGGACATTCACTAGTCGTCGGATTCATCTGTGTATTATACTTAACTCTTCGTCTAAATCGAGGTTTGATATGATTCCATTTAAAACTCTTAGCTTATTCTTTCAATATCCGTTCCGCTCCAAAAGCATAAGTACATTTGTCTCTATTTATCAAATCTAGTTGTTTAAGAGAATGAACCTCGTAGTTAGGTAATGAACTCGGATACTTCAACTTCAGCTTGAAGTACCAAACACCATTTGTTCGCTTTATACAGAAGACTTTGATCTCAGTATCATACATCCAACTGATAATCCGACCGACATTCTAATTCTTCGAAATGTAATTTGGCTTTAATTTCGGAGTCAGGGGCGGTTTCTTCAACATCTTCTTCAGTTGTGATATACAATCATCAATTGGTTCTTCAGATACAGACTCTTCAACAAATGTAGAATGTTTTCGCCTTGATTGCTTTCTTGTAACACATACGAAACATCAAACTCAACACCTTGATCATTTGCATAAGTTGTCTTTGCTTTGTCGAATCTTACTTCAACATTCAACTCATTCGAACTTTCCCAATCCTCTACAATGCCTTCCACTATTTCACCTTCCTCCAAATCAACATCTTTATGAGCAACTTCAACTTTATGCGAATCATCTTCATCCAATTCAGAATAAGAAAACTGCATCTTCAAATCATCAAGATCTATTAACGCCCCAATCTTCTTATATTCTAATCCAACCATCTCATCAATCGGATCAACAGTTTATTTTCCCAGATTTCTACTTTCCTAATGACCTCCAACAGACTCCCCCTTAGCATCAACACCCGATGTAACAACCGTTACCACAACATCAATTTGCGAGTTACTTGGATGCTCATTGTCTTTTGGTGGATTGGGATCATCGTATCTATCGAAAGTTAATTGATCTGGAATCATTTCAGATGGATATTGTGAACTGGTTGAAGGACCGGGTTGTTCTTGTCTTGGAGTAGATGGTCTCAGTTCTCTGGGATGTGTAAAAGAAAATGAAATACCAAGAGGATGTGGAGTTGAAAACCCCATGGAGGGTATCGGAGAACCTGTTGGTGTTGAAACTCAAGTAGTAGAAGTCACTACTGGGTCAGTAACATTCGAAACACTGGTTGTTGCTGAACATGGCACCAAAAGTACTGGACTTGTTGTAGCAAAAAATGTGAATGGAATTCTGGTTGTGAAAATAGGCATCTGGATTGAAAGTAGATTATGATTCAAGACTTGTATGTTATAGTGACTGGTATGGTTGTAGAAATAATGATTGTGGCTATTGCAGTCTGAGCTTTAACTGGATCATGCATATAAGAATCTTGTGTTGTTGACGTGGCTCCTAAATATTGTGTAGCCTTTTTTCTTGGCCTAACTTCATAATGACTTGCATCTTCATCATAATCGTCTTTGTCATCGTTATCAGAACCACTCAGAGCCCATTCTTTATCACTCTCCATGTCTTTATCAAGCAACTTAAACTAAGAGCTATATTGGGAAGAGGAGCCCGGTTTCTCTCTATGTCTCTTCAACTTCTCTTCCATTACAACACCAACACTCTTTCTTGCCTTAATTTTTCTTCTCAATTCTTTTAACGTATCATCATATAACAGATTGTCGCAACCCCCGCCCCCTTATCTGTCCCGGGAACGGGCGGCCACGAACCCAGTATTGGTGGTATCATTTGTTTATCATTTTGGCAGCGGAAATTTCATCAGGACCGTAGTTAGGAAATATTGATCAGAGTAAATACCACACTTTTATAATATTAAATATATTGGGATAAAACCCCAGTTTTCATTACAAACATTTTCATAGGGAAAATCCCTATTTTATTGAATAAAGCATCTTCTTTTATTTAGGTAACTTTTATAGCCACTTTTTCCAAGCCTTCAGTTCTGTCCAGCTGGCTTCTAGTTGGCTTTCACATTTTGTTATCTGAAACGCGTTTAAAAATATTTTGTAAGTGGGAAATACTGGTGAGTGAATCCCAGTTTAATCAAGAAGAGTTTTATCCTTTAACAGTATTGAGAGCTATCACATTGTTTATTTGCACACAATTACTCATTCAGTATTGTCAATCCTGACTGGTGGGTCATATTACACATTGGCTAACTCTTTGTCCAATGGTAACGTGGTCCACATTTTGTATACAAAACCCCAACATACCGGCAGTAATTGAAGAACTACAAAGTCTCAATCACTGCTTAATCACATTGTAAAACATTTAAGATTTTGTAAAAACAATTTACAAAAAGGAGATTACTCGCATTGCTGTCTTAGACTTCTTTTAAGGGTTTCCTGGTGTTTATCTATTAATTACACAAATGTACATATGTTAGTATAATAACCCTTTATATTTACATTAGTAATACCCTCCCCGAGACGACATTCCAACGACTACGTCGGGCAGAACCTCGACAGCCGTTACGGAACCCTGGATCAATCAGGCAGCGTATCTAATACGTAACCGGTGTTATAATACTTACATCGGGGCAGAACTTCGTTAATTAGGGGGGGTATTATGCCCGGAAATTACTTATACTATGTAGAAAGTCGTGAGAGAGAAAGAGACTGATCTATCGGAAACTGAAGCCGATGCCCTCAATTTATAGGGCTGAAATTCGAGTTCCTCGCGGCCCGCGTAAGGTAAGACCAAGGTCTACGCGGCCCGCGTAGTAGACTGGGTAGGCCCTAGCCTGGCCCAGTCATCGCACTAGATCCGCCACGATGATGACACGTGGCAGCACCGGGTGTCGCCTGATCTCGTAGCTGTCGCGGCCCGCGTAAGTAGTAGCCAAAGTCTACGCGGCCCGCGAGCGCCCATAAAATTTTGTTTTTATTAAATTTTTAATTATATAATGTATTTTGGGCTCGGTTTTTACATACGGGGTGTATTTTAGGACATATTGGGACATTTTTAATATATTTTAGGGTGTCAGAAAAATTCAGGAGGGTTGTTATACAGATGATCATCATTTCCATCACCATCATTTACATCATGTGCACCTTCATCTTCTCTATTGTGCATATCTACATCTTCATTTTCACCATCATTTTTCTAGTGGATAAATTGTTTGACACCTCATGAAAAAACTAGGTAGCTTAAGCTTCTTCATTCTAAGGTTGTTGGTATACCTGAGCATTTGCCTCAACATTAGCTTAAACTTCAAATTCCACTTGTATCTAAGCTTCCACAACCGCTTCTTTAAATGTTTACATTTGATGGTTATTTCAACATTAACTTAGGGCATTTGATAATAAACTGCACAGTCATATCAATGGCACCTTGTTCATAATCCAAAATGCTAATTTTTGAATTTAAGTCCAAAATACGAAATTGATGAAGACCCAATGTTCACTGATATTATCAAATACCCTAAGTTTATTATCAATTTCATCCATGAATTCGTCCTAGAGTTTCAAACTTTTTAATGTTAAGGTTCGGTTTCAAGATCCCAGTGAATTAAACCATAACAATCAAAATGATGGTGACAATGACTCACCGATGCTAATACAATCATTAAATGATTCAACAAACAAGAAATATCAAACTCAAATTATGAAGTACTCGAACAACTTCACCAAAGGTTCTGAACTACACTTTGAGGACAACTTCGCTTGGTTATGGTTAAAAAGTCAAAGACCCTGCCTTTTATAACCAATAATTGTGCCACCCCTTAACTACAATTAAACCTATAATTGCGCCAATTTGACAAGTTCGCTTACACCTGTGCAATTTTCAAGAATTTTCTGTTTTCAATTTTGGAATATTGTCGATTTTCAAAATTTTAACTCGAGTATCTTTAAAAAATTTAGTCTACACATAGAAGCGGAAAAATAAAATCTTTTTGATTTTTCCAATTTTATATTAAAATACGCCAAAAAGTTTTTGTAATTTTTTTTTTCGAACTTAAAGAAAATGCGGAAAAATAAAATTTGTAAAAATCACTTAATTATTTGGTAAAATCATCCATAAGAAGATCATTTTAACTATTTATCAAGTTAGACCACGAACGATACCTTTGTCTTTTAAAAAAATGGTTTTGATAGATTAAAACGATTATCAGCATTGTTTATCCACTTAACTTTTCCACGTCATTTTCCAAACTGTGTTTCGTGATATAATTATGGTATATTACAAAAACTGACTTACGCGTGTTCCCTATCGCATTGACAAACTCCCGTATCGAGGTATGCACCAGAATTACATCTTACAGGTGAATATACTACTTATATATATATATATATATATCATTAGGCGAATACGAATCTTCAAAAACTAAGGTTAGGGCCACCGCACATAAATGTACCATAAATGGTATCTTTTATGTATAAATTTCATATCTTTCGATATTTGATTCATCAAGATTGGAACATATATACCATTTGGTAATATAGTCCGATAGAAAAGTAATATGTTCAAGGTTATGCGACGATGCGTTTTTAGCAAGATGGTATAGAAGTTGTAGGTTAGTACCACCATATAGACAAAAAGAACAATTATAATGCCCCATTTAACAAGTAGTCGAAAGACCTCGTATCTCAAAAACTTAGCAATCTCTCAAACGAAATTATAGTACTAAGACCATATTTGCGTGAGATGTTGATCCATGTTATAGGAGTTCTTTATCTTTATATCACTTAGCACTCTTTCATTTTACGTCAAGAACCTACCGATACATCATATGATGATGCTATCACCATTTAATATTGTGATACACTGTAATAGCTTGACTACCGATGTACTCTCATTTCTTGTTTTTCTCAACATGATTTCATTTATTAAAATTTTTTAAAGCAGAATGTTTTTGATATTTTTCAATATTAAAAGATCCTACAACTAAGTAAAATATTTTTTTTTCTTTTTTTCAATTTTACAAAATTATCAGACATAAAATCTTTTTGATATTATGGTTTATCAAAAACATTTTACAAATAAATGAAAATAAAACTTTCTGTAGATTTTGTTTTGAAAACCATTTTACTCCGGGTTACGCATTCCGATCTGTTGCACTAAGTTTTCGAATCTTGTGCGATTGAATGTTTTTGTAAAAAGATCAGTCAACCGTCTAGTTATCCAAGGTATCGACTTTAACTAGTTCGCTCAAGTTTTGGTTTTTTTTTGGACAAGGTTACAAACAAACGCGAGTGAATAAGCCTTCCAATGGTTCCATCAGGCCATGCAAGCATCAAGACGCGTGCGGTTGAGAGTGTTGGAGGTGCTCTTAATGTGATCCTATAGCATGATAGAGGTCCTAGCGCATGGTATTTTTTATTGGAAATGGTGAGATACATTTGGTCCCTTACGATTGGAACCAAGAGACAATACACATACCCCATAAAAACAACGAGCAAAGAGCATGTACTATTTGTACAAATGAGTAAATTATCCCCTCGATGGTACATATACAAAATAGAACATGCTAAAATGCAGGGTTTAATTCTAGAAATAAAGAAACCGTAGGGTCAAGTTGTGAAAATTAAAAAACTTCAATTTGGGGACTGACAGAAACTAACAAAAAGACAAATTTACAGATCCCTTCTGCATAATGGGCATGACCCATGTCTCACTAGCCATTTATCAATGCATGGTAGGTGGAACATGTGATGACATTGTGGCAAACTTCTCACACTTTCTCCAACTTGAAAATCCTGAATCAATATCAAAAATTAAATTAGTATTTTCATGCATCTTGTCACCAAAAGATGAATTTGAAAGAATTGATTGAGTATGAATTCAGGGCCGTCTTCGAAAATTAAAAAAAAAAAATTGGCCTTGTGCGAGATAAAATAAAAAAAAATGGGTCATATTTATTAATCCATTATGTTTGTTTATTTATTTGTGCCAAATTATTAATCCATTACACACCAAAACTGTTGGGTTTCTGAATTTGATTAGCAAAAACAATTGGGCTTCAAAACATTCGGGCATCTAAACAGTTGGGCTTTTAACGTTTTTGGTTCATAAATCCAAAACCCTTTAAGGGTTTTTTTTTTTTTTTTTTACATACAAATTATTCTATCTCTAGTTTGAATATTAAAATAATTATGTATTTTTATAATTATCATTATTGTTTAGCCTTATCATTATTTTTTTATTGTAATCTCATATAGTTTTTTAGTTATTCTATACAGAAATATTACTTACTAATACAGTTTTTCAGTTCTTTTGAATTCTTTTAAAACAGCTAACATGTTGCAATTTTCGTGCCACAAACACTATCGGATGCAAGAGTTCGACTAATAAGCTCAACTACCAATCAAGTTGGCACGATTTTAAGTGATTATATACAAACAAGCATGTTTCATGCAAGAACGGTCTAAATCTAGAAGCTTAAGCATTAATTTAGTGCAAAAAATATCATGAGTCACCTAGTCCAACAAGAAACATTCGAATTGGTTGAGAAAACTGTTTGACAATTGATCAAATGTCTAAAATACCCTTTGTAAAATGTCACAAAAGAATTTTGTTAGGTGAGATGGTAAAGTTAATACCTGAAGACAAACAGAACAGGAGATTCTCTCCCCAGAATCATCCACATTGTTACTGCTAGTAATTGTAATTTTGGGTATTTTTTTAACAGAATATTCGGGCAAGCCTTTAGAACCGCCAACGTCAAATATGCTCTGGAGCTCATCAAAGCGGGTGTCAACAGCTCCCATCTATATCAAGGCGAAAAGGGTCATGAACAAAGCAAAGAAATCACACTTTCTTAAAAAAAAAAAAAAAAAAGTAAAACTATAATCATGTTTATTAGATTTTAGGAAGTTTACCTGACTTTGAACTGCACTTAACATTGCTGGACCAAAACGTTCGCGAACAAGCCTACCGTTTAACAAGCTTACAATGACATCAATCTGTGATAGATACATGTAGCAAAAGTGTATTAGAACTCATCAATCATATTTTACTCATTTTGTTGATGCTCACCAAGTATAGAAGACAACCGATCCCAGATTCATCTGACTTCCACAAAACAAGTGAAGATTCGAAAACTTCTATCGAAAACACAGCCCCTGAAATTGCTCCAACTGCAGCCCCCCTAACAAACCCACTCTCTGTCTCTTGACCAATTAAGGCCCCTGTCATCGCTCCTAATAAAATCCCAACTGCAAGATACGATAAATCATATCAGATTACAACCAGAAGATGAGAAAACCCCTTCTTTCAGTGGGAAAATCGATATAGCCGTCTTCGTATTTTTTCAACCAAACAAAGAATTCAAAAGAACTGAAAAAATGTATACGTGGATAATAATTTATGTGTTTTAAATAACAAAAAAACAGACTCAATGAAAAACGAATGGTAATGATGAAACATTAATAACTATGCTAATATACAAATTAGAGACAGGGAAACAGCTAAAAAACAAACTTATAAATAAATATATAATAATAATAATAAAAAATTTGGCTAACAGATTAAGCGTTTATGTTCATGGTTTTCCTCACAAAATCCCAACTGATCACATCATATCAGATTACAACCAGAAGATGACAAAACTCCATCTTTCAGTGGGAAAATCGATACAGCCGTCTTCGTATTTCGACACTTTTTTCAACTACACACTCAAAAAATAAAGATTCCGAAAGAAATTTAAAAGAACTGAAAAACTGTATTGGTGGATAATATTTTACGTGTTCTAAATAATTGAAACTAGAGATTAGAATGAAAAACTAACGATAATGATAAAACGTAAGTAACTATGTTAATATTCAAATTAGAGACGGAACAAGAATTAACAAAAAACTTATAAAAAAATAATAAATCAAATAATAATAACTACAATAGATAATAAACTCGGCTAAAAGACTCCGAAGCGGGTGTGTTGATGGTTTTCCTCTAAATTCAGTCAAACTAAGTCACAAGAATTGGTTAATTTAGCACAACACCATGAAGATGAATCATGAAATCAAATTTTCAAGTTACATTAAACATAAACAAGTACAATTTTTTCATTCCAATCAACAGGGCAAATTATGATAATAGCAGGTAGACGGGCAACAAACAATAATCTGTAATCATATCAATTAGGTATAAGAAAAAAAGGACACCCAAAAAACCGAAAATTGATATTGGAGAACACAACAAAAGGCTAAAAACATCGAAAACAAACATCAATCAATGATCACGAAACTAAGATGAAAACACATACCTAAGGCAAAGAAAAACGTGAAAATTGCAGAAAAAACATTCCCAATAATGACAGCAACAGCAGGGGTGAACAAATCTTTGAGTTTTGGAACAAAATTTCGGAGCGAAAGAGATGAAATGTGTGAAAATAAAGGTGCAGAATAAGAGGGGTATGAGTAGAAGGCCATGATCGGATGAATTGGTTGCAGGGTTTCTTGAAATTGTGTTTAATATTAATAGGAAATTATGATTATGCAAGGAGAAAGAATACTTAGTCGCTAAGAGATGAGAGAAATCGTGAAGAAACAACCATCAACAAGCATTTATAGCTTCGCGACTTTCACGTGGATCATCAACCACGAGAAAATTTAGTACTGTAATCTCGGACATTTATATTCTGTTCGGAGAGAGCGGATGTTTCTTTGTCTTGTCTTCTTCACCTTAAATTCTTTAGATATTTATTTATTTACTTCCGGGACAATTTTTATTTCAGTACCAATAATATTTTAGACGGTTTTGTTTTTTTTAAAGGTAAATTTGGATCACTAATGGACCATTGGAGTATCATCGTGTCATCAGAATCACCCGATTATATTTATCTCCACTAGACAATAATGTCTATACACCAATTCAAGAGTAAACCCAATAAATCTAGAAAAAAACCTATGTAAGAATCGAACCTAAGATCTAATGGTACTTAAGTCTTATCTCACACACATGATGTCACTAGGCTAAAATGTCATGGGCATAAGACAGTTTGTAACTGTTAGACTGTTCACTCTTTCACTATTTTGATTAACTATTTTGATTATTATCATTTATACAATGTGTACAAGTGAATTATTCGATTCTTATAATTCTCAACTATATTATTGTTAATTATAAAATGAACTGCCTTGTGGATAAATTTACAGGCCAGTTATTAAAACATTTAATAAAATGATCATTTGGATCACTAATGGACCATTGGAGTATCATCGTGTCATCAGAATCACCCGATTATATTTATCTCCACTAGACAATAATGTCTATACACCAATTCAAGAGTAAACCCAATAAATCTAGAAAAAAACCTATGTAAGAATCGAACCTAAGATCTAATGGTACTTAAGTCTTATCTCACACACATGATGTCACTAGGCTAAAATGTCATGGGCATAAGACAGTTTGTAACTGTTAGACTGTTCACTCTTTCACTATTTTGATTAACTATTTTGATTATTATCATTTATACAATGTGTACAAGTGAATTATTCGATTCTTATAATTCTCAACTATATTATTGTTAATTATAAAATGAACTGCCTTGTGGATAAATTTACAGGCCAGTTATTAAAACATTTAATAAAATGATCATTTTCCTATAAAACTTACGAATTTAATTCTTATGGTCGTTAATTTACAAAGCCAGCTATTAAAAGTTTAAAACATTTTATAAAATGATCATTTTACTATAAAACTTACGAATTTAATTCTTATGGTCATTAGAGAAAATATTATTCATTTTACTCTTTTTTATTATTTTAGTTGTGTATATATTACTTACGAATTTAATTCTTATGGTCGTAAGAGAAAATAGCATTCATTTTATTTACTCTTTTTTTATTTATTTTAGCAGTGTATATATTTATTGTATGTAAATATTTACTTTTTAGATTTTAGATTTTATATTATTTGTGTAGTTAATTTATTAATAAATGTATAAATAAACTATCTTTGTCAAGCACGAAATGATTTACCTGTGTTGAAGTTGATCTTTACTGTGGGCGATTGATACTATGGTTAATGTATTGATTGTTTAAAGTGCACACCAGCAATGGTTGAACAAATTGAAGAAGAAAAAAACAAAAATACTTACTGATTTAAATTTTTTGTATAAGAAAAAGCATTTCTTATATAAATTTTGTTTATCCATTTAACTAATATGGTATAATGGCTATAAATTGGTTATTACTAAATTTAATTTACTAACTTTTCTCGAAACGTAAATGTTATATTTATAATGAGATACATTTATAGTGACGATTATTTTATTTTCATTGTAAGAATATTTAGCATCCCATATAACACGATACAACCATTCAAACCAACATTTGCTACTTAATATTTGAATAAATAATTTGAACTTTTGGTCAAAAGTACTAGGAGAAAACATGCCTTCTTGATTCTACACGTTTTGTTTTATTTATTTGATTACATCTCTTTAGAGCATCCACAATAAGAACCATTAAAAACACCTAAAAACATGTCCAGTCAGCTGCCACGTGAGAAAAATAATCACCCTTCAAAAACATCAAAAACCCACCCAATAAGAAAACACAAAAACACTTAAAAATATTGCCACATCATCACCACCTTTTACATTTAATTTATCACCCAACCCCCACCCTTTGGCCCCACCACCTGACAACATACTCGTTTTTAGTCATTCTTCACCAAATATGCATCCCAAATACAAATGGAAGAAATGATGCCCACAATAAAAAAAATGGGTGAGGTGGAAAAATGTAAAAAAACACCCTCTAAATATGAGCTATTGTGGATGCTGGTTATAATATTCATTCTAAATATTGTACTATTCATTCTATTGTCAGATTCGATAAGGACAAAAGACATGGGTATTATCGACAAAGACAAATGCGATTACTAGATTACGGGGTGTGGAGTGTGGTTTGGGGCGGCGGATTGCCCAAAATTAAATATAATAGTGTTTTAATATTTAATCTTGTAGCCATACAATCATTTATATTATATAGATCAAAATATATTAAAAACCTATTACATAATTAGTTGGTTATTGTTGATGGACCATGTTACCCTTATTAACTAATTAGGTTTCATCTTGAGTGTATATATAAGGAGATAACTAGAGAGCTAAAGGGTTAGACAATTATCAGGGCACACGGGGTGGTCCGTTATACCACCCCGATCACGCGTTATTTTATAACGCTACACCGCCGCCACCGCTAGTTTAACGCGTTATTTTATCAACGCGTTAGAATCATCACGCGTTGAAAAATCTGAATGCTCTGCGAGTTGATTGGATAAGGCTCTAGTTGATTGGATAAAGGCTCTGCATGTATGTATCTCTGCATGTATTTGGATACATGGCATGTCTCACTACTTACACGTGTACACTGACTTGAACATAGTCATAAATATGTATTTGATAATTACCATGGTGACCACCCCTACTACATTTCTATCACTAGTGATAGAAATTTGGTTGATGACATGGCATGATTTTATTGGACAATGGGAGTGATAGAATCTATCACTAGTGAACCACCCCTCCTCCCCTCATAACATCATTATCATCAAAATCGTCCCTCTCATATCTCTCTCCATATTCAAACTCAAACCCTAGAGTTTGATCATCACCATCTGTAACACCCGAAAAATATTAAATACATATATGTGTGAACACATATATAGGTTTGTATATATGTATATAAATAGGCATATGTCGGTCGTAAACATATGGAATATAACTAGGAATAGGTAACCTAGTTAATAACATGTTGATTAAATAATGAAAAACATGAAATGGACTCCTTTTATAAAAACCTACGAAGTTAAGGGACTAAAATGGACAAAGTTGAAAATGATTTTTATTAAAAAGAAATTGACACCAAAAACACATAGTGTGTGTTCCTGGTCGATCAAAAACACAGAGCAAGGGGGATTCTTCTCAAAAACCCTAACTTCACAAAACCTTCAAAAGAAATCGAGCTAAGAATCAGTACTAAAGTTAAATTCGTGATCACACAAGTTAGGAGATCACAAGGTATGTTGAAATTTGTTTTTTTTTTTTTTTTTTTTTTTTGTGGTGTTATAAATTTGTGATGAACATTCATAGCTGAATTTTTAGTTTGAATGTTAGATGTCATGGCAAAATAGTAATGAATACAAGTATAGGAACAAACCTTAGATGAGAATTTAGTGATTAAGTGCCATAATCTAAGTGATTGAATGACTAACCATGTATGTGCTAAATGAGTTTTGTGATGAAGTGATGAACACTTGATTTATGGTGATAAATTTGTGGAATTTGATGTTATGATGCAAATTCTAGGTGTTTTTTATGTACACTAGACATAAAGGCTCAGAAATGATGCTAAAACATGGTTAATACCTAATCATGAACTCGATAATACTTGGATGGAAATCTCGCCCATAAGATGCTCGATAAAATGCCTAAGTGATCTTGAAATATTAAAAATATAAAAGGATCACGTAATTGACTAGTCTGACGCGTTGCGTGTAAAATATTGTAATATGAGTTCTAAACGATAATTCGAATTGAACTCTATAGGCAAATTGGGCGAATCATCAAGTGGTCAAGACGGAGCGTACACTCGCTTGAAAGGAAAGCTTTAGAGGTACGCGGCTACATGCTTCGTAGATTTTTTGTTAATATTTTACATTTATATATGTTGAATGACAAGGTAATATCATGAAGTTCGGCTTGTTCTTAAACGGTGGATTCCGTGCGAATAAACCGAATGGATGAATAAGGGACTAACGATAAGTTTGAATGTTTGAAAGTGATGGATTTCACTAAAACATTCAAACGGGTCAATATGATAGAAAGATATAAGGTTTGGTTGTATAAAAGCGATAGATTTCTCTAAGAAAACCAAACGGGTCGAATTGACAAGAATATTAAAAGTTTGGCTACATGAAAGCGATGGATTTCGCTAAGTTAGTCAAACAAGTCAAAATGAAGTCCTAATGCAAACCGGGAAGGTTGCATGATTAATGACTTCGAAGTGACACCCGGATTATGGGTAGAAGATCATATATACGTGTAATCCGAGAATCGGAATCGCGGACTGTAACAACCATAAATAAATTTAGCGATTTCCGTAAATAATCCCAAATTATTGAGTATTTATATTTAAACATTCATGCTAAAATACGGGTTTATTAAAAATTTTCTAAACTTGAAGCAAAACAACATAGTGTAGTTTAATTCATCGTTTTAGAATAACGACGAAACAACTTGCGGAAGCTTCATTTAACGTGTGTTCGGTTCTTGCTCGACGCTTGATCTTCATCCGGGACTCTCGACATTCAC
The DNA here is from genome assembly GCA_030545235.1 of Helianthus tuberosus. NCBI lineage: Eukaryota > Viridiplantae > Streptophyta > Magnoliopsida > Asterales > Asteraceae > Helianthus > Helianthus tuberosus. The sequence goes on along the minus strand of CM060404.1, from coordinate 5,214,968 downwards.
CTACCATCAATACCAGCTTAAATGTTAGTATTGATAGTTTAAATAACGGTACAAGACAAGATATTGATAATGGAAGGAAATCCAAACGTTAATTTCTTGATCCAAAAACAAGGTCTACAAACTGGCCTCCACCGTAACTTACTCCTGTATGAAAATTCCCCCACCGTAACTCAGTAGGCAACTACCGTAACAATTTCAGCCCCACCGTAACTTACGGTGGGCACCGTAAGTTACGGTGGCCCCTGTATCAGTCCCTTTCCTTTATTTGCCCTTTCTGACACGAAAACTTTCGTATCTTTCAATCCCGCGTATCCGTTTGATCTCCCGTTTCTTCCTACATGATCGTAATTTGATTCTCCATCTCATGGAGTTTATATCCGACATTCAAAATAATAAAATTCTAAATTTTTAAGCATTCGGCTTATTATTAAAAATCCACATTTTGACCCGTTTGTATTTAAGACCTCCAAACTTGTTTCTAGTTAATCATAATTCTTAGACCAAGGTATTTAACTCAAAATATCTATCTTGGATTCATAAGTTTTGTGAATTACGCGGCAAACACCCAAGTTACGCGCGTAATTCATTTTGACCCGTTTAGGGGATCTTTTATGCATTTTGGTCTAAAACTAGCTCTTTTCTTTTCAATACTTCGTATTGTCACATCTAAATGTCTGCTTATGTTCCACCACAATTATTTTTTTGTGGTGGATTTAACATAACTAACCTATTATCCCAAATTTACTCATCGGTTGGTCATTTTACGCAAATGACCATTTTTGTGCATTTGACCCGCAAATGTGTATTCCTATAACTTTTATTCATATTTAATGATTCTATAATCTTAATGCAAGTTCCAAAATAACCCTATGTGTCGTTTGCCCCATTATACCCTTCAAGGGTGTTTTGGTCAACTTTAGTCTCTCACTTTACGACGAAGGACTTTCGCTAAATATTTGACCAAGATTTGTATGTTTAACTAAAAGCTTATTTATGCGTACCTGGCTCGGGTCAAGTTATTGACCCGTTTACATAACTTTTGCTTTAAATCTTTCTAGTTAAAGCAACGCATACTTATGTTATTTCCTGTGATTACAAAACTCAACAAGCGATTGTCAAATGTAATTGTCAAATGGTGTTAACAACACGATTTGACCCATTTAGTCTAATTGGCCATTTATCCATATGAGATGGTATTTAGTTACCATTTCATCCCTTTAAACCTATCCCGGTTTTCCCTTAAACTTGTTTTACTTAAAACCGTTTTTATTTGTTCGTCATTACATGACTAATTTACTTTTTACCCCTTTTACCATAATTCATGATTTCTTACCATTTTCCCTTGTTCCGACTCTCATTGAATCATGTCGGAACATCGTATACCAACCACTTAGTAGCATTCATATACAATACTTGAAATTAAGTAATTTTGAAAATAATGTAAAGGGGCGTAAGCTCTACTTACCTCGTATCCGAATACGCTTTTCTTCTCGTGCTTGATTCGTTTGACCGCTTCTTTCCCAAGCCTCCACCTAGCTCGTTAGGCGACAAACTATCATCATTCACAAGGTGGTTAGATTAGTCATTTCAATACACGACTATTCCACCTTACGTATTTTCTATGTCGAAACTACTATTCGACTTTATCATTGGTTAGTTTGACTTTTATAACTCAACTACCTTAAATCATACAATAGGCACAATTAAGTTAAATCAACATTATGATTAGAACCCGTTTTAACCCATATTTCACGTAATTAGTCAAACAAGGCAATTACGCGTTTCATTCGTAATTTCAACATATAAACATTCACTTAGGCATTTTAACAAACACCTTGTGGGCATATTCTATAAAATCAACAATCAATTTTCATAACTAGTTATTTACCCAAGTTTTAACATCGTTCACAAGTTCTTATGTCTAGCATGCATAACCACACCTAGACTTACTTTATGGAAATCGAATAACATCAAATTGATGATCATAAATCTAGTGTTCATCATCTTCCCACAAAACCCATTTCAATTCTTGTATGAACATACACTAAATCTTAGAATTTTGTTAAAGTACTTTGCTTCTACTATCCAATATGATGATTTTAAGTATGTGTATATCATCATCTTCACTACATAATCGAAACCCACTTGTCTAAGTGTAGCAAATCATCAAATTATTCAAATCATAGGAACCTATGTAAACCTTTCACTTAGGGTTTTGTTTCTAAGCAATCATACAACACTAATTTAGCCATAGCCTCTCTAATCCATACATAATTCGCGATTATGAAGATTACTCAAATTTTACAACTTCACAAATCATCAAATTTTTTACATACCTTATGATCCCCTAGCTCGGGTGATCATTAATCCGTGTTCATGCATTGATTTAGGACTGAAATCGACCTTCAATTTGCTGAATTGGATTGAGTTAGGGTTTTGGCTCCTTGGAGCTTCTCCTGGCTTCTCACGTACGCACACACCATGTGTGTGCGTTTGATTTCTTCTTTTTTTTATAAATCTATTTTCAAGATATCCAATTTGGTCCCTCATGTTTGGTTAGTTATTAAGTAGACCACAACCTAACTATTTCTAACACTATTCTCACTTATTAACTAGGTTAAATATTCCTAGTTAATTTAGTGGGTTCGGGGAAATTTACGACTGAGTTTATTTTAGGTCCCGTTAATTCGGGCCTTTTATAAACTTTATTTATCCATAGGCCTTTATTTAACTTTTTGTTAAATATTAGGTTTATTTATTTAAAAATCCTAATTACTCACCGGGTAAATTTTTACCACTAACGGTACTTTACCCGTTTTTTAGTATTAACGGGGTTTGATTACCAAACCCGTTTTCGGGGTGTTACACGGACTAATAGTCAAAGACTCGGTTGTGAGTTACGACTAAAGATGCACAATTCCGCTTATGGGAATTGAACTAAACAAGTTCAACTATTGTAAGTTGAAGGGGTCGAATGAATAAATCATGTGTTGAATAAAGAAGGCATAAAACCCGTAAATAGAACGTTGGATAATAGGAAATATTATAGTTATGACGCTCATAGAAAATTTAAATGCAAACAAACAAGTTTGTTTGATAAATCATGAACGGGTCAAAAGTTTTATAAATAAATACAAAGCCGAGAGCTTAAAAATTTAGAAAATTGTTAATCCGGATGTCGGATTTCAACTCTATATGATGGATGATCAAATTACGATCACGTAGGAAGAAACGTGAGGTAAAACGGATAAAAATTGATGAAGTTATGAGTTTTTAAAAGAAAAATGGCAATGCTGGGAATATGCAGCTCCAGTTTCATAACTTTCTGTGAAAAATGGGATGTCACGCCTCGCGACGGGTATTGTCCTTTGCTGTCGCGCCCCGCCACAGGCCTTCGCACCCCGCGAAAGCTTATGTTAATCCTGTCGCGGCCCGCGATAGGCTACGGAGCTGGCAAAATTTGTTTGTTTTGCTTGTTTTGTCTTACGGACTTGTTTAGACATGTTATAAACTCTTTATAATTAACGTTTGTGATGGTTTTGATTATAGGTAGTTACTACAAACTTTTGGATGACGATCAAGCTCGCTCAAGAACCGAACGCACATATAATTGAAGCTTCCGCGTTTATCTTAATTCTCGTATTAATTAGACTTATGTAAACACTTTATAAGTATATTTTTGAATGTTTAAAGTCTCATGTTAACATCATTACGTCAATGTTTTTTGAAAATGACAATTTTGTATAAAAATGCAAACTTTTAATTATGAATTATTCATAATACTAGTAAGGGTCTTACACCATCGTAATCATACACCCTAAGGAGGAACCAGATCAAGCTGACAATCATGTCAAACTCAATGGCTGCTTCTCTGACTGGATTCTCTGCTAGCCTGTCTACTGTCACATGTATTTCTTTATGTTTTCCATTATGTTTAAACAAAACTGATCAACATGTGGTATCAGAGCATATGTTTAAATCAGTTCTGTTTTCGTATCCATTATTCTGGAATTAAAATCTGGAAAACAGAATTTTGAAAACCTAATTGTCGCAACCCCGATCCCTTATCTGTCCCGGGAACGGGCGGACGTGAGCTCAGATTTTTCGGTGGTATCAGCTATTAAATCTTGCAGCGGAATTCACATCAGGACCGTAGTTAGGAAATGTTTATCAGAGTAAAACCACCATATTTGATATTAATAATAACATGGGCAAAACCCAAGTTTCTTATTACAATACATTTATAGGGACAAACCCTATTTTATTGAATTTAAAACATCGTTTATTAGGTAACTTTTATAGCCACATTTTTCCCAAGCCTTCAGTGCTCTCCAGCTGGCTTTTTACTAATTGGCTGTCACATTATGTTACCTGAAACGCGTTTTAAAAACATTTGTCAGTCGGAAATACTGGTGAGTGAATCCCAGTTTAATCAAGAAACATTTTTATTAATTAAAACAGTATTGAGAGCAATCACATTGTTTATTTCTACACAATTACTCATTCAGTATTTGCCACTCGACCGGATCTGTGGCTATGGTCAAGCTACACATTGGCTAACTCGTTGTCCAATTGTAACGTACTGTCGTACCGACTTACTACTCGCAAGTAGTAATAAATTTTGTATACAAAACCCCAATATACTGGCAGTAATTGAAGAACTACAAAGACTCAATCACCGCTTAATCACATTGTAAAACAATTAAGGTTTTGTAAAATATTCCAAAAAGGTTAACAAAAAGAGGATAAACTCGCATTGCTATCTTAGACTTCGCGTAAGGGTTTCCTGGATATAATCTATAATTTATACAAATGTATATTGGTTAGTATCATAACCCTTTGAAAATATTAATGATACCCTCCCCGAGACGACATTCCAACAACTACGTCGGGCAGAACCACGACAGTTGTTACGGAACCCTAAATCAATCGGGCAGCGTAACTATTACGAAACTGGGGTTATAATACTTACAACGGAGCAGAACCTTGCTAATTAGGGGTATAATACCCGACTATAATGATTATAACTTCAGAAATTCGTTTAGAAAGAAAGATGTGAGCGACGGAAAGTGAAACCCGAAGGCCTTCTCATATAGTTGCAAAACCTGACTCTCACGCGGCCCGCGTAAAGGTAAGCTAAGGCTTACGCGGCCCACGTCAACATATGGTCAACGCGTAGCTTAGCCGATTCGACAACAAGCTTATCCGGGTGTTGGGCCACGTGGCGGCCCAGGGCTGCGCCACATTTTGGGACATTCGCGGCCCCCGTTAACTTAAACGGGGTCTTACGCGGCCCCCTTTAACTTATGAAAACTAACGAAATCAGGTATCCACCTTGATACCGCCCGCGTGAATTGTTGGGGTGGGTCTACGCGGCCCGCCTCAACTTACTATTTATTGTTTTTTTAATTTCTTTTAAATATTATAACATAATTCGGGCTCGGTTTTCACATACGGGGTGTATATAAAGACATATTAAGATATTTTAATATATAATAGGGTGTCAGAAATATTTATGAGGGTGTCGGTTTTACCGAGGGTTGTTACATTCTCCCCACCTTGTTTTAGAGCTCGTCATCGAGATCTACTGGAATAAATACGGATATTTCTTTTGCATTTCCGATTCAAGCTCCCATGTGTACTCTGGTCCTCTTTTGGAGTCCCACTTCACTTTGACTAGAACTAACCTCTTATGCTTGAGGTTCTTGACTTTCCTGTCTTTAATCTGTAGAGGCCTTTCTACAAACTTGAGTTGTTCATTTACCTCTATATCCTTAAGAGGTACTATCAGTGATTCTTCAACTAAACACTTTTTGAGATTAGATACATGAAACACATCATGTATTCCTGCCATTTCCTCTGGCAGTTGTAGCTGATAGGCTACAGATCCTATTCTTTTAAAAATCTTAAAAGGTCCAATATACCTGGGGCTTAGCTTTCCCCTTTTTATGAATCTTACTACTCCTTTCCAAGGAGAGACTTTCAATAATACTTTATCTCCTACTTGAAATTCCAATGGCTTGCGTCGGTTATCGGCATAGCTCTTTTGTCGATCACGTGCTGCTTTCAGTCGTTCCTTGACTTGAATAATCTTATCAGTTGTTTCCTGTACTATCTCAGGTCCAGAAAGTTGCTTTTCTCCAATTTCTGCCCAACAGACTGGGTTCGACACTTTCGTCCATAAAGTGCTTCGAATGGTGCAGCATTGATACTTGTGTGATAACTATTATTATAAGAAAATTCTATTAAAGGTAAGTGATCGTCCCAATTACCTCCAAAATCAATTACACAAGCTCTAAGCATATCTTCCATTGTTTGAATTGTTCTTTCGCTTTGTCCATCCGTTTGAGGATGATAAGCGGTGCTCAATTTTAACTTGGTTCCCATTGCTTTTTGGAAACTTAACCAAAAATGAGAGATAAATCGGCTATCTCTATCAGAAACAATTGATAAAGGAATACCATGTAAAGAAACAATTTCATTTACATATAATTTAGCTAATTGTTCCATACTGAAAGTTTCTTTCATTGGTAGGAAATGAGCTGACTTGGTTAGCCTATCTACAATCACCCAGATTGTATCATTTCCTTTATTTGTTTTGGGTAATTTAGTAACAAAATCCATTGTTATTAATTCTCATTTCCATACTGGCATTTCTAATTGCTGTAACAAACCTGAGGGTTTCTGGTGGTCAGCTTTGACTTGTGAACAAGTTAAACATTTAGAAACATAGGCTGCTATGTCCTTTTTCATTCCTATCCACCAGAAATTTTTCCTTAAATCCTGGAACATTTTATCACTTCCTGGATGCATCGTATACTTAGACTTATGTGCTTCTTCTAATATACGATTACGCAGGTTTCCTAATTTAGGTATCCATATTCTCTTTTCATGGAATTTCCAAATTCCATCTGTTCCTTGTTCTAATTATTTTAGCATTCCTTTTAGTTTTTCAGTGTCTTCCTTGATTACTGATTCTTGTGCTTCTCTTATTTGATCATTTAAATCTACTTGCAGATTTAATTTAAGAGAACGTACCCTTTTTGGTTTTTCGTGATATTTTCGGCTTAAAGCATCTGCCACTACATTTGCTTTTCCTTCATGATACTGGATATCACAATCATAATCACTAAGCAATTCCATCCAGCGTCTTTGTCTCATATTCAACTCCTTTTGCCCAAAAACATATCTTAAACTTTTATGATCAGTGAATATGGTAAACTTACTACCATAAAGGTAATGTCTCCAAATCTTAAGAGCAAAAATTATAGCTCCTAATTCTAAATCATGGGTTGAATAATTCTCTTCATGATTCTTAAGTTGTCTAGATGCGTAAGCTATAACCTTTTGTCGTTGCATCAATACACATCCATAACCTAATTTGGAAGCATCGCAATAGACTACAAAGTTTTCAGCTCCTTCTGGTAATGCTAATATAGGTGTATGGGTTAATCTTTGCTTAAGGATTCTAAAGGCTTCTTCTTGTTTTAATCCCCATTCAAACTTAACAGATTTACAGGTTAATTTAGTTAAAGGAATGGCTATTCTAGAAAAATCTCGAATGAATCTTCTATAATAACCGGCCAATCCTAAGAAACTTCTAACCTCGGTTGGTGACTCAGGGGTTTTCCATTTAGTGATTGCTTCGATCTTTGTTGGATCTACATGAATTCCTTCATGATTGACTAGGTGTCCAAGAAACTGTACCTGTTCTAATCAAAACTCGCACTTAGAAAATTTAGCATAAAGCTTTTCCTTTCTTAATAAGCTTAAAAGTGCGTACAAATGCTTTGCATGATCTTCTTTATTCTTAGAATAAATGAGAATATCATCTATAAAGACAATTATGAATTTATCCAAATATGGCTTACATATTCGGTTCATCATGTCCATAAATGCTGCTGGGGCATTGGTTAAACCAAATGGCATGACAGTAAATTCATAATGACCATACCTTGTTCTGAATGCGGTTTTAGGAATGTCCTCTTCCTGTACCTTTAATTGATGATATCCTGACCTTAAATCGATTTTTGAGAAAAATCGAGCTCCTTGCAGTTGATCAAATAGATCATCGATTCTCGGTAATGGATACCGATTCTTAATCGTGACCTTGTTTAATTCACGGTAATCAATGCACATGCGCATCGATCCGTCCTTCTTTTTAACAAACAGTATCGGCGCTCCCCATGGCGACGAACTTAGCTGTATAAATCCTTTTTCTAACAATTCATCTAATTGTTTCTTCAGCTCCTACATTTCGGCGGGTGCCAAACGGTAAGGTGCTTTGGCAATTGGTGCTGTTCCTGGTAGCAGGTGAATTCTGAATTCAACTTCTCTGTCTGGCGGTAGTCCTGGTAATTCTTCTGGAAAGACATCTGAAAACTGAGATACTACTGGAATATCTTTTAAATCATTTCCTTTAGTGTTAGTGATTATAGAAATCAAATACACTATAGAACCTTTTCTTATATAACTTGCAGTTTTCATCACAGAGATGAACTTAGTGGACCTAGAGGGTTTATCTCCTTTAATTGTGATCGTTTTACCTTTTAGTGAATTTACTTGAATTGACTTTTGATCACATAATATACTGGCTTTATTGGCTATTAACCAATCCATTCCTAAAACAACATCGAATCCTGCCAGATTCATGGGATACAGGTTTGCTATAAACTTTTGGTTTAAAATTTCTATTCTTGCTCCCTGCAAGATTTCAGAAATCCTAACGGTTTCTCCATTAGTTGTTTCTATTAAGCATTCTTGTGGTAGTTTAGTTAATGACTGATTTAAAAATTTGCAAAATGATGTATTAATAAAACTTTGGTTTGCACCAGAGTCAAATAATACTTTAGCAAAAATATCATTAACTAAAAACGTACCAGCTATGACATCTGGAATCATCTTGGCTTCATTTGCAGTCAGAACAAATGCTCTAGCATTTTTGGTATTCTTGTTGTCTGTGGCTGGAGCTATTTTTGGGCAATTAGGCTTGATATGGCCTTGTTCTCCGCAGTTGTAACATATCCGGATGTTAGCTTTCTTCCTGCAATTTTCTTCCTTGTGTCCCGATATTTTGCAAAAGTTACAGTATATGGAGCATCTTCCTGAATGCTTTCTTTTGCAATACCTATAGTAAGGTGCAGAGGTAGAACCTATATTTTTCCCACGATTAAAATTTCCAGAACGAAATTCTTGTGTGAGCTTCTGGGTTAGGTTCCTTCTTTGATCCTCTTCTCGGGTACGGACTAATTCATCAGTCAAGGTATTTGCTAGTTCTACAGCTTCTTCTATGGTTTGAGGTCTAGCTGCCTTGACTACATGTCTTATCTCCCCAATTAATCCCCAAATATAACGGGAGATTAGCACTGGTTCTGGTGAAGCAAGAGTTGGCACTATTCTAGCATATTCAAAGAATATTTTAGTGTATCCCTTACTATCCACACCAGTCATTCTAAGGTTTAGGAATTTATTCGCTATCTGTTCCTTCTCATTGGGTGGGCAGAATTTCCTTTCTACATTGTTCTTAAATTCTTCCCATTCCATATTGTAAGTTCTATCACTTCCTCTTGATTGGAGGATAGTGTTCCACCTTTCTAGTGCCGAATTCTTGAATAAATTAGAAGCAAATAGTATCTTATCTTCTTCAGCACATTTGCTTATTCTTAAGACTGCCTCAGTCTTCTCTATCCAGCGTAAGGTTGCAATGGCCCCTTCATTGCCCGAGAATTCCATTGGTTTACAAGACCAGAATTCCTTATAAGAACAACCGTAAGACACGGTTCTTCTTCTTTTGGGAATAGGCATTTGAAGTACTGGTCCACTGTTCACACTATGTTCCGGTTCAATTGGTCGCTTACTACTATGTTTACTTTTATTATTCGCTTCTTGAACCGTTTGAAGAATAAATGGCATTGCATCTATAATTCCTTGTGCCACTATGTGTTGGATAGCACTATTATCCACTTGATTTCCATTGTTATTGATGCTTGGATTCTCATTAACCACGTTAATGTTACTCTGGTTATCGTTATTCAGATTTCCTTGATTTCCTTCGTCGGCCATCTGAATTTTAAACATTTTCCCCATATTAATATCACAAATAATATTTTAATATAGTTAATCACATGACACTCAATCTAGCCAAAAACGTAGATCATTGCTACTTTTACTCTATTCATATACTATTATGTATCTATTACACACTAGTACTGAAATAAAAATTACAATACCAACAGAAATAGAATCACACTAATAGTAATATGCATCCGTACACACATATTTTATTTTATTTTTATTTTATTATATTATTATTATTATTCCGTTTCCTCCATCACATCACGGATATGGATTTATCCAAAAATCCATATTGCGCTCATCGTATTTCCATACGAGACGCTCTCCCACCTGACGCATTCTCTCACTGCTTTCTAAAATCTCTTCTCCAAAAGTCCTAAGTTCTTGCATGTTTTCTGCACTCATTGGGGGTGCAGGTTCTCGGAATGGGTTTGGAATCTGGGGTGCGGGTTCCTGATATGGGGGTGAAAGTGCCTGAAATTGGTAAGGAACTTCTAAGATTTCCCTAATATATTCATCGTGGTAATAGGGATCTAAAGGGTCCATACCTGGATAGGCTCCAATGGTTGTATCTTCCTGGATAGGGTAACGATGCACAAAATCCCTATTGTCATCCCACCAGGGGTCGTAATTTGGATCTAGGGGGTTTGGTGCAGGTATCCTAGGGATTTCTTCTGGGTTAAAGTCATGCATCTCCACTTGGTTGTCAGGATTTTCTATCTCCATGGGTTGTTCTGGGTTTTGTGGTTGTGGGGCTACTAGTTGTTCCAGACTCGGGTCAGCAGCAGTTGTAGCTAAGATATGGAAATTGGCTAGGCTCCTATTAAGCATATCCTGTGTATGGGCATATGTTTTTCGCTTAGCGGCTGCTAAAAATCTTTGCTGTTGCAATTTTCGCATTCTTTTCCTACGTGCAAAGGCTTCCTTACTGAACCATCCTCGTTTCTTATGAGGGAATGGCTCTTCTGATTGAGCTTTAAAAGCAAACATTCCGTCTTCCTGATCAGCAGAATACCCAAAAAGGGCAGGCTGTGACGAGGTACCTTCACTCCTAGGTGAATCAGACAACTGACGACTCATGTCTGAGGGTCCTTGATCACTCATACTGTAAACTAACAAATAGTCAAATAACACATAACAAATAAATATAGTTATGCACGTATTTCCGTAATTTATTTCCTAACACAAAATTTTAAAATTTTAAGTGTCAGCAGAACACTTCTTTGGCTCAGACCAGTGGCTAGGCTCTGATACCACCTCCTGTCGCAACCCCCGATCCCTTATCTGTCCCTGGAACGGGCGGACGCGAGCTCAGATTTTTCGGTGGTATCAGCTATTAAATCTTGCAGCGGAATTTACATCAGGACCGTAGTTAGGAAATGTTTATCAGAGTAAAACCACCATATTTGATATTAATAATAACATGGGCAAAACCCAAGTTTCTTATTACAATACATTTATAGAGACAAACCCTATTTTATTGAATTTAAAACATCGTTTATAAGGTAACTTTTATAGCCATATTTTTCTCAAGCCTTCAGTGCTCTCCAGCTGGCTTTTTACTAATTGGCTGTCACGTTGTGTTACCTGAAACGCGTTTTAAAAACATTTGTCAGTCGGAAATACTGGTGAGTGAATCCCAGTTTAATCAATAAACATTTTATTAATTAAAACAGTATTGAGAGCGATCACATTGTTTATTTCTACACAATTACTCATTCAGTATTTGCCACTCGACCGGATCTGTGGCTATGGTCAAGCTACACATTGGCTAACTCGTTGTCCAATTGTAACGTACTGTCGTACCGACTTACTACTCGCAAGTAGTAATAAATTTTGTATACAAAACCCCAATATACTGGCAGTAATTGAAGAACTACAAAGACTCAATCACAGCTTAATCACATTGTAAAACAATTAAGGTTTTGTAAAATATTCCAAAAAGGTTAACAAAAAGATGATAAACTCGCATTGCTATCTTAGACTTCGCGTAAGGGTTTCCTGGATATAATCTATAATTTATACAAATGTACATTGGTTAGTATCATAACCCTTTGAAAATATTAATGATACCCTCCCCGAGACGGCATTCCAACAACTACGTCGGGCAGAACCACGACAGTTGTTACGGAACCCTAAATCAATCGGGCAGCGTAACTATTACGAAACTGGGGTTATAATACTTACAACGGAGCAGAACCTTGCTAATTAGGGGTATAATACCCGACTATAATGATTATAACTTCAGAAATTCGTTTAGAAAGAAAGATGTGAGCGACGGAAAGTGAAACCCGATGGCCTTCTTATATAGTTGCAAAACCTGACTCTCACGCGACCTGCGTAAAGGTAAGCTAAGGCTTACGCGGCCCGCGTCAACATATGGTCAACGCGTAGCTTAGCTGATTCGATAACTAGCTTATCCGGGTGTTAGGCCACGTGGCGGCCCAGGGCTGCGCCACATTTACGGGGTCTTACGCGGCCCGCTTTAACTTATGAAAACTAACGAAATCAGGTATCCACCTTGATACCGCCCGCGTGAATTGTTGGAGTGGGTCTACACGGCCCGCCTCAACTTACTATTTATTGTTTTTTTTAATTTATTTTAAATACTATAACATAATTCGGGCTCGGTTTTCACATACGGGGTGTATATAAAGACATATTAAGATATTTTAATATATAATAGGGTGTCGGAAATATTTATGAGGGTGTCGGTTTTACCGAGGGTTGTTACACTAATAAAATTCGAAACCCTATTTCGAGTCATTCTTCCTAAATATTATTTTCGGATCTTATGTTTTAATGTTTAATCACTGTTCCGAAATCAAATGGGTAAAGTTATTTGTTGGTACACTTTATGTGGACGCGACTCGGTTCGGTTCGCCTCGGTTCGGTTCGACTCGGTTAGGTTCGCCTCGGTTAGGTTCGGCTAAAGCCAGATGTCACGAATTCCTCCGTCGTGCGCCCCAGAGTTCGACACGCGAAGCACGAAGCGCCACAAACAGTCATAACCTTGACATCACCATGATGATGTCACATTACTACATAAAGTCTTTGCTTGGAATTTATTTGTTTATGAAAAGAAGACTACGAAGACTTTTATGAATTTGGACGAAGACTTCATGGATTCCATCAAAGATTGCATGCGACGAAAAACTGCCATCTAATACATGACGAAAATCCATTGATGAAACATATGTTTCGTCATGATGTGATAGTGACGAAACATCTATGGTCCTAAATGGTGAGTCTTTCGTCGGCTGGTGATGTGTTTCGTCGGCTGCTGGAGTCTTTCGTCGAGATGTTTCGTCGGACATGATCTTTCGTCGACCTATTCCTATATATAACAGAAGACAGAACAGAACCAGAGCGAACACAGAAGAGAGAGAGAACAGAGAGCGTATATTCAGAGAGTTTGTTTATTTCGTATTGTATATCTTGTTTCAAACTCTTTGATTTGAATATACGAGTGAACCTTAATCGTTATATCTTTGTCGTGTTTATCTCTCGCTCGGTTTGTGTCGTAACAGGGATTCCGCACTCGTTTCGGCACCCGAAACAAGAAATCATCGTTGTCCGACGATCTGTATCGGGGCTTACAAGGTATTTGTAGGTCCCGATTTCTGAGGATCGATTACGAAACCAAACCCTTGTTTATCACAAACACGGTCACGAGTGCGGAATCCTCGTGACGACGCCAACCAAACACAGATAATAACAACACAAAGTAACCAATGAAACACAGTCAATTGATTAGATAAGAACAAGGATCAAACAAATACACACAATGTTTAACAGTAAAACTTTCACAGTAGGTATGCTCTCATGGTTTCTGTGTGAAACCATGTTGTGTTTATATAGGCAGCCCAGCCCATAAGTCGACGAAACATTAAATGGGCTTTGACGAAACATCACAGTCGACGAAACACTAGGTGTTTCGTCACTGTTCATGGCGAAACTAGGAGTTGTGGCCAAAGGGATTTTCGTCATACCTGTACTCGACGAAACATGGTGTTTCGTCGAGGGCTGCACAATCTGAGGTGCTGCAAACTGTTAACAGTTTGCAGCAGATTGATAAACATACAAACATAACATAACTACACAATATGCAACATGCATTGTCATTTAACATTACAAACCAAATGAGACAAACTTGTCGAAACCCAAGTAGGATAGGAGGATATCCAACTAAGGTCGACGGCGAATACAGACTCGATAATAAAAGACCATACAAATACATCGATAATAAAGACAAGTTACAGACACCAAGAAATATGCATCAACATTATTGTTCCGAAATCATTATAATGAACTCAAAATTCGTGATTTCGGATTTCAGAATTTAAGTTTAATTTTTAGGGTTCATCATATGTTCATACGAATATTCGAAAAAATCCCTTATTTTGTACGAAATTTGGATTATTGGGTGTTTTTCCTGTTTTTGATCTATTTTTATCTTATAAAATTTTCGAAATCTGCTATAAGATTAATGGATAATATTTTCAAAATATTTTCAAAATATTTTGATAACTTTAGATTAGCATTAAAACAAGAAACTCAATTCCATAATCCCTAAAAATTCGGATTTTCAAATTTATCACAATTAACTAACAGCTATCATAGTAAATTTCGAGACTTGGAGAACAAGTTTCGAGACCCATAAGAGATTTAGAGATAAACATAGAACTCGAAATCTCATTAAAACTCGAAATCTTATTATTTTCGAAACAAAGATTCCAGTTGGGATTCCTACTCAAAATAATAAAGGTTTTGGTCTTCATCACTCGAAACCTTGTGATTCGGAGTGAGATTTCGAGCGAGATTGCGACTGAGAAGACAGTTGCTTGATTTCGACTGAGGTTAGAACTTGAAATCTCATAAGGCACTCAAAATCTCATAAGGGACTCATAATTAAGTCGAAATCTCACTCAAAATCTCAAGTGAACTCGAGATTTCATAACTAAGTCAAGATCTCACTCGAAATCTCAAGTGAACTCGAGATTTCATAACTTAGTTCGATCCGCGCTAACAGGTGGTTTGGTATTAAATAATTGGTTTTGTAGATATTTAATTAATCAGAATCAGATAATTTTTCATAAAACCAAATGGCTTAACTTGAATGAGCTTCTGATGTATCACTTCTGCCCAAATGTGATTAGATACATCTATTTATTGTTCAAGTATTATAGAAGCTATGTTAATTATGCATTACAAACATGAATGTTTTATTTTTGGCCAAAGCTGATTTACTTCATTCATGTCTAGCATACTTAACAAGTGCATAACTAAGGTGATTGTCTCATTTCTAGCCAAAGCTGACTTGTCACAATTACTTTGCACACATACTTAGATGATTACACTTCCGCCCAAAGGTGATTTGTCTTCATTAAGTAGAATTTTTTAATTTAGTCTATTATTTTAATGTTAGTAATAGACAATATGACATCTTCCTAATTAAAATGGTCATTATTTATGTCTGCCTTAGTACAACATGCCCTTAGATCACATTAAGACTTTTTTTCTTAGTATTGTAATTAGCTCATCGTATTTCAACTCTCAGCACCCAATTGCGGGATTCCACCATTGACTGGTGATAACTTTGATGCATGGAAGGATCTCTCATGCTTACTCTTGCTTTACTGGACTTTGATTATGCTTTAAGAGAGGATAAGCCTGCTGACCTTACTCCTCAGAGTACTACTGCTCAGCAGATGACTCATGAAAAATGGACTAGGTGTAACCGCATGTCTCACATGTTTATGAAGTAGTCCATAAGCAATGCGATTAAAGGAGCCATTCCTGATTCTGATGATGCTAAAACCTACTTGGCTTCTGTGGAGGAGCAATTCAAGGGAACGTCTAAAGCACACGCTAGTACTTTAATCCTCAAGCTGGTGACTACTAAGTATGATGGGAGGAGCGACATTCGCGAACACATCATGATGATGAACGACATGGCCCATAAGTTGAAGGGATTAGAAATGGAGATCAGTGATGGTTTTCTTGTTCAGTTCATCATAATTTCGCTTCCTTCATCCTATGAAGCATTCAAGATCAATTACAACACTCAGAAGGACAAATGGACGATGAGTGAGCTGATCGCTATGTGCGTGCGGGAGGAAGAGCGTATGAAGATGGACCACACTACTGATGTTGCAAACTTCACCATATCTAACTCTAAGAAGAAGAAGAACAATTTTCCAAGAAGTGATGCTTCCAAGGTCCAAAAGCCTAATCCTAATACAAGTGCACCTTTCAGCTCTAAGAACTCCTTAGGCAAACCCTACTGCAAGTTCTGTAAAAAGATAGGACATAAGCAGAAGGAATGCCCTGACCTTAAAGAGTGGCTGGCTAAGAAAGGTAACGATTTTTTCATGATACTTGAGTCCTATAATTAAATGTTCCTGCTAATTCTTGGTGGTTTGATTCTGGTTATATGGTTCATGTAACCAATTCTACTCAGGGATTCCTTTCAATTCGGAAGCTGGGAAGAAACCGAAGAACACTTAAAGTTGGGGATGATCGAGAATTAGAAGTGAAGGCCATAGGAACGTCACAATTATTTATGAAAACTGGTTTATGCATTAAACTTTATGATACCTTATATGATCCTGAGGTAACTCGGAACGTTGTATCAGGACCAAAGTTAGACATAGACGGTTTTGTGGTTTCCCATGGTCATCGCAAACTCTCTATTCTCTATGATTCCGTTGTTTATGGTACTGGCATTTTGGATGGTGGTCTCTATAGATTAGAACTAGATGATGATTTTTCCAAATCTTTGTTGTCATATAATATTAATGAATCACTCACAAAGATGATATAGAAATGAGACTTAGAGATTTCATCCATGTTGTAGCATCAACGTTTAGGCCACATCTCAAGAGAACGATTAAATCGTCTCATAAAGGATGAAGTCTTACCTCATCTTGATTTCACTGATTTTTGAACATGTGTCAAATTTCTTAAAGGTAAAATGACATTAGCGAAAAAGAAAGGTGCCACCAGGAGCTCTAATTTATTAGAACTCATTCACACCGACATTAGTGGTCCCTACCAAATCGTTGGCATCACTAGATATACTTCATTTATCACATTCATTGAGATTATTATCATTACATGTACTTGTATCTCATTAAGGAAAAATCTGAATCTCTTACAACTTTTGAAGATTATAAAGCTGAAGTTGAAAAACAACTAGATCGTCAAATTAAAGTTGTGAGATCAGATAGAGGCGGTGAATATTATGGAAGACATACTGATGTGGGTCAAGCTCCTGGTCCATTTTATGAGTTTTGTAAGGGCCAGGGGATTGTAAACCAATATACCATGTCTGATACACCTCAACAGAACGGTGTCGCTGAACAAAGAAATCGTACTGTAACAACCGTAAATTTATTTATTCGTTTTCCGTAAATAATCTTTAACACCCGTCATATTTCTAATCGAATTTAACTAAAATATGCATAGTTTTAAAATTAAAAGCACTTCACTTTTATAAAAGTGAAGATAAAAAAAAATTATAATGATGACATACTAGTCGACTAATAACTAGTTCCAACATTTAAACATTGTCTAAAACAAAGTTAATCTAAGCGGAAGCTTCAAAAGTGCGTGTTCGGTTCTTCAGACATGCTTGATCGCCATCCGGAAAATCCCAATGTCACCTAATGGTCAAAACCACTTAAAAAGTTAGTTTTGACATTGATATCATGCATACAAACAAGTTCTAGTATCAAATCAACAAAAATAAAATAAAATTTCAGTTTTGGTCTTGTCGCGTGTCGCGCCAGAACTCCCTCGACTTGTCGTGTGTCGCGAGAACTCCCGCGTGTCGCGCCAGATCCAAAGGATCCTGTCGCGTGGCGCGGGGGAAACCATTTTCCAGCAAGTGCAGGTTTTTGACCTGCATTTCCTGCCAGCTCCGAAATTCACCAATTTTAACTTCAAATGCCCATAACTTTTTATCCGTAGGTCCGTTTTAGGTGATTCTTTTTCCTATACGTCTGTAATTTAATTACCGACGTGTCTATTACAATTATCATACCAAAAATTTGGTTTACGGGCTGAAAGTCTATAAATCCCTAATATATTTATTCGACCCGTCTAGTTTTGCACTAAAACTATCATCAATATTTTTATGACCACGAGGCTTATTTTACCCATCTTCTGGGGCTTACGATCATTGGTGTTTCATTACCAATTCCATGGTTTATGCTCTTATGATCTACAATCGCCAAGGGATCTTTCAATAATTTCATAGTATCGATTAAACACACATTTATTTGACCCGTTTGGCCGATTTATGGAGTTCACCATTTCAATAATAACCAAACGTTTTCTAATCTAGTTTTGACCGTTCAATTAAGTAGTCATCATCACCACTTTAACTAATACAAATCCTTATTCTAAAACCCAACTTTGGATAACTACAATATCAAATTATCATAATGTAACGAACAAGTTACATACTTACATAATTCATCAACATTGGTTTCTAACCATAATTACCCATTCCCGGGCTTGTCAATCTTAGCGTATCACGTCCATTCCATGGTTTACGCTTTTATAACTCAACTTTAATGAGTGACATTTAAGTCACTTCGAACGCTACCATTTCAACCATTATTTTAACTTGTTTCTTTATCTAGTGAGTTACATCACTTTATTTACATTCCATACATGACTAATTAAACAATATTATCAACCAACATTTCTAGTTAACTATTTTGACCCGTTTGGTTTGTCGAGTGAACTTCGTCACTTCTATGACATACCAAACTCGCAATTGACACTACAATTTCATTAACATTTCTAAGACTATTGTTTATGCATAATGTAACGAAACCGAAGTTACGTACCTTCAAAGCGCTCCCTTCAAACGCGTGTCACCACTGGCTTGTCCGCTCGACGTCCCGGTTTCCTTGCCTATAGAGTTCAACCACTAATTGTTTAGAACTCTTTTCTTAACATTCCACGCATAATTTGCCAAAATATATAAGTATGCGTTTTTACATCAAATTTTCAACGTTAGGCTTTCTTTTAGGCATTTCTACAAACACCTAAAGGGCATGATTTATGGAAGTTTAAAATCAAGCTCATGACTAATTATGAAACCAAAATTAATCACCCATTAAGCAAGTTCATGTAAATTTTCACTTTACATTCAGAAATCACTTCATAGAACTCGAATTACACCAGAATAACAATCATAATCCTAGTGTTTAACATACTTCTACATAACCCACTTAACACCTTCATTGGTGATTATGAGTTTCACAAGTAATAAGCAAAATTTCAACAAGTAATTGACTAGGGTTTATTCCTAGTCACAATTTCATTCCAAATCCATTCAAACAACAATCATGCAACACAAATTTCGAATCTTTAAGAATTCCTCCAGAATTTTAGATGGAATTATTCAATGAATTTTACATACCTTGCGATCCCTTTACTGAGGAGATCACTATTCTATGCTTGGATTGCGATTTGGAACGGAATTTGGCCTTCAATTTGGTCAATTCTTGATAACTAGGGTTTGAGCTTGGGGAGCCTCTCTTGGCTCTGTGTTTGTGCGCGACCAGAACACACCAAGTGTGTGTTTTGGTGTGTTTTTTTTTATTAAAACTAATTAGCACATATTCCACTTTGGTCCCTCATCTTTACTTGAGTTACCCTAAGAGTTTTTAACCAAGTTCCTTTGTAACAACTAGACTTATGACTAACTAGGTTATTTATTCCTAGTTAGTTTGTTTTTGTTTACTTTATACTTTATAATTTTAAATATAAAGTTTTATATTTTCGGGGTGTTACAAGTCTACCCCCCTTAAAGAGGTTTCGTCCCCGAAACCTTCGTTAAGTAGTTCTTTGGTTCGGACCAAACTAACTTAGTTTTGTTTTTTAGACCTTATTTCTTTTAGTCAAAAGTTATCATTTGCCTCAACGCATGCATTTTCCACATGTAAGTCCTCATGGACTTTAACTTGTGTCTTGTGTTTCTTATCTTATCGCCTATTTGTCCCAATCGTCATTTGACCACTTAATAGTATGAGTTGCCCACATGTTTACTTTATACTAACTCTATATTGACAAGGGTTTTGCATAAATCCCAACACTAATTTGACTTCGAACGGACCCATCGGCTAGACTGATTAGTCACCATCACTTCATGCCCCGTTAATTTCGGGTCTATCCCTCTTTGCCATAGTCGAACTTAAGTAAGTTTATGATCTTCAATCCCATAACTCATGTTACAACATGACTATATTCTATATCACTTTTCTTAATCGTGATCGTATCACGTCATGTTTAAGTTTTGATAATCATTTCTTTATCAATATCTTCTTCCTAATATATCGTCTAACACCCATCGGTGTTAAGACCTAGGTCCTTTATTATTAACTGTTTTCTAATTTGTCTCATAGCATTCTTTTTTTGTTAAACTTTGTTCCTCGCTAACACTGAATTTCTGTTTAACGTTTATCTCTTTTAACTTATGTCAATTACCCATATCCGGGAATTGACGACAAGAATTTATTCTTATCCGCTATTATATTACGCGGGAAGTCGTATCCAGTCCTCTTACTATACCCCGAGTGACCCGAAGGTTCTTTTGCTTAGCCTCGTAGGTTATTTCCTTAGGCTTTCATCCCTTTTGGTTCATTTCTTTCTATTGCTGATGCTAGATTTATTTAGTCCTTTAAACCCTTACTTTGTTTATAATTCAAAAGGTTACGACGATCCCATAGATCATCTTTGCTTGTGAAATTTTCATATACTTAGACATGCATTCCTGGTGTCATGGCACCCCTTTCGAGCCTAAAATTCATTTATCTTCGAATTTTATTAATTCGACCGTAGTCCAAGGCTATACCCGCTTTCTTTCGGATCATCCTTCCGACTCTATGGCTTCTTATGTCACTTTCGTGTCGGTTTATTTCACTCATACCGTTATTTCATTTACGCCCTTATTCCTTTCAACCCATTACCCGGGTTCTTTATCTTAATGTTTTTAACACTCCGGTTTTATTGGTTTGCATTTTCCTTTCCATACTCATTTACGACCTATCACACAGATTCAGTAATATTTCGCACTTCCATTATTCGTTTTGCGCTTACTTGAAATATTAGGTATTATACTTCATTCAGCCTGTCCGGCAGTGCAATAGTTGAACATAACTATCGAAATTTCTGTTTTGCGAAATTTCATCGTCTTTTAGTCATAGCTCTTAATCCGAATCTTTTGACTTTTAATATGCGTCACCGTCTCTTGGTTTACGCATATATCCGTAGTCCTACCCACCTATCGGTTATTTTACCGAAGTCATTATCAGAGTCATCATTCCGACATGCATTAAGATTTCGTTTTGATTTATTCGGTGGTATTAGCGTAACCCGTCGCCTTTATTTCACCAATTCCTTAATTCTTCCATTTATTTTGTTTGACTTGTTCTGATGAACTTTATTACTTATAATAGTCAACTTTATCCTATTGTAACCATAATAGAATCAATTCGTGTCGCTTTATTATTCCATATCATTGTATGAAATTTATCCACATCGTTTATTTATATAACGAAGTTTCTGCATATTTTATTTGGTTTGGCCAAGTCTATAACCTTATCCTTGTCATCTATTTTTATTGCAAATTTCCGGGTTCGGGTGTTATTACACTCCTTCCCAATACGTCAGTTATTCACTTTGTTAAGTTCCCGGGTTCGAGTGTTCGCGCACTCCTTCCCACGACAATATTGACCATGATTACTTTTGCCTTTGTTTCACCTGCTTACCATTATTTATTTTCTTATCTACATATATATATATATACACACACACATTTATATAGGTATTTTGTTTTACATAATTCACCCATTTCATTACTCATATATGCCCTTATGCAACTATCATTCGCATTCGTATCGATTAAAATTTGTGTTAAATTAAATTTACAAGAAACATACCTGAAATGAAATCAGGTTTAGCTTTAGCCTCTGTGGCTGTTATATAAAATGACCTTGTCCTTGACTTCTGGGCATTAGACATTGTGTCGGTTGTGTCTTTGGTTCCAAGTCTCTCTGGATGTTTAGACTTCTTATGTCTTGGCTTACCACATGTGCCCTTGTGAATTTTTTTACAAAATTTGCACTGATGTAATACACTTTTTGTAACTCCTTTCTTGGGAGCTTTATTTGACTTGGATTTCTTTACGGAACTTGGATTCATATCCAACACCCTCCTTTCTTCTATTTCTTGTAATATGTTGTCTTTCAATTCAGCCATCATATCGTCCACCACCGGCACGATTGTGGTTTGTAATCTATCAATATACTGTGATAAACTATTTTCTAGAGCTTTTCCGACTGCCTCGGAAATCTTAGCTTTCATTTGTTCAGTCAATTGAGATGTCGAATCATCTCCAGTTACTCCAGACATTTCTTTAACTGAAACATCCATAATGGTTTATCAATAATTATTTAATTCATTTCCATCTTATTATACGGAAATTTATATCATTCTCACTTAATCATAAGTAATGTGTTATTCTTTTTCGGTTTGGTCAAGTATATATCTTGCCTTACCTTTCTTGCTTAGTGTATTTTCCCGGGTTCGAGCGTATTTATACACTCCTCCCATATTTCCGTCATCTTGAAACTGAAATGTTTATACTAATTGTTAAACATTTCATCTATAACATATACCTTATTTGCTTTGGTTTAGCCAAGTTCATAACTTGCTTTAACCGTTCTCATTTAGTGCGCTGTCCGTTTGACCTACCGTTTCTTCCTACGTAATTGTAATTTGATTCTCCACCTTATGGAGTTAAAATCCAACATCCAGTTTAACAAAATTTCAGACTTTTAAGTCTTCGGCTTATTACCATTTTTACCAAATTTTGACCCGTTCGATTATTTTATCAAACAAACATATTTATTTGATCCTTAAACTTATGAAATTCAAACTTTCCATATCTCTTATCATATTAATTTCAAATCACGGGATTCTTACATAATAAAAACCCGTTTACGCTCAAGTTCTTATTTTGACCCGTTTAGAACGAATTATGTACATTTAAGCATCAAACTTTCCCTTCTCTTCCTACACTTCATATTCTCACTTTAAAATAGCCTCTTACATTCCACCACAACTATTTTTGTGGTGGATTTAACATAATGAACCGCTATCCTCATTTTTACCCTTAGGATAGTCATTTTACGTGATTGACCCGTTCATAGACATTTGACCCCCAAGGTTAATGACTGCAACTCTTACATGTGTCTAAGAGTTACATGATGATAATGCTAGTATCTAAACGACCTCTAAGGGTCGTTTGCCCGATTTACCTATCAAGGGCATTTTCGTCAACTTAATTCCTCCTTTTACGACATAGGTCCCTTTGCTAAGGTATTTGACCAACATTGCATTTTTAACCATGAATTTATTTATATACGTACCTGGCTTGAGTCAACATATAGACCCGTTTTATACCTTGCGTTAATTAACTAATATACTATGGCGTCGCATTTATCCAATTTGCTATTCACTCCTGTTAACATACGACTTGACAACCTCATTAGTCAATATTGTCAAATGGTATTATCATCACCATTTGACCCGTTTGGACTATAAGACCAAACATTTACATAATTTAGAATAAAAGCATGATTTTGAATTTCCAAATTCACCCATTTGCCCCATTTACCATAAACCATGGTTTTTATCATTTATACTCGTTCCGACTCGTGTCAATCGTGTCGGAACCCTTATTTCGGATATTACATTATTCGCATTCATAGTTTATAAAACAAACATGTGTTCTACAAAAAGGGTGTAAGTTTTACTTACCTCGTATCCAAGCTACACTTTTCTTTTCCTTCTTGATTCGTTTGACCCGCTTTCTCCCCAAGCTTCACCTAGCTTGTTAAGCGCCAACTATTATTCATCATTCACAAGGTGGTTAGTTTAATCATGATTTAATACGATTATTCCACCTTACGCATTTCTATATCGAAACTACCGTTCGACCTTATTGTTTATTAATTCAACTTATCAAAAGTTAACTACTTTTGATCACATGATTTACACAATTAAGTCTAGATTAACTTTATGCTTTGAACCCTTATCGGTTCATACTTCGCACAATTTGTCATATTATTCAATTACACGTTTCTTTCAAAATTTCAACATATTAGTGTTCGTTTAGACATTTTAGCAAACACCTTGTGGGCATCATTCCATACAATTTAAAAATCACGTTCTTGACTAACTATTTAACCAAGATTTAAACATCATTTCACATATTCATGACAAATCTTCATATCAACAAATCTGGATTTGCTTCATAGAACTCAAGTACACTAAGTTAACAAAGATAATCCTAGTGTTTAACCTAATTCTACAAAACTCACTTGACACATGAGTGTATGATCATGAATTCACAACCATGAACATCAATTCAACAAATATATGACTAGGGTTTACTCCTAGACATAGTTTCATCCCTAATTTCATCCAAACAACGAACATGCAAGCTCAGATTCGAATCTCACAAGTTCATCTAAAATTTAAGATAGAATCACATAGTAAAATTTCGCATACCTCATGATCCCTTTACTGAGGTGATCACTAATCTATGCTTGGATTTCGATTCGGGCTTGATTTGTCCCTTCAATTTGATGAATTTCTGTGTTTTATGGTTGAAGCTTGAGACCTCCTCCTTGGCCTGGTTGAAATCGCAGAACACACTGCGTATATGTGTGTTTTGTGTTTAATATTTGATTTAATTGAAACTTTAATTCATTTGCCCATGTCTAGTCCCTCCACTTTACAAAAGTTATTTAAAGGGTATCTTAACCACATTTGTTCTATCATGTCAAGACATTAACTAACTAGGTTAATATTCCTAGTTACTTGGTGGGTCCCGGGGAGTTATAATCCGTTTTATTTTAAGTCCCGTTAGCTCGGGCTCTTATAAACTCAATTCCTTAAAACTTTGCTTCGCTTGTATTTAATATTAGGATTTCTTATTAAATTCTAAATATTTACCGGGTTATTTTTACTACTAACGGTACTTTACCCGTCTTTTTGTATTAACGGAGTTTGATTACCAAACCCGTTTTCGGGGTGTTACAAGTCTACCCTCCTTAGAGAGGTTTCGTCCTCGAAACCTTTTCTTACATAATTCATTGAGTTTAAACTCAATGTATTTGATCCGAGAAATCTTTTAAACATTACTTATACTTTTAACCAATTGTTAGTATTACCAGATAAGTATGGTAACATCTTTTTGGTCACTAGTTGTCTACGTATCTCATACGACATAGTGCAACTTGAAATAACGTAATCTCGTTATTTCCACTAGTTTAGTTAACTTAGCGATATCTATCGCTTTCATATACTATCGAATTCTTTATGAATACGTTACTTTGACCCGTTTAAAGGTCCTTAGTGAAATCTTTCACCTTTAGCAACAAATTCTTTTGTTTTCAAATTTATTTATTCGGTTCGGTTATACCGAATCTACCGCTTACAAGCAAACCAAATTTCTTGATTTGAATTGCTGACCTTAACCGGTCTCACTAACTAGACTTATTAGTCCAGTTACTATTACCACTCGCTTGGTTATAATGTGATTCTACCTCACATTGCATTTATTGACAGTGATCGTGTCACATCATGTTTAATTCATATCCACCTTTCATTTTTGAAAACATCACTTTTTCGAATATATCGCCTTGCGCCTATTAGTGTCAAGACTTGCATCATTCAAGCTTACTATTTAAATTCCTATCAGAATTTATATTTCTAAAAACGTTATTTCTTACTAAAACCAAAGTTTTAGTTTTAGGATCTTCTCTTTAACTTTTGTCAGAATTATGGATATTGACAGTCCATGATTTATTCTTTTACAGTCTTAGTTTTATTCGGGAAGTTACAATCAGTTCCCTTGTTTTATCTAATTGACCCGTAGGTTTTATCACTTAGCCTTATGGGCTATTTTGATTATACTTTCACCTCTTTAGGGCGAAGTCTTTATAATTTCTTTCTAATCATGACCTGTGGGTCATTTTAGTCTCGTAGACCTTTCCATTGTTTATAACCCCAAAGGTTAGGTTGATCCCGTAGATCATTCCTTACTCATGTCATTATTAAAATACATGTTTGGTGTCAAGGCATTCCTATTTTTGTTTAAAATCATTTATTTTCGCCTTGTTATTTTCTTTGACCTTGACCGTAGTCTAAGGCTACATTCGTTTCCTTTCGGACAATTTTTTTTTCCGACTTTATGACTTCTCACATCATTTATACGTCGGTTTATCTTATGCTCACCATTATCCAATTTAAATACATTCGTATTTGATTATGTCCCATTATCGGGCTCATTATTCTTTTGCTTTTAACGCTACTATTATCCCGCTTGTATTTACTCATGCCATCCGGCATGATATTATAATCGACCCGTTCAACTTCAAAATAGTTGAACATAATTTATTCACAATTTTTATTTACATTATTTTGTCATCTTTTAGTTATGACCCAAAACCTGAGTCTTTTAACTTTCCATCCGAGTTCCCGTTTCTCGGTCTACGCATGTGTTTAATTCTTACCCATCAACTGGGTGTTTTACCGAAGTCGTTATTATTGCAACCCTCCCGGTATGCATTAAGACCTCGCTTCGTTTTTATATTCCGACTTTGTCCTCGAGTTTGACGTTTTACAAAAACGACCCGTTTAGAGACATATTCGCATTTTTCCGGGTTCGAGTGTAAGTACACCACTCCCAATGCGTACCTTAATTATTTTACATGTTTGTTTGTCCCTTCTTTCGGGCTCATTATCCTAATGTAATACGCTTCCGTCACCCGGCTGTGCGTTTACATTATTATCAAATATTTTGCTCATTTGATTCATTTGGATACTTTTTAAGTTAGTCCCATTCACTCCGCCCTTACTACATTGGATGTAAATGTGTCCGCTATAAGAAACTCATGGTATCATATGTCACTACTTACTTGGCCAGGGTAAGCGATTAACACATGACATACACGACCTTTTTATAGTTTTCACATCACACCCTATGTAAGTAACGTCTCTATTTAGTTTTCTCGGAAACAACATCCTGGATATGTATTTCTATTCAGGTTTTCCAAGTTTCTAATTTATATATGCAACAATCATTCTCTACTTGTTTATTGCATATTGCTATTTATGGGATTATATTTAAAAGCGTGCACCTGGTAATGCTTGCTCCGTCGGAGTTCCCTGCCATTAACCTTTTCGCGGTCGTTACGCGATTTAGCCCTTGGTGAGCATGCTCCTCTTGCCATACTTCGGACCGTTCCTCTATCATATCCTTAATTTGTTTAACTCTTGTCATCTTTAAATGCAAGTGTCCTTCAATCAAGACATTCACAAAAGTTAGTAATGTCAACTTTACTAAATGCCCGTATCATAATACAAGGCTTTTTTTACTATAGGTGTCAACGCACGAAATTTTGTTAGCTATTTCTATCATTTAATTGGGGTAACGTGTATTACACGATAACCCTATGTGTTGTTTTCAACACTTTAATACGCTAAACGATTAACATACATGAACTTACCGGATTTGCGATCAAGCCTCGAACCGAACACCAATCTTTATCAAGAGCATAAGGTTTAAGTCCAAGCATAGTTTTCCCACCATACTTGAATCTCTTAAACCAAGGCTCTGATACCAACTTGTAACAACCGTAAATTTATTTATTCGTTTTCCGTAAATAATCACATTTACTGAGTAATTATATTTAAACATTCATGCTCAAATACGGGTTTATTAAAACTTTACTAGACTTGAAAGCAAAACAACATAATGTAATCTAATTCATCGTTTTAGAATAACGACGAAACAACTTGCGGAAGCTTCATTTAACGCGTGTTCGGTTCTTGCTCGACGCTTGACCTTCATCCGGGGCTCTCGACAATCATCTGTATTCAAAACCAACTCAAAAGTTAGTTTTGATAATTAAATATATATAGGCCGAATCATAGAATTAAAGAAAATCAGGAAAATCCCATTATAAATCCCTTGATCCTAGAAGCAAGGATTCAATTATGGCCTCCACCGTAACTTACGGTGGTCACCGTAAGTTACGGTGGCCCCTGGTATAACATGCTCCTACCGTAAAACAGTAGGCAGCTGTCGTAAAGCTTTCAGCTCCACCGTAACTTACGGTGGGCAACGTAAGTTACGGTGGCCCCTGTATCAGAACTCCCATTTTGCCGTTTTTGACACGAAAACTTTCGTATCTTTCAATCCGCTTGTCCGTTTGACCTACCGTTTCTTCCTACGTAATTGTAATTTGATTCTCCACCTTATGGAGTTAAAATCCAACATCCAGTTTAACAAAATTTCAGACTTTTAAGTCTTCGGCTTATTACCATTTTTACCAAATTTTGACCCGTTCGATTATTTTATCAAACAAACATATTTATTTGATCCTTAAACTTATGAAATTCAAACTTTCCATATCTCTTATCATATTAATTTCAAATCATGGGATTCTTACATAATAAAAACCCGTTTACGCTCAAGTTCTTATTTTGACCCGTTTAGAACGAATTATGTACATTTAAGCATCAAACTTTCCCTTCTCTTCCTACACTTCATATTCTCACTTTACATATAGCCTCTTACATTCCACCACAACTATTTTTGTGGTGGATTTAACATAATGAACCGCTATCCTCATTTTTACCCTTAGGATAGTCATTTTACGTGATTGACCCGTTCATAGACATTTGACCCCCAAGGTTAATGACTGCAACTCTTACATGTGTCTAATAGTTACATGATGATAATGCTAGTATCTAAACAACCTCTAAGGGTCGTTTGCCCGATTTACCTATCAAGGGCATTTTCGTCAACTTAATTCCTCCTTTTACGACATAGGTCCCTTTGCTAAGGTATTTGACCAACATTGCATTTTTAACCATGAATTTATTTATATACGTACCTGGCTCGAGTCAACATATAGACCCGTTTTATACCTTGCGTTAATTAACTAATATACTATGGCGTCGCATTTATCCAATTTGCTATTCACTCCTGTTAACATACGACTTGACAACCTCATTAGTCAATATTGTCAAATGGTATTATCATCACCATTTGACCCGTTTGGACTATAAGACCAAACATTTACATAATTTAGAATAAAAGCATGATTTTGAATTTCCAAATTCACCCATTTGCCCCATTTACCATAAACCATGGTTTTTATCATTTATACTCGTTCCGACTTGTGTCAATCATGTCGGAACCCTTATTTCGGATATTACATTATTCGCATTCATAGTTTATAAAACAAACACGTGTTCTACAAAAAGGGTGTAAGTTTTACTTACCTCGTATCCAAGCTACACTTTTCTTTTCCTTCTTGATTCGTTTGACCCGCTTTCTCCCCAAGCTTCACCTAGCTTGTTAAGCGCCAACTATTATTCATCATTCACAAGGTGGTTAGTTTAATCATGATTTAATACGATTATTCCACCTTACGCATTTCTATATCGAAACTACCGTTCGACCTTATTGTTTATTAATTCAACTTATCAAAAGTTAACTACTTTTGATCACATGATTTACAAAATTAAGTCTAGATTAACTTTATGCTTTGAACCCTTATCGGTTCATACTTCGCACAATTTGTCATATTATTCAATTACACGTTTCTTTCAAAATTTCAACATATTAGTATTCGTTTAGACATTTTAGCAAACACCTTGTGGGCATCATTCCATACAATTTAAAAATCACGTTCTTGACTAACTATTTAACCAAGATTTAAACATCATTTCACATATTCATGACAAATCTTCATATCAACAAATCTGGATTTGCTTCATAGAACTCAAGTACACTAAGTTAACAAAGATAATCCTAGTGTTTAACCTAATTCTACAAAACCCACTTGACACATGAGTGTATGATCATGAATTCACAACCATGAACATCAATTCAACAAATATATGACTAGGGTTTACTCCTAGACATAGTTTCATCCCTAATTTCATCCAAACAACGAACATGCAAGCTCAGATTCGAATCTCACAAGTTCATCTAAAATTTAAGATAGAATCACATAGTAAAATTTCGCATACCTCATGATCCCTTTACTGAGGTGATCACTAATCTATGCTTGGATTTCGATTCGGGCTTGATTTGTCCCTTCAATTTGATGAATTTCTGTGTTTTATGGTTGAAGCTTGCGACCTCCTCCTTGGCCTGGTTGAAATCGCAGAACACACTGCGTATATGTGTGTTTTGTGTTTAATATTTGATTTAATTGAAACTTTAATTCATTTGCCCATGTCTAGTCCCTCCACTTTACAAAAGTTATTTAAAGGGTATCTTAACCACATTTGTTCTATCATGTCAAGACATTAACTAACTAGGTTAATATTCCTAGTTACTTGGTGGGTCCCGGGGAGTTATAATCCGTTTTATTTTAAGTCCCGTTAGCTCGGGCTCTTATAAACTCAATTCCTTAAAACTTTGCTTCGCTTGTATTTAATATTAGGATTTCTTATTAAATTCCAAATATTTACCGGGTTATTTTTACTACTAATGGTACTTTACCCGTCTTTTAGTATTAACGGAGTTTGATTACCAAACCCGTTTTCGGGGTGTTACACGTACCCTTATGAACATGGTGCTTAGTATGTTAGCCAACACTAATTTACCATTATTCCTCTGAACTGAAGCATTAAAAGCAGCTGTTCATATACTCAATAGAGTTCCTTCTAAATCTGTCCCTAAAACTCCTTATGAACTTTGGACAGGAATTAAACCGAGTCTTAAATATATGAAAGTACGGGGCTGCATTGCTGAAGCAAAACTTTATAACCCTTTCCTAGCGAAACTTGACCCTAAAACAGTTACCTGCTTCTTTATCGGGTATCCTGATCGCTCAAAGGGTTATCGTTTCTATTGTCCTTCCCATGTCACCCGTATTGTTGAAACCAAGCGTGTTTCATTCCTGGAGGATTTCAAGGTCAGTGGGAGCAGTACCAACCGTTACGAAGAATTGCAAGAAGTACAAGACGCGGGGGGGGGGGGGGACTCGTCGCTTACCATTACTCTATTTACTCCTCTTGTACCCAATGCAACAAGTGCACCTGAAGCTACTGCACCAACTCCACATTTATCTCACCATTGGTCCCTCAGCTAATTCCCGGTTTAATCTGTTAATCCGGATAGGTTTCAAAACTATGAACACTAATTGTATCACATTTAAGAATTCTTAGCCATCCAATAGTTTATTTTCTGTGGTGAGAAAAGTACAACTTTTTAACAGATAAATAATAAATGCATCTCATATGTAAACCATTGCCTCTCTATTCCTAACGGGTAGAGGTAAGTCTGTCTACGTCTTACCCTCCTCAGACCCTACCTTTAGGGCTGCAAACGAACCAAACGTTCGGCGAACAGTTCGTGAACCGTTCGACGGGAAGTTCGTTTGTTTACTAAACAAACGAACATGAACAAGAAATTCCGTTTGTTTAGGTAAATGAACAAACATGAACAGAGGTCGTGTTCGTTCGTTTATGTTCGTGAACGTTCGGTAATGTGTTCGTTTGTGTTCAATACTTCATTAGTGTTTATATTTTTTTTTATTTAAATACTTCAAAATTCCGACAAATTAAATATCTAAATAAGTGTCAGTGTATTATGTATTCTGTTCATGAACGATTTTTTTGTGTTAGTTTGTTTCCATTTGTGTTCATGAACATTAGTTTGTGCTCATTTGTGTTCGTCAACGTTCGTTGCCTAAAATTAACAAACAAACACGAACATAAAATCTCGTTCGATAAGTCTCCGTGAACGGTTCGCGAACACATATATTTCTTAACAAACGGACACGAACAAGGTCTTGTTCGTGTTCGTTTGGTTCGTTTGCAGCCCTACCTACCTTAGCTTTGCTATTGGTGGGATTTATGATGATGATGATGATAAAAAGTTCAGATTTATACTTCGTATTAGTTTATATTTGTTAATCCATGTATGTATTGAACATTTTACAACTCTTGTAGACATTGCTCATGTGTTTAATAATAATCAGTGTAAGCAATTCTATTTTGCTTTCTGTTTAAGGTTTATCCAGAAGCCGAAGACTTAATTTGCCTTATAAAAATGAAGTGAAAACACTTAAATAAAATTAAAGAACAAACCAAGTAAAAACAAGATATGAGTAGTGATGCGATTGTAAACATTTGACTGTAATAGATATACGAAAATGTTGCAGCATATAAGTTAATCACAAAGCAAAAACAAAATGTATAAAGAGATTGAAGTTGACGTTGTTAATTTATATAGCACGGCTACGGCTCAAATGCGTATTCATAGTGTATTTTTTTATTTTTATTTTCCGGTTTTATACCAAAGATACCCCTAAAATAATACAAGGATACCCCTAACCAACCCAAATTTGTAGAATAAGAGAGCTCGATTGAAACAGTGACCCAGTTGCCCAAATTATTAATAATATGATTGAAATTGTGGCCCAACTAGTTAGGTATTTGTTTTGCTTGATTTATTTATTTTCGTTTTTTTATATTGTATGATTGCACGGTAAAATAATTTTTTTTGAGATGCCTCCAATTAGTGGGCTAGTTCTACCACTGCATATAATGTTTGCCAATTATGAGTGGAAATAATAACTGTGTAGCAATAAGTACAAATACAATCTAGTCATGTAACTTTGAATCGTATGCTGACCAAAAAAATATATAATATGTTTGATTATATTCGTAAAAGGTTATTGAAATGCAAAAGATCTTAAAATAAGAGACCAAAAGCTTAAAAATTGAATCCGCAAAATGTGGAAATTAAATCCTATCATAATTGCGAAAACAAAGGAAGTAAAATAAAGCAAGGGCTTTGTGCCACACCCTCAAATTCTAACACATACACGTACGTAATTTGGGCTTGATGATTGTTGGCGGTGACACACAAATGATATTGGAATCATAGAACCAAAAGCAAAATTATTTTTTTTTATACAAAAAGAACGCTAATTTTATTATCCGCTTTGCCTCTTAAAATTTTTGTTGTTACATGGTACGCATTTGCTCAAAGAACTGCTAGAATAAATGAGCTTATTCCACATCAAGTTCCATGTCAGAATAAGGGTTGTTATGGTTGATGTTTGTAGCAACCAAAATGTTTGTAGTCTAGCGATATCATCCCTCTCCATTGTTAGGAGGAAGTACAACTTAAAAGCTACCTGATGAGGTATAACCTTTGCTTGTAAATAACTAACTCAAGCTACAAAGGAATATAAAATGATATAATTATGGTTAAAAACTCACGTAGGAGTTATTAAGTTATTAATACATATACTTGTATCAAAATTAAGTTAATACTTCTAAAAACACTAATATGAAACAAAAGTTAATATTTGGTTGGTAAGTTCTCAAATAGAAACGCTACATCTGTTTGTTTTAGAAAAAAACTAGAGGTGTATAAAAAACCCGGTTTTAGAACCGAAACCGGGAAAAAAAACGAAACCGGATTTTTTTAACCGGTTTTAAAACCGAACCAAACCGCCGGTTAGGGATATTTATCTTCGAAACCGGTTTTAAAACCGAAACCGGTTATAAAAAACCGGTTTAGACCGGTTAAAAACCGATTTTTTTGGAATAAACCGGTTAAAAACTGACCCTAACCAGTTGGACCAGTTATTGTTTTGAGTTAAAAAAAACCGGTTAGTAACCGAAACCGGCTATAAAAAAAACGTTTTTTTTGTTATAAAAAAAACGTTTTTTTTTTTATAAAAAAAACTGTATTTGTTTTTGATGGAAAAAACCGGTTCGGTTAATAACCGGAACCGATTTTTGAAAAAAAAAAAGTGATTTGTACACCTCTAGAAAAAACCAGCAAAACAATTTTTGTGTGTTCATTTATAATTCCTAAAAATTCTTTTTATAAGGCTATTGGGGTGTGGAGAATGGTATTCCTCAAATATATCTTTTAAAAGACATCTAAACTAGTAAAACAATTAAACCATCAGATTTATAATTCCTAAAATTTCTTTTTATAAGGCTATTGGGTGTGGAGGATGGTAGTCCTCAAAGGGTGATCCCTCATGTAGGCGTTAACGTAAGCGGATGTGGGGGATGAGCCTAAAGGGATGGATCTAGGGTGTGGGGATGAGCCTCAGTATATGTGTGTGTGTGTGTGTGTGTGTGAGGCATCCCCGTTGCAGGCGGCAAGGGGAAGCCGGAGGCAGGGGCGTACCCACCCCAAGCCGTGGGTGGACGGGCGCACCTCTTGAAAAAAATAATTTTTAGTCTTATTTTTCGCCGGAAATTTCGACAGCACCCCTTGGAAATTTTCAGCCCGCACCCCTTGAAAATTTTCAACCGTCCCACTTAGAAAAAAAAATATTATGAATTTATAAAAAAATAAACACTGATTGTTATTTAATATATAAGTATATAACACAATTTATATAATTAT
Organism: Helianthus tuberosus; assembly: GCA_030545235.1. Classification (NCBI taxonomy): domain Eukaryota; kingdom Viridiplantae; phylum Streptophyta; class Magnoliopsida; order Asterales; family Asteraceae; genus Helianthus; species Helianthus tuberosus. The sequence goes on along the minus strand of CM060404.1, from coordinate 5,180,398 downwards.
TCTTTAACCACTTATTCACTTTATTACTTAACCCAATCAAAGCCCAATCTAAAATTTATTTTTATTAACCCAAGTCCAAACCCAACCCAAAGAAATATGAACTAAATAAAATAATCCAAACCCATCCACTCATTCCAATTCCAAATCCCGCCCCAAGAAAAGCTTCCAGCGACTTGACGCCACTGCTTACGACCGACGACTTTTTTTGCCGGAAAAACCAAATTCTGGCAAGACCGACCCATATTACGCCAGAATTCCGATATAGAACTAGTATGGTTTCTTTATTGTTTTTTTTATGTGATGATTAGGAGAAAATATAGATGTATAAAGATTTGATTTTTTTATATTTTTTTTTTGTTGTTCTAGACTTGTAGTTAGATGATTTTTTGTTTTATTTATAGCTTTGTTTGTTTACTTGTTTTATTTATAGCTTTTTTTGTTTAATGGTTCTAGACTTGTACTTACAACTAATCAACATTTAATACTAGGGCTTGAATATTTGAAAATTATGAACTATGGTTGAACATAATTGTTTATTTTGTTTAAGTGTTTAGTGTTGTTTTATGAACTTATGGAGCGATTTATATGTGATAGGAACCATGAGTAAGAATGTAATGAACTTATGGTGCGTTTAGTATATCTAGATGATGTTTTGGATAGATTTAAAAAGAGTTAAATGCTTGGTTGGTCCCTGTGGTTTGCAAAAATTGCAAACTTGGTCCTAGTGGTTTAATAATTACACGCGTGGTCCCAAAAGTTGTCAAAAATGCACTCGGTTGGTCCCTTGACCTAACCTCTGTTAAATTTCTCAGTTAACTATGTGTGAAATGACTATATTATCCCTAAACAATTAAAAAAAATAAAAAAAATATAAACCTTCTTCTCTCTTTTCTCTAAGAAAAACCCAACCAGCTCTCCCTCTTCCCTACCCCACCAGCTCCGCCACCACTTCTGTATCTTCACCCAAACCCTAGTTATTAAAACCCACATATAATATAATAATAACTATTCTAGATTTTAACGATTAAATCATAAATGTGAGACTTGTGTATAAGGTTAGGAGGTTATCTATGGATGGAATCGAGTTATGGTGGCGAAGAGGCTTGTCGGAAAAACGTGGTGGCGGCGGCGGTGCTTGTTTTTGAAGCTCGAAGGTGCGGGGAGTGTTGTAGGAAGTCGGAGATGGCCAATGGTGGTCTCTTTTGGTGATTATAGATTTAATCGAATGTATGGCAGTCTTGTTTTCAGGTCATCGGAAAACGATTATGGTGGAATTGAAGCCATTACGGGGATCTATGGAGGTTGTATCCGCCATTGATGTGTTGGGGACGGTGGTGGTGGTGCAGTTATGAAAAACGAGTGTGGAGAAGATGAGTAGTACAAATTTGATTTGTGCACTTCGCTTGGAAATTTTTAACCAGTCAACATTTATTTTATTATATGGAAATGTCTTCTCACAAGGGCAGTTTGCTGGCAGTTTTTTAGATGGATTAAAGTTTCAGTTTTGGTAAATTGAAGCCGTTACAGGATCTATTGCCTTCAATTTAGAGAGAGCTTTAATTATTGAGAGGGATTGAAGGTGGAGATGGTAGAGCAAAGGGGGCGACGGGAATGGCTGGTAGTGGTGGTTTGGGGAGTTGGTGGTGGTGGTGGTGATGATGGGTAGTTTTAAAGGGTGGAGTGGGGAAGAAGAAGAAGAAGGGTGGGATGGGTGGCCCACTTATTTCTATTTATTTATTTTTTAATCTTAGGGGTAAAACAGATATTTTACACACATTTAAATGAAAAATCTAACTTAGGTTAGTGGCAAGGACCACCCGAGTGCAAAATTTACAACCACTGGGACCAACTCTGTAATTAGTAAACCACTGGGACCAATTCTGCAAAATTTGCAAACCACAGGGACCAACCAGACATTTAACTCATTTAAAAAAATGAAAACCTGCATGGCACAATTCTAAATACGCTTGTAATGGCGTTTGACGTGTTTTTGATGACTGTATAAATTTTAGTTTGATGTTTTTTTGTCTACATGACCCGACCCGATCTGACCCGCTATGAACTGATTTTTTTTATACAGCAAGGGGCCTATAATCTTTAAAAATATTCCGCACCCCAAGGAAAAAATTCTTGGGTCCACCACTAACCGGAGACGACGCTAACGAGCCAAGGGGTGGTTGTGCTGGGGGAGCCGGAGCTCGCCGGCCCGAGGACTAGTCCCACACCACTCAGACTGATAACCATATGAATTATGTGTTTTGTAATTGTGGGTGGGTTGTCAGGTACCAATTAATACAATACTTATAAGCAAAGAATATATTAGGAGCTTACCCAAGTCATCATTAATGATGATAGGGATTTGGTTGTGTCCATAATTGGCTCACATTTCCCTTAACCACTAAGTTTTTTTTATAACCCTAGGTTTTAACTATGTTTTTTTTAACAGTAAATTTGGATCATTGACGGAACATTGGAGTATTATCGTGCCACTAGCGAAACCACCCGATCATATCCATCTCCACTAGGCATAATGTCTATACACCAATTCAAGAGAAAACCCAATAAATATGAGAAAAAACCCCTTGTGGAAATCGAACCCAGTACCTATTGGTTCCAAAATCTTATTCCACCCCGAAAATGCCAATAGGCTATAAAGCCATCACAAGTTTTAACTATGTTTTATATGTCAAAGTTTTGTTTTTTTCTAATAAGAAAAGAAAATTTTATTTATTTTAATAAGTTGTTTAAACAGTTAGAAGGTCCTTAACTTTTAACAGTGTCGGTGTGTTTGAGTGCTTCGATGTAAGAGTTTCCAACGAGCTAAAATATTAAAAAAATAAAGCTAAAATAAATTAATTATGATCTATATTTATGCCATATAATAAGTCATTGGGATATTATATTAGATCACCAATCTTTTGGTTTTCCCACTAATTATAGATATTGATTCCCTGCGTTGCAGGGTCGGTTTTTTTTAACATTATTTGAGCGTAGTGATTTTTTTTCTTTGTAATTGCTTAATGATCAAAAGATAGACCAACGAAAAAAATCCATAAAAAATAAGCACGATTTGTAATTGCTTAATGATCAAAAGATAGACCAACGAAAAAAATCCATAAAAAATAAGCACGAAAATGTATTATATTTGACATGACACATGAAACGTAAAGTAACTAATTTATAAAATCTAAAAAAATGTATATCAAAATGTAGGCCAACTGAAAAAGTAAAGTAACTCTAACTGACCCGATTCGTTTCAGAACAAAATTTAAGTCAAGATGCAGGCCAACTGAAAACGTCCACAAAAATAAACACAAAATGTATTATATTTGACATGACTCATTTTCGATAAAAATTACATTGAAACGTAAAACGTTGATTTATACCCAACGTATACATAAAATTAAGTACATAAAACTTGAGGGGGGTGTCAAAATGACATGTTACAAAGTTTTTATAAATTTTAGAGCGATTAAATGTCAGTATTAAAAGTTGAAAGGTGAAATTCAGAAAAAGACAAAAAAAAAATCAAACTACTGTAGCTAACAACTTGATCTATTATATATATAATAATTATTATTTAGTTTAGTATATTCTACTTAATTATAGATAACTCTCCTTTTTATTTATAGATAATTATTGTTTATTTAATCTCTTCTACTTAATTACAGATAATTAATATTTAATTTAAAGTTGATGTATGTTTCAAATATTTAAGAAATTACGCATAGGTTCTATATGTTTCTCATGTGTCACGCTTTTGGTTATGAGTTATCATTTGCTTTTTAGGTTGATTTTAAAGTATATTTGATTATAATAATACTAGGTTAAAACCTCGTGTATTACACGGGTTGTATAAGTGTAAATTTATATAATAAATAATAAAAACGAAGTGGAGATCGATCCCCACATTTTTATGTATTTCATCATTTTTTTATGAATTATACCGTAAGAAATAAATTATCTTTGAATGGAGTATAGAATTGTTATATTTTTAAAAATAATGTTCTTTCTAAATGTTAATGCAATGTGCGATGAATGATGGCTGTAAACCAATTATAACACCACGTTTAACATTACAAAGGTGAAACTAATTTGTCTAAATTTGATATTTGAAAGAATTGTGTGACTATAACGGTGAGTCCAAACCATTATAGTGATGCATCTAAAAACACTTATATTTTGATAAAAACAATGCCCTAGACCTAGAATTATTTAATTCTAGCGAAAGAAAAAACAATAATGCAATCTAGTCTAATCTAATTCTAATAAAGAATTCCAAATAATGTCACGTGACGCTCTCTCCTTTAATTTAATAATAATATTATTAATAATGATATATTAGATTATTATTATTGTTATATCAATAATATTGTTAATATATAATCTTATCTTTTATCTTTATTATTATTATTATTATTTAATGTTATTTATTTATTTATTTAATTATATTGTTAATGATAAGCCGTAAAAAGTTTTTTAGTATTGTTTACTTTTTATTATTGTTGTTATTATTATTATTATTATTATTATTATTTTATATTTTATATAGTAAATGAAAATCTTTTATAAAAATGGTGTATCCTTATCTAAAATTTTGTTTAAAATTATTTATAGAAAAACAAATATTTATTCTTATCTAATTTTTAGTTTAAAATTATTATTGTTATTTAACATATAGATAAATATGAAAGTAAGGTGAGAAAGCATGAGGAAATGACACGTGTCAAAAAAGATTTTTGTTTATTAGTATAGGAAGATAAGTGAAATGTATTTTTTTATTAATTTATATTTATATACACATATGTGTCACGCTTTCGGTTAGGAGTTATTATTTTTTTTATACGTTGATTTTAAAGTATATTCAACTATAATAATAATAATATAAGTAGAATGTATTTTTTTTATTTAATCTATATCTATACTATATTATAAAGCATTTCAGAAGGATACCGGTAAAATTTAAGTAATTACAAGTTTTTATGCTTATAGTACAACAACTTAATGGGATTAGTAAATGGACAAAATGGTCTTTTTACAAGAGTTAAATGAATTGATAAATATAAATTAATAATAGAAGTGTTCTTAATGCAATTAAATTTATAAAATAAATATAGACCAAAGTATGTCAAGAGTCTTAAAATATTATTTTTTAAATAAATTCTTGACCTATCAGTAAACTATTTTTGTATAATCAAAACCCAACGGACCTTTCATCGCATTTCATTTATGCCACCAACAGTTACAATTTACAACGCTGGTCGGTTACTCCTAGGATATGATTAGCCATTACGGCATACATTCATCCCCATGAATATATAATCAGGTGTTCGCATGCTTCATTGGGCACAAGAAACCTTATCGACTTATCGAGTTTCTAAGTTACACAATACCTTGAGACACCTGAGACGGCTTCACTGTTTCGACATTGTTGTTTCCGTTTCAGGTAACACCACCTGCCGCCACCGCATTTGCGCCGAAACCACCGCAGGTCGGTTTCTTCTCCGACCTATTGAGGTATAAGCTCCTACATCTTGTTTCTGTTTGAACTCGGTTGGGTTGTGAATTGGTTTTCGGATGACACGTATTTGAGAGAGTATATGAGGCTGTGTGTTGTGAGTTTGATCTTATATATATGAGGAATTTTATTATGAAATCAAACAGAGTTAAGTTGCTAAATGAACACACAGAAGATGTTGAAGTATAGGGACTGTTTAGTGATTGATTCATTAGCTTGAGATCGAATATGGAAACCGATTTATAGTCAGTTTATATATTTTGCTCATGCATACCCACAATTTGTTTGGAACTTTTATACTTGATTAACCCAACAATTATAAAAAAAGTAAATACAACAACAACAACCGTACCCAGTATAATCCCACCTATAGCCAAGCTATTGGTAGGGTCTGGGGAGGGTGGGATGTAGGCAAGCCTTACCTCTATCCCAGGGGATAGAGAGACCGCTTCCAGTGAGACCCCCGGCTCCTAAACCAAATCCAGATATAAGAGTCAAATAAACATACAAAACATACAAAAAGTACGACAACAACAACCATACCCAGTGAATCCCACAAATAGCAAAGCTACTTATAGGGTATGGGGAGGGTGGAATGTAGACAGACCTTGCCTCTGTCCCTAGGGATAGAGAGGCTGCTTCTAGGGAGACCCTCGACTCCAAAACGAATAGCATACCAACATACTAAGTCAAAGAATATAGAAAAAATAGGTTACCAATACCAATACCAAGAAAGTGATCAGAGTGACACAATATAATGTAAATCATGTATAATAGCGTACAACATCAACTGGGCATAAACACAATTAGGCAGTCACCGGTAAAGTCGCTTAAAGAATAAGAAAAAACTACGTCCGTAAAATACCTCTAAGACCTTACTGTAATATCCTCTAGAAGTCCTTAACCCTAATCCTACGCCTCCATGAAGTCCTATCTTGGACCATGTCCTCAGAAAGATGTAACTCTAGTAAATCATGCCTAATCTGCTCATCCCATGTCAGTTTGGGTCTGCCTCTTCCTCTCCTCCCATCCACAGTAAGAGTTTCCACTACTCTAACTGGTGCCGTCGTCTGTCTCCGCTTCACATGCCCAAACCATCTCAATCTCCCCTCCCTAATCTTATCTGGTATACTAGCCACTCCTAATATTTTCCTAAAAACCTCATTTCTTATCCGATCTAACCTCGTGTGTCCACACATCCACCTCAGCATCCTCATCTCTGCTACCTCCATCTTGCGCGTTTGTGTATTCTTGATAGCCCAACAGTCTGTTCCATATAGCATAGCGGGCCTAAGTGCTACCCTGTAAAATTTCCCCTTTAGTTTAGATGGGAACCTCTTATCGCACAAAATCCCACTGGCTGCCCTCCATCTACACCAGCCAGCCTGAATGCGATGGGTAACATCACTATCTATGTCACCATCTCTTTGTACAAACGACCCCAAATACTTAAATTTTGTTGCCTGCGGGACCAATTGATCCTCAATGGTGATTTGGGTATCATCGTCATCGGCTACACCACTAAAATCACAGTGTAGATACTCAGTCTTAGATCGACTGATCCTTAGGCCCTTGCCCTCTAGAGCTACTCGCCACTCCTCTACCCTCGCGTTCAGGCACTGTTTAGTCTCGGCAATCAACACAATATCGTCTGCAAAAAGCATGCACCACGGAACTGTCTCCTGAATCAACTTGGACAACTCATCCAAGACAACCGCAAAAAGAAAAGGGCTCAACGCAGACCCCTGGTGAAGTCCTACCTCCACTGGAAAGAAGTCTGTGTCCCCTATAGACGCGCGGACACTAGTTTCCGTTCTATCATATGTGTCCTTAATTATGTCTATATACTTCCCAGGTAGCCCTCGACCCTCCAAACTATCCCAAATCAGTTGTCGTGGGACAGTGTCATATGCTTTTTCAAGGTCGATAAACACCATAAAAATAGCAAATAAAATTGAGAACCACAATGGTATTTATCCCACAAGAACAGAAGAATCATAGTGGTTGTGGCGTGCAGGATAGATAATTGACCATATGCTAATTAGAAATACTATCAAATGAACTATAACCTTGCTTCATTATCTACTTCTGTTATGATCAGATTGCATACATATCTTGACAGACAAATAGCTAGGTAAAGTCACCAACATCAGTGACAATCTTAGCTTACTATATTTGTGATCTTCATGTTATATACTTTTATTGCTTAGCTTATTATATTTGTGGTCTTCATGTTATATACTTATTTTGCTTAATACTGGAGCAAGTATCTGGATTTTCTATTAGCATTCTACAATATTGATCCTAATTTGGGATCCAATCGTAAAAACATTTAGTGAACTGAATTTGCGAGATGGAAAGTAGAGCACTTGCTCATATGTTATCTTATTTGGTGGTTAACTTCAGGTACGGTAAGAAACAATTAGAGATGGCAAGGAAAATGATAATTGTCGGGGCTCTGCAAGGTAAGTGCCCACCACACATGACGGCTGCATTCGCATAATTTTTTAAGAGAAGAGGGTTTGATCGGTTATATAGAGGATAAGGTGCAAGTTGTTTGAAGGTTATGACGACACCCGTCATCACTTGGATGTTTTATGAAGCTTGAAAATACATATTGATTGGTGACAAGGACAAACATTGATAAGATAATTCTATTGTGTTATCATGTCCATCTTGTAACCATTGTTTCCTGTTAATTTTGATATACTAAGAAGAGAGAATATGCGTCCATTTGACAATACTTTTATCCCCAACATCTCTCCTTTCGAAATGAGTAATAAGTTGAAATTTGATATACTGTATCTTCACATCAACCACATTCGAATTGAATCGAACAACAACTTGTGCACGCCCTTGAAATCACCAAAAGTTTTGTGGTTCCCGCCGCAATGCGCGGGCACCCCACTAGTATATATATATATATATATATATATTCTATATACTATACTTATATAATAAAAGAAAACATGGGGATACTAGTCACGGCTATCTACGATTTAGTTTTCTCACCTCTCTCTTCTACTCATTTATAGATTATTATTATTTAATTATTGATAGTTACTATATTCATTAACAAGTGAATTTAATATGAAATTAATTATGAGTTTTCTAAATAAATTTATCTTTACATAAAAACTTGTATTTAAGTCTCAAAATATTACTAAGTTCAAACTATCTTCGTTAATATATTATTGAAAATAATAATAATAATAATAATAATAATAATAATAATTGTATTTTATGGGTGATTTTTAAATATTTAATGTGGTTGTATGGTTTGAATGGTAAAAATATGACAAATAGAAAAATAGATGGTATTAAAAGAATCAAATTTTAGTCCATGTATTCATATTTCTATATATTTATAATTGTAATTATATTAACTTAACCGTGTTAAAATGATATTTAAAGGAGTTTCTACACTTTAGTTAAATTAACATTTATCAATAAATAAAAAAAGTTAATACACTGTTGAGAAAAAAAAATGTATTTTAAAATTAACTTACATGATTTATAAATGTCACGTCAAAGTTAATATATAAAGACATGTCTTGACGACTACATACATTTTATTTAATCCGTATAATACATGGTTTTATTAAGTTCGTGCGATACACATGATTTTTGAAAACATAATTTCCTTTTATTACTAGGTACATAACATTACATTTATTTAACTTGTGTACTACATGGAGTTATATCCTAGTGTAATTATAATAGAACTTTAAAGTGTGAAGCGGGTTAAAGGTGTTCCACTATATCCATGTACAAATACTGAATGTGTTTATAGATAAGGAGTCGATTGTTTGTTAGGGTTAAGTTATTCTATAAAGACTACTAAAAATAAGAAGTGTATAAAGACACAATGGATCGCACAAGATGACACAATGTCGAGCAAAATATAAAACAAATGCCGAAAAATATAACACAATGTTGAGGAAAAAAGACATAATGAGTCGCAAAAAAAAAAAAAAAAAAAAAACACAATGATAATAAACAAAAATTCTAAAATATACAATCCATAAATCCAAAAGTGAAAAAATTAAAATCTCACATCATATAGTTCGATGAGACGGCTTCAATGCCGCTTGAATGAGGTCAATAGGAGTCCGTTTGATACCCTTTGTACGACTTCTTATTTTTAGGAGCCTTTTGTATTTAATCCTAAACCTTGTTTGCTAAGCTTTGGGTTTTAAATAATCCTACTTCCTACACACGGGATTGTACAATTTTGTTTTGGTTCGACCTATAAACCGGTTAGGTAATGAATAATGAGTATCCAACAGGCATAGATCGTAGTTCTATAATCAGCTATGGAGGGAGGGAGGAAGAGATCTCTTGTAACTTAGCAAACACCTACCACATTCTTTTCCACAAAGATTAAGCACCATAAACTTTGGTTGTGTTTCATACGATTGAGTTTAACTTCGATACTACAACGACTATTCTCAGTGGTGGATCTAGAAAATACGCATAGGGGTAACGTTTCAAAAAAAGGGGTAACGAAATCGAAAAACGTCAAATTTTTTCAAAATTTACACTAACATCGGAGCATCAAGGAGCAACGGAGGTTACCCCTTGTAACATTATAGATCCGCCCCTAACTATTATATTATATATATATAGTTTTCGAATGATGATGAATAGTAATTTCAGTTTTAAAATTATATATAGCTTTTTAATATTTTATTATATTATATTAATATATTTTTTAATATTTATTTTAACTTTTAATATAATATTTTTTCTTTATCATTTATTTTGTTTTTTATAATATTTTCATCTTTTTTTTTAATTTACCTTTACTTTATCAATTAATTTAATATTTCTTTAATAAATTATGTTCGTTAATTTTCTTCTAAAAACTTAAGCACGTAGTTGAGCTTACGTTTTACCCTCGATTAATATAAATTTTATTAAAAACGAATTTATATTAAAAAATAAAGTTTTTATTTGTTATCGTAAAATGATACGATGATAAACTGAACCGATTCTAACGATTTGGCTTTCTAAACAGCATTCTACATTTTCAAATAACATTTGTTCTACATTATCGTTTGCTCCGTTTCGTCGCAACGCGCGACTAAAAAAAAAACCTAGTTCTAATTGTTGTACCATGGGAGTTGAACACAAATCGTCATAAAATGAGGGAACCATTTTCATCACGTGGCATTAGCCAAATTTGAGTCTTTTTACTTTGTTTGATTTTTACAACTACAAATACATGATTTTGTTAACCGAGTTGATCATCTATCCTAGTTGTTATTATTTTTCTTTTTATTATTATTCTTATTTAATTTATCAGTTACCTTTAAGTTTGTTTGTTAGTCACTAATTTATCTCTAGAGTGAATATTACAGTTATTGATGTTTTTATCATTATTATTCGTTTCTTAGGTTTATCATTAATTTTTAAGTTTGTCGTTTTCTTTTTCATTGTGATAGAGATCTAGTTTTTATTTATTTAACAAATAGAAAATATTATTTACCAACACCGTTTTGTTCTTCATTTTAATTCTTTCGATTTGAATAATGTTACTTTATATTATGTGTCTTCTTTCATATTACTGTAATACTCTATATGTAAACTGTAAATGTAATATCTATAGCTTAAAAGTGAAATAGAATAATGACTCAAGAACAATAGCTCTATTGTAGAATTTAGACCTATCCACTAAATAAGAACCAATGGGTGAAGAAACACCAAGTTGCCCAAAATAAGGTTAATCTTCTTTCTTCTGCGTTTGATGACTAATCGATTCTACAAAACAACACAATACCGTGAAGCTCGTTATAAAGAGTAGGATTGGGGGGAGAGATATCCTTGTAACCATCATCCGGCGTGAGAATAAGAACTTGTTTTGAGGATAATAAGTGTGTATATCAAGTGAGAGAGCAAGAGAGCGATCCTTGAATCTGAAGGTGAAGACCTCAATTTTTAGCCGAAGAGGGTGATCAGAGAGATGGGCTGATGGGCCTTGGGCCTGACGTCGACAACAAGGAATATTTCATTTGTCTTCTTAGACACGACTGTTAGTGCCTGCAGACGAATGGGAGGATGGCGCATGTTGATTGGATCCACGTAGCCTGACGGTTATCCTTGTTGTTGGGTCTGTTATCAGCAGCTAAATGGAGATCATGGAGCAGTGGTCGGCGCGCATTGATTGGTGACACGTCAGCATCCTTGTGTACTTCGTGTCCCCTGCACGATTGTTCGTCGTGAGGCATTGTTAGAAACAGCCTATCGTGCGCCTATTGGCCACATGCTCTACCGTATGTACAAAGTGTACCATGCCTTGCTGGCATTCATACGCTCGCGCTGCGCCACATGCTTGCGCTTATCTACTGGAGATGACTAAGTGTCATGGATGTTTGGTTTGGGCATGGTTCTTTTGCGCGTGACGCGCGTTTGGCATTGCGCGGACCGACGCATGATTTGAGACCATACCCCTTCAGGAAGGATGGAAAGTGAAAGTTCAAAAGATTTTGGTGAAAATGAATTCTAATGATCCATTGATCATTGATCGGTAATCTATGCTAATTTAGTGACTCGTGAAGGAGTTTAGTTGTTAACATACTTTATAATATTAAAATTAAATATTGTATTTTTGAATCGAGTATATAAAAATTCTTAAACTTTTGGATTTAAAATTGGTTAGACTTTTTGTTTGAGGTCGAGAGAAAATCCTGGGTGTTATGATGTTAAAAGCGGGATAGCTTTGATTAACTAAAGGATTTATAGGCGTTCGCCTTTTCCTTTTTCTTAATTTATTGTTAATGGTGTTTTGGCCTCGTGACACCACATGTTTATCCCATCAAATTAATACGGGTTCAAGTCCTTCAAAGTGTGTAGTAGATGAATCTTAGGAGCCGATAACCTTCTGGTGCATCGGTAGCCCCATGACCTTCTTTAGAAGGTCATGAGTTCGGGTCTCGCCTGGAGCAAAATTGCTCTGGGTTGAGCCAGTCATCAACGTCGTTTGTGTTCGCAGGCATCGGTGGTCTTTTACTATTTGGTTTACCCGGGTGATCGGGATTTTGTTAACCATTAAAAAACTCATCCTTTTATACTTCAAATAAAACGGCATATTTATTATTTGTATATTAGTTTTGAGTTCATTACATCATTTTGGTTTACACCCATATATAATATTAATTAATAAAGTTTTGTAATTTATTTTTGAACGGCCAACTAAATCACCGGATAAGCATTTTGGGATGCCCTCAATCGAGCAAATGCATCCCTACTTCATAACGCTCAGAGTTGGATGCATACCCAAGTCACCAAGTCACTAGTTCCGGGAAAAACCCACCCGCCCGAAGGCCCACTGCGGTAAAACCCAGTTCGGCTCGGTTTCGAACTGGCGACCTCCAGAGAGGCCTAGTTCTAAACTTCATCGTCACCACTAATGTCCTTCAAAGTGATGCTTGTGAGAGTTGAACTTAGGGACCTTAAGGAGAGAAACGAGTGACTAATCACTACACCAACTTGTCAAGGCATACTAAAGTTTTGTAATAAATTGACTGTTGCCAAAAATATATCAAGTTCTGTACAGTTACATCACTTCTGTAACTTTTCAACATCTCATTGATGGCTATTTTGTGCAGTCTCATAGACTTTGGCCTGCAGCGAATTCATATGCGAATTTGCAACCAAAAACTGTAATCAAAAGACAAGAATTCGTACACGAAAACACGATCCAATCAAAAACCCCTTGTCTGAATATGCTCGATAAGTATTTCAGTGATTTAACTCAAGTAAGCAAAAGAATATATTAGTGTATTTTTGCATACAAGTGATACCGATGCTCATACTGATATAGACATGAAATTTAACAACTCGCATACGACATTCTATAGTAACAACACAGACCCTAAAGCTTTATCAAGATAACTTAAAACCAAAATTAAGCTTTGTACTCGTTGACACGTATCCATTTTGTAGAGGACCACTTGTTCCCCTTGATAACCGGGCAGCCACCTATCAGAGATGTTTAAAAACTTGCATCATAAAGTGTTTTAATTAACTAAAGGTAATGAACTTTTTAGCACATGTTAACATAGATGGGTGGATATAACAATTACTGACCATGTAAACTTGATGGATCGAGAGATGCATCGGGTCTCATACTCCAGAAAAGCAATGCATCCCCCATTTTAGGTTTAACAGATAGCCCTTCTTTGCCGCAATCTGAAAGTTCATCCCACCAAGGCACTGCACTGATGTTCCCCTTTGCAGAAGGGAATACTGTCTCACCCCCTTCTTCAACATCCGACCTGTCAGTTAAAACAAAATTATAAATAAATAGGATTAGATAAGATGATGAACAGAATAAGTGAAAGAAAAGAGGCATCACTTACAGGTACATTAGAACTGTAGCCATACGTTGACCACCGTTCTGGGTGTTGTATTCGTCTTGAAAGTAGTCATAGTGAGGCTCGTATTTTTGTCCAACTTCATAGTGGAGAACTTGCAGTCCTTCCCCATGTTCTGTAAGTGATTAATTCATGTAATAGGTTTCCAGAACACACATACAGAACATATATATATATATATATATTATATGGTTCAAGCTCTAGAGTTTTAGACTACATAAACAATCTGGAGGTGGCAATTTTAACCCATTTAGTTATAAATGGATAGTTTAGGTAATGGGTCAAATGTCAAATAGGTTGAATTTTCTCAAATTGTATTTTTATTGCACAAAACCTCCTAAATGTTAAAACTCAAGAAAAAAGATTTTTGTTAGTTAATGCAATATAATTAATGTATGCATAATGGAAACATTTTAAAATCATGAAAAAGAATTATTTTATGGATGAAAAGGCCCTGTATGTAATTCAATCAAAATGACAGCTGTTAAATGAAGAACTCATAAAACTGGCCTTTGATGATCCATTTATAGAAATAGATTTTATCCTACCAGAGTACATAATGTGGGGCTGTACACTGCGTATATAACTAAAACTGAAGACATAACTAGATAGAAAATGCTATGCAAAAAAGCATACCTACAGGTATGAAGGTGAAATCTGCAATCCTTTTTTCAATGGTCCGGACAGTCTTATCGCGTCCACGAGCCAAGAATGTGCCAGAACTTGTACGAACCCTAAATGAAAAGGGTGTGAGATTTTGGGCGATTCAAATTATTTGTGGATAGTTGAAATTTTAAAAATTATTGATATAAAAACAAGTAAAAAATCTGAACCGGAACAGAACCAGCATACCTACTATCTTTGCTCTTCCCAGTATCGCTATCAACAACAGTTGACTTCACCATATGAGGTTTAGCCATATTAATTAGATACTCGCACTCCTCTTGTGACTGCCATGAAAATACACAATATTCAGTTTGGTGAGTTTTTGTAAATTGTCAAGTGTCAACCAAGTTTTATTCAAGCCAGACATGAGATGAGCTTTCTTAACATTTGTAATCACGCAACTAGATGGAAACATACATTATGACAAGTAGTAGTATCAACAGAACTTCAATAATGAGGAATACACGTCAATCATGAGAACAAAGCATATTAGTAGAAAGATGGATGAGAGGTTCAAGCACATCCTTATTCATAAAGGATAATCATTATAGGCAGTCAACCAAATGTAACTTTAACTCAAAATCAGTAGCTAGATACCCAGCATGTTGCTAATGCACTCCACCTGGTTCTTTCCAAATAGTGAATTGCTAATACACACACCACCAGTTGTCATTCTTTGACTTCATATCTCAAAAATCAGCAAAATTGGTAATTATTACACATTGTCCTACAACTTTTAAGACTAGTTTCTCTGTATTAATACACTTTTTGATGTGATTATCAAATTTCCTACAAAAATTTATAATCACATATCACTTTTGGAACTCACAATAATTTGGCAGGTTGCCAAACCTGAAGTAATCAAAACTGTTTGGAACTCGCAATAATTTGGCAGGTTGCCAAACCTGTAGTAATCAACTAAAAAAGTTCAGAGGGCGTAAATTTACTGGGTAAATATTTGATTAGTAGATAATATTAGCGTCATGCCTTCCATTACATTTACTGGTAGATAAAGACATAATATTTTTTTGATGTAGTGCACCTTACACAGTTACACCCAAGGCCCAAGTGACATAACATTAGGCCTTCCATGGTTTTCAGCAGTTGTCTTTCTTTGTTTTTTTAATAAATTTATATTTGGAGAATACAGAAACTCAAAGCTCTCTTGAGATAGTGATTTGTTAGAACATACGGAATAGCACACTTGACGCACAAAAAGCACACGGAAAAGCGGCCTGAGGCGAGCCGCAAACTCTTGAAGTGTGCTTTTCGTACAGGAACGGTTATGTGCGTCAGGATGTTGTACATATACGTTCTTTATTTATTAATGCTATACAAAGCTTAATTATAGCTAAACGTTGGGTATGTGAAGCTAATAAAACATATAAGAAATAAAAAAAGAAGAATTATACATATATCTTGCGCCTCGGGTACAAAAGCAGTGTGCTTTGCACCTCGTGTTTTTTAAAACCAGGGGAAGATTAGTAATTAGCATGACGGCTATTGTTACACAGCAGATTTTGAAGAAAGCGCTATTTCCGAAGGTAAAAAAAACAGCAAAAATATCAAATATGCTTGGAAGAGAAAGCTAAGACTGCACTCTACCATCCAAACCACACCTTAAAAACCAAGTGCTTCAGTTAATATTATGGGAAAACACCACTACACTTTTATAACCAAAACTAGAAACCAAGTGTTCAGCAAAGTCTCTCAAACACAAGCTAAAAAAAAAAAAAACCTTTATTCCCAATATACTGGTGTAGGCACTCCCATGAAGATCCACACAGAAAAACTTAAGCCATTATTTCTAGTTCTTACAGAAGACACAAAACCCTAAAACTACAGTTAACAAGTAGTTATCATGATGCTCAATGAATGTACAACACTTTCATATCATCTAAACTCTAAATCTGCATCCTAATTCAATTAAAGTATATAATATCTGAACTCTAAATCTGAATCCCAATTCAACTAAAAACTATAAAAAATGCTATAATTATACAACACAAAGTAAATAGAGATAAAAAAGAATATATATAAATAAAGAACCCTAACCAGAAAATTGTGATAAACAACAGCTCTAGGCTCCCATGAAATAACTTCAACCCACTGATCTGATCTATTCTTATCCTCCTTCTTCTCACTTCTACATCCACACCAAACACAAATCAAACAATGTCAATCCAAATTCAACTCAAATCCAGATCACAACAACAACAAATTCAAACAAAGAGTGAAAAAGTAACAAGAAACTGACCGGTCAACAGTTGTAGTACGGTGAACAATAGAATTGAGGTCATGAGCTTTGGGAGAATCGTTTGAATTGCTGGGAATGGAAAGGATTCCGAGTGCGAGAAGGATTAGAACGAAGAAGGAACAGATGATCATGATTGAGAAGATGAGCGTTGAGGAAGAAGATCTACGTAAGGATCCTCGGGGTAATAGTCTGGATTTGGATGCCATTTTGGTCCAGATCGTGGAGGAAACCCTGGATTGAATTTGTTACTTACCAGAGACGAAGAAAGAAGAGTTTTTGTGTTGATAAAGTATAATAAAACCATGTGCTGTGCGCGTTTTTTCCATTCCTACGTCGTTTTGGAACTATGGAATGTGATTCCGTTCATAACACTTTGTGACATTCTTCAATGAATCAAGGTTAAATAACACTATAATTATTAGGTTATATTTAACCGTTGAAGAGGTATGGTCCCAACTCCTTGTCTACATGGCAGGGACCACACCACTTTTTCATCCAACATGGCGCCTACATCAGCAAATAAATCCAGAAGCTTCTGGAAGACGTCAAGGTGGCACAAAAGATGCCCTTTCCGACAGAAAGGACAACACGTGTAGCCAGTCATCAAGCGCCATGTAGACCTGCAGCAAATCTGGGAGCAGACAGACAATAGCAGCACGATTTCTCCAGCATGGACGAATATCGGCGCGCCACGTGGACCACTATCCTGAACGCAGCAGAGGAGACCAAGAGGATATTCCCCTTGGTCGGACAGCTGGCGCCCGATAACAGCTGGCGAGGTTGCTCCTCCCCCCTTCACCCTCCGGCTATAAATAGGAACCTTCATCATCCAGGTTATTCCATTCTATTCTCCACTCTTTCACTCACTACACACACTGTTTTCTTCCTCAGAGCAGTACTTATTCTCACGCCGGAGCCCGGTTAAGAGGAAAACCCCCATATTCCCCTCTTAACGAGCTAACGGTGTTGCTGTTTTGCAGGACCTTAGTCATTTGACGAGTAGAGAAGGAGATTGAACCCACAGAAGAGACAATCCAGCTAGTTAACCATCGGTGTTAACCAGTGTTTCATCATTGGCGCCGACCGCATCTTTTGCAAACCACTCTCATCTCCTCTTTCTTCAAAAAACTCTCTAGAATGACTGAACCACATCCTTCCCCTCAAGTGGACGGAGAAGTCTCTTCCTTTGAACTGATTTCGAACACTGCTCACGTTCAAAGAGTCCAAGGGAACGAGACCATCCGAGAAGGGCGAGGAAATAATGATTTTCCTGACATCTTTGGAAGCACTTCCAGAATTGTCAATCAGACCACAAACGGAGCCACTTTTCAACATCCACCTGGGGTAGTTAACCAAGCATCCCCAGAAGTCCCAACATCTAACCATGGAGCTGGCCCCTCAGCTCCGTCGGGCCAAACACAGTTGAACTTCTCGACACTTTTAGGGCTACCCGAAGGAAAAACTCTGGCTTCCTGGTACGTCGAGCAAATGGCATCTTTGAACCTTGTTTATACGCAACTCAACGCGCAGCAAGCCGTGCTCCAAGCACAAGCCAACCAATCCGCTTTTGTCACCCCACCGCAAAGGCCTCCGAGCACCCACATGCCTCAGCAGACCAATGCGTGGAACTTAAATCATGAGAAAGCACCCACTATTAGAAGGCAAAGTGCGCACGACACGCGCGACACTTATGGTGAAACAGAAAGTAACTATGTGCAATACTCTCATCAACAGAGAAAGCCGGTACAAAGTCATTTAGGCCCGCGGAACATAAACGACGAATGGGATAGCTATAATGAAGAAGATGACCCGACGTACAAGAAAGAAAGCACAGTATTCAGCAGATTACCACCAGAACACGAGGCGTACAAACCCCACAAGCGCGCGGGGTACAATCCAAAGGCAGAACATGATTACTCATTGAGCTATCACCCAGACGGCATGGCTGAAAACTCCAAGTTCATCAGAGAGATTGCAATAGCCGATATCGATAAGACAAAACTGCCACACAATGTAGGCAAATACAATGGCTTAACAGATCCTGACGACCACCTCCAAGTCTTCAATGGCGCAGGGGTAACAGGTGGTTGGAACTTACCAACTTGGTGCCATCTTTTCGCTCAAACCTTTGTCGGCGCGGCGCGCGTCTGGTTTGACAGCCAACCAACAGGAAGAATTAAGTCATGGATCGATTTTCGAGACAAGTTCCTCGCGCACTTCTCCCAACAGCGCAGGCACACTAGAGATCCAACTGATTGTTTGAATATATGGAGGAAAGATCACGAAAGCGTAGAAGATTTCATCACCAGATATAACAAAGAATGTCTGGAAATCGGAGATGTAGGCGAGAAGATGATGCGCGCGCACTTCATGAGGGCAGTAAAGTGTGACGACCTGATCAAACGATTGAAAGGAAGAGACGGAGGCCCCAAAGATTGGGAGACCTTCATCGAAGCAGCAAAAACAATTGCGCGCACTGAAAAACAATTGACCGGTGATGACAACCGTCAATATAGTTACAACCACAATGATCGGCGCAACAAGAAAGGCAAAGGTCAATCATGGAAAACATCTGGTTACAGAGAAAGAAGCCCAATAAGAGAAGACGCGCGCAATACAATCAACCAGATCGCTCATCGCAAAGAGGTCAAAAGAGAGAACAGAGAAAAACAGTGGACACCCCTAACAAAGACCCCTTCCGAGGTCCTGTCAACCGAAAACCACCAGTTCAAACCCCCACTACAGATGCGAAACAAAAGGGGTCAAGACTCAAATCTTTTCTGTGAATTCCACAAAGACACAGGACACCTGACCGATGACTGTTTTAGCCTAAAGCAAGAGATAGAAAGAGCTCTAAGAGATGGAAGGCTCACCCATCTGGTGAAAGGGGGAAAGCGCGACAATCGCCAAATTCAAAGAAGGGAAGAAGGCCCGGACAACAAAAAGCTTCGAAAGTTGGAAACTCACATGATTCAAGGGGGTCCACGGAGACCACGAAAGAATTACAACAAGCGCACACAAGACGACTCTTGGCGCGAGAAACAAGTTGTTTTTCCCATAGTGAGAGGAGGTCCAAGAGAGAGAAGGCCTATAGTCATATCTGGCGTAATCAGTCACTACCAAACCGACTACATTTTCATTGATCCAGGGAGCACCACAGATAATATCTACGAACAATGCTTCAATCAATTTGACCAAGAAGACAAAGCCCGCTTGGTACCAGTAGATTACCCACTATCTGGTTTCTGCAATGAAGCCGTTTTTCCTCTCAGCCAGATATCGTTCCCGGTGCTGCTCTCAGACGGAAGAAATTCAAGAACGGAGGAAGTCACGTTCATGGTGCTACCCGCACATTCAAGACATGATATCCTTTTGGGAAGAGAATCCCAAGGAGATTTTAGTATGATTTGCTCTGGACCACATTCAGTTGTTGGGTTCCCAACAGAGACTGGGGTAGCAATAATTTACGCAAGCAAAGAAGTCTTGGCAACAGGCGAAATCAGGCCAGCAAAAGCAACCAATTCTGCACCACACGCAGAAGCTGAAAAATGGGTACTAAACAACAAATACCCAGAACAAACTGTCACCTTGGGTCCAGCAATGTCCGGTCTCACGCGCGCAGCGCTAAAAAAGTTGTTATTCGAGAACATGGATGTATTTGCCTGGACACCGGCCAATATGGTTGGTGTTCCACGGCACATAGCAGAGCACAGGTTGAACGTTTCCGAAAATGCCAAACCGGTGGTACATACAAAGTGTCATCTGGGAGATATAAAGCATGACGCCATGCAAGAGCAGATCACTGAATTATTAAACGCTGGCATCATCAGAGAGGTTCGTTACCAAACATGGGTGGCAAGCCCAGTCATGGTTCCTAAAGGAAATGGCGGGTGGAGAATGTGTGTGGATTACAAGGATTTAAACAAGGCATTCCCGCGCGATTGTTATGCTTTACCAGAGATTGACGAAAAGATCGACTCCTTAGCATCGTTCAGGTGGAAATGCTTCCTCGATTGTTATAAAGGATACCACCAGGTGCAAATGGCTATCCAAGATGAGGACAAAACTGCATTTCGCATACCAACAGGGCTGTACTGTTATACAAAAATGCCCTTTGGTTTAAAGAATGCAGGCGCAACATACCATAGACTGATGAATGAAACGCTCAGCGATGCTATCGGCAAATACATTGTAGTATACAAGGATGACCTGGTCATCATGAGTAAAGAAGAGAGTATGATGCTGGTAAACATTCTAAAAACGTTCGACACATTGCGCGAAGTGAATATCAAGCTAAATCCAGCGAAATGTTCCTTTGGCATGGAAGAAGGAAAGTTCCTGGGTTTCATCGTTACAAAGGATGGGTTTAAAGTCAATCCTGAAAAGGTGCAAGCGATCGAGCGGATGCCTTCACCGTCGACAATCAAGGAAATGCAGAAGGTGGCTGGACAGTTAGCAGCACTCAACCGTTTCCTCGCTAATCATGCAGCCAAATCTTTTCCATTTATCAAAACACTCCGCAACTGCATGAAGAAAAGTCAGTTCCAGTTGACTCCGGAAGCCGAACATGCGTTCCGAGAAATGAAGGATTGCCTCATAAGATTGCCAACACTGACAGCACCAGTGAAAGGAGAACCTCTAGTGATGTACCTGTCAGCATAAGAGAAAGTAGTCAGAGCAGTTCTGCTCGTAGACCGACAAGGCGTACAGACACCAGTCTATTATGTGTCTCGCACTTTGAATGACCCAGAAACAAGGTATGCCATAATGGAAAAGCTGGTGCTGGCATTGATTCATGCATCGAGACGATTGCGCAGGTACTTCGCCAACCACGTCATTCATGTATTAACAAATTACAACGTCGGCAACATCCTCGCAAGGCCTGAGATATCTGGAAGATTAGCGAAATGGGCTATAGAATTGGGGGTAGCTATAACGTGGTTTTTAGACCAAGGCCAGCAATTAAGGGCCAGGTGTTGGCCGATTTCATGACAGAGGTACCTGACGATAAAGATAAAGAATGCAAGGCAATGGAAAGAGCTGAAAGACAATATTCGGAAGAACCATGGCTATTGTATACAGATGGCGCGTCCAACGAAGATGGCGCAGGCGCTGGACTTAGGCTGGTAAGTCCAGAAAAACATGAATTCACGTACGCCATCCGGTTAGACTTCAAGAGCACGAACAATGAAGCCGAATACGAAGCCTTCCTTGCCGGTATGAAGTTAGCAATCAAGATGGGAGTCAAACACATCGAGGCGCATGTGGACTTCATGTTAGTAGCAGGGCAGATCAATGGCCAGTACGATGCCAAAGGAGATGTGATGGCGCTATACCTAGACCAAGCAAAATCATTACTACAAAACTTCGATTCCTACAAGGTGCACCATATCAACCGAAGCGAGAATAAACCAGCAGATGCACTAAGTAAACTCGCATCCACCAGTTTCCAGCACCTGGCCAAGGATGTACGCATTGAAGTTCTAAGCAATCCATAGGTACCGCTAAGGCAAGTAAGCGTTATTCAATTGTGAACGACGTCTTAGATGACTCCGATAATTATGTATCTCCAGTCTGGAATATTACCCGAAAACAAATCTGAAGTAAGGAAAATACAGTACAAGTCCGAGCATTATCAGATGGTTGATGGGATATTGTACAGGAAATCGTACCTCGGGCCGTTGTTGAGATGTGTCGATCCAGAAGATGCAAACTACCTGATTCGCGAAGTACATGAGGGCATCTGCGGCATTCACGCTGGCCCAAGAATTGTAGTAGCGAAAGTAATGAATGCCGGGTATTACTGGCATGGAATGCATCTAGATGCGGTAAAGGTCTTGAGGAAATGCAGCGGTTGTCAGAGACATGCCTCGAAAACGTTGCGCCCAAAGAATGGACTAGTCCCCGTAACAACGACGTGGCCGTTTCAGCAATGGGGGATATATATGGTTGGCCCTTTTCCAGAAGCCCCGGGAGCAGTAAAGTTCATCATAGTCGCGGTAGACTATTTCACAAAATGGGTGGAAGCAAAGGCGCTGGCATCAACCACATCTACCGTAGTGCGAAGGTTCATCTGGGAACAAATTATTTGTCGGTTCGGGCTGCCTCTGAGAATCATCACCGATAACGGAACAAATTTTGCTGCAGAAGATCTCCAAAGTTGGTTCAAGGAGCTGCATATAGAGCACACCTTTTCCTCGGTTGCACACCTGCAGGTAAACGGTCAGGTCGAGGCGGTGAACAAGAGTATTGTAGACGGTATCAAGGCACGGCTGGGGACGCAACGAAGAGGCTGGGTCGACGAGCTACCCAGCATACTATGGGCCCATAGGAGGATGCCAAAGACAAGCAACAGAGAAACACCGTTCAGTTTAGTCTATGGGTCCGAAGCCGTGATACCAGCAGAGATTGGGCTGCCATCACCAAGAATGCTCTCCATGAACATGATCAACAACGAAGAAGAAAGGAGGTTGGACCTAGACCTTCTGGAAGAAAGAAGAGAGATGGCGGCAATTAATGAAGCGAAATACAAAACCAAACTGGAAAAATACTATAACACTAAGGTCCGAATTTGCACGTTCAACCACGGAGACTATGTCCTAAGGGACAACGAGGCATCCAACGCCGAGAAACGGGGAAAATTAGCTCCCAAGTGGGAGGGGCCTTATGTTATAGATGAAGTCCTTGGAAAGGGAGCGTACAAGCTACTCACACTGGAGAACAAAGAGGTCCCAAGAATTTGGAATGCTCAGCAACTAGGAAGATGTTACATGTAGACGGTCGAAATTTATCTTACTTGTAATGGCCACGCGCCAACACATTTAATTCTAATACAAGAAGTGTTGGCTATCTTATCTCATGCGAATTTTTGTTACAACTGCATATATTACTTCGGGCATACATGAAAACATCAATGGCACAGACATAGGAAACGTTGTAGACCTCCAAGGCTCGTCACAACCAAGTGCGCAACCGGGTTAAAAACACAACTAAAGCATACCACGCCAAATAATACTTCGTGCCCACATAAACACGAAAGCATCGAAAGCACGGTAAAACAAACATTGTAAGGCCCCCAAAGCTGAACACAGCTGGGTCAACACAATAACCTGTAAATCGATCACTTCGTACGCACGAATCAAACCATGCGCCTACTGACAGAACAAACGTTGTAGAGTTTTTCGGAAGCATAACACAGAACCGTGTAACGCTAAGATAACTAACACAACATAACATGTCAGCGCCATTATTCATTTGTGATACCTAATCAAAGTAATTACACATGCACATATTGTAACAATAGCAAATTCACAACAAATAAAAAGCAAAACCTACAGTTAGCATAAAAACATAAATCAAATGTAACAAAATGATAACAGACATGCCAACCATGAGTAAATTGTTCATAAAGCTTAAGGTGAATTGTTTACGAAATTGTCAGATGGTTACAAGGCTATCAAGCCCAAACACGGCGCGCAGGCCGGAAACCTTCATCCCTGGTGGCTAGTGCCGGCACCCCCGGCTTCACGATCTTCATCGCCAAGAGCTTTCTTCAGGAAGGCAATACCGTTAGGTTTCCGAGACAATTTCCTAGCAGCTTTGACAACACCAAATTCAAGAGATTCAAATTCTTGTCGCTTCTCAGCATAGCGAGCAGCACAATCAGTTTTGTACAATTCGAATTTTTTCAACGGTTCCTTTGCCTCAGCAGCTGCCCTACCTTCAGCATAGCCCTCCTTACGACCATGAGCATACGCAGCTTCACCAAGATCGTACATATACTTGGCTAACTCTTCAGATCCTGCGATACGCTCAGCAATCTGTGAAAATAATACATCTATGAGGAAAGCAACAACGACTAACAAAAAACAAACGAACATAACGAAAATTACCAGAGGCACAGCTCGAGCAAGCAGCCATCGGCAGTCAGCAGTGGTTTCTTCAACCAAGATTTCGGAGGCTTTGATCTCAGCAACTTTTTCCTCACCAAACTTCTCCAACTTAGCTATGCGCTGGATATACTCTTGTTCCCTTTTTTTATGCGCAACGCGCTCTTCTTCAGCCTCGTCACTAATCTTGCGTTTCTCTCCTGACAACCTCACAATGGCATCACCCTTAGCTTGCAGTTCTTTGTTTGTCCGTTCACAAGCATCCTCCCAATCTTTCTGCTTATCAACGTTCAATTGCTTTTCCTTTGAAAGCTTCTCCTCAGCATCAGTGATGTGTGCAAAATGCAACATATAAATTATATCAAATGAGGCATAAAACTAACCCCTTTTTAGTACTAATGTTGGAAAAAGTGTGTTTTTGTCATCATTTTGTGTTTTCAGGACTAAATGAGCTCAAATGAACAAAAGAAGCAAAAAGACAGCTAAATCTAACATAAATACAAGAAAAGGGATAAACGTGGCATGCCCGACCCCTCGACAGCATCTTTCCAAGCAAAACAAGAGAACAGAAGGCTGAACAAGCCCCGTGCTCAATGAGCACGGGGGGCGTGCCCAAGTGTCTGCAGAAAAGACAAAGCTTTAGAAGCTTCTATCACCCACCACGGGGGCGTGCCCAGCGGACACGGGGCCGTGGTCAACTCTAAGATTCGCAGAATCTGAGGAAATCTTGATAGTACAGATACGCTTCTGCACACGTGGTCGTGCCCAACGGACACGGGGGCGTGGTCACTGAACACGCCCCTGTGTCCAGCCTTCTGTTACTTTATTTTATTTTTTGTTACTGGCAATCTGAACACGGGTCCGTGCCCGGACACCACGGGGCCGTGTCCAGACGCCCAGTAACATAAATTTTTGTTGTTTCACACCTTTTTACACATTTAGTCAAACTAAAAACTTATTTTTGGGACACATTGAGGACAATGTATAATTTAAGTGTGGGGGGATGCTAAAACCTTGAATTTTGCAAGTCCTAATTACATGCCTTATACAAAAATCTATTGGAACAGCTAAACACCCCAAATTTTTTCAAATTTTTTTCATTTTTTTACTTGTCTAGGTTTAATTTGAGAATTTCAAATTCTAAAAAGGTTATATTTTTACAAATTTACAACTGATAGCGTCTTGATAAAAAGAACAAACATAAGAAAATTATGAAACGGCATGACAAATCTAGTTAAAATTTGATTATATATACTTGATCACATAAAAACTCATTCCCACAAAAAGTGACTTTTTGAGCCTTTATTGAGCCTACAAATACACATTTATAAACCAAATGCTCATTTTTCGTTTCTTGTGTGAATAGTCGTTTGGTTCTTACGACTCTAGAACTTACCACGACAATACATTCCCGGTCCTTACCAACTTAAACCCGAGTAAGTAAATGACGGAGGCATTAGGACTAACCCTTTTTATTTCTACACTATTATTTTTCTTTTTTTTTTACCACCTACCCAAAATCCTCCTAGTTAGCCCCTTTGAGCCTAAACCTTTTCATTTCTTAACCCAAAACAAACACCCTTTTACCCACCAAAACCATTTTTCATTTTAAACCCTTTTATTTTAGTAACAAAGCTCGGTTTCTCTTATGACTTTCTTGAAAAAAAAATGATGATGAAGCCAAAAGAAATAAACAAACAAGTTTATCAAAAAGAACTTTGTTTGAAAAATTGTTTCATCAAATAAAAAAGTCATAAAAAAGTCTTATGAAAACCGATGCTTGTTACGCCTTTCGCCCTTTTCTACTAACCACTAACCCAACCACCTACCTTTAACCCAAGCCTACCCCTTCCCCAAAAGTACTCTTGATATTTACAAAGGTTTTTAGTTAAAAAAGAGGAGGATTGATTACTTGGCAAGCTTATGGTAGGAATAAGTTCCATGCCGCTCTCGAAAGTTTTCACAAAAATACACCTCCGGCCGAGTGTTGAGTGATTCCCCGTGAGGTATATGAACTTGTATATAAATGGAATTTTAAAGATGCATGTTATGCCCTAATAAGTAATTTATCTTATGTAATGTTTTAAATAAATCATGACATAGGTTTGTAAATAAATAAAAATAAAACTTAATAAAGAATCTTGGAAATCCCGACACTCTATGACAAGCCCAAAACCTTCTCTTCTACCCATTCCATTTGGGAGTGTTAGCCACAAAATAAAGAGTTTTGCTTGAGGACAAGCAAAGATTCAAGTGTGGGGGTATTTGATGTGTGCAAAATGCAACATATAAATTACATCAAATGAGGCATAAAACTAACCATTTTTAGTACTAATGTTGAAAAAAGTGTGTTTTTGTCTTCCTTTTGTATTTTCAGAATTAAATGAGCTCAAATGAACAAAAGAAACAAAAAGACAGCTAAATCTAACATAAATACAAGAAAAGAGATAAACGTGGCATGCCCGACCCCTCGACAACATCTTCCCAAGCAAAATAAGAAGAAAAAAGTCGTTAATAATATTTGATCTCTTTTTTTTTTCCTAAACAGACATATATATATATATATATATATATATATATAAACTAGATTTAAAAACATGTTATTATATTATGATTATGATATTAGATAATAAAATGGTTAAGCATGCTTGTTGTAAAGAAACCCTGTAAATAAATATCTCAAACGTCAGGGACTATAGTTGTAGAAGTCCCAAAACTTTCAACATATTTGAAAGAACCATACTGTTATAAAAAGTTTCCAACTTCTCTATTCAACTGAATGATTATAATATTAGATTTTATTGTATTATGACAGGGGATTAACCAAGGATTTAAGAAAAGTGCAGCGATAAATAAGAAAATGACAACAGCCATGAACATGCTACTTCACCTTATTCTTATAATTTTTAAAAGGTGTAAGGATTTTATTTAAAGACATTCATACTAAATTCATATATATATAAGCTGTTATGTATAAAACTCATATATTCAATTATTTGAAATGATGAAAATGTAATGTGACGAACAGAAGCAAAAGACGTATTAAACGTATACCGAAACGGTCGAGTCGAGTTCCGATGATGCCTTCGTAATTCCGATACGTTGCGGGTTTGCGCCGACGAGCTCTGGTGGCGTTACAAGTTCCCCGGCGACGTCTCGAACTCCGGCAATAGTTCAGCGAAATATGTTGCGAGTGTGTGTGAGGGTGTCGAGAGTGGTGAGTTTCTCGGATCAATAGCATG
This sequence comes from Helianthus tuberosus, assembly GCA_030545235.1. NCBI lineage: Eukaryota > Viridiplantae > Streptophyta > Magnoliopsida > Asterales > Asteraceae > Helianthus > Helianthus tuberosus. The sequence goes on along the minus strand of CM060404.1, from coordinate 5,152,448 downwards.
TCATATATATATAAGTTTCTACGAAACGCGTTCCGTGATTCAAGGTTTCCGAATTGAAGATGTTTGGTGTTTGGTTTGCAAAAAGGGACTAGGTTCTTTGATAAATAAATAAAAAACGGAAATGCGGTTGTCAAGGAAAAGACCTTATTTATGAGAGAGGTCATTATATTTTGATTTCGGTTATGGAAATAATAAGGACAATCAATTCACCCAAAGTAATCGACTCATAATTAATTCCATAATTAAGTTGGGCTAGCTGTACTCCATAAACTCATAACTAAATCTCTACAAATTATAATAGAAATTATAATAGTCATGATGCATTTTTGTGTTTTGATAAAAATTTTATATTTTATTTATATTCATACGTAAGTATGATTTTTAGAAAAAGAAATTAATAGCCCAATAATATATAGTGAATTAATTATATTTCAAAAGTTATTATAACTAAAATAATAATTATATAGATGTTACAAATATTTGACGAAACCTTTAATCAAAATTATTAAATTTATTTCAAATCCGGTTGATAATACAAGTCGGGTTTTGGGGACCCGTTTTCGACGGATGTTACAAGCGTGCCTAGCGGACATGGGGTCGTGGTTAACTCTAAGATTAGTATAATCTGAGAAAATATTGATAGTACAGATACGCTTCTGCACACGTGGTCGTGCCCAGCGGACACGGGGGCGTGGTCAACTAATGCAGACAAACTGCAATTAATGAAGAAAGAGAAGATGGGTGGACACGGGGCTGTGTTCGGGCTTTTGTGCAGGCTATAAATAGGGGTGCCTGGCTCATTTGCAAACCATCCATTGGCAAACCACATTTTTCACATTTCACCCACCCACCACCACCATCACAACCCACATCCACCACCATCATCCATCATCCATCATAGAGTGTGAGTAGTCTCGGGATCCAAGATTGATCGTAAGGGTTCTTAACAATCAAAGGCCATGTTTTCCTAAGTCTCTTACATCACTTGGTGAAGACAAGTGTTTAGTGTAATACTTTTTATTTTTAATCTTTTTGCACTTTTTATTTGGTTATGTATTAATAACTTTAATAACTAGTTTTTTTATGTTGAATGTGAGTCTTCCTTATCGTTTGTCCGTGGTGTCTTGGCATTATTTTACTGTCTATATAAAATAAAAGATTTTCACCATTCATGTCTCCACGGTCTATATGGAGGTATGTTGGCTACCTGGTCGGGGGTTAAGGGAACGGTTTGGTAAGTGTCTTGCCTTGTTCAGTGTATAGATCCTGCAAGGACCTGGGTCAACTTTAGTAGGACCTCCTTCAATACCCACTGGTATTGGATGACGGGGGTCCAAACTCCTTGATCCCCTCATATGTAAACTACTATTAATACTTTAACCCGGCTACTTAGGACTGTATCCCTGCTGACTCAGACTACTTAGCCGAGGGTAACGTCACCTTCAGAAGAGAGGAGAGGCCTACCACAATATGCATTAATAACTTAATTAATTATCTTTCAATAATCCAACCCTTTAGGATTGTATCCTTGCTGACTCAAACTACTGGGTTGAGGGTAACGTCACCTTCAGAAGAGGGGCCTCCTACAATAACTAAGATAATCTTTGAAAAAGTGTAAAAGTGCGGAAATAATCAAAGGTTACACTAAACACGAGTCGGATCCAAGTGATTCATCTTGTCTATCTGTTTTTATTTTTTATTTTATTTTTCACCATTTTAGTTAGTTTTTTTTTCTTGTTTAAAAACTTTTTTCTAAACTTTTGATTTGATTAGATTAGACGTTGAGGATAAACCGGTACTAAAAGCTCTTGTGTCCTTGGACGACCTCGGTATCTTACCAACACTATACTACGCTCACGATGGGTGCACTTGCCCATATGTGTGTTTAGTGTTAGTAAATATTGTGTTTTATAAATTTAAAACTTGGCTAAAAAGTGTTAAAGGACTTAAAATATACATTAAAAATATACGACACTTCACACGCATCAAGTTTTTGGCGCCGTTGCCGGGGACACAAGGATTTTAAGAAAGTTAGGAATCAACGGCCTAATCGTTTTTTCTTATTTTTCTATTTTTTTAGGATTATTTTTAGATTTCTAGCTTCTGCAGAACTTCGCACGGGGCGTGCCCGCTGAACACGCCCCCGTGCCCAATCTTTGAAACTGGCAATCCTGTTTTAAGTCAGACAGTAAGCTAAACACGGGGCCGTGCCCACTCAACACGCCCCGTGACCAAGTTTCAGTTACTGAAAACGGAACCGTAAGATCCCGACGGTTGGTAACTTCTGACATAAGCATGAGTGATACTGATATTTTTTACTTTCGGCACTCTTATGGTACGTGGTGTCAAATATGTGGCGGCCCTCATAAAGATTTAGAATGTTATTTTCTAAATTATAAGTCCCATTATATAGACCCATTGTTTTCCTGTAGCCTTAAGAGGGGCGAAAGTAAAAATAATCCATATCTCTCCCTCGAATGCTCCCAATCGAATCTTCTAGGAGAAATGCTTCTGGACGAATTATTTCAATTGGAGGATTTAATTCTTAATTGGGTAAAGGAGCTTGAAATGGATTTCCCCCAAGAAGATACCCAAGAAGAATTATTGGGATCACATTCGAATAAAAACAACTTCGTTGTTCCCGAAATCACCTCTAACTCTTGTGAGGACTTGAGCGATAGTCGTCCCTGTGTCGATTGTGTCGTGAAGGACTCTCCATCGACCTCGTTCGGTGCATACATAGACCTGAGCGATTCAGCATACACCTTCTTTAACGAGAGCCTAGGAAAGGGTTGGACTTGTCCACCTACATTTAGCATAGGAATCACCCTCACCGACAACCTCTTGCGTTCTCGTCTTAATATAGAGCATCTAAGGTATCTCAGGCACTTTGGGGTTGTTCCATCCAGCAAGGAACCGCCCGATCCAGATAAATTCCTTAGAAATAGACGAAACTTCATAAACAGCCTCTAGACACGGGGCCGTGTCCAAGTCAACACGCCCCCGTGTCCACCCAAAGATTCATTTCTGATTTTCTGTCAGAATACGGACAAAATGTGTCAGTGTCTTGTCTGCACACGGGGCCGTGTCCAGCCGACACGGGGCCATGTGCAGCGTGTTGTCGTTTTCTATAAATGCAGCCAAGAATCCTGCACATTTGGACCATTCCAGGGACAGAGATTTGGTGGGATCTTTACACATACCATCCTAGGTATTTTCTAAAAGAAGGTTCTCAACAACTATCTTGTCATTTCCTCTCTTGTCCATTCCCTTCTTCTTCATTTTTCACCTCAACACCTCTATTAAAGCTTGAGATCACCATGATTCCAAGCTTTATTATGATATTTGTTAGGTTTTTGTTCAAAGAATCTTGTCATAAATAAGTGTTACAACATTGTTTTAAGTTATTTCTGCTCAAAAACGCTTCTTAAGTTGGAAAAATAACTTAAAACTCCAAGATTCCTTGTGCCAAAAATCTGCAGAAAGGTGAACACGGGGCCGTGCTCGTTGAGCACGGGGTCGTGTCCGAGGTTACTATTTCATTAAAATGAACTCTTTTCAGTTTGTTTTCGTAGAATGTCAAGCCAAAACAGTGTAACTTCGTCTGCACATTCCAGAAACAGTCGAAGAAATCAGAGGTCCTCAATTGAAGCAACTCTCGTACGCTACGTGATGGCATTACGTGAAGTTCTAGATGAGATGACATCGGTAGAGGAGGTCCTAATAGACCGTATAAATTATCTTACGGTGGGGTTAGAAAACAGTTTTCAAGAAATCAACCTCTTGCACCAGAGGTTGAACATTCTTGTGACGCCTCCCATGGAGCCAATCCTCCCTCAAGAGGATTGGAACCTAACACTTGGAGTCAATAATCCCACCAGATGGGATGACATCCCCGCGGAGCCTCCTCTTGAAGATTTGCAAGAAGTCTCGGTGGAGATTGCACCCTCTCAAACCAATGCAAATGAGCCCGCCTTTCTTCTCCTAAGGGAGATAGAGGAATGGCTTGCCGACGTATGAGGAACCCATGTCCGGAGGAAGAAGTTTTTCGAGCCTTATCAAACCGAGAGAATTATCTTTTAAAAATTTTTGCTAATAGAATAAACTTTAGGCTAGAACTTCTTGGTTTAGACTCCTTGTGTTTCTTTTGACCTATTTATCTAGAATTTTAATTTACTAGGAATATTATGTAACTTTCTCTATTAGAATAAATGATGATTTTAAGTAATTTGGTGATTGGATGATGATGTAATGGGTAAAACACATTCGGGATGGTGAAGGATACCAAGAGAAACTTGCACCAGCACCCCATGCACAAAAACAGGACCACCCGGCGATTTTTCTTCATTACAACAAGTTCAGCACGGGGCCGTGCTCATCCAACACGCCCCGTGCTCAACCATCTGCAGAAAAATGCCCAGTTCAGGTACCTAGACACGGGGTGTGCTCACTGAACACGCCCCCGTGTCCAGCCTTCTGTTACATTATTTTATTTTCTGTTACTGGCAATCTGAACACGGGGCCGTGCCCGGACACCACGGGGCCGTGTCCAGACGCCCGGTAACATAAATTTTTGCTTGTTCACACCTTTTTACACATTTAATCAACCTAAAAACTTATTTTTGGGACACATTGAGGACAATGTGTAATTTAAGTGTGGGGGGGGGGGTGCTAAAACCTTGAATTTTGCAAGTCCTAATTACAAGCCTTATACAAAACTCTATTGGAACCGCTAAACACCCCAATTTTTTTCATTTTTTTTACTTGTCTAGGTTTAATTTGGGAATTTCAAATTCTAAAAAGGTTATATTTTTACAAATTTACAACTGATAGCGTCGTGATAAAAAGAACCAACATAAGAAAATTATGAAACGACATGACAAATCTAGTTAAAATTTGATTATATATACTTGATCACATAAAAACCCATTCCCACAAAAAGTGAGTTTTTGAGCCTTTATTGAGCATACAAATACACATCTATAAACCAAATGCTCATTTTTCATTTCTTGTGTAAATAGCCGCTTGGTTCTTACGACTCTAGAACTTGCCACGACAATACATTCCCGGTCCTTACCAACTTAAACCCGTGTAAGTAAATGATGGAGGCATTAGGACTAACCCTTTTTATTTCTACACCATTATTTTTCTTTTTTTTTTACCACCTACCCAAAATCCCCCTAGTTAGCCCCTTTAAGCCTAAACCTTTCATTTCTTAACCCAAAACAAACACCATTTTACCCACCAAAACCCTTTTTCATTTTAAACCCTTTATTTTAGTAACAAAGCTCGGTTTCTCTTATGACTTTCTTGAAAAAAAAATATGATGATGAAGCCAAAAGAAATAAACAAACAAGTTTATCAAAAAGAACTTTGTTTGAAAAATTGCTTCATCAAATAAAAAAAGTCATAAAAAAAGTCATATGAAAACCGATGCTTTTTACGCCTTTCGCCCTTTTCTACTAACCACTAACCCAACCACCTACCTTTAACCCAAGCCTAACCCTTCCCCAAAAGTCCTCTTGATATTTACAAAGGTTTTTAGTTAAAAAGGAGGAGGATTGATTACTTGGCAAGCTTATGGTAGGAATAAGTTCCATGCTGTTACACCCTAATACGTATTTGACAAAAGTCGCAGCGGAAATACGTAGCATAAAATTTTCTTTCATTATAAACATCTTGACGTACTTAAATTCATTTTTAAAGTTAACTCTTTCTCAATAAATACATTTAGTGAACTTATTTACAATAAGAAAACATAACTTAGCTTCGCTCAATTACGTACTCTAACACTCCCGTACAATCTAACTTGTGACTCGATCCTCGATCTCTAATCCTTGATGATTCTCATGACTCGTACTACCTGCGTTCACCACATAAAATTCATAACATTAGTATGCATTATAAACATACAAGATCTATTCACGTTTACATTTCGTTCTGTTAACTCTTTACATCCCAGCTTTCCATCTAGTCATACAATCCGTGGTGAGACTTTCTCGTTGTACCTGCGTTACACTACGTTCACAAGGCACGCTATTATTATCGTCAATACTCAATTTCTATGAATACATGAGTATATACTTTCATACATACTTACATATATACATCCGTTCACACATAACTACCTATATACATACGTACATACATTCATATGTACGTACATACATACATACATACATGCCTACATACATACCTATTACATGCCTTCACACAACCCTACCTACGTGTATACATTCGTACATACTCACTTGGATATATATATATATATATATATATATATATACATACACATACTACCTACATTCACACCTACATACATACATTCATATATTCACGCATGCCTACATACGTACATACGCTCATATATACCTACTTGCATACATACACACATACATTCATTCATACATACCACTTATATTCATACACACATACATACATACATACATACATACATACATACATACATACATACATACATACATACATACATACATACCTTCATACGTATCTACTTTCCCTAAAACAATGAATAAATTAGTCATTCTTAGCTTATACGCGTTTAAAAACGGTTCAGACGGGTTCGCATTGCATAAACTGATGAAAAATGAATTTTTGCGAAACTGACACATGCTCGCGTAGCGCCACTGCCAGTCGCGCTACGCGAGCCCCTCATTTTAACAGAAAGCTGCAGCTGGTTGCTGAAGATTCCCAGCGCAATCCGGTTTTACGGAAACGAGCATAACTCTCTCATTTTTGATCCGTTTTACCCGATTCTTTTTCCTACGTGATCGTAATTTAATCTTCCATCACATGGAGTGAAAATCCAATATTTGGACTACCAAAATTTGGGACTTTTAGCCTTCGGCTAATTACCCTTTTTACCAAATCTTGTCCCGTTCATGCATTTAGCAACATAACTTGTTGGTTTGACATTAACTTCATATGAATTAATAATTTCAAGGTCATTTGTCATAAATGATTCATTCCCGGATACCTTACATCTTATTCCACCCGTTTTCGCTCAAAAGCTTATTTTGACCCGTTAAGGGTAATTGCGCATTAAAACGTTTATGACTTACAAAACCATACTCCCCACTTTCATACTTGACCAAAACATTACACTAATCGAATAACTTGTTTTTAAACTATTTTTAAGATCGTTTGCCCAAAATACTCATCAAGGGCATTTTGGTCAACTTTAATCCCATCATTTACGGCGAAAGACTACGACACATTTTTTACCTCATCCATCATGTTTAGTTAATTAAAACACCATATTACTTAATCGAACTAAGAAGTGATTACAGAAATCACTTACCTTATGCGTCCGTGCTCGTATCCGATTCCTTGTCTCTTCTTGACCCGTTAACACCTCATGCTTGAGCCCGTCTCGACGTGATTCCTATACTTTCATTTCATCGAAATCACGCTCTTATTAGCATACTCATTTGTATACGTTAACAATCGTATCAATCACATATTTCACACCTAACTTTCCTTAGTCATTTCTAACGAGCATTAAAACATATAATCAACTTCATATCCTTTCCAACACATGTACTTCATCATGTAATCACAATTAACGCATATTAACATAACATGTACCAAACGACTTCCTATAATCCCACTTTTACGACAACGAGTCAAATCATGTTTCTTATACTTAGTTGACTCTCAAGAGTCAACTATTAACCATATTTAACTATCGACTTATCATCATATACTCGTAATATCATAGTCGACTATACGGTCAACACTATATACATTTTATCATACGCTTAGTGTGTGTACTACCTTTTAAGCATCACGTACAACTAATTCATGCATAATTCTTCTAAACTCATACATAACCCATCAAAACCTACTACTAATCATCATGTATCATTCCCAAACAAACATCAAACATATCATCATCATATTTCTCCTAATTCATCTAACAAGAATTCATCATACCCACATAATACATCAATCTTTCAACAAGACTTTGACATAGGTGGTGATTCTAGTCATCATCTTCACCCTAACTAACGGGTTTCACCTCTAATCATCAAATTAACACAAACCATACGTAACCCATGTTCTATACGATGATTCTAACCCTTGTACATGATCAATTTCATATTAACTCACGGATTTGAACATAACCCACTTCACACATGATCACGAATCTTAGATTTAAGACATACCTTATGATCCCCTCGTGATGGTGATCATTTATCCATGCTCGGTTATGATTTTAAGCATCATCTTGCCTTTCAATTTGAGCATAAAGATGAAGTTAGGGTTTGAGGCTCCATGGGAGCCTCCTGCTCCTTCTCGAACACACGTATGTGTGTGTTTGTGTGTGATAAGTTATTTAATAACTTAACTTTCATTAGTTCCACTTTAGCCCCTCGGGTTTGCCTTTAAAACATAACTGACACTACCTTCATCATTTAATACTTTTGACCGTACTCTTAACTAGGTTAAATAGCCTAGTTATTTATTTCATGACGTGTCATATAGGAACACACGACAAATATTAACATTCAGATTTTGGGGCGTTACACATGCCGCTCTCGAGAGTTTTCACAAAAATACACATTCGGCCGAGTGTTGAGTGATTCCCCGTGAGGTATGTGAACTTGTATATAAATGGAATTTTAAAGAGGCATGTTATGCCCTAATAAGTAATTTATCTTATGTAATGTTTTAAATAAATCATGACGAATAGGATTGTAAATAAATAAAAATAAAACTTAATAAAGAGTCTTGGAAATCCCGACACTCTATGACATGCCCAAAACCTTCTCTTCTACCCATTCCATTTGGGAGTGCTAGCCAAAAAATAAAGAGTTTTGCTTGAGGATAAGCAAAGATTCAAGTGTGGGGGTATTTGATGTGTGCAAAATGCAACATATAAATTACATCAAATGAGGCATAAAACTAACCCTTTTTTAGTACTAATGTTGGAAAAAGTGTGTTTTTGTCTTCCTTTTGTATTTTCAGAATTAAATGAGCTCAAATGAACAAAAGAAGCAAAAAGGCAGCTAAATCTAACATAAATACAAGAAAAGGGATAAACGTGGCATGCCCGACCCCTCGACAGCATCTTCCCAAGCAAAACAAGAGAACAGAAGGCTGAACACGCCCCGTGCTTAATGAGCACTGGGGCGTGCCCAAGTGTCTGCAGAAAAGACAAAGCTGTAGAAGCTTCTATCACCCACCACGGGAGCGTGCCTAGCGGACACGGGGCCGTGGTCAACTCTAAGATTCGTAGAATCTGAGGAAATCTTGATAGTACAGATACGCTTCTGCACACGTGGTCGTGCCCAGCGGACACGAGGGCGTGGTCAACTAATGCAGACAAACTGCAATTAATGAAGAAAGAGAAGATGGGTGGACACGGGGCCGTGCCCAATGGACACGGGGCCGTGTCCGGACTTCTGTGCAGGCTATAAATATGGGTGCCTGGCTCATTTGCAAACCATCCCTTGGCAAACCACCTCTCTCACACTTCACCCACCCACCACCACCATCACAACCCACATCCACCACCATCATCCATAATCCATCATAGAGTGTGTGAGTAGGCTCGGGATCCAAGATTGATCGTAAGAGTTCTTGACAATCAAAGGCCATGTTGAACATCACTTGGTGTAGACAAGTGTCTAGTGTAATATTTTTTATTTTTAATCTTTTCGCACTTTTTATTTGGTTATGTATTAATGACTTTAATAACTAGTTTCTTATGTTGAAAGTGAGTCTTCCTTATCGTTTGTCCGTGGTGTCTTGGCATTATTTTACTGTCTATATAAAATAAAAGATTTTCACCATTCATATCTCCACGGTCTATATGGAGGTATGTTGGCTACCTGGTCGGGGGTTAAGGGAACGGTTTGGTAAGAGTCTTGCCTTGTTCAGTGTATAGATCCTGCAAGGACCTGGGTCAACTTTAGTAGGACCTCCTTCAATACCCACTGGTATTGGATGGCGGGGGTCCAAACTCCTTGATCCCCTCATATGTAAACTACTATTAATACTTTAACCCGACTACTTAGGACTGTATCCCTGCTGACTCAGACTACTTAGCCGAGGGTAACGTCACCTTCAGAAGAGAGGCCTGCCACAATATGCATTAATAACTTAATTAATTATCTTTCAATAATCCAACCCTTTAGGATTGTATCCTTGCTGACTCAAACTACTGGGTTGAGGGTAACGTCACCTTCAGAAGAGGGGCCTACTACAATAACTAAGATAATCTCTTAAAAAGTGCAAAAGTGCGGAAATAATCAAAGGTTACACTAAACACGAGTCGGATCCAAGTGATTCATCTTGTCTATCTATTTTTATTTTTTATTTTATTTTTCAGCATTTTAGTTAGTTTTATTTTTCTTGTTTAAAAACATTTTTCTAAACTTTTGATTTGATTAGACGTTGAGGATAAACCGGTACTAAAAGCTCTTGTGTCCTTGGACGACCTCGGTATCTTACCAACACTATACTACGCTCATGATGGGTGCACTTGCCCATATGTGTGTTTAGTGTTAGTAAATATCGTGTTTTATAAATTTAAAACTTGGCTAAAAAGTGTTAAAGGGCTTAAAATATACATTAAAAATATACGACACTTCACACGCATCAATCAGCAACCCTCCATTGCAAACCCTTCTTCTCAGTATTAAACCTTTCCCTCTCTTCAGCAAATGCTTTCTTCGCATTTTCAAAGTCCAAAGTATCCTCCCCCATCAGCTGCCATTTCCGGGCGATCTCTTGAGCAGTGGCGAAAAAATTAACCCCAACATGGATATGATCATCCAAGAGATCCAACCGGTTGCGTCTTTTTTGGAACAATCTCTCGGCAGGGGGGAGAGACAGAGAAATAACTCACGGCAGTTAGCATGATCAGTCATCCGGGAACCTTGGGTCAAGTTCCACCGGGGGGCGTGTGGAAGATCAGCACATGCAGGGTTATGAGTATCCCAAGACCCACCCTGCACATGCTCATAATCAGGACTATGGTGGGTCCCAGAAGCACCTCCCCGGCCTGAATCACGAATGACTTTGGTGTAAACGGTATGATGGGGAGTGGTCTCACTAGACTCCTCTAAGTGGGCGTCACCCCCCACCGCCAGCACCAGCATCACCTGCACCACCAGCATTGCCACCAACCTCCTCAACCAGTTCAACCTCCACTTCATCTTCCTTCCTTTTTCCGCGGTCAACATGTGGAGGAGACAGATCAAAGATCCTCGAGGGTGGAGATGTGGGGGGTGTAATTTTTTAAATATCAACCTTGCGAGGAGCTTTACCCGACTTAACACCTGTTATAAAACAATCAAGACAGTCAAGAAAGGGAAACAAAAAAAAGGAAGAAAAGTAACAAACAAGAAGCATATCTTCTTTACCCTGAGAACCAGAAGCAACATATATCTTCTCCAGAAGATTACCACGCTTTGCACTAAAAACGCCCAGGTCAACCTCTGACTCGGAGGGTGCAGGAGGAGTTTCCTTTCGAAGCTTAGACTTTTTAGCAGCAAGAGCAGTAGTAGCTTGGTCATCAATCTCTTTCTTCTTGTTTTCAAGAGTCTTTCTCTTCTTCATGATCTCCGTCAAAGTCTCATCGTCATCGGGATTACGCTCAGTGCGCTTCTCTCCTGCGCCTAAACCAGAGAGCGTGTTAGAAACGACAACATAGTCCAAGAAAAGATGGATAGAAGGTTGCTTACGAGGAGCTTCTGTAACATTTTCCTCAACCTTCTTCTCCTTCCTTTCAGACCTATCCAGCTTCTTCTTCTTCCTAGTTTCTAATTGATCAGCAGTTTCAACCGGAGGATCTGCATCAACATCAACAGGCTCATTCACGGGCTCGTTCACAGCCCCTTGCGCCGGACCTGCACGCGGGGAACGAGGAATTAGGCCTTCACGTGATCTCTCGAGTAGGGTCAATAGTATCATCAAGCTCATCACCATCATCTTCACCTAAGATAGTATTGGCATAAGCATCAAAACTATCGCTGGTAGGATGCAAGAAACGGTCACGGATTTGATCCAACCACACAGGCCTGTCCTCGGGTAGTATCGCTTCGACCATGGCACCAGCAGCCTTCGGATCAAGGACATTCAACAAACTATACCCAACTGTAAAATACAAGAACATGAGAAGGAGCATAACGAAATCAAGGAGAAACACAAACGAAAATGAGCAAAACTAATACCTCTCCCCTGATAGCCATAAACAGGGATACCCCTAGGGTTCTTCTAGACCCACAGCATGCTCATACCAGCCCCCCACCAACGCCCTCTCCTCAAGGTGGGAAATAGAAGTGGCTTTCCGCGTCAACGTCTTGTACCACTCTTGCTCAACAAAATCTATAGAAACATCTATCTTGGTAATCCCTTCACTCACTGCCCGGTAATGCATATCGACCGGAATGACTCCACGACGGATATAGAAAAACTTCTGCTTCCAATCATGCAGACTCTTCGATGGGTTGGAACTGCAAGGACTAACGCCACTAGGGCGGGAGTTGAAGGAGTAGAAACCACCGGTGTAACTCACGTTGTAAAAAACGTTAAACATCTCGAAGGCTGGCTCAATACGGTTGGCCTTGCATATAAATTCGAAATGTGTAAGACGAGGAAGCCCCAAGTCGTTGATCTGAGAAATATGTAACCCATAGTTGGTCAAAACTTCAGCAGTGAACTTCGTCATGGGGAGACGGAAATTACCCTCCCGGAAGTAGGCCGCATACAACGCTATATACCCCGGAGGAGCGTCCAGAGCGGTGGAGTTGGGAATCGGGAACTGAGCACCCCACTCAGGAAGAAACCCCATATCAGGACCAAGAGGATTCCTAGGCTTGTACTTCCTCTTCTTAGTCAAAGGATTGGCTCCAGTAGACATAATGTTGGAAGATGAAAAGAAGAAATTGGAATGAAATAGGTGGAAAAGGAAGAGAGATAGAGAAAAAGATGAGAGGAAAATGGTTTTCAAATTTCGGAAGTGAAAGAAAAAGAAGGAACCGCCATCTATTTATACCCATCGCATTAAATGCGATGGGTAGTGGACCATCAGGAAGACAGATCGTCGATCAATGAGGAGAAGACACGTCATAAGGGAGAGAAACCGTCACCTCTTTTTTCGGAAAAGTAGGCGGCACACACCTGACACCGTGGAGAAAAAGAAACTGACACATCTGAAAAGGCGACTGTTCATCTCCGAAAAGACAGGGACACCAGACAGTCACATTAGTTCTCTTCATTCTAAGAAAGGAAACTTCTTTCAGAAGGAACCTCCATACGTCATGCGTCCAGTTGGCTCAACTTTGCAGTCACCATCGTACGCATGCGCCATGCGTCCACTTGGCTCAACTTTGCAGTCACCATCGCACGCCATGCGCCATGCGTCCACTTGGCTCAACTTTGCAGTCGCCATAGTACGCCATGCGTCCAGTTAGCTCAACTTTGCAGTCACCATAGTACGCCATGCGCCATGCGTCTAGTTGGCTCAACTTTGCAGTCACCATCGTACGCCATGCGCCATGCGTCCGCTTGGCTCAACTTTGCAGATTCACCATTGTACGCCACGCGCCTTGCGTCCACTTGGCTCAGCCGCGTAAGGCAAAAAAACAAACAAACAAACAAAAACAACAACTACCACTACCCTTATAAGTCCAGAATCCCTCCTAGACGACCAACTCAACTAGAAGGCACACTGGACTAGGGGGACTTGAAGAGGTATGGTCCCAACTCCTTGTCTACATGGCAGGGACCACACCACTTTTTATCTAACATGGCGCCTACATCAGCAAATAAATCCAGAAGCTTCTAGAAGCTTCTGGAAGACGTCAAAGTGGCACAAAAGATGCCCTTTTCCGACAGAAAGAACAACACGTGTAGCCAGTCATCAAGCGCCATGTAGACCTGCAGCAAATCTGGGAGCAGACCGACAATAGCAGCACGATTTCTCCAGCATGGACGAATATCGGCGCGCCACGTGGACCACTATCCTAAACGCAGCAGAGGAGACCAAGAGGATATTCCCCTTGGTTGGACAGCTGGCGCCCGATAACAGCTGGCGAGGTTGCTCCTCCCTCCTTCACCCTCCGGCTATAAATAGGAACCTTCATCATCCACGTTATTCCATTCTATTCTCCACTCTTTCACTCACTACACACACTGTTTTCTTCCTCAAAGCAGTACTTATTCTCACGCCGGAGCCCGGTTAAGAGGGAAACCCCCATATTCCCCTCTTAACGAGCTAACGGTGTTGCTGTTTTGCAGGACCTTAGCCATTTGACGAGTAGAGAAGGAGATTGAACCCACAGAAGAGACAATCCAGCTAGTTAACCATCGGTGTTAACCAGTGTTTCATCAACCGTTTAATTTGTTTTAACCGTCATGTTACAACCCTGATATGAAATAACGAGTTTAATAAAGTCACACTCTAAAATCTTATTTTCACACTTTATATACGTTTAAAAAAGTGTGAAATCTAGTTCTGACACATATGACAATCACAAACACATGTAAATAAACATTTTGGGTCTAATTTATTAACAAAAATACGTTTACAACGATTTGGTTCTACACACACCACATAGAGAATTTGACACTGAGAGATTGAAAAGTATGAGAAAATGCAAATGTTTGAGTTTATATAGTGATGGCGCAGCTTGTTGCCCGTTTACCTGCCACTTATTTGTAATTTGTTACTTTGGCATTTTAATGAAAAGTGATGGCTAAACAATTAGTCTGATCACTAAAACACATTGACTCAATTGTTTACATCCTCAAACAGTTAATTCAATCATTTGCCCTCAAACACTAACTTAACATACTTAACCAAAACACTTATGACCTGATGAACTACCGACTATAGACATTAAATACATCTATAAACACCTACAAACTCCCCCTTAGATATAGTCGCTAATCAAAATATTGAGTATTTACTTCCAATTGGTCTTCCAGTTGCTTCCAACATGGATCTTGAAAGCAAAACATACGCGAACCAGGGGCGGACCTACCTTACAATAAGGGGTAGCTCCCGCTAACCCTTGACGCTCCGGCGGTAATGTAAATTTTGGAAAAATTTGACGTGTTTTGACGTTTTTTAGATTTCGTTACCCGTTTTTTTTAAATGTTACCCCTAGACGGATTTTCTAGATCTGCCACTGACGCGAACCACACACTGAAACTTTAGCAGTTGATCCATCTCCCTCGTCTGGTAAAACATGGGCACCTTGTATAGGCAATGTCATTCTCTAATACATTTACCAACTACAGATCGAATATCCTAGCAGTCATGTTTCCATCTGCCTATAGGGTGGTGGGCTCACCTATATTTATTATTTGCTTAAAATAATATGTTTTTTTTTTGTAAGGGTAAAATAGATGTTTCATACATCTGGACCACGTTAGTAATAAATTGTAACCATTATGATAAATTGTGTGATTATTAATCAATAAGTACCAACGATGCAAAATGTACAAAGCACATGGACCAACCAAGCATTTCTCTTCGTAGTTTAGAATTAATTGGTACTATGGAATGTAATTCCTCCTTCAAAGACATAACAAGTTTGTGTGACATTCTAGACTTAATCATGGTTAAATAAGATTAAAATAATTAATTTTCACTAAAAGATGTAACAATGTTGATGAAACACTAGTTAACACCGATGGTTAACTAGCTGGATTGTCTCTTACGTGGGTTCAATCTCCTCCTCTACTCGCCGATGACTAAGGTCCTGCAAAACAGCAACACCGTTAGCTCGTTAAGAAGGGAATATGGGGGTTTCCCTCTTAACCGGACTCCGGCGTGAGAATAAGTACTGCTCTGAGGAAGAAAACAGTGTGTGGTTGTGGGTGAAGAGTGAGGAGAACAGAATGGATAACCTGAATGATGAAGGGTCCTATTTATAGTCGGAGGGTGAAGGAGGGAGGAGCAACCTTGCCAGCTGTTATCGGGCGCCAGCTATCCGACCAAGGGGAATATCCTCTTGGTCTCCTCTGCTGCATTCAGGATAGTGGTCCACGTGGAGCGCCGATATTCGTCCATGCTGGAGAAAACGTACTGATGTTGTCGGTCTGCTCCCAGATTTGTTGCAGGTCTACATGGCGCTCGATGACTGGTGACACATGTTGTCCTTTCTGTCGGAAGGAGCATCTTTTGTGCCACCTTGACGTCTTCCAGAAGCTTCTGGATTTACTTGATGATGTAGGCACCATGTTGGACGGAAAAAGCGGTGTGGTCCCTGCCATGTGGACTAGGAATTGGGACCTTACCTCTTCAAGTCCCCCCAGTCCAGTGTGCCTTCTAGTTGAGTTGATCGTCTAGGAGGGATTCTGGACTTATAAGGGTAGTGGTTGTTGTTGTTGTTTATTGTTGTTAAAACACATGCTGGTTACCTTGCGCGGTTGAGCCAAGGGGACGCATGGCATGTTGTGGTAACCTTACAAGGTTGAGCCAAGTGGACGCATGGCGTATGATGGTAACCTTACAAGGTTGAGCCAAGTGGACGCATGGCGTATGATGGTAACCTTACAAGGTTGAGCCAAGTGGACGCATGGCGTATGGCGTATGATGATAACCTTACAAGGTTGAGCCAAGTGGACGCATGGCGTATGATGGCAACTCTACAAAGTTGAGCCAAGTGGACGCATGGCGCATGGCGTATGATGGTAACCTTACAAGGTTGAGCCAAGTGGACGCATAGCGTATGACGTATGATGGTTCCTTCTAAGAGAAGTTTCTTTTCTTGGTTTGAAGACAACTGACATGACCTTCTGATGTCTCTGTCTTTTCGGAGGTGAACAGTCTCCTTTGAAGGTGTGTCAGTTACTTTTCGCCAGGGTGTCAGTCGTGTGCCGCCCACGTTCCCGAAAAGTAAGGCGATGGTTTCTCTTTCCTCTGACGTGTCTTTTCCCCATTGATCGACGGTCTGCCTTCCTGACGGTCCACTACCCATCGCATTTAATGCGATGGGTATAAATAGGTGGCAGTTCCTTATTTTTCTTCACTTTTGAATTTCAAACTCCGTTTTTCTCTCTTCTTCCTTCTCTTATCTTCTTCTTCATATCTCTTCTTTCTTTCTTTTATCTCCAAGTTATTCTTCTTGTAATCATGTCTACTGGAGTGAATCCTTCCACTAAGAAGAGAAAGTATAAACCTAGGAACCCTCCTGATCCTGATCGTGCTGAGATTAGTTGGAAAGAAGAAGAGTTCCACAACCTTGTTCATGACATGGGTTTTCATTCTGAGTGTGGTGCTCAGTTCCCAACTCCACTGCTCTGGACGCTCCCCCGGGGTATATAGCGTTGTATGCTGCTTACTTCCGGGAGGGTAATTTCCCTCTCCCCATGATGAAGTTCAATGCTGAAGTTTTGACAAACTATGGGTTATATATCTCTCAGATTAACGCCTTAGGGTTACCTCGGCTTACACATTTCGAGTTTATATGCAAGGCCAACCGTATTGAGCCAACCTTCGAGATGTTTAATGTGTTTTATTTTGTGAGTTATACTAGTGGCTTCTACTCCTTCAACTCCCAGACCAGTGGGGTTAGTCCTTGTAGTACTAACCCACCGAAGAGTCTACATAATTGGAAGCAGAAGTTTTTCTATATTCGTCGTGGAGTCATTCCGGTCGATATGCATTACCGAGCTGAGAGTGAAGGAGTTCCCCGCATAAATGTGTCTATAGATTTTGCTGAGCAGGAGTGGTATAAGGCGTTGACTCGGAAGGCTACTTCTATTTCCCAACTTGAAGAGAGGGCGCTGGTAGGGGCTGGTATGAGCATGTTGTGGGTCCCGAAGTGTAACACCTCGTAAAATCATGTCCAATGATATATAGACACGTGTACCAAACCCTAATTAAGTCAAACATTGAATTTCAGGGACTAATTTTGCGAAAAATAAAAAACTTTGAATGTAGAAGGACTAAAAGTGTTATCATGATTAAACTAAGCCCCTGAATGACAATGCACGGTATTTAAAAGTAGAATTAAGCCACTCGATGGTCGAGAGGAACCATTTACGCAACTATTTGGAAGTTTGCGCGTTGAAGGGTTAAAAGCGTCAACATGTTAATTCTTACCTCAGCGTGACCTTTTAACAAACCGAGAGCTTCATGATAATTGATTACACTCTCGGGAATGCCTAATATTGGCCATTAAGGGCTTTTATGCCTATAAGTGAAGTTACGCGCAACTTTGCAAGTTAGAGGGACTAAAAGTGTCAATATGTTTAATTATACATCTGAATGACCTTTTTACGAACCCGAAGCATCGTGATGTTTAATAATACTCTCAAAAATTCCTAATATGGATTAGATAAGGCTTCGATGCTATTAAACGATGATATGCGCAAGTTTGCGCATTAGAGGGACCAAAAGCGTCAACTTTTGAATCTACGCCTCTTGGTGGCCATTTAAGCGAACGAGAGCGTAGTATTATTTAAGTATATGCTCGAGAATACCCATTATGGGCCACGGAATGCTTTGATATCATTAAACGCCTTTTCGCGCTACTTTGTGCGATTTAAGGACTAAAAGCGACGATTTGTGAAAACTACGCTTTAGAGGATCTTTTAATCAAACTGAAGACTTCGCTATGCTTGGTCAAACTCCCGGATGCCTAGGAATGATTACTGGAGGTCTCGGTACCTTGTATTAACATGACACACTAAAATAGAAAATATAGTGTCGGTTAATATAAAGTTTGAAAGGTTATATAACAAATAAAAGTATAAGGGACTGTTTTTTACAACCTTCAAACTTGTCTTTGAACTTGAATGCATCAGATATAAAAGTTCAGGGACCAGTTATGTCATTTCTATAAGAAAAATGGGATTGAAAAGCTGAAAATGAATGCAGGGACCGAAAATGGCAAGCTGCCAAACTTGATTTCTGGTCTGGGCCAGCCACACGGGCCACGTAGCCCACCAGGCCTGCCTACGCGGGCCGTCTAAACATGTGCAGCATCGATTTTTTTTATTTTTCTTGAATTTCTTGCTGGCTTCCACACTCAAAACCATTTTTTTTTGCATTCTAGGGGCTGCTACAAGATTCATACAACCAGAATACACTTGTAATAATCTAGTTATCATTCCAACACTTGTCACAATCTCATTCACTCCAAAATACTATAAATAGGTGAACCATTCTTCATAATTTTCACTTGCATATCATTCTTGAAATCTGGATCTCTCAAACTAAGAGGATCCTGAACCTTTGGGAACCTCCTTTCAGTCTATTGGACCCTTTGTAAGCATCCATTTCGTGCCTAGTTCAGTTTATTGGCTTTTAAAGCCGAAAAAGTCAATTGTTTCGATAACCGCTTTGACTTTTATTAGACCTTGTATGGTCAAGCCATGGATTGTTACGAACATGGATACGTGATCGTAATTAGGTAGGTATTAAACCCTCAAAAGGGCACCTCCTAATTACCACGTTTGCTTAGTTAATTGTCGGGTCAAAGTAATTAGAATAAAAGTCAAACGAGTCGGTTTTTAAATAAAATTCATAACTAATGATGTAAAAGCAATAAAATCAGTTTTGTCACTTTAATAACTTGGTAAATACTATTTGAACACGTCTAGGCATGTTCAACCCGACAATTCTGAGTTTAGGCTTGCTTCGGAACCGAAAGCCGCAAAAGTAGACTCTTTCTTTGACTTTCAGTTTTGACCCGATTTAGCTTAGTTTAGATATGGTTTAGAGTTCCATTAGGACCATTTTATAGGTTAGTATAACCCTCTGAGGTTATACAACTTGGTTTCTAATTAATCCGATTCATTTGCATGTTTCCGTTAATTGCTTAAATGTTGACCATTATGCCCTTCTGACCTTAAAACGAGATTTTTGAAAATGTGAGAGTACAAAAACCTTTATTACTGATTTAAAAACATGTCCTAAAAAAATTTGACATCAGTTTGAGGTCTAAATTAGGAGTTATGCTCAATATCGTAATTTGAAAGCTTTTTTATTAATTAAACGACGTTTTTAGCATAAAGCCTATCTAAACCCAAATTTTGACACTAAACTTTTTACCCACTGATTTAATATAATATTTTGGGATTTTTGAAGATTTTTATTAATTTTTAAACTGATCATAACATGGGGTTCTTGCTTTGATTCGGTAATTGTCGGTTATACCCTTTTTGCTAATAAAATGAGTTTTACATAACATATTGATACCAAATCTTTTGCTACTAATTTTATATGATAAATAAAATATTTTGAACTTTATAAACTGATCAAAAACTCAGATTTCCTTATATAACCTGTAAATCGCTTAAAATCGACTTTTTACGCATTTTAAACGCATAGTATGGGTTAAAACTATTTTTGGCATATAAGACTTAATACCTACTGATGTTTTACGTAAATTTTATACTTTAACAGTAAGAAAAAGTTTTGAACTCAGATTTCCAAATTTGACCTTTAAAGCTTATGTGAAATGACCAAAATGCCCCTACGGTGCATAGTTTGGTTATAAATGATAAATTTCACAAATATGCAATACCTTACTGATATGACTTTCAAAAAAAATATTTTTACTGATCATTTAAGACCAGAACCTCAGACTAATATTTAACCTCTTTTATAATCCTTAAAATGACCAAAATACCCCTACGTGGCTTAAATTGATTTTAAATCCGTTTTGGGCATAATGGAAGGTATCCTACTGATATCACAACATATTTAAGGCATATTAACTTAGGAAACCTGCTCATGACTCATTTGGTTACCCGTTATGCATTTATCGCGTCCGGGTACGGTTTATGTAACTAGTTTGCATAAATTAACCGAAACGGGTCAAACCTTATCATTTTCACTTCAAAATCCAAAATGTGTTTAGTTTACCCATATTATACAAGTCTTCATACTTGTCGGGTCTAAACCACATTCTTATCCGGTCTTCGCTTAATCTTGCGTTTTGAACCGTATAACTTTCTTTAAAACTAACCGGTCTAAGTTTAAACTTAAGTAAGACCCGTTAGGAATCTAATAGGTTATTAAAACCTTCGTTCCAGATTTAGGAGCCCAGTAAAAGATATTTGCACTTGCTGATTGTGTACGGCTGGGATAAATTTGTAAAATTTGCTCAGGTAAATACTTTTAACTTATTTTCCCTTATACGAGCTTGGGGTATGGTATATAAAATACCGCTTGGTCGGGATTGAATTTTTAATCATATGAAGGTTAAATCATTGAGATAACCCGTTTAATCTGTTTTGTTTGTTTTAAGCCTTTGGGGGTTAATGACCATGTCCTGGATATCCTCGGCTCATTCATTGAAATGGCCATGACTTAAGCACGGGGTGTAGGCATACACCTGCCGGTGCGTATGTAAAATAATATACCTGCCTGTTCGAGAATAACTCGTCGTAGGTTATATTATGTGGTGTGTCTATTAATCTTTAACCCGGTATTCAACCCGGGCTACTGAACGTATAACAAACATATAATTCTTTTACAAGATTATTTTTAAATAATTATCCCAAGTTATAAAAGATTATTTGTGCCTTGTGCATTTAAATCGATTTTATTAAACATTTTCAAAATGAGTCGGTTAATTGTATTTACCTGTGAAAACTGACGTATTTTCCAAAAAGGTTAAGTGCAGGTACTAAGCGAAATGGGCTGGCTACTCCTAGCATCAATAAAGAGTCTTGCAAGCTTAGATGTTTAAAAATCTGTTGAACACTGTTTCTTTTATCTTTGATCCGCCTGTGGATCCCTTTACAACCGTTTTGTAATAACTGATATTACTTTCATTCGGTTTGTAATGTTATTATCTTTAGATTTCCGCTGTGCATTAAACTGTGATAAATTGACTATGATGATATCAACTACGTCACGATACCCTCCACCGGGCCCACCGGTAATACGTGAAAATATCGGGGTGTGACAGGTTGGTATCAGAGCCAACGTTTGAGTGAATTAAACACTAGTCTTTAGTGTTTAATCTCAAATGACACAGTAGCACATTCCTTAGACCTTCCGAGTCTAGACTTAACATAGGAATGCTCTCATCCCTATAAAGTAAATATTGTTTTCGATTTTATGCGTTTTGATTACTGTCGCCAAGCAGAGAAGCCGTTAATGGAAATTCTCCACGACCGAAGCCAAGAGATGTCAAGCTTCATACCACGGCTTGAATAAGAGCGCGACTGGTTGAAGGGAAAGACATTTATGGACCTATTCCCAACACCAAACTTGCTTAAACCCTTATCCAGACTGCGGAGTCCATACCAGAAGGTCCCTGAGTCTCCCATATTGAAGATGATACATGTGGATATTATTAGACCCTATTACTTACATCCGAGTTTTCAAATTTCAAACTTAGATTATACTAGTCAAAACCTAATCCGTGATCCATGCCATTCCTTTAATCAGTGAATCCTTGGATTCTACTTCTACAATGGATCCTGATTTGAAATATTACTTATTCATTAAAATCTTCAGAGTCGCTACTGCGTACGATAAATAAAGATGAAGAAACAATCAGAACAAAGAAAGGAAGACATTTGAAGACCCTCCTTCCATCCTACTTCTTTCAATTAAGTCCCTGTTTGGGCATTTGATTGTTGTATTCCTTTGTGGACATATTATTACGTCATAATCCTTGTAGACTTGCCTCTTTTGATAAAATTCCATAAATATATACGTCTATCTATTAAAAATCCCTTTGAGGACATTATATTCCAATATAGTCCTTTCGAGGACATTATATTCAATAAAAGTCCCTTCGAGGACATCATACTTTAAAATAGTCTTTTCATAGACATATCATTTCATTAAAAACCTTTTTGTTAACATATTATTTCATTAGAGTCCTTTGGTGGACATAATAATTCACTATAGTCCTTCCGAGGATATATCATTTCACTAAGTCTCCATATTGACATATCTTATAGTCCTTATATGGACTTATAATTTCATTTCAGTCCCTGCATGGACTAGTATTACCTCAAAGTCCCAATAAGGACTTATCTTCCTGTGTAGTCCATACGTGGACGTTTGTTTATTTTAATTCTCTAATGAACTTATCTGTAACACCCCGGAAATATAAAACTTTATATTAGAATTATAAAGTTTAAATAAACAAGAATTTATTTAACTAGGAAATTATAACCTAGTTAACTAGAAGTCTAGAAATAACTCGAAATAGGGTTAGAATAACCAAACTATATGTTAAACAAAAGTGGAGGGCTTATGTTGTCAAAAAATGAAACTTGTATTATCAATTTTTAATTAAAAACAAAACCAAACACCCCATTTGGGATGTCTGGTCGATCAGAAGCAAGAGAAGGGCGACCCCATTCTCCAAAACCCTAGCATTCATCAAATTCACAAATTGAAGCCCTTAATCCGCTCTAAATCAAGTTCTAAACATGAATTGTGATCACCTCGTTGCAGGGATCGAAAGGTATGTAAAAAATTAGTGTTTTGATTCAAGTTCAGTTTTAGGTTAAATGAGAAAAACCAATTATTGAGCTTGAATATATGATGCATAGATGAATCTAGGAGAAATATGATGTTTAGAGTTAAACCCTAGATGATTCTTGTAAAAAAATCATTGCATGATAATAGTAGAGATTTTAATCACCATTGTAGGTGATTATTAGGTTATAGAGACTAGATCAACACTAGGATGGTGGTTACTATTCTAGTGAAAACTGAATTCATGTGTTAAATTCAGTATTTTTGATGTTGAAGTTTTGTGTAAATTGACTAATTGATATGAATAAAGATCAATATAACATGTCGAGAACCTAATAATGATTAGGTACAAATCTGACCCGCTAGGTGTTTGTAGAAACGCCTAAGTGAGGATTAAATGGTTAATAATCGGACGAAAACGCTAATTCGGATATCATGATAAATTGTCCGTTATAAATTAGGAAAGAGTTCTAAACTTGTTATGAATTGAACTCTTTAGGCAAGGAATCCGGAACGTCGAGCGGACACGCCGGAGGGGATACACGTGGAAAAGGTGTGCTTTAAAGGTACGTGACTTTAGTCTCGTTAAATTACGCATATATGTTTGAGTTTAGTGTATAGATAGAATCGTAGTGTAAAGGATGCGTTTGACGTGTTCTAAAGTGGCGTAGTTCACTCGAACATCAAACGGGTCAAAATAAAGACTTGGGATTGGGTTTGGCTTGTTAATAAAGTGATGGTTTTCACTAGATAGTCAAACAGGTTGAATAGATGCCATAAAAGGAATCATGACAATAGTGATATGATGGTTTCGTAAGTTGTTAAGTGTTGGATTGCACTACGCTTATGAATCTAGCTATGATACTTTAAGTTGTGAATCCAGGATATTGGATCAAATAAATGGAGGTATGTTGAAAAGGCCGTTTAAAACGAAATGTTGAATTCCGAGGAAACGAGCTTTTAGTTTCAAGGAAACACAAAGCCATGAATAGCGCAAACACACCAAGATGTACAAGCCCGGGAACTTGGGTAATGGCATCTAAAAGGTTTTAGAATAAGAAATTTGGAAATATACACTTATAGTTAGAATGGGTCGAATAAATGATAGTATAGTAACTTTTAGCCGTATGATTGGCGAGTCAAATGTTGGTATGATAGTCGAAATGAACATGTCCGTAATGAATTTACAGACATACAGGAAAGAAATAGCCTAAAACGGCATGCTGATTAGGGCGAAATCCACAAAATAGTTAAATGGCAAAGTTACAGAGTCCACCGTAAATTACGGTCTCCACCGTAATTTACGGTGGAAAACAAAAGTCTTACGGTGAATCTCTACTGATTTACGGCAGACCAAGACCATTCAGTGTCTACCGTAATTTACGGTAGATACCGTAAATTACGGTAGAGCCCAGAAAACTTAGTATTTTATTCACTTTTCGATGTCGGAATTCGTTTATATGTACTATATTAATGTCAAAACTAATGTTTTTAGTGGTTTTGACCCTAGGTATGGATGGGGTCCTCCCGGATGGTGATCAAGTACGTTGTCAAGAACCGAACACGCATTTTGAAGCTTCCGCACTAAACTTAACCTTGTCTAGACTTTAATCATGTTGTAAATGGTTTGTTAACCATGTTTTGAATCCTTTAAACTAGTTGTTAGATAACTAGCAGGGGTTACCTTAAAACTTGTTATGTACTATCTTGGATTTGTTTTGGGTACTATCACAAATATGTATGGTCTTTAAACACGAAAAATTTTTGTAAACTCTGATTTAGTATGAAGTTCATATAATTATTCCTTAAATCCCGTCCAGTATTAAGGGTCTTACATTATCTTTTGTTTTGAGTCCTTTTTATGGACGTATTATTTCATTAAATCCCTATGGGGATATGTTATTTCTAAATACTCCTTCCGTGAGCAAGAGATTTCATTATAAGTCCGTTAGGGAACATGATATTTCATTATAACCTCTTTGTAGATATGACTTTTCGTTATAGCCCCTTCATGGGCAAACTGTTTTAATATAGTCCCTATACGGACTTATGATATTTTATAGTCCCTATACGGACTTATAATTTCTTTTTGGTCCTCTGTGGACAAATATGATACTAAAAGTCATGTTTAAGGCACTATAGTAAATTTCCTAATGATTTATTGAACATTTTGGAAATTATAAATAGGTATTCATATCGTCATTTATCAACCATTAGTGTGAATTTTATTCAAACTTTATCGATCTGCTAAATAAATTCAAAAGATCTTCTTAATGGTTTACCACTGCCAAGTGGCAAGTCCACATAAATTGGACAAAACTTTTGGTAGTTAAGGGTAATTATTCCTTCTACTATGATAGTTAAGGGAGATACCCTTTCTATCCAGAGGTGGTGAACTATTTTCAAGCCTCTAAACCTATATGATCAATACGATCGTGGTAATATCGTGTAACCATTAAGACAAATTAATCCTTGTTAACATCTGAGAATATGTTAGCACTCCTGGCAGTGTGACTTGAGAGACCACACCAGCCGTCAAGGTATTTGGACCTATCTCCAAGCCTTAAAGCCTATATGATCGAATTTGATCTTGGCAAGTATCATCAATGTGATGATCAAAATATAAACATCCGTTAGTGATGAAGTGCCTACGGGCTGAACTTATTGTCCATTAGGACAACGACAGTTGTGGTCTATAACCCCCTGTCTAAAGATATTGGACTATGTCCAAGCATAATAGTCTATATGATCAATGCGATCATGACTAATATCAAATGATACGATGATCGTATTATTTATAGGATATTTGAAGTACAGGCTTAGGCCTTCCTAACTTCATAATAAGATTATTAAAGAGTACTTTACGACTCGTTAGTTATGGTTTATACATAAATTTTCGGTGATTTAGATAACGAAACTAGAGTAATACGATAAACACATGGTGGATACGCCGCTGGTACTTCCTATATATAACTGTGTTTATTGTATTACCCTTCGTGGCGTTATCCCGAATCACCATTTGGATTTTATGTCGCCTACAGGTTATATACTATACTGTCCATTAGAGATATTGTCAAAAGTGGCCGTTATGGGTCATCGTCAAAGGTGAAGGGCAATGCCCAAGTCTTAAAGTCTAAAAGATCGATAAGATCATGACTAATATACTCAATTGCAATAATTGTGTATATATATATATACATATATGTATATATGTAAACATCCATTAGTGATGTCCTATGATTTGCCTAGGTGCCAAAAATGAATCGTCTTTCAAGACGATGACAGTTGTGGTCTTTAACTCCCTGTCCAACGGTGAGGAAGTAGGTTCAAATCTTAGAGCCCCTGATCGGATCAGATTGTCACACCCTGACTTTTGCGGAAGCGTGATTATGGTGTGACTTTCTTAATATCATTGCATTCAATCATAACATCAACTATATGATAAAACCATAGGTTTGTCATCCAATAAATAAGTTTAAAACATAACAACATGGTTTTGAAACGTAGACTTCAAATTCAAATTTTACAAATCGTCCAAATTGTTTATGAGTTCATTAAGGACTCCTCAAAAGATATTGAATAAAACTAAGGTTTGGAAGACATGTCTCATCCAGGAATAAGACACACTAACCAAACTCAAAGACCATGGATGACATCTTTATTCTTAACGCAGCATAAAAACTTCCAACGCCCGCCAGATCCACTTACAAATTCCTTGAAATACATGTAGTTTGAAAACATCAACAAAAGTTGAGCGAGTTCATGTGTTCGTTTGTGTGTATGTATAAACCTTTGAAAACGTTGTAAGTATGTATGTAAGTCCCTGGTATGTAGCAATAAGGAAAAAGAGATCACCACTGGGTTGCAAAGCCAATGATATGTGTGAAGTGATGCAGGAAGACTTCAAACCTAGCAGATTTTGTCAGTAAGACATAGTCACCTCATGGTCCACTCAGCGGACTCAGGGGTGGGGCTCGCTGCACCCGAATAGATCTATCACTCATGTCCCTCGGTTCTACGATGAGGATTAATGGCCTTAAGTGTTGTACCCACCACTCACATGATCTAGAAGTAACCCTCCTTAGCTAACCATACCATGTATAAAACGTTTGTAATAATTGTAACATGTATTTCACCCCCGAAGTATAAAACTGAAAACTGTTAAAAGAAAAGGGGGACATGAACTCACAGTATTGCGTCTTCGGTACTTGTAACTCAAATATCCTCAGCAAACACGACTACCTACAATGTTCTAACGTCTATTAGACGAACGGGTCGTGCCTTGTCTTAGTATTTACGTTTTTGAGTTACGTTTACTTCATGTCTTCAATATTATTCCAAATTATAATTATTTGTTAAAATAATGATTATTTTAACTTTAAATTATGTTTAATTTTGGAATAATTGTTTAAACAGTATCTTCGTAATAATACCTCTCAAGTATTTCCTTCCCAAGGATGGGGGTATCTTATACATGTATGTCTGTATTCTTGTATTGGTATATCTTGCCATGTGTTGGCGTCGTATTCCGGTGTGTACGTATTTTCTTAATAAATATCCAATATATTCCCAAAACAATATATTTTCAAGTCTTACTTCGAAAATATATATAAACTTATTTTTATCCAAAACAATGTATTTCAAGGAAATATATATTTTTCCCAAAAATATTATATTTCTTAGTAATTCTAAGAAAATATATTTTTACTTCCCAAAATAATATATTTTCTACTTGTCGAAAATATGATATAACATGGTAATAATACTAAAAATCATTATTTTCATTTCTTTCGTATCCAAAATAGTATTTACCAAAAATATATTCATAACGTATTTTCCGGAATGTTTGGTAAGTTACATTTCTTGTTCGGTTTCACAATATTATGTGTGTAACTTGTGTATTTATTCCTTGAGACATTTGGTAATATTGTGGATTGTAATATCTTGGTATTTGTTAAGTTATATTATTTCAAACCCTAATATAACTATCACACAAAGTATACAAGTAATCACACACATGTGTCTTCTAAATATATATCTTTTAAATACATATTTAGTTATTTTTATTTACAAAAACCAACCTCCAATATTTGTATTTTTGTAACAAAAATTATGGCAAAGTTTATATTGAAAACCATAGTCAAAATACACTTGTAAATATTTTTTCTAAGCATTTATATTTTTAGAAAATTTTGCCATAGTTTCCCCTAAAAATGGAGGTGTCCATGCTATCAAAGCATATCATTTTCTTTTTAAAATCATCACCAACAATCAACAATCATCCTATACTTACCAGGTGCCAAAACAATGCTATTTATGCAACAACATGAACTTGAACTTTTATAAAAGCTTGCAGTAGCTTACTATGTTGTTAAGTAAGCCTTGTTACCCTTAAAAATATGGTTATTTGTTAGTAAATCTCATTCTTGTAAAATTTAGTCTTTTACAATCTGTATGATGATTTTCTCAAAAATCAATCTTCTTGTATTTTTCTTGTTAACAATGTATTTCTATACTTGATTCACCACTAAAACATGGTTGCTTTCTTTAAAATCCTTGATTATGTAAAGCTTGTATGTAACTTTAGTTTCTTGAGAAAATATTTCTTGAAGTCATCCGTTTACAAGACTTATGTTGTGTTTAAATTGTCATCACATATGAAAATAATTTTTATTATTCAAGTTCATGTATACACAAGGTATGATCATCTTGGTCTTTCACAAGATTATCACCTTAACTTACTAGATCATGTGTTTAATCACAGTCTAGTAGGTTCCATATGATGTCTAACATCATAAATACAAATAATCAATCATCAAGAAGCAAACAACACTAAACAACATGATTTCTTTAAGTTTTCTTTATGCTTATGTTCATGATTCATCTTCAAGTTTCTTAGTGTTCTTCATAATAATCAACATGAATCTTCTTTTAACCACCAATATAAGATGAACAATGGAGTGTATGAAGTTCTTACTACTAGCCCAAGGCTAGGGATGATTCAAGAGGAGAAAACAAGTGGATAAAAGCAATCGGTGAAGGTCCTTCAACTCCTAATGGCACCAAGCTTCCTAATCGTGCTAGAGACACCTTGTGAACACCTTAGAATGGAGGATGGAAGCTTGACAAGAGTGGTGTTGATGGTGGTGGTCTTGGCCGTGAGGAAGAGAGAGGAGGGAGGAAGAAGAAGGTGTTGGGTGTTGTTGAGGATAATGAGAATGAAATCTTCTTATATCCATCTTATACTTATATCCATTGTGTATTATGTCCATGAAGTACACTACAAGATCTCTTACCATATCAAATGAGATCCTAGGAAGATTAAGGTGAATCTAAGAAGATTTAAGGAAAATCTTGTAAAGATTATGGTGGGGCCGTCCATATGGATGGGGGGGGGGGGGTCAGTGTAAGTAAGTTAGATGGTTTAGTTAGATCTTAAGTGTAAAGGTTAGTGTTTGAGTGTATGATGTGTTATAAAGTTTGTTAAGGTGTTCGGGGATCATAACTAGCTTAGAAACATTAAAACAATGCTTCTAGTATAATTTTGGTGTTTCGGGTATTGTCCGGTTGTTCGGTTAGATACCGGTTCGTTAAAGTGTCAAACTATTCCGTTTAGTGATCTTTAAGTACCCTTTTGTGACACTTTTAATTCCCGACACTTAGGAAAGCATTCAGGACCATTTAGTCATATTTTTGCATGTAATTAGCTTGTTAAAATGCTGAATTTTGCTGAAATATGCAGAATTCTGCACTTTAAGTGGGTTTTAGGCACTTTCCGGCACTTTAACTATCACTTAGTAAAGCAGTTTTGTGGTCCGTACTTCCCTACACACTATACTAGTGTAGCACTTGGTTTCTGGCTCATACTGGGTCTCAAAACAATGTCTGTCTATGTACTGAATCCCGTCAGCATTTTTCTGCCTTATCCGTTAACTGTGTTATCCGTGCTTTGTGCATCATGTATGACAATAAAGTTTGCATGTAATAATGATGTGTCATTATGCAATATGTGATACACATGTAAGTATGATGCAGTAATCAGAAAGCAGTTAAGTATAATTCAGCACAGTCATTAAGCAATAATCAAGATTAATTAATCGTACGGATGCATGTAAATTTGGCAGTTGTCACAAAGATTGCGGCTTATGAATTGATGTCCTCCGTGACAGGCTTTTGTTGCCATATCTTGTAATGTCCCTTGTAACTAGGCCTTCGTGCTATATGATTATTAAGTCCTTCCTGACAGACTCATATTTCATATTTAAAAGTCATTATAGCAAGCCTTCGAGCCATCAAAAATCGTCAGTATAACAAAGACAGTTGTGAAATTGTGATCCCCTGTTCAAAAGGAAATGGACTCGGTCCAAACCCTAAAGGCCAGTGAGGGTCCTTTTGTGGCCTAGGCTGAATGTAATTGATGTGCATACAAATGACATTCATTAGGAATGTTCATACCCTATTAGCCGGTATGGTTTAAGGATACCACGGCTAATGTATGTTGGTCGTCAAGACGATGACTAGCTATAGAAATGTGAATAAGCAATTGTTTAATTTTGGTGTTTAGTGCCAAGCTTCAAGTATGGCAACCTTGAATGAGACAAATAACAGTCGCGATATTGATAATGCGACAAATACTAATGATGCAACAAATGTGAACCTCAAGGTTAATGGAGTTAACCTCCAAGCGGTGATTGACGCAGCTGTTAGAAAGATTATGAGAAGGGTCAAGAAAAGGTTTGAAAAGCCAAATGCTACTTGCTCTGAATCATATTTCCCTACTCATGAGAAGAGTTTTTGCTCATACTTCGAATACAAAGGACAAACCAAATAAGATGACATATAGAGAGGAGCCCCGTCCCTCTAAAGGATATACTTAAAAGTACCTTGT
Source organism: Helianthus tuberosus (assembly GCA_030545235.1). NCBI lineage: Eukaryota > Viridiplantae > Streptophyta > Magnoliopsida > Asterales > Asteraceae > Helianthus > Helianthus tuberosus. The sequence goes on along the minus strand of CM060404.1, from coordinate 5,121,120 downwards.
CTCTTGCAAGTCAAGAGACTTCAATGGCGAAAAAGGGAGCCATTGATTTCGTAAAATTTTGGATGAAATGGAAACCATTATGGGCATCAGCGGTTGTGCTGAGAAAGACATTGTGAGATATGTATCACGGTCATTCAAGGGCAATACCCTTAATTGGTGGAAGACTTTAATGAAGTTATAGGAAGAATACTCTTACACAAATTGGGATGGTCCAAGTTCATAGACTAATCAGAAAAACCGATTGACTGCGACACGGAATGGAAAAGGTGGAAAAAGAATTTTCTGACTCTCACCATGAAGGATCTTGGCTGTAGACAGAATGTTACAAACTTTAGTTTATTATCTGAGATAGTGCCCTATTCAGTTAACCCAAAAATCTAAGCTTAATGCAATAATTATTGATGGTTTAGCATCGGTATTAAGAGGGCACATTAAGGTTTCAAAGCCTGCTTCTTATAAATCCATCATGGATCTATCTCAGCTACTCACGTTATATAGATTAAGAAATAAACCAGTCAAAGCTGAGACTGCCCTAAAATTATCAAAGATTTGACAGCTAAGCATAGAAGGATTAAGAATGGAGGCGCCTAAACCCTCCTGGTGAATGTTAGAGGCAGTTCACATTAATAATGAAACCAGATAAATCCCTTATTGTGATTTTATTGCTAAGAGTTATGTTTGGATTCAGGTGCTACTGAGTCTCTCATAAGACCATAAGCTTAGCAAACTTTTAGAATTTTCCCATAAGAACCCCATATATTAAGTGTAAGGTAAAACTTACAGGCGAAATCATAGGAACCATTTCTTTCTTTCCTGTCAGAATCTTTATTCGTAAAATTCTAGAGTACTCTTTCTCCAGATGGAGTACGTCAATATATGTTATTTTATTATCTCATTGATTTTAATCAACTGCGAATACCAGACTGTATGATAGAAGCGCCATATGAGGATTGGTGTATCTCAATGTGTTCCATAGATTGCTTCCATGCCTAATCAGTATGGAGGTTTAATGCATGGAACCACTGAGATATCCCAATGGTCATGTTGTACTAAAGTCAGCTAATGGTATTCAATGAAGATATCCAGAATAGAAATGTCCTTGTAAGTGTCTCTAATTAGGGTATCCATGCTTCGTAAAGAAAATGTGTCATTTATCTGACACAGACAAAAATAGATGAACTGGAACTTGAGATTTGGAATATCTCTGTAATCTCCGTGTGTCTTGATTATTTTTTTCTCCAAAGAAGTACCCTGTTTACCTTCGATGACAAGCAGAGTTAAGGCTAATACCTCGCTTAGGGCTGCATTTATGGAAAAGCTCCATATCGGTTATACCAACAATAATGGAAGGACTGAACCCCTAACCATAAGAGTTTCAAGATAAAACTTCTCGAAGCCTAATTCATAATTTTGAGAGCTCCGACATTATTATTTCAGAAAGACGGTTCGTTATGCTTATGCATTGATTACCGCAACCCTATTAAGGCAACAATTAAGAATCGCCATCAGCTGCCCAAGATCTCGATTTGTTCGACTGACCGTGAGGTTAGCTATTCTTTAAGGTTAGTTTAAGCAGTAGTTGGAATAACTATCTCACCTTAAATAAGCTCTCCTATAACTAATAGTTAGTATATAAGCATCAAGGCTGCTCCTTTGGAGACCTTGTATAGATGGAATGTCAAACGTCCGTTGACGGACAGGACTTTGGAAAGTCCAATCATCAGGATCTAAAAGTTGCCTTGGAAACGATGGATAGAATCATATAAATTTATGATCGTCTGGAAGCTGCCAGTAATCGGCGGAAAATCAAGGATTGATGAAAGTCGCAAACCTCTTAAGCTCTTAATAAGGAATAAGATTCAACTGAAAGTATCACCCTAGAAGGGTGTGCGGAATTTTAATTTAACAAGCTAGTTAAGCTCTGGATATATAATTGGACCATTCGAGAAAAACCGAGTATGTCAAGATCGGTAGCTAGTAAGCAGAGGCTTGTCTAGGGAGCTTGATGGAAATCACAATGTGCTCTACACTAGTGATTTAAGGATATGTCTAACCGTTAAGTCGATAGCATTATAATGTGCAGAGTAATGAAAACTTATGATTTGTTGAGAAGCCAGTATCGATTAAGGATCGACAGGATTAAAAGCTCCAAAAGAAAACATATACCTATTGTAAAGGTTAAACAGGGATACCGTTGGGCCCCTAATATATACGGAGGTCGTAATTACTTTACAACAAAAGAACTCCTATCTTTTTAGAAAATCTCGAGGTCGAGATTTCTTTTAAGGGGGTGAGGATGTATCACCTCGTAAAATCATGTCCAATGATATATAGACACATGTACCACCCTAATTAAGTCAAACATTGAATTTCAGGGACTAATTTTGCAAAAAATCGAAAACTTTGAATGTAGAAGGACTAAAAGTGTTATCATGATTAAAGTAAGCCCCTGAATGACAATGCACGGTATTTAAAAGTAGAATTAATCCACTCGATGGTCGAGAGGAACCATTTACGCAACTGTTTGGAAGTTTGCGCGTTGAAGGGTTAAAAGCGTCAACATGTTAATTCTTACCTCTGAGTAACCTTTTAACAAACCGAGAGCTTCATGATAATTGATTACACTCTCGGGAATGCCTAATATTGGCCATTAAGGGCTTTTATGCCTATAAGTGAAGTTACGCGCAACTTTGCAAGTTAGAGGGACTAAAAGTGTCAATATGTTTAATTGTACCTCTGAATGACCGTTTTACGAACCCGAAGCATCATGATGTTTAATAATACTCTAAAGAATCCCTAATATGGATTAGATAAGGCTTCGATGCTATTAAACGATGATATGCGCAAGTTTGCGCATTAGAGGGACCAAAAGCGTCAACTTTTGAATCTACGCCTCTTGGTGACCATTTAAGCGAACGGGAGCGTAGTATTATTTAAGTATATGCTCGGGAATAGCCATTATGGGCCACAGAAGGCTTGGATATCATTAAACGCCTTTTCACGCTACTTTGTGCGATTTAAGGACTAAAAGCGACGATTTGCGAAAACTACGCTTTAGAGGATCTTTTAATCAAACCGAAGACTTTGCTATGCTTGGTCAAACTCCCGGATGCCTAGGAATGATTACTGGAGGTCTCGGTACCTTGTATTAACATGACACACTAAAATAGAAAATATAGTGTCGGTTAATATAAAGTTTGAAAGGTTATATAATAAATAAAAGCATAAGGGACTGTTTTTGACAACCTTCAAACTTATCTTTGAACGTGAATGCATCAGATATAAAAGTTCAGGTACCAGTTATGTCATTTCTATAAGAAAAATGGGATTGAAAAGCTGAAAATGAATGCAGGGACCGAAAATGGCAAGCTTCCAAACTTGATTTCTTGTCTGGGCCAGCCACACGGGCCGCGTAGCCCACCAGGCCTGCCTACGCGGGCCGCCTAAACATGTGCAGGATCGTTTTTTTTTCTTGAATTTCTTGCTGGCTTCCACACTCAAAACCATTTTTTTTTTGCATTCTAGGGGCTGCTACCAGATTCATAAAACCAGAATACACTTGTAATAATCTGGTTATCAATTCTAACACTTGTCAAAATCTCGTTCACTCCAAAATACTATAAATAGGTGAACCATTCTTCATAATTTTCACTTGCATATCATTCTTGAAATCTGGCTCTCTCAAACTAAGAGGATCCTGAACCTTTGGGAACCTCCTTTCAGTCCATTGGACCCTTTGTAAGCATCCCTTTCGTGCCTAGTTTAGTTTATTGGCTTTTAAAGCCGAAAAAGTCAAATGTTTCGATAACCGCTTTGACTTTTATTAGACCTTGTATGGTCAAGCCATGGATCGTTACGAACATGGCTACGTGATCGTAATTAGGTAGGTATTAAACCCTCAAAAGGGCACCTCCGAATTACCACGTTTGCTTAGTTAATTGTCGGGTCAAAGTAATCATAATAAAAGTCAAACGAGTCTGTTTTTAAATAAAATTCATAACTAATGATGTAAAAGCAATAAAATCAGTTTTGTCACTTTAATAACTTGGTAAATACTAATTGAACACGTCTAGGCATGTTCAACCCGACAATTCTGAGTTTAGGCTCGGTTCGGAACCGAAAGCCGCAAAAGTAGACTCTTGCTTTGAATTTCAGTTTTGACCCGATTTAGCTTAGTTTAGATATGATTTAGAGTTCCATTAGGACTAGGTTATAGGTTAGTATAACCCTCTGAGGTTATACAACTTGGTTCCTAATTAATCCGATTCATTTGCATGTTTCCGTTAATTGCTTAAATGTTGACCATTATGCCCTTCTGACCTTAAAACGAGATTTTTGAAAATGTGAGAGGACAAAAACCTTTATTACTGATTTAAAAACATGTCCTAAAAAAAATTGACATTAGTTTAAGGTCTAAATTAGGAGTTATGCTCAATATCGTAATTTGAAAGCTTTTTAATTAATTAAACGACATTTTTAGCATAAAGCCTATCTAAACCCAAATTTTGACACTAATTTTTTTACCCACTGATGTAATATAATATTTTGGGATTTTGAAGATTTTTATTAATTTTTAAACTGATCATAACATGGGGTTCTTGCTTTGATTCGGTAATTATCGGTTATACCCTTTTTGCTAATAAAATGAGTTCTACATAACATATTGATACCAAATCTTTTGCTACTGATTTTATATGTTAAATTAAATATTTTAAACTTTATAAACTTATAAAAAACTCAGATTTCCTTATATAACCTGTAAATCGCTTAAAACTGACTTTTTACGCGTTTTAAACGCATAGTATGGGTTAAAACTATTTTTGGCATATAAGACTTAATACCTATTGATGTTTTAAGTAAATTTTTATACTTTAACAATAAGAAAAAGTTTTGAACTCAGATTTCCAAATTTGACCTTTAAAGCTTATGTGAAATGACCAAAATGCCCCTACGGTGCATAGTTTGGTTATAAATGATAAATTTCACATATATGCAATACCTTACTGATATGACTTGCAAAAATAAATATTTTTACTGATCATTTAAGACCAGAACCTCAGATTAATATTTAACCTCTTTTATAATCCTTAAAATGGCCAAAATACCCTTACGGGGCCTAAATTGATTTTAAATCCGTTTTGGGCATAATGGAAGGTATCGTACTGATATCACAATATATTTAAGGCATATTAACTTAGGAAACCTGCTCATGACTCATTTGGTTACCCGTTATGCATTTATCGCATTCGGTACGGTTTATGTAACTAGTTTGCATAAATTAACCGAAACGGGTCAAACCTTATCATTTTCACTTCAAAATCCAGAATGTGTTTAGTTTACCCATATTATACAAGTCTTCATACTTGTCGGGTCTAAACCACATTCTAATCCGGTCTTCGCTTAATCTTGCATTTTGAACCGTATACCTTTCTTTAAAACTAGCCGGTCTAAGTTTAAACTTAAGTAAGACCCGTTAGGAATCTAATAGGTTATTAAAACCTTCGTTCTAGATTTAGGAGCCCAGTAAAAGATATTTGCACTTGCTGATTGTATACGGCTGGGATAAATTTGTATAATTTGCTCAGGTAAATACTTTTAACTTATTTTCCCTTATACGCGCTTGGGGTACGGTATATAAAATACCGCTTGGTCGGCTATTGAATTTTTAATCATATGAAGGTTAAATCATTGAGATAACCCGTTTAATCTGATTTGTTTGTTTTAAGCCTTTGGGGGTTAATGACCATGTCCTGGATATCCTCGGCTCATTCATTGAAATGGCCACGACTTAAGCACGGGGTGTAGGCATACACCTGCCGGTGCGTATGTAAAATAATATACCTGCCTGTTCGAGAATAACTCGCCGTATGTTATATTATGTGGTGTGTCTATTAATCTTTAACCCGGTATTCAACCCGGGCTACTAAATGTATAACAAACATATAATTCTTTTACAAGATTATTTTTAAATAATTATCCCAAGTTATAAAAGATTATTTGTGCCTTGTGAATTTAAATCAATTTTCTTAAACATTTTCAAAATGAGTCGGTTAATTGTATTTACCAGTGAAAACTGACGTATTTTCCAAAAAGGTTAAGTGCAGGTACTAAGCGAAATGGGCTGGCTACTCCTAGCATTAATAAAGAGTCTTGCAAGCTTAGATGTTTAAAAATCTGTTGAACAATGTTTCTTTTATCTTTGATCCGCCTGTGGATCCCTTTACAACCGTTTTGTAATAATTGATATTACTTTCAATCGGTTTGTAATGTTATTATCTTTAGACTTCCGCTGTGCATTAAACTGTGATAAATTAACTATGATGATATCAACTACGCCACGATACTCCCCACCGGGCCCACTGGTAATACGTGGAAATATCGGGGTGTGACACGAAGAACCCTAGGGGTATCCCTGTTTATGGCTATCAGGGGAAAGGTATTAGTGTTGCTCATTTATGTTTGTGTTCTTCTTTGATTTCGTTATGCTCTTCCTCATGTTTTTGTATTTTACAGTTGGGTATAGTTTGTTGAACGTTCTCGATCCAAAGGCTGCTGGTGCCATGGTTGAAGCAATACTACCCGAGGGGAAGCCTGTGTGGTTGGATCAGATCCGGGACCGTTTCTTGCACCCTACCAGCGATAGTTTTGTCGCTCATGCCAATACTAACTTAGGTGAAGACGGTGGGGGTGATTTTGATGATACTACTGACCCTACTCGAGAGGCGGTTATTGTCCTCTCGAGTGAGGGTTCTGACAGATCACATGAAGGCCTAATCCCTCGTTCCCCGCGTGCAGGTCCGGCGCAAGGGGCTGCGAACGAACCCGTGAATGAGCCTGTTGGTGATGATGCTGATCCTCCGGTTGAAACTGCTGAGCAGTTAGAAACCAGAAAAAAGAAGAAGTTGGATAAGTCTTAGAAGAAGGAGAAGAAGGTTGAGGAAAATGTTACTGAAGCTCCTCGTAAGCAACCTTCTAACCACCTTTTCTTAGACTATGTTGTCGTTTCTGACACGCTCTCTGGTTTAGACGCAGGAGAGAAGCATGCTGAGCGTGATCCTGATGACGATGCCACTCTGACTGAGATAATGGAGAAGAAGAGAGTTCATGAGGAGAAGAAAAAAGAACTTGATGAGCAAGTTGCTGCTGCACTTGCTGCGAAAAAATCTAAACTTCAGAAGGAAACTCTCCTGCCCCTTCGGAATCAGAGATTGACCTGGGGGTTTTTAGCGCAAAACGTGGTAACCTCCTCGAGAAGATATACGCCGCTTCTGGTTCTCAAGGTACAAAGTTTTTCGTTTGTGCCTTGTTATCTACCTTCTGTTTTCGCTTTTGATTATCGTGGTTGCTTTGTAACAGGCGTTAAATCCGGTAAGGCTCCCCGTAAGGTTGATATTTCAAAGATTACACCTCCCACATCTCCACCTTCGAGGACCGTTGGTCTGTCTCCTCCGCATGTTGATCGGGGAAAGAGGAAAGAAGATGACGTGGAGGTTGAATAGGTTGGAGAGGGTGGTGGTGATGCTGGTGGTGCAGGTGATGCTGGTACTGGTGCTGGTGCTGGTGGTGGAGGTGATGCTGTTGTAGAAGAATCTAGTGAGGCCACTCCCCACCATACCGTTTACACCAAAGTTGTTCGGGGTTCTGGCCAGGGTGGTGCTTCTGGGACCCACCATAGTCCAGAGTATGAGCATGTTCAGGGTGGGTCTTGGGATACCCACAATCCTGCCTATGCCGATCTCCCACACGCCCCTCGATGGAACTTGACCCAAGGTTCTCGGATGACCGAGCTTGCTAACTGCCGCGAGTTCTTTTCTTTGTCCCTCCCCCCTGCTGAGAGATTATTTCAAAAAAGACACAACCGGTTGGATCTCTTGGATGATCATATCCATGCTGGGGTCTAGGGGTGAGCAAAAGGAAAAACCCGACCCTACCCGACCATTACCCGACCCGACCCGAGAATCGATCAAACATAAAATACAGAATCGATTCACTACCCTAAATATAGGGTCGGTTCTGGTCCATAGGTCCAAGTCGGGTTTCACCATGAAAAGAACCGAGAACCGACCCGACCCGATTTTATATGAAAAATTGGAACCGATCTAAACACCTATGTACTTGGGTTCGGGTCGGGTTGGGTATATTTTCGGTTCGGTTCTCGGTTTTTTTCGGTCCGGACCTAAACTTGCTCACCCCTACTGGGGTCAACTTTTTCGCCACTTCCCAAGAGATCGCCCGGGAGTGGCAGCTGATGGGGGAAGATACTCTGGAGTTTGAAAATGCGAAGAAAGCGTTTGCTGAAGAGAGAGAAAAATTCAATGCCGAGAAGAAGGGTTTGGCATGGAGGGTTGTTGATGCTGAAGAGAAGCTTGTTAAGGAAAAACAATCTAACGTTAACAAGCAGAAAGATTGGGAAGTTGCTTGTGAACGGACAAACAAGGAGTTGCAAACCCAGCGTGATGCCATTGTCAGGTTGTCATGAGAGAAACGTAAGATCAGTGATGAAGCTGAACAAGAGCGCGCTGCGCACCAAAAAAGGGAACAAGAATACATCCAGCGCATAGCCAAGTTGGAGAAGTTTGCTGCTGAAAAAGTTGCTGAGAGCAAAGCTTCATAAATTTTGGTTGAGGAAGTCACTGCTGACTGCAAGTGGCTCCTTGCTCGCGCAGTGCCTCTGGTAATTTTCATTATGTTTGTTTGCTTTTTGTTGGTCGTTGCTGCTTCCCTCACATACGTATTATCTTCGCAGATTTCTAAACGTATCGCAGGATCTGAGGAGCTAGCCAAGTAAATGTATGAACTTGGTGAAGCTGCGTATGCTCATGGTCGTAAGGAAGGTTATGCTCGCGCAGTGCCTCTGGTAATTTTCATTATGTTTGTTTGCTTTTTGTTGGTCGTTGCTGCTTCCCTCACATATGTATTATCTTCGCAGATTTCTGAACATATCGCAGGATCTGAGGAGCTAGCCAAGTAAATGTATGAACTTGGTGAAGCTGCGTATGCTCATGGTCGTAAGGAAGGTTATGCTGAAGGAAGGTCAGCTGCTGAGGCAAAGGAACCGTTGAAGAGCTTTGACTTGTATAAAACTGACTGTGTTGCTCGCTATGCTGAGAAGCGACAAGAATTCGAATCTCTTGAATTTGCCATTGTCAAGGCTGCTGGGAAATTGTCTCGAAAACCTAATGGGATTGCGTTGCTGAAGAAAGCTCTTGGCGATGAAGATCATGAAGCCGAGGGTGCCGGTACTAGCCGCCAAGAATGAAGGTTTCCGGCCTGCGTGCCGTGTATGGGCTTGGTAGCCTTGTAATCATCTGACTATTTATCTGAACAATTAACTTTATGGTCTGTAAACATTCTTACTTTCTGTTGCTATGTCCGTTAGCATTTTGGTACATTTGATATATTTTATGCTAGCTGTGGGTTTTGCTTTTTATTTGTTGTGAATTTTGCTATCGTTACAATATGTGCATGTGTAATTACTTTAATTAGGTATCACGAATGAATGATGGCTGAGACAGGTTATGTTGTGTTAGTTATCCTAGTGTTACACAGTGTTGTGTTATGCTTCGGGAAAACTCTGCAACGTTTGTTCTGTCGTTAAGCGCATGGTTTGATTCGTGTATACGAAGTGATCGATTTACAAGTTATTGTGTTGACCCAGCTGTGCTCAGCTTTGGTGGCCTTACAATGTTTGTTTTACCATGCTTTCGATGCTTTCGTGTTTATATGGGCACGAAGTATTATTTGGCGTGATAGGCTTTAGTTGTGTTTTTGACCCGGCTGTGCGCTTGATTGTGACGAGCCTTGGAGGTCTACAACGTTTCCTATGTCTAAGCCATTGATGTTTTCGTGTATGCCCGAAGTAATATATGCTGTTGTAACAAAAATTCGCATCAGATAAGATAGCCAACACTTCTTGTATTAGAGTTAAATGTGTTGGCGTGGCGGCCATTACAAGTACAGATAAAAACTGCGACCGTCTACATGTAGCATTTTCTTAGTTGCTGAGCATTCCAAGTTCTTGGGACTTCTTTTTTCTCAAGTGTGCGTAGCTTGTACGCTCCCTTTCCGAGGACTTCATCTACAACGTAAGGCCCCTCCCACTTGGGAGCTAATTTTCCCGGTTTCTCGGCATTGGACGCCTCGTTGTCCCTTAGGACATAGTCTCCGGGGTTGAACGTGTAAATTCGGACCTTACTGTTATAGTATTTTTCCAGTTTGGTTTTATATTTCGCCTCATTAATTGCCGCCATATCTCATCTTTCTTCTAGAAGGTCTAGGTCCAAACTTCTTTCTTCCTCATTGTTGATCATGTTCATGGAGAGCATTCTTGGAGATGGCAGGCCAATCTCTGCCGGTATCACGGCTTCGGACCCATAGACTAAACTGAACGGTGTTTCTCCGTTACTTGTCTTTGGCATCGTCCTATGGGCCCATAGTATGCTGGGTAGCTCGTCGACCCAACCTCTTCGCTGCGTCCCCAACCGTGCCTTGATACAGTCCATAATACTCTTGTTCACTGCTTCAACCTGACCGTTTCCCCGCGGGTGCGCCACCGAGGAAAATGCGTGCTCTATGTGCAGCTCCTTGAACCAACTTTGGAGATCTTTTGCAGCAAAATTTGTTCCGTTATCGGTGATGATTCTCAGGGGCAGCCCGAATTGACAAATTATTTGTTCCCATATGAACCTTCGCACTACAGTAGATGTGGTTGACGCCAACGCCTTTGCCTCCACCCATTTTGTGAAATAGTCTACCGCGACTATGATAAATTTCACTGCACCTGGGGCTTCTGGAAAAAGGACCAACCATATCTATCCCCCATTGTTGGAACGGCCATGCCGTTGTGACAGGGACTAGCTCATTTTTTGGGCGCATCGTTTTCGGGGCGTGTCTCTGACAACCACTGCATTTCCTCAAGACCTTGAGTGCGTCTAGATGCATTATGGGCCAGTAATACCCGGCGTTCATTACTTTTGCTACTACCATTATTGGGCCGGCATTAATGCCGCAGATGCCCTCATGTACTTCGCGGATCAGGTAGTTTGCATCTTCTGGATCGACACATCTCAATAACGGCCCGAGGTACGATTTCCGGTATAAGATTCCATCGACCATCTGGTAATGCTCAGACTTGTACTGTATTTTCCTTGCTTCAGCTTTCTTTTCAGGTCGTATTCCAGACTGGAGATACATAATGATCGGCGTTATCCAAGATGTTGCTCCTAGTTGGATAACATTCACTTGCCTTAGCGGTACCGATGGATTGCTTAGAACTTTAATGCGCACGTCCTTGGCTAGATGCTGGAAGCTGGTGGATGCGAGTTTACTTAATGCGTCTGCTGGTTTATTCTCACTCCTATTAATGTGGTGCACCTTGTAGGAATTGAAGTTTTGTAGCAATGTTTTTGTTTGGTCCAGGTGTAGCGCCATCACATCTCCTTTGGAGTCATACTGGCCATTGATCTGTCCCGCAACGGCATGGTGTCCACATGCGCCTCTATGTGTTTGACTCCCATCTTGATTGCTAACCTTAAACCGATAAGGAAGGCTTCATATTCGGCTTCATTATTTGTGCTCTTGAAGTCCAACAGGATGGCATACGTAAATTCATGTTTTTCCGGACTTAGCAGTTAAGTCCTGCGCCTGGCCATCTTCGTTAGATGCGCCATCTGTATACAGTAGCCATGGTTCTTCTGAATGTTGCCTTTCAGCCCTTTCCATTGACTTGCACTCCCTATCTTTGTCATCTGGCACCTCTGTCAAAAAATCGGCCAATACTTGGCCCTTGATTGCTGGTCTTAGCCTAAAAACCACATTGTGGCCTCCCAATTCTATGGCCCATTTTTCCAACCTTCCGGATATCTCCGGTCTTGCGAGGATGTTTCCGATGTTGTAATTTGTTAAGACATGAATGACGTGGTTGGCGAAGTACCTGTGCAATCGTCTTGATGCGTGAATTAATGCGAGGACTAGCTTCTCCATTATGGCATACCTTGTTTCTGGATCATTCAAAGTGCGAGACACATAATAGACTGGTGTTTGTACGCCTTGTAGGTCTACCAGCAGAACTGCTCCTACCGCTTTCTCTGACGCTGATAGGTACATCACCAGGGGTTTTCCTTTCATTGGTGCTGTCAACGTTGGAAATCTTATGAGGCAATCCTTCATTTCTCGGAATGCATACTCGGCCTCCGGGGTCCACTGAAACTGATTCTTCTTCACACAATTGCGGAGGGTTTTGATGAATGGGAAAGATTTAGCTGCGTGATTGGCGAGGAAATGGTTAAGTGCTGCTAACCGTCCAGCCAACTTCTGCATTTCTTTTATCGTCGATGGTGAAGGCATCCGCTCAATCGCTTGCACCTTTTCAGGATTGACTTTAAACCCATCCTTTGTAATGATGAAACCCAAGAACTTTCCTTCTTCCATACCAAAGGAACATTTCGCTGGATTTAGCTTGATATTCTCCCCGCGCAATGTGTCGAACGTTTTTTGAATATTTACCCGCATCATACTCTCTTCTTTGCTCATGATGACCAGGTCATCCATGTATACTTCAATGTATTTGCCGATAGCATTGCTGAACGTTTCGTTCATCAGTATCTGGTATGTTGCGCCTGCATTCTTTAAACCAAAGGGCATTTTTGTGTAACAGTATAGCCCTGTTGGTGTGCGAAATGCAGTTTTGTCTTCGTCTTGGATAGCCATCTGCACCTGATGGTATCCTTTATAACAATCAAGGAAACATTTCCACCTGAACGATGCTAGGGAGTCGATCTTTTCGTCAATCCTTGGTAAAGCATAACAATCGCGCGGGCATGCTTTGTTCAAATCTTTGTAATCCACACACATTCTCCATCTGCCATTTCCTTTAGGGACCATGACTGGACTTGCTACCCACGTTTGGTAACGAACCTCTCTGATGATGCCGGCGTTTAGTAATTCTGTGATCTGCTCTTGCATGGCGTCATGTTTTATGTCTCCCAGATGACGCTTTGTATGTACCACCGGTTTGGCATTCTCAGAAACATTCAACCTTTGCTCTGCTATGTGCCGTGGAACACCAACCATATCAGCCGGTGTCCAGGCGAACACGTCCATGTTCTCAAATAACAATTTTTTTAGCGCTGCACGCGTGAGATCTGACATTGCTGGACCCAGAGTGACAGTTTGTTCTAGGTATTTGCTGTTCAACACCCATTTTTCAGCTTCTGCGCGTGGTGCGGATTTGCTTGCTTTTGCTGGCCTGATTTCGTCAGTTGCCAAGACTTCTTTGCTTGCGTAAATTATTGCTATCCCTGTCTCTATTGGGAACCCAACAGCTGAGTGTGGTCCTAAGCAGATCATACTAAAATCTCCTTGGGACTCTCTTCCGAGGAGGATATCATGTCTTGAGCCTGCTGGCAACACCATGAATGTAACTTCTTCTGTTCTTGAATTCCTTTCATCCAAAAGGAGCACCGGGAACGATATCTGGCCAAGAGGAAAAACGGCTTCGTTGCAGAAACCAGTTAGTGGGTAATCTACTGGTTCTAAGCGCGCTTTGTCTTCCTGGTCGAATTGATTAAAGCATTGCTCATAGATGATATCTGCAGTGCTCCCTGGATCAATAAAAATGTAGTCAGTCTGGTAATGACTGATCACGGCAGAAATGACTATAGGTCTTCTCTCTCTTGGGCCCCCTCGCACCACGGGGAAAACGACTTGTTTTTCGCACCAAAAGTCATCTTGTGTGCGCTTATTATAATTCTTTCGCGATCTTCGTGGACCCCCTTGAATCATGTGAGTTTCTAATTTTCGAAGCTTTTTGTTGTCCGGGCCTTCTTCCCTTCTTTGAATTTGGCGATTATCATGCTTTCCCCCTTTTACCAGATGAGTGAGCCTTCCGTCTCTCAGGGCTCTTTCTATCTCTTGCTTTAGGCTAAAGCAGTCGTTGGTCAGGTGACCTGTATCTTTGTGGAACTCGCAAAAAATATTTGGGTCTTGGCCCCTTTTGTTTCGCATCTGTAGAGGGGGTTTGAACTGGTGGTTCTCGGTTAACAGGACCTCAGAAGGGGTTTTTGTCAAGGGTGTCCACTGCTTTTCTCTATTTTCTCTCTTAACCTCCTTGCGATGATTGATCTGGTTGATTGTATTGCGTGCATCTTCTCTTACCGGGCTTCTTTCTTTGTATCCGGATGTTCTCCACGATTGGCCTTTGCCTTTCTTGTTGCGCCGATCATTTTGGCTGTAATTGTATTGACGGCTGTCGTCACCAGTCAATTGTTTATCGGTACGCACAATCGTCTTTGCTGCTTCGATGAAGGTGTCCCAATCTTTGGGGCCTCCATCTCTTCCCTTCAATCGTTTGATCAGGTCATCACACTTTACTGCCCTCATGAAGTGTGCGCGCATCATCTTCTCGCCCACATCTCCGATTTCCAGACATTCCTTGTTATATCTGGTAATGAAATCTTCTATGCTTTCATGATCTTTCCTATATATATTTAAGCAATCAGCTGGATCTCTAGTATGCCTGCGCTGTTGGGAGAAGTGCGCGAGGAACTTGTCTCGAAAATCGATCCATGATTTAATTCTTCCTGCTGGCGGGCTGTCAAACCAGACGCGCGCCGCGCCAACAAAGGTTTGTGCGAAAGATGACATCAAGTTGGTAATGTCCAACCACCTGTGGTCCCTACGCCATTGAAGATTTGGAGGTGGTTGTCAGGGTCTGTTAAGCCATTGTATTTGCCTACATTGTGTGGCAGTTTTGTCTTATCGATATCGGCTATTGCAATCTCTCTGATGAATTTGGAGTTCTCAGCTATTCCATCTGGGCGATAGCTCAATGAGTAATCATGTTCTGCATTTGGATTGTACCCCGCGCGCTTGTGGGGTTTATATGCTTCATTTTCTGGTGGTAATCTGCTAAACATTGTGCTTTCTTTCTTGTATGTCGGGTCATCTTCTTCATTGTAGCTATTCCATTCGTCCTTTATGTTGCGCAGACCTAAACGACTGTGCACTGGCTTTTTATGCTGATGGGTGTGCTGCACATAATTGCTTTCTGTTTCACCGTACGTGTCACGTGTATCGTGCACACTTTGTCTTCTGACGTTGGGTGCTTTCTCATGGTTTAAGTTCCACGCATTGGTCTGTTGACGCACGTGGGTGCTCGGAGGCCTTTGCGGTGGAGTAACAAAAGCAGATTGATTAGCTTGAGCTTGAAGCAAAACTTGCTGTGCGCTGAGTTGTGTATAAACAAGGTTCAAAGACGCCATTTGTTCGGCATACCAGGAAGCCAGAGTCTTTCCTTCGGGTAGCCCTAAAAGTGCTGACAAGTTCAACTGTGTTTGGTCTGATGGAGCTGAAGGACCAGCTCCATGGTTTGGTGTTAGAGCTTCCGGAGGTGTTTGATTAACTCCTACTGGTGGAGTTTGGAAAGCTGCTCCGTTTGTGGTCTGATTGATAATTCTGGAAGTGCTTCCAAAGATATCAGGAAAATCGTTGTTTCCTCGCCTTTCTCGGATGGTCTCGTTCCCTTGGACTCTTTGAACGTGAGCGGTGTTCGAAATTAGTTCAAAGGAAGAGACTTCTCCGTCCACTTGAGGGGAAGGGCTTGGTTCAGTCAGTTTAGAGAGTTTTTTGAAGAACAATGAGATGAAAGTGGTTTGCGAAAGTTCCGGTGGGCGCCAATGATGAAACACTGGTTAACACCATTGGTTAACTAGCTGGATTGTCTCTTACGTGGGTTCAATCTCCTTCTTTACTCGCCGATGACTAAGGTCCTGCAAAACAGCAACACCGTTAGCTCGTTAAGAGGGGAATATGGGGGTATCCCTCTTAACCGGGCTCCGGCGTGAGAATAAGTACTGCTCTGAGGAAGAAAACAGTGTGTGTTGTGGGTGAAGAGTGAGGAGAACAGAATGGATAACCTGAATGATGAAGGGTCCTATTTATAGCCGGAGGGTGAAGGAGGGAGGAGCAGCCTTGCCAGCTGTTATCGGGCCAACTGTCCGACCAAGGGGAATATCCTCTTGGTCTCCTCTGCTGCATTCAGGATAGTGGTCCACGTGGCGCGCCGATATTCGTCCGTGCTGGAGAAAACGTACTGCTGTTGTCGGTCTGCTCCCAGATTTGTTGCAGGTCTACATGGCGCTTGATGACTGGTGACACGTGTTGTCCTTTCTGTCAGAAGGAGCATCTTTGGTGCCACCTTGACATCTTCCAGAAGCTTCTAGAAGCTTCTGGATTTACTTGCTGATGTAGGCGCCACGTTGGACGGAAAAATCGGTGTGGACCATACCTCTTCAAATGTTGTTCTCAAAATTTAGAACCGGACTTGACTAACTGGTCTAGTTAAGATTTAGCTATAAAATCATCAAATCAGTTGAGATCTCGTCTGAGTCACGGTTAAATAAGATTATGATCATTAATTGTTTTCTTGTAAAAGACTTAACAACGTTGTAACTGGAAGTTGGAACTAAATTGGACCGGTTGGTCGGGTTAAGATTGGGCTACAAAATCGTGAAATCAATCGAGATCTGGACGGGATCACGGTTAAAAAAATTATGATTATTGGTTGTTCTAAGTTGAATTTTTGTATTTCAAATCGGTATAGATTTAGGATATATGAAATTATTAAATTTACAACCCACCGAGGGGGTTCGATTCTGAGCCGCACCCCAGTTTTCATCCGGCTGTTACTTCAGCGAGGCAATTCGTGTGGAGGCAGTATGGTTTCCGGGGGAACGCCGTAACCAAGTCTGGCCAACCCAGCGCGAGCCCGGTTAAGACAACGTAAGTCTGGGCAGACTTGGTTAGGGCCACCGATTAGGCGGTGTGACATTGGGTCACCGAAATGAAAGTCACCGTTCAAAAAAAATACTAACAAAAGAGATGCTAAATACAGGGGTTGGCTCCATTACAACCTATATTTATCCTACAAGCTGTAAGAACAGATCCTAGCACTTAAAAAAATTAAATTAACACATACTAAAACAATACATACATAAAAGTAGCACTTTTAAATTATATTAGCACATGAAAGTTAATCAAGATAATTGATTTTAGCACATATGTGAAATGATATCAACATTTTTCTTTATCAGCACATTGAATATAAAAGAAAGATCCAAATAAAGAATTAATTGTTTGTTAGCATAATTATAAAGAATTCAAGATAATTGATATTATTAGGTTATCATTTTACCATTTCTCTATAATTGGTTGGATGTTACATGTCACTTTCAAATGATTGTTACAGTTTGTATACGAAATGTGGTTTGTATTTGATCCTACTCCACTAAATACATTGCATATACTTAGTGGTTAAACATGTTGTAATATAAGGTGTTTAAAAAGGAAAAAAAGGTTTAATCTGGTTAAAACGTTCAAATTAAACATGTTATATAGTTTAACTTAAACACCTCATGTTTATTAAGGGCCCGAATAAAAACACACCCCAAAATCTTAATTTCACACCCTGTATACGGGTGGTGTACGGTATACGACCGATGTAACCCGTATACAGGGTGTGAAATTAAGATTTTGGGGTGGCTGTATATATATTGTTTACGATCACAATATATGGGTCGTATACAACCAATTTTTTTTAGTTTGTTGATTCGACATAATATTGCGTGTTACACGTGTGACTCGACGTAAGTTTCCTTAATTCGACGTAATACTCCTCGATACGGGTGCGACTTGACGCAAGATTCCTTGATTCGACGTTAGATTCCTCGATTCGGGTGCGAGTTATTGATTCGATGCAATATTCCTCGATTTGCGCGTTAATAATTTGACAAGACGTAATATTCCGTTAAAACCTACTATATAAACGACTATAATCTTATTTCATTTCCATTTAACTTCTATCCGTTTTCTTCTATATTTTCTCTGTATTCAAGTTATATTACGCTATCAATGTCGTTTAGGGTGACAATTATTTTTGCGGTGGTGACTTGGCTTGCGAGTCGAATCAGAAGACGTTTGATTTGAAACAAAATAACAATGCAGGGTTGTTTAATTTAAATTTCCATTCAATCTAAGTCTTTTGTCTGATGCAAGTCAGGATCCGTGGGGTTTGGACGCTTATCAGGGTAATCATGCTGGTGTAATTTCCAACGATTTTGGGTTTGGTGACTATGACGAAAGTGATCCACCGTCGTCCAGTAGGGGGCTGGGTCTTTTGGTCATTAGCTGAGGGTCGCACGGAGGGGTACCCAGGGTAGCCACTTCCGGATGCTCAGGATGATGCTGCTGGGGGCGAGGGTGAGGGCGACGGGGGAGAGGGGGAGGTGATGTTGCGGTCGACAAATCACAGTTAGATGCGGATAAGGTACCGGTTGATTGCCCGTACGAGCGACGGAGCGTGAGATCACGGGTGATGCCTCCACCGGGGTTTGAGGAGAGATTGGCTCAGGTCGAGGCGGATGTAGCTGCCGTACGAGTCGACATATCTGCTATTCGGAGCGACGTAGAGTGGATCGTGGAGGCGATTACTGCTATGCTTGCTAGTGCACCCCTACCTCCACGAGCACATGTTGCACCACCACCACCGCCATAACGGCTTATTGTATTTTACTTTTGTTGTTTTTGGTTTAAAATATTGTAAATATCATTTGTAAATATTTATCTTATGTTTGTCTTTTACGCACCGCTTGCGCTATGCGCATATTTATATATGTGTGAACGCTCGTGCAGCAAAAGTGAAAGTGCATTAATTTTAACGTTATTTTACTAATTTCGTGTAAATAACGTTGAAAGCGAGGGACGGTTAATCATGCGTCATGTGGTGGCGTTGATAGCCGAAAGACAAGGGGGTACGTGCACTAATCGGCTTTTGTCCCAATTACTGAGTGTTATGTGTCTTATGTCCAAGGCTTGATGCAAAAGTACTATCGAGCAGGGGTTTTCGGTTTTATAAATAAATTTAAAAAAAATATTAATTTAAATATATTTGGATCGTATAAGGTTATTAAGATAATTAAATGAGTGATTTGTCTAATTTTGACTTGTCTAAATTATGGGGGAATAGGGATTTTGGCTCGGATTTTGTGGGATCTAACGGTCAGTCGGGTGGGTTACTTTGCATGTGGGATTATGGGAGTTTCGAGTTCAGTGGCTCTGTTAAAAAAAGGAATTTCATTGTCATTAAAGGCAGATTAAAGGGGTTTAATGAATCTTTTTGTGTGGTGAATGTTTATGCTCCCCAAAGTATAAGGGCGAAACAGGAACTTTGGAATGATATCTATGCGGAGATGGCGTTAGAGGAAGGCATGTGGTTGGCTGCTGGTGACTTCAATGCGGTTAGGTTTAAGGAAGAAAGAAGGAACAGTGTTTTCAAACCGGCTTCTGCGAGAAATTTTAATAGCTTTATTCACAACTTGGATCTTATGGAGTATAATTTGGTGGGGAATCAGTTCACTTGCATTAGAAATAATGGTAGAAAGCTTAGCAAGATAGACAGGATTTTGGTGTCCCCTAATCTTTTTAATAAGTGGCCGGAGGCTTCCATTAGAGCTTTGCACAACCTGCACTCGGATCATAGACCGTTATTGTTGTCTTTAAGCTCCTTGAATTATGGGCACAAACCATTTCGTCTTTTTAACTCTTGGCTAAAGAAAGATGGGTTTGATGAGGTAGTGAGGTCGTCGGCGGCTAGTTTTAGCTTTGAGGGGGAGCCGGATTTGTTTTTAAACAAGAAATTTGCGTTTATTCGATCGAAAATCAAGTCTTGGAGGGATGATATGGTTAAAAAGGAAGGTGAGGAAGAGAGAAGAGTCAGGGAGGAGCTTGCAAAATTAGAAGAATTCATGGAAAGTAGGAGTTTGTCGGAGGAAGAAGAGTGGATATACGAAGAAAGTAACAAAGTTCTCAAGGAGTTGAATTTTAGCAAAGGGGAAGACCTTAGGCAAAGAGCTAGAATCAAGTGGGCTATTGATGGAGATGAAAACTCGAAGTATTTTCATGGGGTTATTAATAAGAGAAAAGCTGTGAATTCCATCCCGGGGTTAAGTATTGATGGCAAATGGGTGACGAAGCCGTCTAAGGTCAAGAAGGAGGTTATGGCGTTTTTTAAGAAAAAAATTGTTGAAAATTATGATTTTAGACCGATTATTTCATGCAGTGGCATTAAAACTTTGCCTTCTTCGGAGAAGGAGTTTCTTGTGGAGAGGTTCTCTAATGAGGAAATAAAGGTAGCGGTTTTTGGTTGTGGAGACGACCGGGCCCCTAGGCCTGACGGTTTTTCTATGAAATTTATTAAGAAGTATTGGGATATTTTTAAGATAGATTTTAAGAATCTGATGGATTTTTTTTACGAAGAAGGCAGAATTAATGTGGGATGTGGTTCATCCTTCATTACCCTTATTCCAAAAGTTAAAGACCCGGTGGAGCTCAACAATTACAGGCCTATCAACCTGGTTGGGATTATTAGCAAAGTCATTTCCAAAATCCTTGCCAACCGGTTAAAGTTGGTTATTTCTAATGTTATATCGGATTCTCAATTGGCGTTTTTGAAGGATAAATTTATTTTAGATGGGCCGCCCACTGTGAACGAATTGATTACTTGGTGTAAGAAAAGAAAGAGGCAAGCGTTCCTGCTAAAGATAGACTTTGAAAAAGCGTATGATAATGTTAACTGGTCTTTTGTTGTGGATATTATGAAACAAATGGGGTTTCCGGAGTTGTGGTGTCAATGGATTTGGGGGATTCTCAAATCTGCAAGGTCTTCGGTCTTGGTTAACGGATCTCCTACTTTCGAGTTCAAGTGTGAAAAGGGGATGCGTCAAGGCGATCCGATTTCCCCGTTTATTTTCTTGTTAGTTATGGAAGCTCTTTCCTTCATGCTTGACAAGGCCAAAGAAGAAGGTATTCTGAAAGGTTTGGCTACTCCAAATGATGGTCCGATTATTTCTCATCTTCCGTTTGCCGATGATGCCATCATTTTGGGAGAGTGGTGCTCGGAGAACGTTTTGAATGTTGTTAGAATTCTTCGTGTCGTTCACATGTGTTCGGGTTTGAGTATTAATCTATCCAAATCTAACCTTTATGGTTTGGGGGTGGAAGGAGGGGATGTGGAGGAGAAAGCGGATAACGTTGGGTGCAAAGCGGATTCTCTTCCGTTTCGTTATTTGGGGATTATGGTTGGAGCCAATATGAGTAATGTCAATAACTGGAAGCCAGTGTACGACGTTTTTCAAGCTAGATTATCGAGATGGAAGGCGAACTCTTTGTCCATTGGGGGAAGGTTAGTGCTCATAAAGTCCGTGCTTGAAAGTCTTCCCTCTTATTATTTCTCGCTCTATAAGGCGCCATGTAAAGTAATTAATGATCTAGAAAGCATGATAAGACGGTTTTTATGGGGGAGCTCTAGTGAAGAGAAAAAAATTCACTGGGTCGCGTGGGATAATGTGTCAACTCCAAAAGAGTGTGGTGGCCTCGGTTTAAGTAAGCTTAAAGACATCAATTTAGCGCTCCTTTCGAAATGGTGTTGGAGGTTCAAGATGGAGGAAAAAAGCCTGTGGAGGAAAGTTGTTTCAGCTATTCATAGTGGGATCCGGAACTGGGACTTTATTCCGTCTAAAAAAACTGGGGAAGTACTTGGTGCAAAACTGTGCAGTGGATTGCTAGATCGAAGGTGGGGGACTTACCGTTGAGAAGTTTCTTTAAGGGGGTTCCCGGCAGGGGTGATTCTATTTCTTTTTGGCTGGATCCTTGGGCCGCTATCGAACCGTTAAAAAATCTGTTCCCGAGTTTGTTCCAGATTGAAGTTGATAAAAAGTGCAGGATTAGCGAGAGAGTGTCTAACGGTTCGGGCCAGGTTAGTTTCCTTTGGAAGTGGAAAAGACCCTCGGCCCAAGGCTCTGAACGAGAGGAACTGCACCAGCTGAACAGTTTATTGGAATTGGTTACGGTTACGGATAGATCGGATAAATGGATTTGGATTGGGGAAGGAGAGGAGATTTTCAGCGTTGCTGCAGTTAAAAAAACGATTCTGAAGGGCAGGGGTTCGAGTACCGGATCGAATTTCAAGTGGTGCAAGTGGGTTCCTGTCAAGTGTAACGTTTTCGCTTGGCGTGCGGTCATTAACAGGATTCCTACGGTCGAAGCCTTGCGGAGAAGAAACATTAATATTCTGAATTCGATATGTCTTTTCTGCAATGAAGGAGAAGATAAGGTATGTCATCTCTTTACAGGTTGCTTTGCGGCCAACGTTTTGTGGAATTATGTTAGTAAATGGTGTCGTGTTCCGCAAATCTTTGCTTTCTCTGTTCAAGACCTGTTGGTGTCTTACTTGACGTGTGGTCTAAAGGAGCCGGAAAACGTCATTCTTCAAGGTATTATGATCATAGCTTGTTGGAGTCTTTGGAAGGCGAGAAATGAAGCTAGGTTCAGGAACGTGCCGGTTAGAATTGAGAAGGTTATTAGTGAGGTTAAGGCGTTGGGGTTTCTTTGGGTTAAGAATAGAACGAAATTCAAGAGTTTATCTTGGGATAACTGGTGTAAATTTGTAATTATGTAATTTTGTCGTGTTTTTGGTGCCCCCGGTTTCTGGGGTGGTTGTTCGTTAATGAAGTTTACATTTCAAAAAAAAAAAAAAAAGCATAAATCATCACGATAGATTTTACTAGGGATCGTCATTAATTTTTAGAAGGTATAACTGAAAGGTTTTGGTGAACTTATCAGTCCATTGATAAAACAAGATATGTTTGAAGATAAAAAAGAACTAAGATTTTATCCACGAAACAACTAAAGAGATTTATGCCTCCCTTTATTGCCTGGTGTCATCTTGAGAGTGAGATAAGGCTTTGGAACCCAGTGACGGACCCAGAAATTTTTTCATGTGGGTGCGGAACATTTTTAAAAGTTTTAGGCCCCAAGGTATATAAGTAAAAAAATTGGTTCGTATCGGGTCGGTTCGAGTCAGGTCGGGTCATGTAAAATATGATTCAATCGGCTTGCGATCATAAGGATCCGAAGGAACAGCATCCACATCAACGAATTCAGAAGATGTATCAACTTTCCTCTTGAGAAATCGTGTCATAACGTCCCTACTCATAGTTCCTATCGGCTATCACAAACAAATTAATCTATAAGTTCATGGCTCCATAACATATTACATGATGTATCAAGTATTAAAGCCCTAGAAATCAAAATGTAAATCACACTAAAAAACATCTAAACATCATATACACCATTAAAAAAAAACATCAGGTCTGATCGTATATAACCCACCAAAAAAGACAAAATATCATCATCATCACTAACAAAATATACATATATAACCCACCACAAAATAACATATCGAAGCACACATGTCTCCTGCCATCAAAAATTCACTTCCGGTGGCTACCGGTTCCGTCCCACCCCACCAAAAATCATCAAAAAATCAACCAAGAATCATCAAAAATAACAAAGAAACTTACCCGTGATCGCTGATGTTCTAATCGCTGGCGTGCGTGCAGGGATGATAGAGAGCGGGAGAGAATTGTAAGGGTTTTGGGCTTGTTTAATTTATTTTAGTTTGAAATACTGTTGATTTGTTGGGTTTGTTTATTGGGCTAAGACCTAGCAGTTGGCTAGTTAAAGTAAAGGTATTGGGTATTTGGGTTTAGTTATTTAGGTATTAAAAGTTATATAATTTAGGTAGTGTTTTTAAAAACATAAGAGTTTACTAAAAAAAATTTAAAATATAAATTGATAACACTTTTTACCTAAGGGGTGCGGACGAAAAATTCCAAGGGGTGCGGACAGAAAATTTCAAGGGGTGCGGACGGGATTTTCGACGAAACTTAGCACTAATTTTTTTTTCCCGGGGGTGCGCCCGCCCACCTTGGGCTAGCCTTAAGTCCGCCCTTGTTGGAACCAATAGGTTATGGTTTCAATTCCTAAGGGGGGTTTTTCCATATTTATTGCCGTATGTATGGTCGTAATTTTTTATTTCGAACGGCTCGATGTTCATAAATTATGAATGTAAATTGTAAACGTCTTTCATTGTAATAAAGTTGAGACTTCATTTACCATTGTGCACGTTGATTTGTTGACTTCACCCGTACTAAGCTCAAGTGGACACCGTTATTATTTAAAGAAATGGCGATAACACTCTCTTAACTATAATGCAAGGCAATTTCAATAATATTAATAAGAAAAGTGCCAAAGTGGTGGTGGAATTAGGCTAGAGGATACGGATTGAAGGTGTCAAAGATGTTGTGAATCAGGAGTTTGATCATAGATGGGAAGAACACATGATGCATTCTAAAGAAATGGCCCCATCGTCCTAACCCAATATTAAGCTGCCCCTGTTTGATTAGTGATAATTATTAGTCAGTTGGAGTTGGACATGTTGCTCCAGGACAGAAGTTCAGGGCAAGGATGTCCTAAAGGCTTGGTTGAATTGGATCGGTAAGTAAATAATGAATGTGTCAAGGTGTACTCTATAATTCGAGAATTGGGCTAGCAACATCACCACTGTACGTACTCAAGACTCCCAAAAGACAGGACTCTATGGCTCCTCTTGAATCAGAATTGGAAGTGACCCTGGGTAGATCAAAATCGGGCCTGCACATACAAGACCAGTTTGCCTAGGTGGTGTTGATTATTCTAATGACGCTACATTCATCCTAACAATCTGTGACATAACAGGAGAAAAGTTATTCATGTTATGCTTCATTCAAGTGGTCTCTAGCCTTCCGCTGAAGGGTGGCTTACCATATGTTATTTGGTGTTTATGTAAGGATGCAAAGTCTTCGTTTGGTTTCTTTAATTCAGCCAGCATCTTGCTGGGCTGGTACATCTTTAACTTTTTAGAATTAATGGAAGTTGGTTTTATATTAGATAACCATATCATATCACAAAAGAGTCAAAAGAACAATTACAAGAGAATCAGCGAACCAAACCACACTAAACAATATCATGAAAATTTTGTCCGCTTGATTCCAACGCAGCTAGTTACATATGGATCTAAAGTCTTCCTTCTTAGCATAATATAATATAAGGTAGTTACTAACTAGATTTTTTATTTAAGGTTAAGATGCTATCATGACGCGTTTAGGTGATTCTACGCTTTCAACAAACGTACCTCCAAATACACTGACATTACCACCCGGGCCACCCACGATCCTTACGTCTCTGCGTCTTCTTTCGTCTATATTGTACACAACCACTCCACCTTCTGTTTCCTGGAACACAATTTCCCGATTTCTTCCTTGAAGAAAACACACAGGCCAAACTCTATCTTCCTCCTCAAATCCATGAATACGCACCTTGGTCCAAGACTCAGCAACACCGTACTCCTCCATCACACGACACTCAAAACCCGCCTCACTCCTCATAAACACACCAAGTTTCCCGCCAACATCAACCATGCTAGTAAACAAACCTCTGTAAAATCCAACTAAAACAGGAAATTTCATTTGCTTGAATTCTTCACTAGCTAAATTAAACCCAACGATCTCGAATTGTCTTGTTAACCAGTGAAGACTCTGGTTGATGACAGCACCGTTGATAACATCATCCACCACGGTGTAATCGTGTTCATAGTAATTACAATCAGGCAATTTCCTCCATGAGTTGTTACGCAAGCTATAAACGCAAACAAACGTCTCCTTGGAATCATGATAGCTGTAGGGGTTCCAAAACGATATCGAGACTATTTTGTAATCGTCCGTGGATAAATCGTAACCGAATCCGTACCTAACATAAACCTCTTCATATTCTTCATATACGGGTGCAAAAGGGCAAAGAGGAACTTTCCAGAGGTCTTGTGTCATTGGATTCATCACGAATATCGTATCGTTTTCGTCTTTCGCTAGGAGGAGTCCGTTGCAGGATCCCAAGATCTCTTTCCACCGTAGCGGAGGTGAGCGAATACGCAGTTCTTTTGCGGTTGCGGGTATATCATCGCTGTCGAGACGAGGGCGGGTTTCGGTTATATCGATGGAGTAGAGTGATCCTGTAGTGGAAAGGGCAATCAATTGAGTGGTATGACGTGTTTGAAGGAGGTGGGTTATGATGAAATGGGGGCTGGAAATGAGGGAGTTCCATGTCTTTGAAACGGACTTGAAGCGGGCAAGAGATTTGGGCGGCAACAGAGGGAGTATAATTGCCTCGGTGATCTCCAGGGGGAGGTTTTTGCAGGCAGAAGGAGACATAGCCTCTGATTCAACAATATGTATATATTCAACAAGAAGATTGTGTAACGAAAATACAAAAGCTGAAGATATATTCAACAACAATATGCATGTATGTATGTATACAAAATGCGAAACTAATTCTGGTCTTACAAACTTGCCTGGTGATCGGAGAAACGCTAGTTCAAGAAACCGTCTACAAGATAGCAACTTCTTTTACTTTCGTCTACTTGCAATCTGCCGGTTAATCAAATTTTCATTATTATTATTTACTTATTTTAAAATGTAAGTTTAGTGTGTACACATTGAAATGCGAACGCGTGTACTGTGTTTTGACAGAATTGACAACGTGTAACAAATTCAAACACTTACGTTTGTAAGAACCGTAAGAACCAACACATTATTGACAAGTGTCCTTTAATAAAAAATTAGTTTAGGGGTAATTTAGACATTTTCACCATATTTATTTATAACTAATTAAAAATAATTATTAAAACATCCCTAAATCCATGCAAGTTTTATTCAAATCAAAGTTTGAATTTTTTAACATATCCATGATCTAGTAACTCTCCATGATCGAACCAACCTGTAGGAACCACCACAAAAAATATAATCAGGACAACACTATATAATTAGCATAACATTCTTAATCGTTCTCCATTATCAGCACATCGTCCTCAATCGTTCTCCATTATCAACATAAACAACAATAGCACAACATTCTCAATCGTTCTTCATTATCAGCACATCAGATGTGTTGATTATATCTACTTTTGGTGTTTGTTTGTATTATATTGTAATTAACACGTTATCAGCACAATTATAAAACAACTTTTGGTAACTTTTTTAAAAGTTACTTTTATAAATAAAAAAAATATAGCAATATGGTACTCATATTAAAGATAAAAAAAATACTTGATTTTATGGTATATTTAAAAAAAAATAATGAAGTATATAAAAGTTATTTTAGTTTAAAAAACCTTGGTGGAATTTGTATTTAATTGAAAATGGTCAAATGACTAGCAATTTTACGAAATTACCCCTAACTTGTTAGTACTAATTTTTAATTATAAGGGTTTTATTTATAATCAACCCCAACTCTTTGATTTAAACTATTAATGGTTCAGATCTGTTCTTACGATTCTTACAATTAGCACTGTTTGTACAAGATCTCAACCCGTGGCTTGTTTATAACTTTTATTTTTGGGTTTTTTTTTTCGGGAGCTGCTAAACGTACCCTTTTTTCCTTTGTTTTTTTTTTAACTAAACGTACCCTTCTCCTTAAGTTTTTCATTAGTGGGGTTGGTTTCGTTACAAACCATATTTATCCTACAAACCGTAAGAACAGATCTTAACACTTAAAAAAAGTTAAATTAGCACATACTAAAATAATACATACATAAAAGTAGCACTTTTGAATTATATTAGCACATGAAAATTAATCAAGATAATTGATTTTTGCACATATGTGAAATGATATCAACACTTTTCTTTATCAGCACATTGAAAACAAAAGAAAGATCAAAATAAAGAATTAATTGTTTGTTAGCATAATTATAAGAAATTCAAGATAATTGATATTATTTAGGTTATCATTTTACTATTTCTCTATAATTGGTTGGATGTCATATAACACTTTTTAAATTGTTTTTACAATTTGTATACAAAATATGGTTTGTATTTGATCCTACTCCTCACGTTAGTTCAACTTAAAGCTTTTTGTTATTGTGTTATCTTTTATTAGTATTTAGAAATCTTTATTATTATTTTATTATTAAATTAAAATAACAAAATAACAGATTGATCATCAATTTTTACATTGTTCAAGAATCAAGAAGGCAAAAATCTTGAAGAACTAAGCATATTCTGTTTTATTAACTATTTTACCTTATGCACAGAATTTTTTTAATGATTGCATCATCTTGTAATGAATCTTGTTTTTTCCTGGATATTAAAAACGACCTCCCGTGCGAAGAAGAAAATATACAATATTTTCTGGATATGAAAAAAAGACCTCCTGTGCAAAGAGGAAAATATACCACCTGAAGGTACATATAATAATAATAATATAATATATAATATTAAAAAACAAAGCTAATGAATAGTAGTTGTCACATCATAATGAATAGTAAATTTTCTTTATTGGTTGTCATGAATAGTAAATATACATAACTTCAAGTCATCTTTCGTTGACTTTTTTCCCTTATACCCTTTTTAAGTGTGTATATATATCTATTTTCTTCAACGTTAGATAGATTATTCATCATGGTGGAGTGGTTTTGTGGTTGTATGTGTTTTAAAGAGACTCAAGTTCAAATCATGGGGTTTTTTTTTTTCCATTTTATGTTTACATAACTTCACTTCATCTTCCTTTTTCTCCTCTTTCACACGTTTTTCTGATTGTATTTATACAATTCTTATTCCTTATTTGTTGGGTTAGTGGATGCTTAGACATCGCAATAGTCGCCATCGCCAGGAGTTACTAACCCGCTTGCTACCAACGGCTCTGTTGTATGAAAACTCCACTTGTCAACTTAAAAATAAGACACTAAATAGCATAGCTTTAATAACAACCAAGTATTTAGTCGCAATAAATAGTTTTACAATGACTTAGGTTTGTCGCGCTGCAACGCGACGCGCAACGCGACGCGCAACATTAAAACCTAGTTGTATTAATAATTGGTTAAGAAGTTTTAATAAATATTATTTGAAGGCATTAATAATTGTGGAAGAAGTTTTAATAAAAATTTTCTTAAAGACGTTTTATTAAAATTTTGAATACATAAATGAAGTTTTTTTAATTGATAACGTTTCTATTGTTTCTTATAAAAATTGTTATCTGGTTATATTTTAAAGACGTTTTATATTAAAAGATAAGATACTAGTGTGAGAGAGTGTTTTATAAACGACTAGTATTAAGCCCTTGTGTCGCAGTGGTTTTCATAAAACTGTGTTAAGTAGTAGCAATACTATACCATTGTCAGCGACCACCAACACCGGAAAAGCTCGTAAAAACAAAATAAATAAAAACGGGAAAAAAATAACGCCGAGCGAAAAGCAGACGTAAAATCTTTGAATCACACACGCTCGTTGCTGAGAAATTAAACCGAAACGTAAAACATAGAAAAAATAACTAAGGGGCTGTTTGGTAGCCTCTTAATGACCATTCAGATGCTACCTCCTAATGGTTTAAACCTCTGAATGAATAAGAGGTAACCTCAAGTCTGAATGGTTAAGAGGTAACCTCTGAATGGTAAATCATCACATGTCACATTCTTCTACATTCTCATTGGTAAAATTCTTAATGGTTCCATTAAGGGGTAGCCTTTTAATGACCATTCAGAGGCTACCAAACAGCCCCTAAGTCCATCCCAGACCCGCGTGTTGGACGAACTTGTCAAACGCAGAAAAATAGATGTGACGCGACGGGATAGTCAAATGGGAAAACAATATACGAAAAAATGTTGAACCACACACGCACGTTGTCGTACTATGCTCTTCCCCTAGGGATGGGTGAGCCGTATCCTTTGCCGAGGCCCATTTTCTCGAGGGCCTAATTTTATATATATTGCTAATGTTGAGATTTATTGTAAAAAGAGTGTGTTTTATAAGAAGAAATTTACACACTTGAATCTAGAGTCTAATGATTGAGATCATAATGGCAAAATTGTAAATAATGTTTACAATTAAACTAATTAATTTTTTAGATTAAGGGCATAAAGGTAAAATTACATTTTTAAATTCAGAAACTCACATAAAATGCACATGCAAATAGAAAAACACAACTAGGCCAAGACGTCAAGTAAAGAAATCGCAAATTCGAAACAGAGAGGAGAATTCTGAAATCCCAAACACGAGATATGCATATTCGATAAAAAAAGGCCTGCAATTTCGCATATTGGAGACTGATGAGTAACCCATCAGACCTACGACTAGGTTTTCCAAGCGGTAAAGCTGCTAGTGCCACCTGAAGAAACACTAGATAAATGACCGGAATCAAATTATCTAGGGGGTTTGGATCTGCATAAAAAGGGTTGTTTCTGTGACAACCCGGACTCTTAAGGTTAGCATTGTGTAATCTCGTAACTTTGTTTCCTTTTCATTCTTCGTTCATGTACCTGGCTAAGGCAAGCTTGTTTTATGTAAACATAGTGCGTGTGACCGAGTGGGTTATTGGGTTACCTTATGTGCATAACAGCTGGATTGGGCCGCGTAAAGACTTGGGCCGTCTCACTAGTATCTCGGTTTACAAGACTTCAAGTTATATATTAAGGTTTAAACTTTGGCCCACTGTTAAGACTTGATCCACGATTTATGAAGCCCACATTATAAGACCTCAAGTTATTTATTAGGGAACTGGGTAATACGTATACTGGGAGATTTTATAAAAAAAAAAAAAAAAAAAAGGAAAAGAAACCCTAATCACCCCCCTGATTAGCGACGGCAGTGACCCCCCCCCCCCCCCCCCCCTCTCTTCATCGAAGCCTGCTAGTGTATCTCCTATACTTCGGTTAGTGATGTTATATTCGCTTTGTTTGTGTTATACATGATGTGCGGGACTGTTTCTTGATTAATGGCTAATAAATCAATGATATATGTTAATAATAGTACTGGTAAATAACATGAGTTGCATGATTGAATCTGATGGTTGGTTGTTGTATTAGGATCGATACTTGATAGGTTAATTAATTATATGTTGCTTAATGGTCAATATCAGTATTTTATGTTAGGAAGATTTGTGAGTGGGCATATGATTTAATAAGAAGAAATTGATCACATAAAGTCTTTGTTTGGTCCGATTGGTGTAATGAGCATGATTTCTAATGTCTGTTAATGGTTAGAATTGTAACACAAGGTATGATGAACATATGACTATGATTCTTGGTAATGGTATTCGTAATTTACACAAGTTGTTATGGGTTAAACAAATAAGTTACATAGTGATTAATTCACTTAAACTGGGCTTCACACCACAACAGAACTGGGCCTGTTCTGCTGGGCCGCATGGGGAAACATTAGTGGGGAAAAAGGGTTGTGGGTTAATATAGTTGGGCCATTTAAAGGATAAGGGTTCATGGGTTATGTGACACGGTGGGATTGGTTATTTGCTTGAACTTTATTACTGATACAAGAGTAATGTATATTTAGGTGTGGTCACAAAGTAACAGTAAGTTATTAATTGGGTATTTGAGTTAGACTAAAATTGATTAGAATGGGTATGTTATATGGCAAAAGTTAAATGATGATATACAACTTGGGCTTTTGGGGCGAATAAGGTCATACCAATTGGTTGGGGCCGGTGTGCAACTGGGCTTCTGGTATGGGCTGCCAAGGGGTGGCAAGCCTTAAATTGTGTTAATGCAAGATTTGTGATAACTAAATAAATGTTGAGTGATATAAATTATTGTTGTTATGTGCATGATCGAATAAATAAGGATTGGACTGTTTCTATGTGTTGTTGTGATATATGATCCTGTAACGTGAAAATACATATGGCCCGAATGTTCGTTGTAACTTGTGTGATAATACATGCCATACTTGCTTAACACTTGTGGAAATTGTGCAAAGAATATGCGGTTTATGTGTAAGCGAAACTAACTGTCATTGGAACCATATTAGGGTGTGGGTGTCCAACGATAAACAAATAAACTAATCTTACCGAGCAAACCTAAGGTGAGTTCAGTGCTCTTTTCCAAGCATGCATCCCGGGAAGGGATATCGGGTAACGTTCCAGGGAGGAATGCAGGTTAATGGGATGTTTGTTATTACTTAGTTTCTATTATGTAAGACCCCCTACATCTACCGATTGTTGCCGGGAAGGCAACGAGGTATTTAGTTGATAGCGCTATTAGGATTGGCACCCTTACACCGTGCCGAAAGGACGGGCGTGAACTAATTACCTTGACCACTTGACAAATGCCTAGATAGAGGCATTGGGGTTGGGCATTAACATCGTGTATATATAAGACCCCTTACATCTACTCGAGGTTATTAGTTGAGCTAATTACCTCGACCACTTGACCAATGCCTTGATAGAGGCATTGGGGTTGGGCATTCATATCTTGTAGCCATTTCGGTAATCGAGTTAATAACAACATCAAACCAAATTGTTAAACTGTTTATACATGTATCTGATAACTAAACTCGGTAACAAAACTTTGAACTCGCCAGCGTTGTCTGACACACTTGTTTGCATGCTTGTAGGTCGTTAGCTGTCTTGTAGTGGAACTTGCTGTCTGGAGTAGCAGGAGTGGTCATGGGCCGACTGGAGGAATTTATGATTTCTTGATATTTTATATTGGTTTTTAAACTATTCAACTTTATTTAATTTCGCTTCCGCTAAACATTTTGGATTTCATTGAACTTGGATGGTATTTTATTAATAATCGAGAACTTTGTTTTGAAACATGTATGGGTTTAATGTAATTAGTGGCTCATTGCTGGTCGTCACACACCTAACAGGGACATTCCCTAGGTGGTATTTTGAGGGTGTGACAGTTTGGTATCAGAGCCACTGGTTATAGTGAACTTGGTTTTAAAACGTTTTTATAAAACCAGACTATAACAGAACAGATCCAAAATCGACCATGACACTCGGCTCCAGATTGCAAGGTTCGTCTCTCGTATACTCATTGTACTGCGTAACTAGTGAACACTTACATATGATATTGCATGTGATTGCACGTTTATCACAACATTATGAATTCATGTATTACTTGCATGTGTTATGTGACTGATAGGGTGGTATTTCCCTAAACATTCATGACTTACGTTTCGTAATGCTCTTTGTTTGCTACTCGAGTTTGAGGAACCATTTGACATGAGTTAGGAGGAGCTGAGATGAGCATGCAAATCACAATATTATTATGGGTGCACACATAATAATAATGTGGGGTGCATGCAAGTCCCAGTGAGGCTTAACAAGTGAAAAAGGGGTTCTGTTCCGTTATTTGATCGATGTGAAATACAACAGTCTATAGGAGTCGTAGCAGTGATTGTCTTTTACTCAAACGTGATCTTTTCACTTCTCTCTGAATCTTTACGACTCTCGAAGCTATCAAGTATTACTTGAACAACTATCTGAGCGCCTAGCGAACTGTGTAGAATATTAGGTGCTTGTACGAACATCCTTGAGTTGGATGTTACAGCGTCGAATGATTGGACGATACCTTTTCACTCATTTTCATTAATTGGAACTCTGTGTATTGACGCCTTAGATTCCGTAAGTGCGATCGTTTCTGCAACACCTTAGCAATGTACTGTGTATTACTCGACCAACTTGCAAGATCGAGGGGCAAGAGGATAATCGTAGTGTCTCACCGACTTCAGCATTAGAACGTCCTTGGTTTTTGGCAAGGAACACCAGAAAATTGGCTTCAATCGAACCCTCAACCCTAGCAAGCGACTTATGGGAGTCAACACTTAAGAATCAATCGGAACGTAATCGATGACAACAGATTATAGTGTGAAATATGTGGCTACTAGCACAGTGAGTAGCGCGTGAATGTGAAAAGATGGACTTTAATGGTGAAAGATTGTAGGGCTCCGTTTCAAGCAACGACATTGGAGGCAACAATCATGGCAACAGCAAGATACTCGTACTCGTAACCAACAATATGGAAATGGAGGTGCCAACAGCATGGATTGGTCGTTGTTAAACTAAGACGACAACAACCAAGGAAACAACAGCAGTACTGGAAATTCTCGTAACAGTAACAAAACTGGTAGTGATGCTCATGGGGGAGCATTTAGGATTGGCGTAGGTGACGCCAGGCATAATAGCAACATGGTAGCTTGTAAGGGTAATTAATAGCTTCGCCTCTGTCTTGTTTAACCCTGTTACTCATTGAAACAAAACCTGTTGTGAAAACGGATGATGGCAAGGCAATGGAAACCTCATATGTTCGTTGGGATGCAAACTCGACCTTGTGGGACAAGTGTTCGACATCGACTTTCCTTCTGCTATCCTTGATGGTCTCGATGCAGTAGTTGGGTAAGCTGGCCGTCTAGATATCGCGTAGATATACCATGTGGGGAGAAAATTTTGCGTCGTTTTATACTCTGAAGTGTCAGAGTGGTGTAAAGGTTAGCATCATATCTGCAATGAAGACCCAGAAGTGTCTACGGAGGGATTACTCCGCTGTGTTAGCAACCGTTACTAATGATAGGGCTGAGGGAAAAGAGGATCGAGGATCCACCAATTGTTTGTGATCCCTCTCGGTTTGTTACCCGAGGAACTTTCGGGCTTACTTCCACAACTGTTAGGCAGAATCTCAGTTTAATCTCACGCCAGAAGCAACATTGATCACTCGTACTTCATACCGTCTTGCACCAGGAGGGTTGCAAGAACTGTCTAATCAACTTCAGGAACTACCGGGTGGGAGTTTTAGCGATCTAGCACCTTGTTCCGGGGAGCCCAAGCTCTATTGTGGAAACGAAGGACAAGTCCTTTCGTACGTGTACAGACTACCCCAAGGTGGCAATCATAGACCGTCACCCTCTATCTCGCATCGACAACCTGCTTGACCCGCTGCAATGATCAAGCTTCTATTCGGAAACCGACTTAAGATCAGACTGTCACTTGATGGAAGCCCAAGGGGAGGATGTTCCTAAGACGGCATATTGAATGCAATGCGGCCATTTCCAGGAGACACAGGAAGAATTATTCCATGACCATTTGGGATAAACAACACACACCAGCAGCTTTGTGGGTCACATGAATCGACCGTGTTTACTGAGGACGTCTTGAATCATTTCCAGGAGAAAGGAGCACCATGAACGGCACTTGTATTTCATCGTAGAGATTCTAGGGGAGGAGCATCTACGTGTGAAGTCTACCTAAGTGTCACTTCAGGATTCGGGAAGTACACATTTTTAGTCATATAAACAACTAAGTAGGAATACACGTGGATCTCGCTAAGATCCATTTTGTTAGAAACTGATCAACATCAAAGATCCCTTCGAGGATACAGGAATTTCTTGGTCTCACTAGATGCTATCGCAGCTTAACCACAGGATTTTCGAAGGTCGCGCAGCTTAAATCTCGTTAGCACAGCAAGGTGCTATGTTCGTGAAAGACAAAACCGGAGGACGTCTTTTCAGCTTTCGAATCCTAACTCTGCAATGCTCTGAGCATCATCTTTACCCGAGGGTACGGGTGATTTAGTGGCATTTCATGATGGTTTGAATCGGAGTCCCAAGTACACGCCGATGCAACACGAGAAAGTGACTGCTTACGTAGTGGAATTACAAGAGGAGTTGCACGAATCACAACCTGCGATGGAAACCATGGTCTTTGGATTTAAGTTGGAGGCATTATTTGGACGGTACCAGGTGCACTGCTTAGACCGATCACAAGGGCCTCCCGTGTACTTTTGTTTCGGAAAGCTAAATCAGTTAATGGCATCATTGGATGGAATTTTTGGACGATTAAGACTGTGAAACTTGGATGTACACGAGCTTTGCAGCTCACTATCGACTCTGACTTACCTGATCTGACCCGCTCTGTTCAAACTGAAGAACTGAAGGAAGAGAATTTTCAAGATAAACCCATGCGGGGCATGGAGAAGCAACCCTTGGCAGGTCGAACGATATTCGCTATCTCTTGGAACGAATGTGGGCCTCATTATACGGAAACTGAAGGAACTTGTGCTTAGCAAAACACGCCGGCCTCGATATTCCAGTCGTCTGGGTTTGATGAGAGATATTAGGATCTATAAATCTTGCATTGGTGATCGGACATGAAGGCCCACCTAGCTATGTTTGTGAGTGATGTTTGACTTATGGGAAAGTCGAGGTGGAGTATCAGTAACCGAAAACACCCATAGGGAAATGAGAACAGACTGTCATGATTTTTGTCACTGGTCTACTTGCAACTCGAAACGGAAACATTATCATCTGGGTGATCGTTGATGGACTCATGTTACTGGCATACCTTCTTGCAATCGATGAACTGACGAGTCTTCACATCTTGTGAACATTCCTCTAAGAGAGGCGGCTTTAGGGCACGAAGTGCCAACTCCTGTCATCTCTGATTTTGATCTATCCTTGATTCATGGCAGGCAATACACAACACCCTTGGCTCACATCTAGACATGAGCATTACTTATCACTGTAGGACAACTGGACAGAGTAACGAACTATCCTGACACACGAAGACATGCTGCAAGCATGTGCGTGATTCACTATAGTAAACATTTGGGAAGGACAATTATCTTTGGGTGAGCTCTACTGCAGTCGTTACCGTTGAAGGCGAATGTATCGGAAATCTCACCCTGGGAGGGTGCGGTACACTATGGGAAACGTAGCAAGCTTAGTTTGTGGTACGCTGGGACATTTGGATTTCTGGAACGGTGGGTGATATAACTCACAAACTCGAGTTACCTAACGAATTAGGTAATGTAAGCGATGTCATTTATGTCTCGAACCTAAGAAGTATTGTTCAATGAAACACTTGTGATGCCCCTGCTAGCGCCTAAGGTTAATGACAAGCTGCAGTTGTCGAGAATCTGTTGAAAACATGGACCAGGTTCCTTAACATAGTCGAATTCCAATCGCGAGAGTTCGTTGGAACTCAAGATGTGGACCGGAGTTCGCGTAGGAATACAAGATCAGAGGAAGCTCAAGTATCCTCACATGTTCAAAACTACTGAATCACTCCCCATGCAACTAGGTGAATTTCGGGGCGAAATTCCTTTCAAGTTGGGGATGATGTGGCACCTGAGGAAAATCCGCAACAATTTTGATTTCTAACTTCACTCCTTTGTGCTTACTTATCAAATTTCGGGACGAAATTTCTTTCAAGTTGGGGATGATGTGACAACCCGGACTCTTAAGGTTAGCATTGTGTAATCTCGTAACTTTGTTTCCTTTTCATTCTTCGTTCATGTACCTGGCTAAGGCAAGCTTGTTTTATGTAAACATAGTGCGTGTGACCGAGTGGGTTATTGGGTTACCTTATGTGCATAACAGCTGGATTGGGCCGCGTAAAGACTTGGGCCGTCTCACTAGTATCTCGGTTTACAAGACTTCAAGTTATATATTAAGGTTTAAACTTTGGCCCACTGTTAAGACTTGATCCACGATTTATGAAGCCCACATTATAAGACCTCAAGTTATTTATTAGGGAACTGGGTAATACGTATACTGGGAGATTTTATAAAAAAAAAAAAAAAGGAAAAGAAACCCTAATCACCCCCCTGATTAGCGACGGTAGTGACCCCCCCCCCCCCCCCTCTCTTCATCGAAGCCTGCTAGTGTATCTCCTATACTTCGGTTAGTGATGTTATATTCGCTTTGTTTGTGTTATACATGATGTGCGGGACTGTTTCTTGATTAATGGCTAATAAATCAATGATATATGTTAATAGTAGTACTGGTAAATAACATGAGTTGCATGATTGAATCTGATGGTTGGTTGTTGTATTAGGATCGATACTTGATAGGTTAATTAATTATATGTTGCTTAATGGTCAATATCAGTATTTTATGTTAGGAAGATTTGTGAGTGGGCATATGATTTAATAAGAAGAAATTGATCACATAAAGTCTTTGTTTGGTCCGATTGGTGTAATGAGCATGATTTCTAATGTCTGTTAATGGTTAGAATTGTAACACAAGGTATGATGAACATATGACTATGATTCTTGGTAATGGTATTCGTAATTTACACAAGTTGTTATGGGTTAAACAAATAAGTTACATAGTGATTAATTCACTTAAACTGGGCTTCACACCACAACAGAACTGGGCCTGTTCTGCTGGGCCGCATGGGGAAACATTAGTGGGGAAAAAGGGTTGTGGGTTAATATAGTTGGGCCATTTAAAGGATAAGGGTTCATGGGTTATGTGACACGGTGGGATTGGTTATTTGCTTGAACTTTATTACTGATACAAGAGTAATGTATATTTAGGTGTGGTCACAAAGTAACAGTAAGTTATTAATTGGGTATTTGAGTTAGACTAAAATTGATTAGAATGGGTATGTTATATGGCAAAAGTTAAATGATGATATACAACTTGGGCTTTTGGGGCGAATAAGGTCATACCAATTGGTTGGGGCCGGTGTGCAACTGGGCTTCTGGTATGGGCTGCCAAGGGGTGGCAAGCCTTAAATTGTGTTAATGCAAGATTTGTGATAACTAAATAAATGTTGAGTGATATAAATTATTGTTGTTATGTGCATGATCGAATAAATAAGGATTGGACTGTTTCTATGTGTTGTTGTGATATATGATCCTGTAACGTGAAAATACATATGGCCCGAATGTTCGTTGTAACTTGTGTGATAATACATGCCATACTTGCTTAACACTTGTGGAAATTGTGCAAAGAATATGCGGTTTATGTGTAAGCGAAACTAACTGTCATTGGAACCATATTAGGGTGTGGGTGTCCAACGATAAACAAATAAACTAATCTTACCGAGCAAACCTAAGGTGAGTTCACTGCTCTTTTCCAAGCATGCATCCCGGGAAGGGATATCGGGTAACGTTCCAGGGAGGAATGCAGGTTAATGGGATGTTTGTTATTACTTAGTTTCTATTATGTAAGACCCCCTACATCTACCGATTGTTGCCGGGAAGGCAACGAGGTATTTAGTTGATAGCGCTATTAGGATTGGCACCCTCACACCGTGCCGAAAGGACGGGCGTGAACTAATTACCTTGACCACTTGACCAATGCCTAGATAGAGGCATTGGGGTTGGGCATTAACATCGTGTACCCCTTACATCTACTCGAGGTTATTAGTTGAGCTAATTACCTCGACCACTTGACCAATGCCTTGATAGAGGCATTGGGGTTGGGCATTCATATCTTGTAGCCATTTCGGTAATCGAGTTAATAACAACATCAAACCAAATTGTTAAACTGTTTATACATGTATCTGATAACTAAACTCGGTAACAAAACTTTGAACTCACCAGCGTTGTCTGACACACTTGTTTGCATGCTTGTAGGTCGTTAGCTGTCTTGCAGTGGAACTTGCTGTCTGGAGTAGCAGGAGTGGTCATGGGCCGACTGGAGGAATTTATGATTTCTTGATATTTTATATTGGTTTTTAAACTATTCAACTTTATTTAATTTCGCTTCCGCTAAACACTTTGGATTTCATTGAACTTGGATGGTATTTTATTAATAATCGAGAACTTTGTTTTGAAACATGTATGGGTTTAATGTAATTAGTGGCTCATTGCTGGTCGTCACACACCTAACAGGGACATTCCCTAGGTGGTATTTTGAGGGTGTGACAGTTTCTCTCGTTTGATTCGATGTGACTGATATTCCTTTCCGATAAACTCTGCAAAACAAAACACCGTTAGCCTCGTCAAGGGGAGAAGGGGGTTCTCTCCTTGACCCGACTCCGGCGTGAGAATAAGCATGTGTTTCGGAAGAAGAAGAAGAGTTAACGCAGTGTGTGTAACTTGAAGTTCATACCTGAATTACCCTTGTATTTATAGCCGGAAGTTTGGGCGGGAAAACTTGTTGATGAAATATTAACGGAAGATGCTAACCCCGTGAGCGGTTATTTTCTTCTTCCGTTAATCTTCTCGATCCGGTGTGAGAGCACACGGATTGTTGTTTTGATCAATGGCTGGGGAATCGCCACGTGGACAGTGAGTTAGTGGAGCTTCCTCTTCGATTTCATGTCATCTTTGTGATTTCAGGGAAACCTGAGATGGTGACACGTGTCCCAGACGGTTATAACCGTCTGGTGGTGCACGTTTGAGCCTTCTAGAAGTTTATTGCCATAATCCTGTGTGGCTCCTTATCGTGTGACACCATTTAAGTAAATAATACCCAAGTCTGGGTATTATTTAAGCGGAAATATTTAATCTTAGGATTTTCATCCTTTGTTTATTTTCAGGCGAAAGGGTTTATGGTTTCCTTTTCAGCGCGCAAGGGTTGTCTGTTATCTCCCTCTTGAATCCTCTCTATAGGACCAGTTGCGCGGCCGCGCAAGGTCAAAAGAGGGCTAAGAGGTGGGGTCGTGGTATGGTCCCATGTACTTGGTATAAGGTTTTTGGGACCTTACCCCTTCAAGTCCCCCTAGTCTAGTGTTGCTCTTATGCAAATAAGTGGAGCACTGGACTTTATGAGAGAAAACGCTTTGGGCGCGAAAGTAAGGAATCTTTTGTGAGAAGATTTGCCTTTGATTTTGAAAATCTTTGTCTTTGGGTAGAGATGGTACAGTAAGGACTGTGTGACAGGCTGTCATTGTCAGGTGCACCTTACTGACCGTGCTGTACACGCGCGCGTAAGCTTGCGTTTGTGTTGACTCTCACTCGCCTCTGTCGCTTGGGTAACTGTGATGTCCCGAAAAAGGTGTTGTGGCAGTTACCAATGCTATTTATGGCGGTGAGTATATAGGTTTGTTTTGAGATCCCATTTTTGCTTAATCATTACTTTGTTGAAAACTTTTCCCCTTCCTGTCTTCTGTATCCGTTAAGAAAGAATTTGTTCTCTCTTCTTCTTATGTCAACCGGAGAACATCACGAAGACTTATCTGAAGAAATGTCTGCTGAACTTCCACCGTTGAAGTGGCCTAGGGCAACTTTTGATGGCTTGATTCAAAATCTCAGATTTCCGGAGACCTGGGGTGCCTTATACCCTGAGGAGGGTCAGACAGCGGCGGATGCTCCGGCTGGGTACATCACTCTCTTTTGGGACTTCTTTTGTGAAGGCAACTTTCGTTTGCCTGTAACAAAATTTTTCCTCGATATTCTTGGGTATTATAAGTTTCATCTTTCCCAGATGCACCCGATTGGCATGGTTAGGGTTCGGCACTTCGAGTTCGTGTGTCGTTCGATGCATATTGAGCCGACCGTTTCTCGATTCCGGGTTTTTCACCAAATGCACTCTACCCAAGGGTTTTATTCTTTCGTTCAGAGAGCGTCAGCGAAGAAAATTCTGTTGCATCCCCCAAAATCCTTTCATGACTGGAAACAGAAGTTTTTCTTTATTAAAGCCGGTGTCGTTCCGATGAGGATGGTTTTTAGGGGGAAAGAAGATGTTCCTATCGAGACCCTTCAAACTCCTGTTGACGACAATTGGTACCAAGATTTAAAAGATGTTCCGTTAATTGCCTTGCCGGAGAAAGCTCTTGTTGGTGCCAGTATGAGCTTGAATTGGAAGATGGACCGGGACGATAAACCGGTGCATACAGAAGATGGCAAAGGTAAATTTGGGGTTTTGGCCTCTTCTTTCTCTCTTTTTTTTTTTGAACCTGCCCTTCTTCTCTTGTAGTTGTTTCGCTGTATGTTATTTCGTTCAGGAGAGAAGGCGGAAAGATGGGTACCATTAAGAAGAGACCAGACGAAGAGCTTTGGTACCATCGTATTGTAAAGAATTTTGTTCTTCCACGGGATGCGGATCTGTCTTTTCAACCTGCTACTGGCGCTGGTATGCTATTATTTTGTTTTTTTATTATCTGCTTCTTTTTGCGCATCTGAAAAAACTTTTTTTTTGTACTTTAGCAGGTGAGTTGTCAAATTTGGGCATAGGCCCTGAGAAGAAAAGACGCGTGGAAACTACTACTTCTGCGCCGAAGAAGGATGATGCTGAGAAAGCGCAATCTTCTAGGGTTAAGAATGTCGGAGGGGAGAAGAAAGGTATGCGCCGTTCCTCTGACTCCTGGTGTGATTATGTGGTGGTTTCTGACTCTTTAGATGGTCTTGCCCTTGCAGTTGTTATTAGAAGGCCAAAACCGGAGCCTAAAGATACTGCTGACATCCCTCCATCCAACCCAGACGATCCTATTGATTTGGAGTCGAGTCCTGAGCACTTGGTACGGACTAAAGCAGGAAAAAGAAAACAGACTGGTACTGAGGCGGAAGGTCAACCTGCGAAGAAAATTCAGAGGAAGAAGATCACTAGGAAAGGCAATTTGGACGCCTTTATCTCGGAGTCTGCTCCAAGTAAGTGTTATCTTTGTTGTCGTTCTCTTATGTGCATTGATTATTTATAGGCTTTGATTTTGCAGCGATTTCAACTTCTCCTATTCCCATAGAGTCTTTACCTGTGGTTAACGAAAAACTCCCAGCCTCTCCTCTGCCTGCTACTGTTGTTGGTCAGTTAAAGGCAACTGAGGTTCCTGAGGGTGGTGTGGAGAAGGTTGTTGAGGCTGATAAGCCTATTGACGTTGCTGTGGAAACTGAGAAGGTTGTGAGCTCGGAGGTTGTTGATGACGCTGGTAACCCCCAGGTCTCTGAACCTGCTGGCCATGAGAAAGAGAAAACTGCGGAAGAAATTCCTTTTACAGCGTCTCCTTCTAAAGTTTCTGGCTCTATGCCTGAGAATGTCGAGAAGGTTTCTACTGAAGATCGAGGCTCGTTTTCTGATGTTGGCAAAAATTCCCCAATCTGCCCAGATGAGACTCTGGGGGATTATTATTATAGAACTTATTCAGAGAAAGACGCTTCTGATATCCATGCCCCTGTTTGGAATTTGAAGAAGGGTGACACTTTCTCGGATTGGCGTTTGTGCCGGGACTGGTTGCAGGGGATATTTCCGCCAGGGGAAACCAAATTTCAAGAAAGTCGGTCTCATGAGCAAACTTATCATGCTTACCTTGAGGAAGCTGCTTCTCATGCATCGACCACTCATCGTATAGTGCGTGAATGGCATAGTATGCACAAGGAGTGGGATGCTTTCCAGGTTTCGAAGAAGAAATTTGATGCGGATGAAAACCGGATTGCCAAGTTGAAAGCTAAGTTGGAAGCTGATCCGGCCAAGTTTGAGGCTGATCGGAAAACTGAAGAATGGTCTGTTGCAGGCTGGAAAAGAAAAGCGGAGGCTGAGGCTGCTCTTCTTTCTGAGGAGCGCAAGAACTGGAACAAAATATGCGAGAAAGATAACTCTGAGAAGATGAATCTCCGCACTGTTATTAATAATCTTAAGGCTGAGGTTGAAAAGTTGAAAAAACAGGACGCGGAGATTGAGAAGCTGAAGAAAGAGAAAGCTGACGCTGAAGCTGCGCGTGATGAGGCGCGTTTACACATGGAGCGGAGTGAACAACGAGAGGTACAAGCTTGCGCCACTCTTACTCTTAGAGATAAAGAGTTAGCAGAACTCACTGCTTTGCTTTCTGATCAGGAACAACTCAAGAAAGATCTGGAACTTGCGCATTCCGAGAAAACCAAGACCTCACGCCGTCTGACTGAGACTGAAGAAAAATTGGAAGCTTCTGAAACGGCGCGGGCTACAATAGAGAGTGAGTTGGAGCCTTTGAAGAGCGATATGCTGTGGTTGAAAGAGCGCGGGATTGCTTGTGTAAGTTACTTTTTCCTTTTCTCGGGATTGCTTTGCGCCT
This sequence comes from Helianthus tuberosus, assembly GCA_030545235.1. Classification (NCBI taxonomy): domain Eukaryota; kingdom Viridiplantae; phylum Streptophyta; class Magnoliopsida; order Asterales; family Asteraceae; genus Helianthus; species Helianthus tuberosus. The sequence continues at coordinate 5,077,692 of CM060404.1, read as the reverse complement.
TCCTTTTATTTATCTTTCGTTTTTGTAGGTTGCTGAGTCAGTGTTAAATTCTGAGGAGCTGGATAAGACTATAGCGCGTTTGGTAGTTGCCGCGTGGAAGGATGGATATTCCCAAGGTTATGCTGAATGTACTCACCATGTAAATAGCGCTCTGAAGGTTGATTGGGATATTACCAAATCCGCCACTCATGGTGTTAATACTAGTGCCGCGCTTGCAGCTTTAAAGACAGAATTCGACACTTTGCACCTTCCTGTTATGGACCTTATAAATGTTGCGCTGCAGTCTGAAGATCATGTGATGCGTTTAAAGGAAATCTTCCCGAATGAGGATGAAGATCTAGCGTAGGTTTTCCTTTGTAATTGTACTGAACAATTTTTGTAATATTTGGGATATGGATCCCTTTCCTGATAATGCGCTGCCGTGCAAGTAACCATGATACACTGCCGTGTAATTTTGATAATTTTCGTAAGCTTGTTAGCGTATTATGAATGGTATGACATGTGTGTTTTTTAGTTTACAATATTTTGCATGTGTACAATTACTTTGATTAGGTAAGTTGAATGAAGGTGGTATGTAGCTCAAGTGTGAACGTATGGTCTTGAGTGATGTAGTCACTGACCGTTCATGAGACTTGTACTGTTTTTACCATACTGTTTTTGCGCTTACCAAAAGAAATTGCATGCACTTTGTAATAAAAACATAGGAATAATAGAAACTTTGTTGTTTATTTTGGGATAAGGCGCAGAGGCCGTTACAAAGTCTATTAAAAATAAATACATGTTTCTTAACTTACTCTATCCCCCGCTTTTCTAGATGACTGTAAAAGTGCTTCGTTCTGCTGGGAGATCATAGAGTTTCTGCTCAGTTTTTCGCCTTCTTGCTCGGGCCTTCATCGCCTCGAGTTATTTGCTTGATTTCCTTGCGTACGTTTTGTAGTAGGTGAGTGAGCTCACCACTTTTAAGGGCCTTTTCTATTTCGGTGCGCAAGGAAATGCAATTGTTGGTGGTATGACCGCTATCCTTGTGGTATTCACAATATTGGGCAGGGTCTTATCCACGTTTGCTCTTCATGGGTATTGGAGGCTTGAACTGATAATCCTCGGTGCTCAAAACTTCCGCCGGGGTTTTAGTTAAGGGAGTCCATTGCCGCTCCCTGTTTTCTTGCTTGGTTTCCCTCTGCGCGGTAAGTTTATTGATTGTTGCTCGAGCATCTTCAGATGAATGGTTTCCCGAGGCGGAATCACGCCATCCTTTCTTGAATTTCTTCCCGCCGGTTGAGCCTAAATCTGCGGGTCGATTATGTGGTGGTGGCGGCCTATTTGTGGTAAGATTTTTTTCTGTTTGGGCGTAAACATTAGCCGCTGCCATCACCTTCTCCCAGCTCTTTGGAAGGCCTTCTGTCCCATATAGGACTTTTATCATATCATCGCACCTGACTGCATACTTGAATTGTGCGCGAATCAGCTGTTCATGGACGCCTCCGATCTCGAGTACCTCTTTGTTATATCGGGTGATAAAGTCTTCCAGACTTTCGTCATCATGACGCCAAATGTTCATTACATCAGATGTGTCACGGATAGATCGACGTTGTTGGCTAAAATGAGTTAGAAATTTTTCGCTCAGATCTTTCCATGATGTGATTCTCCGGATGGGCAAGTTATCGAACCATATTCTTGCAGCGCCAGTTAGGGTCTGTACGAAAAGGTGGCACCACAATGGTAGAGTCCAGCCCCCAACCAGCCCTGCACTTGTAAAAACTCTTAAATGATCATCAGGGTCTGTCAGCCCGTTGAATTTACCCACATTAGACGGTAGCTTTGCTTTCTCTAGCGGAGCCAGAGCTATTTCCATAATGAATTTTGAATTTTCCGCTGCTTTCGCAGGGCGGTAAATCAAATCGTAATTGTGCTCAGCCTCAGGGTTGTAAACCGCACGAGGTCTTCACTTGTTGTAATTTGGCTACAGTCAACTAAACACGCTGGTATTTTCACCTACACGGTAAGTCCGATCAGACTCATCGGTGTGGGTGTTTCGTTGAGAACCCAGCCTGGTGTGAACTGACTGCCTTCGGTGAGGGTGCGACTCGTCTCGATATTCTCTTTGATGACTTCCTGACTGGGTATACTCGTATCTCGATGTGGATCTGGAGTATACCTCTGTGTCTTCGATGTGGGACGGGCCCTCCCGTTGAGAAGCATTAGCATAGGATCCTGGCCTCCGTGATTGAGTTAGGGGAGCAATTTGTGCACATAACTGTGTGTATACTGCATTTAGTGCTCCCTAAGACCTGACGTACCAGGAGATTGGTGTTTCTCCTGGGGATGGATTTTCCCCTGGAGTGGTAGGTTCGTTCACTCGATTGGATTGTACCACGTTGTCATCCGAGGCTTCCTCTGGAATACCTTCGACCTGAAAGTTGTTACCGACATTCGGTCGGGGGCATGTTTGCCGATGAGATGAAGTTTCCTCCATGTGCAAATGGAATCAACAGGGTAGATAAAAAAACGAGAGAAAATTGGATGAAACAGAGAAAAACGGTGGGCGCCAATGAAGAAACACTAGATAAATGACCGGAATCAAATTATCTAGGGGGTTTGGATCTGCATAAAAAGGGTTGTTTCTCTCGTTTGATTCGATGTAACTGATCTTCCTTTCCGATAAACTCTGCAAAACAAAACACTATTAGCCTCGTCAAGGGGAGAAGGGGGGTTCTCTCCTTGACCCGACTCCGGCGTGAGAATAAGTATGTGTTTCGGAAGAAGAAGATGAGTTAACGAAGTGTGTGTAACTTGAAGTTCATACCTGAATTACCCTCGTATTTATAGCCAGAAGTTTGGGCGGGAAAACTTGTTGATGAAATATTAACGGAAGATGCTAACCCCGTGAGCGGTTATTTTCTTCTTCCGTTAATCTTCTCGATCCGGTGTGAGAGCACACGGATTGCTGTTTTGATCAATGGCTGGGGAATCGCCACATGGACAGTGAGTTAGTGGAGCTTCCTCTTCGATTTCATGCAATCGTTGTGATTTCAGGGAAACCTGAGATGGTGACACGTGTCCCAGACGGTTATAACCGTCTGGTGGTGCACGTTTGAGCCTTCTAGAAGTTTATTGCCATAATCCTGTGTGGCTCCTTATCGTGTGACACCATTTAAGTAAATAATACCCAAGTCTGGGTATTATTTAAGCGGAAATATTTAATCTTAGGATTTTCATCCTTTGTTTATTTTCAGGCGAAAGGGTTTATGGTTTCCTTTTCAGTGCGCAAGGGTTGTCTGCTATCTCCCTCTTGAATCCTCTCTATAGGACCAGTTGCGCGGCCGCGCAAGGTCAAAAGAGGGCTAAGAGGTGGGGTCGTGGTATGGTCCCATGTACTTGGTATAAGGTTTTTGGGACCTTACCCCTTCACCACCCTAATTTCACTGATTTGATATTGCCCGCTTAGCTTTTTTTTTAACCTAGGATTTGGGCCTTATTTCATTTATTAACTCTAGTTTGGTTTTCCCTTTTGGGCTTGCTTCTTTATTCTTGAATAATGAATATACTCAACTTCTAGAGCCAGATCCAATACATATATATAAAAACTTTTGTGAAAGTTGGAGGCCCCTTATTCTTGGTGGCCCTGGGCTGTTGCTTAGGTAACAATGCCTTCAGAGCCGGCCCTTCCAGACTTATTGGCGTGGCCGGAACTCATGTCTGTAACCCTACATCACCTTCGTGGGGCCGTTACGTGATCTCGAGTCCACCTTCACCCCTAATTCCAGATTAACCTCACTCCACCATCACCGATCTCTCTCTCTCTCTCTCTCTATATCTCCACCATCTTCTTGAAACCCTAGTTGGCGGGGACCAGCACCCCTCTCCGGACTTCCTTCTCTCTCGAGACTATCTGTGTCTTGCTCTCCTTCCCGTCTCTCTCTATCTTCATGTTCTCTCTCTCTCTCTCAAATGAAAAGAAGGCAAGGGGTGTATGGGAAGAGAATTCTAAATTCAAATAAAAGAAATGGAACAGATTTGGCTGCTTAAAAAATCATGCTTTATTGGTTTGTAGCATATGTTTTAAAGCTTGAATTTTGGTATAGATTTAGAGGATAAACTTTAATATTGCAATTTAAAGTTTAATTTTTAGAGTTCAATAATGAGTAGGTCATCAGGGTATTTTTGGATTTTTTTTAAATATTATAGTTTATAAGATCTGGCAAGAATATGTAAAAGAACTATACGTTTGTTGTGGAGGGAGAAAAGTGTAAATAATTTATCCATAATTATGTAAAAACTTAGGGATTAAAGTGTAATAAGACGGGAGTTAAAATATAATTATTGTTTAAAAGACCAATTTACCCTAATATTTTAGGGGTGTATTTATAAATTAAGAGGGAAAAAGTTCTTATTTTTTGTATCTTAAAATGCCTTACCACATGCATTATAAATTTATAATATAGTATAGATATAGATATAAATGTAGAGAACTTCAATTTTTTAGGCTCAATTAAGAAGAAAACTTATATTGTTGGGCAGAGGTTCAATGTGGGCCTTGTCACCCTGGGCCTCTTCAATCCGCCCTTGCAACACCACACTCCCATTAGTCTGGTATGGTCCAATGGGAAATATGTGTTTTTAGACCTGTAAACGAATCAAGCACTTAACTAACCGTTTGTAACTTGTTTAGTATAAAGTTTATTTATATTTCTCTATTTATTTAGTAAATGAATAAATATGAAATATTTTTTATTGATTTTTTTTATAAATATTTTTGTTTTATTTCACGAAAAAATTTGTCAAGTTAAATCAAAACAGAAGGTAGACGGCAGGGCCGGTCCTAGAATTTTGGGGGCCCAAAGCGAATTAAAAATTTGATGCCCTTTTTAATTTTTTTAGGCTCGTAATTTCGGTTTGTATCTGACACGAAATATATTAGGAAGTAACTTATAAAACATTTAACCATTATATAAACTAGATGATTTCCCTAATCAAATAATGTTGGGATATAATACATAAATAAAATCTAAGTTGGTCAAGAGAGTTTAACCTAACAAATAACAACTTACATTATGTGTGAAAGGAATTAAAACATGCTACTTATTTTAAGTATACTATTGTTATTACTTAGAAACATTTTTTTAAATAAAATTTTAGATGGAGGTATTATGTTAAAAATTGTGTAGACAATATATTTTAACTTGTTAAATTAAGAGAGGTGATTAAAAAAGATGCATTTATAACCCTTTATTAAAAAAATGAATGAGGTGATTAATAATTTTGAAAATGGGTAGCAGGTGGGATTCGAACCCATCCCTCTACAAAAACCAAATCTTATTCTTACCACCAAACTACATTTGTATTAATGTTATCAAATATCACCGTAAATATAATATTCTTTATTTTATAAATATAGATTTACATTTTTTAAATTTTGGAGGCCCTATTTTTCGGAGGCTCTAAGCTGTTGCCTAACCCAATTACACTAACGGGTCGGCCCTGGTAAATGGGCAACAAACTGCACCTGTCACCCAATATATCTATACTATATTATAATGCATGAGGGAGGGGTATTTTAAGATACCCAAAAAATAAGAACTTTTCCCTCATTTATTTATAGAAAGACCCCTAAAATGAGGGTAGTTTGGTCTTTTAAATACTATTTATTTTTTAGCCCCTAAACTTGTAAGGACCTTAAAAAATGTCCCAAAACGACCCGTAAGTAAAAACCCGGACCCCTGAAACCCTACTATGCATGAAAAACCAAGAAAAACAGATTTTTGGTTTTCACGCGGGCCGCGTAAGAGTAAGCCTAGGCTTACGCGGGCCGCGACAGATCATAAAATCTCCGGATCAGCTTGCCAGGCCACGTGTCACACACGTGGCAGACCTAGGTGTGACACGCTAGCCCTAGTCTACGTATAGGAGGCCCTCGCGGGCCGCGTAAGATCAAGAGGAGGCTTACGCGGGCCGCGTAAACCTCAAATTTTTGCTATAAATTGCTTGGACCCTGAGCAGTTCACTGGTGTCGAAAAAATTGATCAAAAACGAAGTCTCACTGCTCAAATTCGAAATTTAAGATATCAAGGCGCTGCTACGATACAGGGTATTAACTCGATCGCTGCTACGATTCAATGTCCGATCGATTGAAACTATCCAATGGATGTTTAAGTGCTGCCCACATTAGGGCTATACTTTGTCATTCGTCGTGAATTCGATGGATGTTTAAGTATTGCACTTTGTCATTCGTTGTGAGGGTTTTAATCTCGTGAGTTATCGTAAATGTTGTATTAGTTACTGACCTAGTTCGTGTGCATTGTTGTTTAAATTAGGTTACAAGGCTAATCAGTAGGCTAAACTCTGCCCGTTTAAACTTGCAATGTGAGTCATTTTCTTTTTACCAAATTTGCTTTCAAAATCATGTTATTTCAAAAGTTATAATTACAGGGATTAAGTCTTTGTAGTCTTCAATTACAGCCGGTATGTGGGGTTTTGTATACATTACTTGATAACCGTCACCGTTGGAGAACGGGTTAGCCAATGGGTGATATGACCATAGTCACAGAAACGAGTCGAGTGACAAATACCGTTGGGTAATTGATTGATATATAAACAATGTAATCGCCCTTAATACTGTATATTATAACAATGGGTCGTTTTGTGCAAAATGAATGATTCACCAGTATTTCCCCGCTGACAAAATATTTTTAAAACATGTTTCAGGGAACCTGCTGTGATCCAGGAAAAAGTGTCGTGTAGCACTATACGCTTGAAGAAGTGGCTCGATTAAATAAAGAAACATGTTTTTTTTGTAAAATAGGGGTTTCCCAGTGAAATCACCTTATTGTAAATTACAGGGTTTTACCCGAGTTATGAAATAAACGGGTATTTTCAAGTTTTAATCGATCCTGTTAATAAATCCGCTGCCAAATTAAATAAATACCACGGGGTTTCTGTCCCGCGGCTCCTGGACCGGGTCAAACCGGGCCGGGGGCCGTGACAGAAAAAGGTGGTATCAGAGCCACTGATTTAAGCCAATTAAGTATTTAGAAATACTTAATTTTCATGATTATCATCTTGTAATTATGTGTTTTTGTTAACTGACTACTTGTTAGTTACAGTATGGGTAAGCAAAGAATTTCGGACATCTATCGTCAACTAGATAGTACACCAAAAGATAAGGGAACCTCATTCCAATCAAATTCCTTAAGATACTCAGCAGATACTGAGGAAGGAATATTTATTCGTAAGGCACAGTTTGAGAAACCACTTACCATTAAGAAAAGAAGTTGGATTATTATAAAAAGTCACGAGAAAATAAAGAAGTCACAAACAAAAGAAGTGATAATTAATAAAGAGACTCAGGAAACAGGTGATAACCCACCATGGGAAGATGAATTAGACGAACAATGGGAAAATCTATATATGTTAGCCAGTACAGCAGTAAATGTTAACTTTTAATTAAGTTAAACTGCCAGCACCCTGACCCAGTACTAGCACCCATATCATCCATAAGCCAGAAACTTTAAAGAAACTTGCCCATTAAATAAACAACTTAGTAAGAAAAGATAGACTAAAATAAATTATCCCTAGTATATTTTAAATTTCAGTTGTAATTTGTAATAAATATATATATATATATATATATATATATATATATATATAAATCGCAATATTTTGTTTTAATCAATCTGTTTGTATAAACGTATTAGATAATTGTAATTAATATTTAAAATTTTAATTGCCTTTCTATGATTATTCAATTTACAAAATTTTAACCTAGAATTTTGTGTGTTTCTTCATACCTGCTAAACAGCATGAATGAGTTGTCTGAAGCTCTTCAGAATCTCAATCTCTATTCTGTTAATGTGGAAGTTTCTAGAGACTTTACCGGTTATTGTGCTGATGTTGAGGAACCTATGGAATTTCAAGCCCAGCCTCCGGAGAAACCCAAGCCAAAGAAGAGAAGAAGAATTGTGGGCTGGAGGCGTGTGCGCAGGAGGAAACCAGCGACACGGAAAGTTATAAAGACGGAGGATCCAATGGATAAAGGCAAGGGAATAGAGATTGGAGAAAGTTCCAGGCAAGACCAGGAAATGCCATTGTGGGAAGAATTGGACCGTAAACTGGCGGACTGTGATATCCTTAAGCATGTCAATGAAAACCTCTTTACTTATCCTGCTGAAACCCAACTCCCAGTGAATTTGGAACCGGCCATCCCAGATCCCCTTGTCAATACCCGACCTTTAGGAGAAATGGAAGAATGGTGGACCAATGACTGGCAGTTCCAGAACCTCTTAAACAACCTTTATACCTTTATCCCTCAGTTTGACCCAGAGCCCGCACCAAACCCACCGATGAGCAATGAGAACTTGGCTGATCTCCACCATTTTGGTGAGGAGATGGTGGACGCAGGGAATCGAATCCGGGAGGTGGGAGAACGGATCTCCTGGAAGTACGACGAGAGGGAACGTCGCTTCTGAAATGCCAGCGGATAGTGATGGTGTGGTTGTGGTTGTATAATAATAATAGTAGTAAAAGTATAATCCTGTAAAATAACTTAAAAATAAAACTTTTGTAAGATAACGAGTGTGTACGGAAGCATACTATAATAGATAAAAATGGGAGTCAAAAAATCGACAATTTTGGCTATACGTGTCAATGTGATTATGTGCAATTGTTTTGTTATGTTTAGTTGTTAATTATTTTCTACTAATCACTTATATATATCCATTACCAGATGGAACACGCTGGTAATGAACCCATTAACGAAGTTAACCAATCTGAACAAAACCATGAAGATCAATTTCTGAATAGGCAAGATATCGAGAATATCGTTGCTCAGGGAATAGCCAATGCTATTCCAGCAATCCTTGCTGCTGCTCGAAATCCAGTTGAACCTCAACGAATTATTCCTAGCAAACGTACTCATGAAGACAACTTCAGTAATAGCGTAAATGGAGGCGGTAACATTAATAATGATAATGATGTACTGCAAGCCCCAATTTTCAAAAGAATGAAAGTTGCAACGCCTGGTTGCACTTACAAGGAGTTTCTTGCCTGTAAACCCGCTGAATTTGCAGGCAATGAAGGGGCAACTGCAGCGCTGCGTTGGTTGGAGAAAACCGAGGCAGTAATCAAAATAAGTAAATGTGCCACAGAGGATAAAGTCATGTACGCTTCTCACCTTTTCAAGGAAGAAGCATTAGAATGGTGGAACACGGTGTTACAAGCTAAGGGAAGTGACATGGCCTATGCCATGAGTTGGGAGGAGTTTAAGCGTCTGGTGGAAAGAAAATTCTGCCCAGAATATGAAAAAGAGCAGATGGCGAATAGGTTCCTGAGTCACCGAATGGTGAATGTTGATTGCCGAGGGTATACTTCGAAGTTTTTCGAATATGCCAGAATTGTGCCTACTCTGGCTTCGCCAGAACCGGTACTTATCTCTCGCTACATCTGGGGTTTAATTAGCGAGATCCGTGACATTGTCAAAGCTGCGAGACCCCGCACGATCGATGATGCGGTAGAACTAGCCAACACTTTGACAGACGGACTGGTGCGTACGCGTGAAGAAAATAGGAAAAAGGAATTGGCTCAGAAAATTACCCAAGGATTTCGTGTGGGTAATAATAGCAATTTCAAGAAGAGAGGAACTGGGCAATCTTCTACTCCGCCGTTCTGCAGGAACTGCAGAAAGAAACATTTCGGAAAGTGTAATGAAACCTGCAACTTCTGCAAAGTTGTAGGACATCGTGAAGAAGATTGCAGAAAGAAAACAAGGGTCTGCTATAACTGTGGAGAAGCTGGGCATTTCAAACCAGAATGCCCTAAATTTATCAAACCAGCAGATAACAAGGCTAAACCTGCAGAAGGAACTACCAAGAAAAACGCAAGAGCCTTCCAGTTGACTACTCAGGAAGCAGAACTAATCCCTGACGTGATAGCTGGTACGTTCCTAGTTCACAACGTTTATGCGAAAGTATTATTCGACTCTGGCGCAAACCAAAGTTTTATAAATACTTCATTCTTCCAAACTCCTAAGCTACCATTAACGAAACTTAGGCAAGTTTTTACGGTAGAAACGGCAGATGGAAATTCTGTCAACATATATACGGTTTTGCAAAAAGAAATTATAGAACTGTCAGGTCATAAATTTTCTACAAACCTGTTACCTATATATTTAGCTCGATTCGATGTGGTATTAGGAATGGATTGGTTAGTAGCCAACCATGCTCGAATCCTATGTGATAAGATTCCATAGAAATTCATACACCCACAGGAGAATTAGTAGTGATTACAGGAGATAAGCCACGAAAGCCACTGAAATTCATTTCAATAATGAAGCTTTCCAGTTATTCAAGAAAACAAGAAATAGTGTATATGATCTCAGCTATCATTAACACTAAAGATAAGGAACTTACGAAAATTCCGATAGTATCAGATTACCCGGATGTATTCCCAGAAGAACTACCTGGATTACCACCAAATAGGGAAGTAGAATTTAGGATTCATCTAATTCCTGGAACTACACCGATAGCCAAGGCACCCTATCGTTTAGCACCCACTGAAATGTTAGAACTGAAAAAGCAGTTAGATGAATTATTAAGTAAGGATTCATACAACCTAGTTCATCCCCGTGGGGAGCTCCAGTGTTGTTTATGAAAAAGAAAGATGGGTCAATGAGAATGTGTATCGATTATAGGGAATTAAATAAGGTTACAGTTAAGAATCGATATCCATTACCTAGGATTGATGATCTTTTTGATCAATTGCAAGGAGCTAGATACTTTTCTAAGATAGATTTACACTCAGGATACCATCAGTTGAAGGTACAAGAAGAAGACATACCTAAAACTGCTTTCAGAACTAGGTATGGTCATTACGAGTTTACAGTCATGCCCTTCGGACTAACAAATGCTCCTGCAGCATTTATGGACATGATGAATAGGATCTGTAAGCCGTGTTTGGATAAATTTGTAATTGTCTTCATCGACGATATACTTATTTATTCCAAATGCCAGGATGAACACTGTCAGCACTTGCATGCACTCTTAACTTTGTTAAGAAAAGAGAAACTTTACGCCAAATTCTCGAAGTGTGAATTTTGGCTACAAGAGGTACAATTTTTAGGACACATGGTGAATCAGGAAGGCATTCACGTAGATCCCTCCAAGATAGAAGCAATTACCAAGTGGAAGGTCCCGCAATCAGCTATGGAAGTTAGAAGCTTTCTAAGGTTAGCTGGTTACTATAGACGATTCATTAAGGATTTTTCCAAAATAACTGTGCCATTAACTAAGTTAACATGTAAAGCAGCTAAGTTTGAATGGGGACCTAGGCAAGAAGAGGCCTTTAGGATTTTGAAGCAAAAGCTAACAAACACTCCAATTCTTGCCTTGCCAGAAGGAACAGAAGATTTCGAAGTCTACTGTGATGCTTCTAAGCTAGGATTAGGATGTGTGTTAATGCAACGCAAGAAAGTAATTGCGTATGCCTCGAGACAATTGAAAAAGCACGAAGAAAACTATACGACTCATGACTTAGAGTTAGGAGCCATAATTTTTGCCCTTAAGATTTGGAGACACTATTTGTATGGAAGTAAGTTTACTGTCTATATAGACCATAAAAGCTTAAGATACATATTTGGGCAAAAAGAATTAAACATGAGGCAAAGGAGATGGATGGAAATCTTAAGTGACTATGACTGTGATATTCAATATCACGAAGGAAAGGCAAATGTAGTTGCAGATGCCTTAAGTCGTAAGTATCATGAAAAGCAAAAGCGAGTTCGTGCTCTTAGATTAAATCTACAGTTAGATTTAATGGAACAATTGAAAAGCATTCAAGAAACAGTAATCAAGGATGATGCTGAAGGAATGAAAGGAAGAATAAAGGAATTAGAACAAGGAGCTGATGGAATTTGGAGATTCCACAAGAAAAGAATTTGGGTACCTAGGCAGTGAGAATTAAGAAATAAGATTTTAGAGGAAGCCCATAAATCTAGGTATACCATGCATCCTGGTAACAATAAGATGTACCAAGATTTAAGATATAACTTCTGGTGGATAGGAATGAAAAAGGACATAGCTAGATATGTTTCTAAATGCCTTACTTGTTCACAAGTTAAGGCAGAACACCAGAAACCCTCAGGTCTACTTCAACAGTTAGAAATGCCTGTATGGAAATGGGAACTTATAACCATGGATTTTGTTACTAAGTTCCCAAAACCAGAAAAGGTAATGATGCGATTTGGGTAATTGTGGATCGATTAACCAAATCGGCTCATTTTCTACCCATGAAGGAAACCTTTAGCATGGAAAGGTTAGCCAGATTATACGTAGATGAAGTAGTATCCTTACATGGAGTTCCACTCTCCATTGTATCGGATAGGGATAGTCGTTTCACTTCCCACTTCTGGACAAGTTTCCAGGAAGCAATGGGAACCCGACTAAATCTAAGCACTGCATACCATCCTCAGACAGATGGACAAAGTGAAAGGACAATCCAAACCCTGGAAGACATGCTTAGGGCATGTGTGATAGATTTTGGTGGAAATTGGGATGACCACCTGTAACACCCTAAAATTTATAAAACTTAATATTAAAATAATATAAAGTTAAAAATAAATAAAATAATAATAAATAAATGAGAATGAACTAACTAGGAAATAAATAACCTAGTTAGTTAGTTGGCATGTTTTAAAGCATAAATGAATTTAAAATGCCAAAGATATAAACTAGTTAGAAGTGCAGGGACCTATGTTGTTAAATTTGAAACTTGATAACATGAAACACAAATTAAAACAAACCAAACACCCACTTTGGGGGTGTCTGGTCGAACAAGAAGCAGGGGGCGACAAGAGGCTCCTCACCCAAGCCCAATCTTCACAAAAACCACAAATTGAAGGCTTAAATCATGTCCAAATCGATTTTCAAGCATAAATTAATGATCACCTAGTTGAGGGGATCATAAGGTATGTAAAATCTTGATGTTTCGATTCATCTCAAGTTCTAGGTTAATTATGAAAGATCGAAATTTAGCTTGATTGTGTCATGCATGAATGTGATTAGAAGAAATATGGTGTCTAGGGATGAACCCTAGGTGAAATCTTGTTAAAAAATTTCATGATAATTATAGAGTTTCTAACCACCATTGTAGGTGATTAATGAACTTGAAGAAAACTTGATAAGCCCTAGAATTGTGATCTTGTTCTAACATAAATCTGAATTTAAGGATAAATTTCAGAAATATTGATGTTAAGACATGTGTAGAATTGACTAATTAAAGTTAGTTTAGATGATAATTACAAGTCATGAACTTGGTTTTGTTTATATAAAAATCTGACCCGCTAGGTGTTTGACGGAACGCCTAAGTGAGGGTTAATATGTTAAAAGTTAAGTAAAAACGCAGATTTGATCATTGTAGAGGATTATGCGTTAAAGCTTGTGAAAGAGTTCTAAACTTATTGTGAATTGAACTCTTTAGGCAAAAAATCCGGAACGTCAAGCGGACACGCCGGGGGAGATACGCGCTTGAAGGGTGTGCTCTAAAGGTACGCGACTTGTTGTCTCGTTACATTTATGTAGATAAGCCTAGTCGTAAATATGCCTAATGTTGTTATAGCGAAAATAGTTGCGTTTGGTGAGTCTAAGAAGTGATGGAATTCACTAGATGAAGAATGTGTTAAAATAATGGTCGAAATGATAGTGTTTGGAGTGACTCGAACGTCACTGGTTAAATTGAGTTATAAAAGCAGAAACCGTGGATTAGAAGGGATACGCTAAGGTCGACAAGCCCGGGAATGGGTAATTATGGTTAGATAGCAATGTCGACGAATTATGAAGGTATGTAACTTGACCCGTTACATTAAACGAATTATTGTTAAATTATGCGAAATTTCATTGTAGGATAGTTATGGTGTTGATCGTAACGACCATGATCGTTACTTACATTAATAGGCTAAGAGTGATAAGAAATCGTTTGGTAGTCGTCATATTGGAGGATTCCACAAGACGAGCCAAACGGGTTGGTTAGTTGTGTAAATTATTGTACTAGTGTTTTAGAGAGTTAAAATGGCGATGACAATCACAAGAGCATTAAGCCATGAGATTGGTAAAGAAATGCTGGTGATAATAAGCCCCGGATGTTGGGTATAAAGTGTCATAAATTTACTAGCAAGATGGTAATTAATTGTGTGAAGTTGAAATGGGTCGAATAATGTCATAAGTGACTTTTAGTTGTTCGGCCCATAAGTTAAACTTTTGGTATGAAAATTGTAATAGGCACGTTGGTAATGAATTTACAGACGTATAGGAAAAAGAATCACTAAAAACGGACTTACGAATCAAAAGTTATGCCAATTTTAAGTTGGGATTTGAATAAACATTGAGCTGGGTATGTACAGCAACAGATAAGCAAACATTCTGTGAAAAAGAGGGCTACGCGTCACGCGAGGCCCCTAGGCGTCACGCGGCGCCCCCCAGTTCCGGAAAAATGTTATTTTTTTTTGTTGTTTGATTCTTGGAACTTGTTTATATCCATTCTAACATTATCAAAACTGACATCTGATGTGGTTTTGACCATAGGTGGCAATAGGGATCTTACAGATGGCGGTCAAGCATATTTTGAAGAACCGAATACACACTTTTGAAGCTTCCGCAATTATCTAGTTTTGTTTTGTAAAAAGTGGAATATGTAGACTTTTCGAACTATGATTTAGAATGTTGTGAACATGTGTAAACACTCAAGATGTAAAAGTTTTTTATAAGTGGCATTTCCTCATAAAATGCTTACTTTAATTACATATATTAACGTTAAATTAGTATGGGTGTTACAAGTTGGTATCAGAGCTCAAGGTTGTTAACAAAGTGTGTTCGGTTCAAGCTTGATCGATCGTCCGGTAAGAATTAATTGCTTTAGTAGACTTATTAGAATACAAAAAAAAGGAAATTTGATTTGATATGCACGGGAAGTGCGTGTTTACACACTCAAACCCGGAAAAGTGCACTAAGCATAAATGGTTTAAGCAAGTGGTGAACTTGGCTAGATCAAAATGAATGACGCATATGTCATAGATGAAATGTTTAACAATTAGTGTAAACATTTCAATTTCAAGATGACGGAAAGATGGGAGGAGTGTATAAATACGCTCGAACCCGGGAAAATGCACTAAGTAAGAAAGGTAAGGGAAGATATATACTTGACCAAACCAAAAAAGAATAACACATTATTTATGATTGAGTGAGAGTGATATAAATTTCCGTATAATAAGATGGAAATGAATTCAATAATTATTGATAAATCGTGATGGATGTTTCAGTTAAAGAAATGTCTGGAGTAACCGAAGATGATTCGACATCTCAATTGACTGAACAAATGAAAGCTAAGATTTCCGAGGCGGTCGGAAAAGCTCTAGAAAATAGTCTATCACAGTATATTGATAGATTACAAACCACAATCGTGCCGGTGGTGAACGACATGATAGCTGAATTGAAAGACATCATACTACAAGAAATAGAAGAAAGGAGGGTGTTGGATATGAATCCAAGTTACGTAAAGAAATCCAAGTCTAATAAAACTCCCAAGAAAGGAGTTACAAAAAGTGTAGTACATCAGTGTAAATTCTGTGGAAAAATCCACAAGGGCACATGTGGTAAGCCAAGACATAAGAAGTCTAAATGTCCAGAGAGGCTTGGAACCAAGGACACAACCGACACAAAGTCTGATGCCCAGGAATCAAAGACAAAGTTGTTTTATATAACAGCTACAGAGGCTAAAGCTGAACCTGATGTCGCTTCAGGTATACTCTTGTAAATTAAATTTCAGCATGAATTTTTAATTATTATGAGTACAAATAAATCGTTTGTTTTACATCGATTTATTCAACATCCTACATTAGTGTTAACGAAATTACCTAAGCTTTGAAAAATAGAAATAGGTAATAATAAAAGTTCTAATGTTTATAAGAGGCGCTGAAACTGTACGTTGAGCATCAAGGTAAAAGTAATCTCGATAGATATTGCAATGGGAAGGAGTGCGTGTACACCCGAACCCGGGAAATTAATGAAGTGAATAAATTTTGTATTGGGAAGGAGTGTAATTACACTCGAACCCGGAAATTGCAATAATAATAAATGGCGAAGACAAGGTTATAGACTTGGCCGAACTAAATAAAACGCGTAGGAGCGTCATTTACATCAGCAAACGATGTGGATAAATTTCATGCAACGATAAATAATAATAAAATTAAATGAATTAATTTTGTTATTGTTTCAATAAGATTAAGGTTAAAGATGAGAAATTAAGACTCGGACCAAGAATATCCGCGAAAAAGAAGTTAAATGAATAATACGTATTATTCGCTACTATGAGTAATAAAGTATCAATAAATGCAAATTCAGAAACTTGGGTATGGGTAACCATCCAAGTAATACATTATTAATCAAATCCTCATAAGAAAGAATGATGATCGCAGTAATGGATGTGATTGGGTAAAAGCCTAGTAAAATAAACTTTATGAAAAGTGCTAGAATAAGAACGGGTAAACCCCAAAAGCCGTATTACCTTAACGGTGGTTTTACCAAATAAGACTTAAGAAATGGGCATTCGGAACATTAGTAAGAGAAACAGACCTAAGGATCGCTAACAAAAGGAAGGTGGTGACGGGCCGAATAAAGTATAATACTTAATATTCCAAGTAAGCGCAACCCGAATAATGAAAGTGCGAAATATTACTGAACCAATGTGATAGGTCGTAAAAGAATATGGAAAGGAAAATGCAAACCAATAAAACCGGGGTGTTAGAAACATTAAGATAACGAACCCGGTAACGGGTTGAAGGGAAATAGGGGCGAAAATCACATAACAGCATGAGTGAGATAAACCAACGCGAAAATGACAGAAGAAGTCATAGGGTCGGAAGAATAGTTCAAAAGGAAACGGGTGTAAAAGTTTTTGATAAGTGGCATTTCCTCATAAAATGCTTACTTTAATTACATATATTAACGTTAAATTAGTATGGGTGTTACACCACCTACCCTTAATTGAATTCTCCTATAACAATAGTTATCATACAAGTATTGAAGCTGCCCCATTTGAAGCACTGTATGGACGAAAGTGTAGAACTCCAGTCTGTTGGGCAGAGATAGGAGAAATCCAATTATCAGGTCCTGAAATTGTACAAGAGACCACCGACAAGATCACTCAAATCAAGGAAGGACTGAAAACGGCTCGAGATCGCCAGAAAAGTTATGCCGATAATCGACTCAAGCCACTAGAATTTCAAGTTGGAGACAAGGTACTCTTGAAAGTTTCTCCTTGGAAAGGAGTAGTTCGGTTCGGTAAGAAAGGAAAGCTAAGTCCAAGGTACGTAGGACCATTCCAGTAATACAACGAATAGGACCAGTTGCTTACCGCTTACAACTACCAGAGGAGCTAGCTGGAGTACATGACGTATTTCATGTATCCAATCTCAAGAAATGTCTATCTGACGAATCACTGGTAGTACCTCTTCAAGACATAGAGATAAATGAAAAGCTGAAGTTTGTAGAGAAACCGCTTCAAATAGAAGACAGAAAGATCAAGTTTCTCAAGCGCAAAAGATTGGTACTAGTTAAAGTCAAGTGGGAGTCGAAAAGAGGACCCGAATACACTTGGGAGCTGGAATCCGAAATGAAGCGAAAGTATCCTCACTTATTTCAGTAAATCTCGATGCCGAGATTCTAAATAAGGTGGGGAGAATGTAAGGACCTTCAAAAATGTCCCAAAACGACCCGTAAGTAAAAACCTGGACCCCTGAAACCCTACTGTGCATGAAAAACCAAGAAAAACAGATTTTTGGTTTTCACGCGGGCCGCGTAAGAGTAAGCCTAGCCTTACGCGGTCCGCGATAGATCATAAAATATCCGGATCAGCTTGCCAGGCCACGTGTCACACACGTGGCAGACCTAGGTGTGACACGCTAGCCCTAGTCTACGTATAGGAGGCCCTCGCGGGCCGCGTAAGATCAAGAGGAGGCTTACGCGGGCCGCGTAAACCTCAAAATTTTGCTATAAATTGCTTAGACCCTGAGCAGTTCACTGGTGTCGAAAAAATTGATCAAAAACGAAGTCTCACTGCTCAAATTCGAAATTTAAGATATCAAGGCGCTGCTACGATACAGGGTATTAACTCGATCGCTGCTACGATTCAATGTCCGATCGATTGAAACTATCCAATGGATGTTTAAGTGCTGCCCACATTAGGGCTATACTTTGTCATTCGTCGTGAATTCGATGGATGTTTAAGTATTGCACTTTGTCATTCGTTGTGAGGGTTTTAATCTCGTGAGTTATCATAAATGTTGTATTAGTTACTGACCTAGTTCGTGTGCATTGTTGTTTAAATTAGGTTACAAGGCTAATCAGTAGGCTAAACTCTGCCCGTTTAAACTTGCAATGTGAGTCATTTTCTTTTTTCCAAATTTGCTTTCAAAATCATGTTATTTCAAAAGTTATAATTACAGGGATTAAGTCTTTGTAGTCTTCAATTACAGCCGGTATGTGGGGTTTTGTATACATTACTTGATAACCGTCACCGTTGGAGAACGGGTTAGCCAATGGGTGATATGACCATAGTCACAGAAACGAGTCGAGTGACAAATACCATTGGGTAATTGATTGATATATAAACAATGTAATCGCCCTTAATACGGTATATTATAACAATGGGTCGTTTTGTGCAAAATGAATGATTCACCAGTATTTCCCCGCTGACAAAATATTTTTAAAACATGTTTCAGGGAACCTGCTGTGATCCAGGAAAAAGTGCCGTGTAGCACTATACGCTTGAAGAAGTGGCTCGATTAAATAAAGAAACATGTTTTTTGTAAAATAGGGGTTTCCCAGTGAAATCACCTTATTGTAAATTACGGGGTTTTATCCCGAGTTATGAAATAAACGAGTATTTTCAAGTTTTAATCGATCCTGTTAATAAATCCGCTGCCAAATTAAATAAATACCGCGGGGTTTCTGTCCCGCGGCTCCTCTACCAGGTCAAACCGGGCCGGGGTCCGTGACAAAACTTATTACACTTAAATCCC
Source organism: Helianthus tuberosus (assembly GCA_030545235.1). NCBI lineage: Eukaryota > Viridiplantae > Streptophyta > Magnoliopsida > Asterales > Asteraceae > Helianthus > Helianthus tuberosus. The sequence goes on along the minus strand of CM060404.1, from coordinate 5,058,635 downwards.
TAAGGGTTTAACAAAATTATAGATAATTAGTTACAATTCATCCCTCCACAACAAACTTATAATTTTTTTTTACGTTTTCTTGACATATCTTATAAACTATACTGTTTAAAAAAAATCCAAAGATAGCATGACAACCTACACATTTTTGTCGACGTTTCGATAGTTGTCTTGTTCAATATCGACGCACGGATTAAAAGGTACAAGTCGATAATGCTTTAATGTACAAGCAATTAATACATGTGATCTAATGCGTCTAGTGTACAAAGATGTGCTCCATCTATGCAAACAAAAACAAAAAGAATTAAAAGTACCGTAACATAAAATGAAAATATTATGTGTCACATTTTATTTTATTAAAACTGTCTAATATCTATACTTAGACATATCTTATAAAAACTTAAAACTAACCACAACAAACTTCCAAAATAAAGGGGTGACAAATCTAAAATAAACACTAATGCACTTGTATAGTTACTACTATAAATACATACCAGGACACCCTATATCTATTGCTAAACAAAGTTAAAAAAATAGATCCAGTTCTGAATTCATTTGTTGCGAAAAACCAAGCATGCGAGATTAAAATTTCTAAGGTCAGTTATGTTATATCGCAGCAGTGAATAATTGTTTTATTTTATTTACTTTTATGTGAATGTTAACTTATTTGATTTTTCAGATTCAGTTGCATGATGAACATGCCAATTTAAACAACCCATTTGTCGAACAAGCTTCTAAAGTATTGATTTTCATGGTTTTTAAGTATTATTTTTGCGTATATCTTTCATATTAACATGTTCGTTATTTTATTATATGTGTGTTTTATTGCAGGATGATGGTGATAAAAGTGTTGATTATATTTCTTATGGTGCGATGTTTAGTCCATACAAGTCTAATCTTCAATGTGAATTTAGTGAAGAGGTACTTGTACGGTATATTTAATTTTTTTTAACTTTCGTATTCAATTTTTGTCCTTTTTAAGGATCGGAAGTTTGAGACTCAAAGGAAGAGATCCAAGAGACTCTCTGAATGAAAATGGAGTCAGCTTATTAATTTAGACGATTCTGATGACAATGACAAAGAAGAGGAATTAGAAAATACTGCCGATTCAAGCACAAACCAGTAGAACCGATTAAAAATACCTCGAGTGTCAATTCAGAAGTGGAACAGATTTCATGCAGTTTAATATGAAATCTATCAAGTGTTTTTATGTTTTTTTTTTTCATTTTCGGTTGTTATATTTGATCTAGACGTATGAATAAATTTTATTTTGTATTTGAAATTTATTTTTGATGTTAATATAATGCAGTTATTGACCATATTAAGGCCATGGGGTGTACTCTAACATCTAGAGTGTTAACAATGACATGGCATGTTAACTAACATTGCAAACCACTCCATCCTTGTGTTAAAGTGCATTAAATGAGTTATGTGTTAACATGTTAACCCAATGTTAAAAGATTGAATTAATTATTATTTTCTTTTTTAGACAAAACCCAATGTTAAAGTGCACTAAATGAGTTAAAGTTCAAAATAAAGTTAGTATCCTAAATTGACAAGTCAACTGAACTTATATAAGTTAATATCCTGAAGGTGCAATAAATAGATATTGCAGTTAGATATAGTCAAGCTGAAATTATAAAATATTGCAGTTATTCTTGGATATTAATCTAATAACTTGTATTTCTTAATTAAAAAAATAATAAAGTAATAAACTTTAAAGTTATACTCAAAACCTGAACTTACTATAATATAAAGTTAATAAAGATATAAACTCTTAACATCCTATTTTTTATAAAAATTGTTTTTAAAATTTTATAAAGATATAATTTTTATATATAAAAACGAAATTTAACGATTAAAGTTAAAGGGGTAAAACGTATTTACGAGTCAACTACTATTTTTTATTTTTATAAAAACAAAAATTTTAAACTTAAAGTTTATTCAATGAGTACCGTGTGGATATTTAAAAGAAGTTATGAACTTTAAAAAATAAAATTATAAACTTTATCATTTAACCAACAAAATAAACTTACTTTACAACTATAACAACTTATCTTTTTTTTTATCATTTGATTATTATTATTTATTAAAAACAAAACTTTACATGTGTAAAACTGTTTTTTTTTTACTTTATTTATCAACAAAACATTTTGTTTTTTGAACAAAATAATTCTTTTATAAACTTTTTTTTGTAACAAGTAATATAAATGAAATACTCTAGAAGTTAAAGGGTTTGTGCTCCGGGTTCGGGTCGGTTTGGGGCTCTGAGGTAGGTCTTCGGATACTATCCATCCTTGATCATGCTTGTACGCTGGCCGGTTCGAACTCGCGTCGTTTGGGAGGGCATCACCTGCCTCCACCGCTGAGACACTCTCCTTTCAAAAAAAAAAAGATAAATACTAAAATGTGTTGCAAATTTTTAGGAATTATAACTTCAACTATATTGTTATAGATAATATTAGTCAGTTTCAAAAGAATTCTATACCAACTTGACTAGATACATGGTAGATTGTGTTGCATATTTTTAGGGATTATATGTTAAAAGTAGTCTCATATAGATAAGATTAGTTAAGAACTAAAAATCTGAACTTGGTATGATATAAAGTTAATATGAGTAAACTGCCATTTTGGTCCCTGTGGTTTGGGCACTTTTGCCATTTTAGTCCAAATCTCAAACTTTTTAAATCTAGGTCCCTGTGGTTTCACTTTTGTTGCCATTTTAGTCCAAAAGTTAAATTTGGCCAGATTCCCCAACTTAAACCCTGATTTTTTGTCTTTATCCTCAGGGGTATATTAGTCATTGTAGATTTAATATAACTGATTATTGATTAAAAATAATAAAACCAAAATCAATCAACCTTAAGCACATCATCTTCCCCAAATATACCCTAACACCATAAACCCCTACGACCTGCAATGAACACCCCACCACCACCACCTCCACCACCACACCACACCTCCACCACCACACCTCCACCGACGCACCTCCAGCCCCGCTGCAAAATCACCGCCGCCGCACCCCCAACCCCGCTGCAAAACCCCCACCACCGCACATCCTCCCCCGCTGCACAACCCCTACCACGCACCTCCACCACTACAATCAATCACAAACCACAAAACCCTAAAACTCATCAGCCATCAACCCACCCAAATTCATACCAAACATATACAGATTCACAAACATTTCAACAAAACACCAAACCCACAAAGCAACATTACAAAACATTCAACTAAACCCACAATTCTTAACAACAAATCAACAAAACCCATCAAAGAAATCGATCAAAGATTACCTTAGAACACAAATATGTTCTTCTTGAAGGGTGAGACCCAATAAAAGGTTTAATCTTTACAAGGGTTTTGTCTCTTAAAGCAATTCTTCCACAACACACAGGTGTGTGAACTTGTAAAGATGATGCTTCCATGGCTGCCCACCTTCATTGTTCTTGAGTCTTGATAATTGTTCACCAACCAAATTTTATATCTTTAAATACCCTAATTCATTTAGGGTTATCATAGATTCAGTTACAAAACAAAGGTTCAAGAGTAAGAAGATCACAGTGTTGCTTGTATTGATGTGTGATTCGAGATCGGACGGGTCAAGTGTGAAGGCGAAGGTGGTGGTTGGTTCGCCGGCCACATATGTGTAAGCGAAGGTGGTGATGGCGGTGGAGGTTTGATGACAGTGGTGGCTGGCGGTGGTTGTTGTTGGTGGAGAAAGGTGATGATTGGTGGTGGGGGTGGAGAGAGAATTCGGTGATTGTTTCTCTCTCTAAAAAATGGGTTGAAATGAAGAAGATGGTGACAGAGGATTTTGGTTTTATTATTTTTAATCAATAATCAGTTATAATAAATCTACAATGGACAAAAATGCCCCTGAACAAAAAGACAAAATAAGCAGGTTGCAACAGTTAAAAAAGGGGGGTTTTTAAATTTTGGACTAAAATGACAACAAAAGTGAAACCACAGGGGCCCAGATTTAAAAAGTTTGAGATTTGGACTAAAATGGCAAAAGTGCCCAAACCACAGGGACCAAAATGGCAGTTTACTCAGTTAATAAAGATATAAACTCTTAACATCCTATTTTTTTTGTTTATAAAAACAGTTCTTGAAATTTTATAAAAATATAAAAAAAATATCTGTAAAAAACTGAAATTTAACAATTTAAGTTAAAGCTCTAAACCGTACTTACGAGTCAAATACTATTTTTTATTTTTATAAAAACGAAAATTTTAAATTTAAAGTGTATTGGATGAGTACTATGTGGATATTTAATAAAAGTTATGAACTTTAAAGAATCAAATTATACTTTATAATTTAACTAATAAAATAAAATAGTTTATAAATATAACAACTTATCTTTTATTTTTTGTCTTTAGATTATAAATTTTTATAAAAAAACATTATTTTCGTCTTTTGATTATTAATTTTATAAAAAAAAACTTTACATATATGTAGCACTTATGACATATAATCCATATATCCACCACAATAATGTTATCATAATTATTATACTAATAAGAAAACTAACAGAAACGAGTACCGCAATGCAAAGTGTCGCCCCCGCCGCATCGCGCGGGTACCCCACTAGTATAATCTTAAAGGACAAAGTCGGTGGGGTTTCCACCGGCTTTGCCCCTCCCCCTTAAAAGAAACCTCACTTGAAGCCCATTGATGTGGCATAACAAAAGACCACTAACTTTGCCCAAAACTGAATCCGTCTTCGTATGTTTACAGTCATAACTCAATAATATCCACGTGTCACAATTAAGTCCACTTGCAGCCGCCAGGAAACCTTCATCAAACACAAACCACTAGCCACGTGCTCGTACTCCGAATTAGTGTTCAGTGTTCATCGTCTTCGCTTAACCGTTTATCTTCAAGTTTTACTGCCACGTGTCAGATCTAACGAAAGTGGGTGGTTTCCACCGACTTTGCCTACATTCAAGCCCACATGCAATTATTGTCTTCTTTGATTCCAGCCAATTGCAAGGTTTCCCACTTGCTCAATAATTTATCGTTTTCCAGGTGTTGTCTTGATGCAATTATGTAACACTCTACTTTTATAAATATAAATTCTTACCGACAAGATAAAAATATTCACTATAACCTTAAACCAAAACAGTAATATTGTTCTTAACTTAATAATTACGAGTTTAACAATTGTTCAAAAACAACATTAGGATACATAAGTATTCCATCATTTACATAAGTCTTATTAATAACTAATAATAACAAAAGTTGCGGAACTAGATCTTGAATGTGTTCGGTTCGGAAGCATCGACTTGATCATCATCCACGTATTTGCAACACCTAAAAAAACTGGAAATTTTGACAATTATTAGTATTAGGGTCCTTAGAAAATTTGCATAATCAAAACTATGCTTAAAAACGGATTCGATTAAATAAGATATGCAAAATTCAACAAAAGTGACTGGGCTCTACCGTAACTTACGGTAGCCACCGTAAGTTACGGTAGCCACTGGGCAACACTGGTCTACCGTAAGGCAGTAGAAAACTGCCGTAACAATTTACTCTCTACCATAAGTTACGGTAGCTACCGTAACTTACGGTAGCTACTGCATATTCTTCCTGTTTTGTTGTTTTGACCCGTTTGTTCCAGTTTTGCACTTTTAAAACATCAAAACCCAATACGGGACATTACTTCGTAACCAAGTGACCCACCCTTGGGTTCTTTATGTTCAACACTCACACTCCCATTTCCGGTTTGCGTGCTTAATACGTTATTACCCGTCACCCGGGCTTATAGATTTCGGATAAGGTACTCCCATTACCCGGTTTGTACCTACCCTTAATAACCCGTTTGATTTGCCATTATGAAGTCCATCATTCAAGCAAACCAAGCACTTAAGTCTTCACATTCTAAATTACCAACAAATATCAATGACAAACTAATTTACAACAGTAATGAAGCGTTAGCCACATACCTTAAAGCTTTCCCTTCAAACGAGGATCCGCACCGGCTTGACTTCCCGACGCCTCAACCGTGTTGCCTAAAATGCACAAGCCAATTATCATTATAACCTTTCGGCTCATAACTAAAGCTTGTTTATTTAGCCAAACACCACAATTATTGTCTATCAACATCTTTTAGGCGTTTTGTCAAGCACCATATGTGCATATCTTCTAATTAGCCATTTTCGTTCATTTAAACCTTGGTAAATCCAAGGATTCCATCTTATTCAAACTTAATTACTTATTGCCTCCATATTAACATTCTAGTTCAACAACCCTAGATTATTATTATTCACATAATTCATACACAAATCTTGGGGCTTTTCATTCTAGATAAAAAACCCACTTCAATATATGGCACAAGACAATTTCTAACACAAAATTTATCCATCAATTCACATGATTTCAGTTAGGGTTTATAATCCCACACTTTAATCACACTTCCTGATATCATAACATCATCCAATTATTCAAGAATTTCAACTAATCAAATTTCACTCAAGAATCAAGCATCACCAAAACTGAAATTGTAACTTACCTAGTGTTAGACAAGTGTGAGTGATCAAGATTCTTGATTCATGCAGTAATTTCAAGCCCAATTCACCCTTCAATTTGATGAAATAAGGGTTTGGGTGTTCTTTCCCTCTCCTGGTCGCTCCCACACGCGCACACTGATGTGTGTGTGTGTGTGTTTGATTTGTTTTGTTTTTATTAAAATCAAGTTTGGCCATTTATACAAAATCAGCCCCTTTAGTTTATCTTGTTAGACTAATGCACATCAACTAACTTCTTTCCCTTTTAATATTTGGTATTTTAACTATTAATTATTTTGGGGTGTTACAAGTCCACCCTCCTTAAAGAGGGTTTCGTCCCCGAAACCATTTCACGTATAAAACTATAATGCATACACATACCGAAAAGTGAAGGGTAGAGTCGTCTCATTTCCTTTTCAGACTCCCAAGTGGTGTCTGACCTTTTTCGGTGTTCCCATTTGATCTTTACTTGATTAATCGCTTTGTTTCTCAAGCTTTCCGCCTTACGATCTAAAATCGCAATTGGCTTCACTGCGTAGTTAAGGCTATTGTCCACTTCAATGTCATCATAACGGATGTAAGCTGTTTCTTCGGCTAGACATTTCCGGAGATGTGATACGTGGAACGTGCTATGTATCCCACTCAACTCCTCAGGCAGTTCGAGACGGTATGCTACCTTACCGACCCGCTCGATGATTTTAAATGGCCCAATAAACCTCGGGCTTAATTTTCCCCTTTTTCTAAACCGGATTATTCCTTTCCATGGTGATACCTTCAGCATCACCTTATCACCAACTTGAAACTCAATTGGTCTTCTTCGTTTGTCTGCATACGACTTTTGTTGATCTTGAGCCGCTTTCAAGTGAGCTCGGACCAGGTCAATCTTTTCATTCGTGATTCTGACTACATCCTTATGTGCAAGTTCGCGCGGACCAACCTCACCCCAACACACCGGAGTTCGGCATTTTCTACCGTAAATCATCCCGTACGTAGCCATACCGATGCTTGCGTGGTAACTATTATTATATGAAAATTCAACCAACGGTAGGTAAATATCCCAACTACCCCTGAAGTCGATGATGCATGCCCGTAACATATCTTCCAATGTTTGTATTGTTCTTTCACTTTGTCCATCCGTTTGAGGATGGTACGCGGTGCTAATAAACAACTTAGTTCCCATTTGCTCTTGGAAATCGTGCCAGAAGCTTGAAGTGAACCGGGTATCCCTATCGGACACGATGGATACTGGTACTCCGTGGCGTGCTACTATCTCATTAGTGTACACCTCCGACATCTTTTCTGACGTATAGGTCTCACGTATCGGTATAAAGTGAGCACTCTTCGTCAGTCTATCTACAACCACCCATATAGTATCAAATACGTGGTTCGTCTTTGGTAATTTGGTCAATAGGTCCATTGTGATATGTTCCCATTTCCAAACCGGAATTTCCAATGGTTGAAGTTTACCGTATGGTTTCTGGTGCTCCGCTTTTTACATGTAGACAGGTCAAGCACTTCTCTACATATTTAACCACATCTCTTTTCATTCCTGGCCACCAATAGTTTTGCTTCAAATCCTTGTACATCTTGGTTGCTCCAGGATGGATAGAATAGCGAGACTTGTGAGCCTCGTCAAGTAGAAGATCCTTAACACCACATGTGTTTGGGACCCAAATCCTATCATTCCGGTATTTCATCCCATTACTTCCTTCCACAAGATCTTTTATCAACCCCTTTATACGCTCTTTCTTCCAATTCTCTTCCCTTACTGCTTCGATCTGGGCTTCTCGAATTCGTTCGAGCAAGCCTGAAGTTACTACCAACTGCATAAACCGCACTCGAATTGGAGCGCATTCGTCCTTTCGGCTAAGGGCATCCGCCACCACATTAGCCTTTCCGGGGTGATAATGGATTTCGCAGTCATAGTCCTTCACTACTTCTAACCAACGCCTCTCCCTCATATTTAACTCCTTCTGATCGAAGAAGTACTTTAAACTTTTATGGTCAGTGAAAATAGTACATTTCACACCATACAAGTAATGTCTCCAGATCTTTAAGGCGAAGACTACGGCTGCCAGCTCAAGATCATGAGTCAGGTATTTTGTTTCGTGCGGCTTAAGTTGTCTTGAGGCGTACGCAATTACCCTTCCTCTTTGCATCAGCACGCACCCAAGGCCTAAGTGTGATGCATCTGAATATACTACCATGTCATCCGTACCATCTGGTAATGTCAGCACCGGTGCGCAGGTTAACTTTTCCTTTAGTGTCTGAAATGCCTTTTCCTGATCATCTTCCCAGACAAACTTCTCGTTCTTGCGGGTTAACTTGGTTAGAGGCGATGCAATTTTGGAGAAATCCTGAATGAATCTTCGATAGTAACCTTCCAACCCCAAGAAACTTCTAATTTCGGATGGATTCTTTGGAGGGTTCCATTTTGATACTACTTCCACCTTCGATGGATCCACCAATATTCCTTCGGCACTTATGACGTGCCCTAGGAATTGCACTTCTCGTAACCAGAAGGCGCATTTCAAGAATTTAGCATATAATCTTTCCCGCCTTAGTATCTTTAACACTTATCGTAAATGGTTAGCATGATCCGCCTCGTTTCTTAAATAAACAAGGATGCCGTCGATAAAAACAATCACCGACCTATCAAGCATCGGTTTGCAAACCCGGTTCATGAGATCCATGAAAGCCGCGGGTATATTTGTTAATCCGAAGGACATCATGAGAAATTCATAATGTCCATCGTGCGGAACGCCGTCTTTGGCACATCCTCCTCCTTTACCCTCAATTGGTGGTAACCCGATCTCAAATCGATTTTTGAAAACCAGCTAGCGCCTTGTAATTGATCGAACAGGTCGTCGATCCTCGGGAGCGGGTATCGATTCTTTACCGTGAGTTTATTTAATCCCGGTAATCAATACACATCCTCATGCTACCATCTTTCTTCTTTACAAACAGCACCGGCGCTCCCCAAGGAGATACACTAGGCCGGATGAATCCCTTATTAAGTAAATCTTGTAATTGGGACATTAATTCCTGCAATTCCGACGGTGCCAGTCTGTATGGCGCTTTAGCTACTGGTTTAGCACCCGAAATCAGTTCAATCCCGAACTCTATTTCACGCTCCGGCGGCATTCCCGGAAGATCCTCGGGAAAGATGTCTTTGAATTCACGCACCACGGGTACGTCTTCAATCCTTGGCTTTTCTTTTTCCACATCACGTACATAAGTTAAATATGCCTTACACCCGTGTAGTATAAACTTGCGGGCTTCTATCATAGAGCATATCATGGGATTACAAGCCTTCTCCCCATAGATGATGACACGCTTTTCGCTCGGAGACGTTAAGTGTATCTCCTTACGTAAGCATATCACCTTAGCGTGGTAGCGAGACAGCCAGTCCATTCCAACTACCACTTGAAATTCACCCATGGACATGGGTATTAAATCAATGGAGTATTCCTCGCCATCGATATTCAATTTGCATTCCTGACATACATCACAAACAATAAAACTTTTGTTATTACCTACTTCTACTTCCATTGGCATAGGTAATTTTGTTAATGTAAACAAAGGGTTTTGAATGAATCTATGTGAAACAAAAGACTTATTCGCACCCGTATCAAATAAAACACGTGCAAGGACAGAATTTACAGTAAATATACCTGTAACCACATCAGGTTCCATCTTTGCTTCAGCAGCAGTGATTTGGAACGACCTTGCCTTAGACTTTGGGGTTTCATTCTTGGAGTCAGCACCCTCTTTCTTTCCCGTCAGTTCCGGACATTCTGACTTTTTATGACCCGGCTGATAACATTTATAGCACACCATCACTTTGTCTGGGCATGTTTGAAACCCCATGCCGTGTTTTGCCACATGCAACGCAAGGTTTGTTCTTAAAGTAACATTCACCTTTATGAGCGCGTCCACATATCTTGCAACTCGGAGAACCTCCTTTTGCATTTCCTTTCTTCGAAGATTCAGCCACCTTCGACTTCTTTGCGGGACTTGGGTTTTCATCCAAGGCTCTTCTCTCGCCTCTTTCAACTTGCCTTTTCAATTCAATCTCGCGCTCCCGCGCCGCATTGATTATGTCGGTGAGGGAGTCATAAACTCCCTATATTCAGCCCTAAGCATGGTATGATAGTAATAGATTTTATGTTCTTCGGTTTTGACCAACTCATCACAAAACTTGAGCTTATCCATAAACGTCCCTGTAATTTTATCAACGGTTTCACCCTTCTGCCTTGAATTCTTCTTTTATCTTATTGATTACCGCCTTGGGGCTATGATGTTTGAGAAATGGTGTTTTGAAATCTTCCCAAGTCATTGCCCTCATTGCTTCAACACCCCTTTCATTTCTGAGGTTGTCCCACCAATCCTTGGCTTAGCCTCTAAGTTGCCCAGTTCCATAAGCCACGAAATCACTTTCATCACAATGCGTTCGTTCGAAAACACCCTCGATATCGCTTATCCACCTTTGACAAGCAATTGGATCCACCTCTCCGTTGAAGATCGGGGGTTTACACGCCATAAATTTGTTATAAGAACAGCCTTTCTTTTCTTTGGCCTTACCTTTATCATTGGTAAGGTCTTCTCTTAATTCGCCCATCTTTTCCTCCATAGTCGAAAGTAATGCATTTTGTAACCTTTCCATGAATCTTGGTAGGCTAGCTTCAATTGCCCTTCCGACTTCCTCGGAAATCTTTTCCTTCTACTCGTCGGTAGTGAGGGATAGGATATTGTCACTAGTACCTCCTGACATCTTCTTACTGAAATGTTAGAATAATTCGATAAATAATTTGTTCAATCATTCTCATATCCTTTCATGAGAATTCATACTCACTATTTGGCCAAGTATACAACTTGCCTTAACCGTTTATGCTAAGTGTACTTCCCGGGTTCGAGTATGTTATTATACTCCTCCCGTACATATTAAGTAACTATTCCTTTTTAATCTTCTAATTTAAAATTTACTTCAAATAAATTCTTACCGGATGTTGATCAAGCCTTGAACCGAACACATTTTTCTTTAACCTTAGCTCTAATTACCAACTTGTAACACTCTACTTTTATAAATATAAATTCTTACCGACAAGATAAGAATATTCACTATAACTTTAAACCAAAACATTAATATTGTTCTTAACTTAATAATTGCGAGTTTAACAATTGTTCAAAAACAACATTAGGATACATAAGTATTCCATCATTTACATAAGTTTTATTAATAACTAATAATAACAAAAGTTGCGGAACTAGATCTTGAATCTGTTCGGTTCGGAAGCATCGACTTGATTATCATCCACGTATTTGCAACACCTAAAAAAAACTGGAAATTTTGACAATTATTAGTATTAGGGTCCTTAGAAAATTTGCATAATCAAAACTATGCTCAAAAACGGATTCGATTAAATAAGATATGCAAAATTCAACAAAAGTGACTGGGCTCTACCGTAACTTACGGTAGCCACTGGGCAACACTGGTCTACCGTAAGGCAGTAGAAAACTGCCGTAACAATTTACTCTCTACCGTAAGTTACGGTAGCTACCGTAACTTACGGTAGCTACTGCATATTCTTCCTGTTTTGCTGTTTTGACCCGTTTGTTCCAGTTTTGCACTTTTAAAACATCAAAACACAATACGGGACATTACTTCGTAACCAAGTGACCCACCCTTGGGTTCTTTATGTTCAACACTCACGCTCCCATTACCGGTTTGCGTGCTTAATACGTTATTACCCGTCACCCGGGCTTATAGATTTCGGATAAGGTACTCCCATTACCCGGTTTGTACCTACCCTTAATAACCAGTTTGATTTGCCATTAGGAAGTCCATCATTCAAGCAAACCAAGCACTTAAGTCTTCACATTCTAAATTACCAACAAATATCAATGACAAACTAATTTACAACATTAATGAAGCGTTAGCCACATACCTTAAAGCTTTCCCTACAAACGAGTATCCGCACCGGCTTGACTTCCCGACGCCTCAACCGTGTTGCCTAAAATGCACAAGCCAATTATCATTAGAACCTTTCGGCTCATAACTAAAGCTTGTTTATTTAGCCAAACACCACAATTATTGTCTATCAACATCTTTTAGGCGTTTTGTCAAGCACCTTATGTGCATATCTTCTAATTAGCCATTTTCGTTCATTTAAACCTTGGTAAATCCAAGGATTCCATCTTATTCAAACTTAATTACTTATTACCTCCATATTAACATGCTAGTTCAACAACCCTAGATTATTATTATTCACATAATTCATACACAAATCTTTGGGCTTTTCATTCTAGATAAAAAAAACCCACTTCAATATATGGCACAAGACAATTTCTAACACAAAATTTATCTATCAATTCACATGATTTCAGTTAGGGTTTATAATCCCACATTTTAATCACACTTCCTGATATCATAACATCATCCAATTATTCAAGAATTTCAATTAATCAAATTTCACTCAAGAATCAAGCATCACCAAAACTGAAATTGTAACTTACAAGTGTGAGTGATCAAGATTCTTGATTCATGCAGTAATTTCAAGCCCAATTCACCCTTCAATTTGATCAATTTGATGAAATAAGGGTTTGGGTGTTCTTTCCCTCTCCTGGTCGCTCCCACACGCACACACTGATGTGTGTGTGTGTGTGTTTGATTTGTTTTGTTTTTATTAAAATCAAGTTTGGCCATTTATACAAAATCAGCCCCTTTAGTTTATCTTGTTAGACTAATGCACATCAACTAACTTCTTTCCCTTTTAATATTTGGTATTTTAACTATTAATTATTTTGGGGTGTTACAAATTAGAAGTTAAATAATTCGCAAATCGCAATAACCCTTTTTCACACAATACTTTGAGTAAAATACATTTTGCCCCCTTGCTTTTAGTTTTTTTAAATTGCGTTTTGAGTCCATTTCGACATTTCCTCTTTTCACCCATACTTTGAGTAAAATATATTTTGTCCCCTTGCTTTTAGTTTTGTTAAATTGCGTTTTGAGTCTCTTTCCTTTCCAAGTTAAACTTCAATTTTCACCCATACTTTGAGTAAAATACATTTTGGCCCTTTGCTTTTAGTTTTGTTAAATTGTGTTTTGAGTCCATTTCCTTTCCAAGTTAAACTTCAATTACATTGCAATATTAGACCATTCAGGTTTAATCTCATAATTTTATAATGGTTCAACTTTATCATTGTACCGTATATCTATACATTTTTAGCTTATTGCTTTCTTTAATTATTTTCGTTCACTAAATTTCTTTTTTAAAAAACTAAACGTTTGGATTCAACCATACATTGAGTTGAACTGAATACGTCAAGACATGCGCTTTCATATGGTTTGCGCATGACATAGCGCTTGGACTAATCTGTTTGCAATGTGCCCACGACGTATCCCCCGCGGGTTGTATTATGAATATTAAAATTTATGTGCCCCCCGTACTTTCACGATGTTGCAATTTTAGCCCCTTGACTTTGGTATCTTCAAAGTTTCATAAAATGACAAATTTAGTCCCTAAACCTTCTACTTTGGATTTTCAAAACCACAACCTCATCTTTCAAACTTTGCCAGCACCAACCATCTACTTTGGTTTTCCACCATCACTCCCTTAGCTCTTACACAGTTACGCCACCAACCATCTTCTTTTACATTTCCACCAACACCCCTTAGCTCTTACACATTTCCGCCACCACCCCTATACTTTTACACTTTGTTTTTTTTACCACTTGCACTATTACTCAATTTTTACACCTGCCAAACTTAAAAAAAGTTGCAATTGTAACCCCTAGACTACAACTCCTACTTTTGCAAATGCCAATGCATTGTGTTTTTCGAAATGTCTTTGGCATTATGTTGTACGCTTTGTGTCTTCCTTTGTGATTTACACTTTTTTTTTAATTGTCTTTTACGCACTGCGTTTTACGAATCGTGTTTTGTCTTACTATATGTTTCCACCCGTCGCGCGGCGGGCAAAATCTTAGGGCATGTTTGGGTAAACTTTTTGAAACAACTTATTGACTTATTGGCTTTTTGAAAAGTCATAAGCTCTAAAATGATGTTTGGCAAAGAGAGTGTATGTGAGGGGAAAAAAACCAATAAGTCAATAAGTCACAAAATCCTGACTTTTCCAAGAAGCCAATAAGTCAATAAGTTGTTTCTAAAAGCTTACCCAAACATGCCCTTAGTTTCTTCTAAATTACAAGCCCTAACATTCCCATAGACAAACCTCTGCCCCTCTTGAGCTAAACAATTGTTGTGAATGAACTCTTTACCTTCGTCAAGAGGTGAATAGCAGGTATTCGTTTAACTTTTTTTTTTTTTTGATTAAAACCAACATGAACATAAGCTTTGTTTGCTAACAATCCTGTCATCTTCTCCAGGTTTTTTGAATCAGGGTTTCTCCGATCACCAGGCAAGTTTGTAACCCCAGAATCAATTTTGCATTCTCGTTACATAATTTTGTTGTATATATACATGCATATTGTTGAATCAAATCTCCAGGCTTTGTATTTTCGTTAGGGCGATGTATCCCTCTGCCCGTAACAACCTGCCCCCGGAGATCATCGAAGAAATACTTCATCTGTTGCCCCCGAATTCACTGTGCCGCTTCAAGTCGGTTTCAAAAAAATGGAACTCACTGATTTCCAGCCCCCATTTCATCAAAACCCACCTCCTTCTAAACCATCAAACCCCAAAATTGATTGCACTTTCCACTACAGGTTCACTCTACTCAATCCATATAAGCGAAACCCTCGACAGCGATTGTATACCCACAACCGCAAAAAAACTGCGTATTCGCTCACCTCCGCTCCGGTGGAAAGAGATCTTGGGATCATGCAACGGACTTCTTCTAGCGAAAGACGAAAACGATACGATATTCGTGATGAATCCAATGACACAAGACCTCTGGAAAGTTCCTCTTTGCCCTTTTGCACCCGTATATGAAGAATATGAAGAGGTTTATGTTAGGTACGGATTTGGTTACGATTTATCCACGGACGATTATAAAATAGTCTCGATATCGTTTTGGAACCCCAACAGCTATCATGATTCCAAGGAGACGTTTGTATGCGTTTATAGCTTGCGTAACAACTCATGGAGGAAATTGCCTGATTGTAATTACTATGAACATGATTACACCGTGGTGGATGATGTTATCAACGGTGCTGTCGTCAACCAGAGTCTACACTGGTCAGGAAGATTTTCTGAGATCGTTGGGTTTAATTTAGCTAGTGAAGAATTCAAGCAAATGAAATTTCCTGTTTCAGTTGGATTTGGCATAAGTTTGTTTAGCAGCATGGTTGATGTTGGCGGGAAACTTGGTGTGTTTATGAGGGGTGAGGAGGCGGGTTTTGAGTGTTGTGTGATGGAGGAGTATGGTGTTGCTGACTCTTGGACCAAGGTGCGTATTCATGGATTTGAGGAGGAAGATAGAGTTTGGCCAGTGTGTTTGCTTCAAGGAAGAAATCGGGAAATTGTGTTTCAAGAAACAGAAGGTGGAGTGGTTGTGTACAATATAGATGAAAGAAGACGCAGAGACGTAAGGATCGTGGGTGGCCCGTGTGGTAATGTCAATGTATTTCCAGGTACGTTTGTTGAAAGCCTAGAATCACCTAAACGCGTCATGATACCATCTTAACCTTTAATAAAATCTACTTAGTAACTACTTATATTATATTATGCTAAGAAGGAAGACTTTAGATCCATATGTAACTAGCTGGGTTGGAATCAAGCGGGCCAAAATTTTCATGATATTGTTTAGTGTGGTTTGGTTAGCTGATTTTCTTGTAATTGTTGTTTTGACTCTTTTGTGATATGATATGGTTATCTAATATAAAAACCAACTTCCATTAATTCTAAAAAGTTACAGATGTACCAGCCCAGCAAGATGCTGGCTGAATTAAAGAAACCAAACGAAGACTTTGCTTCCTTACATATTATAAGGCACAAAGTAAGCCACCCATCAGCGGAAGGCTAGAGACCACTTCAATGAAGCATAACTTGAATAACTTTTATCCTGTTATGCCACAGATTGTTAGGATGAATGTAGCGTCATTAGAATAATCAACACCACCTAGGCAAACTGGTCTTGTATGTGCAGGCCCGATTTTGATCTACCCATGGCCACTTCCAATTCTGATTCAAGAGGAGCCATAGAGTCCTGTCTTTTGGGAGTCTTGAGTACATACGGTGGCGATGTTGCTAGCTCAATTCTCGAATTACAGAGTACACCTTGACACATATATTTTTTACTTACCGAGCCCAAGACAATGGCAATGATGCTAGCCTAATTCTGATGGACAGATCCAATTCAACTAAGCCGTGAAATCCTGCGCCTGAACTTCTCTCTTGGAGCAACACGTCAAACTGACCACAGTTATCACTAATAAAACTTGGTCAACTTTTGTACTTCCATCTTTAATTATCACCATAACCGTTGTGTGTCACCTGAGCATAACTATCACCCACCCAGAACACGAAATGAGACACTATACTGCAAGCATATCACACCATTTGACACGTGTCCGATGAACTAGACACGTGGCGGACCGCTATGCCAGTCGAAAATGTCCGCTGCGGATCTAGAGAAAATGATGAACCAGAGAGGGCAACGTGTTTTCTGACCCGCGAGAACAAGGGCAGTAGCAAACTGCTACCGACCGCGATAATGGTCCGTGACGGACCCTATCACCGCCTATATAAATTATAAAGCATAATACAACTAAACGAATTTCCCTCCCATTTTCTGAACTCTCTCTCTCTCTCTTACTCGATATTCCCAACGCCCGATCACAATTAACGCTTAGTAAACTCGTTAGGTTATTGTCACGCTACAAAGGGAGTGATACGAAGTTCTGGGGGCGGGTGAAAATCCCCGGCGGGTCCAGTTCCGACTCAGCGTATATCCCTGTTGATGGACAAAGAATCCTAGGCTTATTATATACCTTGTGAGGACTTTGAATATCCGTCCGTTGGAGAGATTATTTTGTAAACGTAAAGTTGATAACGTTTTGTAAATATACATGGCTTTTTAATTTCCACGAATATATGAAAGTTTATTACGACTTGTGGCACTTGATGAGGAACGATATTGATATAACCTAAACGGCGGGTCGTGGACCCCTAGGAAATCGAATACGGGGTGTTGTGACACATACTCTCAACAAATTCGGTTATAGAATAAATGTCACGCAAATAGACACATATAGGTGTCCCATACACACCTATATAAGGGGACCTTGGAGATGAGAAAACCACCGAGACCGTTGGTACAATTCTTTTGATTTTATGACTATTCAGGAGAGAAAAGGACACTTGCCACCTTTTAAGAAATTGCCAATATTGATTTTGTTAAGACCATTGTAGTGGTGAAACAAAATAATGCCTTCACCATGGGGCATTATTCGACACGTGTCATCCCAGTCAGTATAGGGCATTATTCCAAAAGTGGCGTAGTGGGGCACTATTCCAATAACGCCCAAGCAATCATTTCAAAATTATTATTTTTTTAATTTAAAACATAAAAATCTTCATTAATTTAAAATAAAAATTACACTACTTAGAAATTTAAAAAAAAAAACCGAAAAAAACTGAAAAAAAAACCGAAAAAAAATAAAGTTAAAAAAAAATGATCTAGAGTCCATATTTTTCTCGAATTTTTTGGCGACGCATTTGCGCAAAGATCAACGCGTCGCCTTGGAGGTGGTCGATCGGTTTGGACAAAAACTCAATGTCCTTTTCCATTTGTCTCGCCTCTTGCATCTCGTTAAACTTTTTGGTTTCGGCCACTCGTTCTTTCATAATCCCATAACGTTGGTGGCCGAGGTTGCGAATGTCTTGGAGACGACGGTTCATCTCCTCGAAATCTTCCTTTAACTCGAGATCGGAAGACGACTCGGCCGTTTTTTTCCCGGTTCGCTTATCCTTTCTTCTACCAGGCGGCCGGGTCAACTCTTCTTCAAGTTCCTCGTCAACGTCCACCACCTCATTTAGATCGACATTGCGGGCATCCGATGTCGGTGTTTCAGGGTCAACGGAGGATGTTTTTTACCGTTTAGCTCGACGTCTACTACTAGACGTCATGGTACCTACTCGCGCCCACTTTGGACTTTTTCGTAGTAGATCCCAACACTTATAGTACGCGAAAGGGCATTTCGTTTTCTTGAACTTGTCCAAAGTCCTCGTTAAAACCCCGACGTCACCTTCACCGCTCGGGCGATTATCGAAGTTACTTTGGTACACTTCTTGGAACGCATGACACTTGTTGTTGATGTCGGTCTATTTGCTAGAAATAGAATCTTTGTCCCGATGTTCGCCTTGACCCCACGTGCTATAAAAGAGTGCACGAACCTCATCCCAAAAAACGGGGCCCGTTTGAAAGTTTGCTACAAATTTAAAAAATAAAAGTAAAAATATAAGTTGTATGTTAAAAATAAAAGTAAAAATATAAGTAAAAATATAAGTAAAAAATAAGCAAAAAATAATATAAAAGTTACCGGTTTCGTTGTCCTCCGAAATGTCGAGCCACGTCCGAGTCAACGCGAATTCCTCATCCTTCGTCCATTTAAGGTGAGTTTTTGTACGTCGAGGTTCGTCCTTTTCCTTCTTCTTATGCGACCTTCTGCCACGTTTCGATTTCTCTTGCACCGGTTCGGTTTGCGTCTCCGGCACGACATCGACATCGGGTTCGGGTTCGGGTTCGTCTTGTTGTTGTGACGGTTGCGACCCGCCGGCTTGACCATAGCCGAAGGTGGGAGGCACGAACGGAGTGGCGCCACTCAAGTAAGCCGCGTACGTTAAAACGCTCGGGTCCATGTCTTGAAGGTTATACGGGTGTTGCGGTTGGGTTGTGTTCGGGTTCATGGGTCTTGCGGGGACACCAAAAGGGGGTCGGAATGGATGCATGATTGTATAAAATATAAAAGAAGTAGGAGAGAAAGTAAGAGTTTTTTTATAAAAAATAGGAGAAAGTGGGTGATATATATATAGTGGGTAAATTTTTGAATTAAAAAAAATAAATAAATAAACACATTTGACCGTTGGCAACGGTCCATTCTCGCCCCCCTATGCAATTTCAGCTTTTTAAATAAAACGCCAGCAACAAATTTTTTCAAAAAAAATGCCGGACAACGCCGGGTGTAATGGGGGGGGAAGGCGTTTTGGGGCGTTTTTTTTTTCAATTTTTTTAAAAAATACCGCCTCACTACGGGTGGTCTAAGGACTAAGTTTTTGTGCTTGATACTGGTATGATGTAATAGACTCGGTTTTTGTGGAGACAAAAGCAGTAACGACTCAAATGCTTGATTAGTATCGTCTTTGTCGGATGACCTCATGTCATCTAAAGTACGAATGAACATCGTAGGATGTATTGTGAAATGAAGTACAAGTGTTTGGTAAATAAACAGCTAAGATCATATCAAAATACTTTCAAATAACATGAGCAATCAATATATTGATTAATGATGCGTCAGAAGGTGACATTTTATTATAGCATATCGAAAGCTAACATAATGCATCAAAAGATACTTTGAAACTTTTTTGTTACATCAAAAGTTCATTTTGGTAGTTCGATACATACAACAAGAAAAAGGTGTATAGTTGGATTCATTTTAGTCTGGATTTTTTTTCTGTGTTTTATGACTTCTTTTTTTTTTTTTACTTATTAAGTCGTGTATGTATTACTGTAAATAAATCAAATCGTGAGAAATTCATTTTATTCGTTAATTACTAAACATGAACATGAATTCATGTGCCGCAATTATAAGAACAAGCATCAATTTTTCTTGATCGTTTCGTGTTTGTGAACAAGTTTATAAGGTTCACATAGGTTGTATATATGTTTTTTAGAAAAATATCTGTTCTGTTAAATAAACTAGTTTTATACCCCGCACGCGTTGCGGCACGCTAAACCATTTGTTCGGTTTAATGATATAACACAATCTAGGGAAAAAATTACATGGAGGCGTAGATCAAACCAAATCAGACTCTAATAGTACATCTGCTTCGCAACAGGTTTCATGGAGTATCGTTCGATTTGCTAATAAAATTAATTGGCACTAATCTATCTTCTGAAAGATTTAATATAATGTTATATATTCTAATCGAAAGAGCTGATGCAAGAACTATAAGAAGAGGTTGTGTGTGTTTAAAGTCGCGTCCTTGTATTACTGAACATCAAAGTCATCCTGGTATGACCAACTCATACCTGGCAGGAACATTCAAAGGAACTTTTATACGCCTTCTTCACATCAAAATTTAGCCTTGAAGCCTTTCATTCTCCAAACTTGCATCCTTCAAGCACAACCAAACAAAATCATTAAATCCATCATATTTGTTATTGACCAGTTTAAATATGTTTTTATTGTATTCATTAAATTCAAGAGTTAGTTATGAGATAGAAGTGTATAGTTTTTTAACACATACTTGTGCATTATATGCCAATAATTCTTAATCCCTTACACTATTACTGTTTTAGCAAAACATGAGCCGAAAACATATACTACCATGAGAATATAACAAAGACAAAGACAAAGACTGATGTGTGGTTTATAGTGCATGTGTATTATATCGAATTTATATCTAATACTTGAAAAAACTGTTTCGAGACATCACAATTTCTGGTAGCTTGTAATAGATTTGTGATCAATTTTTGAATTGTCCCTATCACCAACCGACATCGTAATTTTCTATAACTAAACAATTAAGTGTATGAAATCATGTAAATGCGTATGTTATGACCAATATAAATCTGATCCAGACATATTCATTGAATACAAAGGTTCATTTTGAGATTGGAACACTCACATTTGTGTTGTCTGTATAATTCTCAGGGACCTACCGTGCGTTATATATCAAAATATTAATATATTATCACTGTCTTAACAAATTACCAGCTGAAAACATATAAACAGTGCATGAGTATATCGAATTTATATCTAATACTTTGTAACAAACTCGTAACCATATTTTTTTCTAGTTTATACACAAATAAGAATTTGAGAGCCATTGAAAGTGAATAAAAGAAAATAAGCATACCTGCTCCGGCGAGGAAGAGGCGGCGCCTGGCATGGGCAGACATCTGGCTAGGTGGAGACAGTAGAGCGACGTCCGGCGAGGTCGATGGTGTCATGCTGCTTCTGCGTGACTTACGGACTACGTCAACAAATAAGTACATGAGTATATAGAATTTATATTTAGACTTGCAAAAAAAAGTTTCGGCCTCAAGATATCACTATTTCTGGTAATCTGTAACAGATTCAGAGACACAACTGAATCGTCAATATCGGCATAGTAATTAGATATAATCAAACAATTAAGTGTACGAAATCGTGTGAATGTGTGTGTGAAATATGACTGCATCTGAAATCGAGAACATTATGATCTAGAAGAATCGCCTTTTAACTTCTTAGTTTATTAATCACACTTTCATATCAGGTATACCAACATTTTACTTTAAATCAAGGCCACATATTGGGTTTATTTAATGAATTTGTTTTCTATTGTACCCAAATCTGATCAGAACTAATGAAAAAAAAATTGACTATTCAATTCAATTATGGTAAACCCATCCTTGCATAACCAAAATAACATCATTCATAAATCAAAGCCTCATTATTATTGTCAAACACTAACTGCTCAGAAACAATTTTATCCATAATAGTGGCAAAGCTTCACAATGAAGAGGGGGGGGGGGGGTCAAAAACGTATAAACCAAAAAATTTCTATAGAACCGGGGGGTCGAAAACGTATATACCCAAAAATTTCTATACGAAAACTACATATATAACACTACTGAGCGAAAAGTTCGGGGGGGTCAAGCGCCCCCCGGCCCCTCTTAAGCTGCGCCCCTGATCCATAGTAACTAATGAGAGTAAAATAAAAGACTATAAGAATTTGATGCTTAGTGTGGTTCTAACTTGAGAATCCAGGAAGGTAGGTTCAATAATCCAAAATGCATAGTTTTAGCTATGCCGAATCACAGGAGGTTAACATTCCAAAACCCTTAATCTAATGCTTCTAAATCACACAAAACTCCATATCCGTTGCTAAAAAATTCAATCTCAAATCACCCACTCGCTATAAAAAACGTAATATCATCAAGATACAAACACATAAACCGTACCCAAACCGGAAAATAAAAGCACAGAAACTTACAATCGATATGAAAATGAAAGCAATAAGCTTGTCGTTGCTATTATAGTTTGCAATTGTGGTGTTTGTCTCATTAATCCCCACAAAATAAGAGATCTTGAAAACCGTACACATATACCTTAGATTGATCTACCAGCGACAATATATAACCGGTTACCGTATCGAGTGAAAGAAGAACACCCATAAATACCCAATTCGAACACCTCCTTTACTCAATTTTATTACACATTCATGGCAATGATGAACCTATCAATTTGGATTAAAGAATAACACCCATAAATACCCAACTCGAACACCCATATAAACAAAATGCAGCCTTCTATAATTCTATCCGGTATGAACTTACACAAAAACCACAAAATCCGGTATGAACTTGTTAAGAATGAAATCATCAAGCTAAACCCTCACAGCACAACACCTAATTATCAGCACCATATACCAAAAAAATTGACTTGCACATTTTCACAAACACCTTGGGGGACATACAAAGAGGCTACTCACAACTTCACTCCTGGTCAAACATAAATAATGAGCAATCAATATTTTAACCAAAATCAATGAAGTTCATAACTCCTTACAATCAATTTATGTAAACTCTACGTTCAAGACTTGTACCTGCAATCAATTTTGTTTCACTTTCACCCGAAAATTTGTTTAAAATTGAAATGAGAATTAAACATTACCTTTGATAAAAGGGTTCGTAAATCATAAGTTTTCTTCATGCATAGAAACTGGAATAACCGACGATAAATGGTATTGAGTGATTGTAAAAACTGATGTATACTTACTAAGTGCTGATGAAATCGAATGATTAGGGCACCTGTTTTTTGACCGATCAGGTTATACCGCCTCCTCTGTAATCTCCTCCAGAACCAGCCTTCATCAACTCTTTCTTTAACACCCTAATCACGTTTAACCTTAAAACGACGCAGCGGAATTTCGAGTCTGAAAATTCCTTTCATAACATACATCTTGACATTCTAAAAATTCATTTTATAATATAAGAACATAACTTATCGACACTAAATTACATATTTAAACATTCCCGTACAATCCGTCTTGTGACTCGATCTTCGATCTCTACTCCTTGGTAATCCTCATGGCTTGTACTACCTGCGCTCACCACATAAAATTCATAACGTTAGTACGTATCATAAGCATACAAGATTTGTACACGTTTACTTTTCATTTCATTAACTCTTTACATCCCGGCTTTCCCTCTGATCATACGATCCGTAGTGAGACTTCCTTGGTATCCTGCGTTACACTTCATCACCAGGCACGATGTTATTATCGTTAGTACTCAATTTCATTGAATGCATGCGTACATACTTTCATACAACCTATACATACACTTACGATCACACATAGCAACATACATACCTATGTACCTACATACATACGTACGTGCATACCTAAATACATCCATTCATACATACATACATACTTACATGCCTACATACATACATACATACATACCGACATACACACATACATACAAATCTACATACATACTTACATATAAACATACATACATACTTACATACATACGTACATACTTATTCCATACCTTCTCACAACTTACATACGTGCATACCTTCGTACATACTCACTTGACTTCATATACATACTATCTACATACACCCTTACATACATACACTTATACTTGTACAACATACATACGTACCCACCTACATACATGCCTACATTTATATTTTCAATCAACCATTGCAATATACCCGACTCATACTTGCCTACTCATATACGTCTTCATATATATCCTTATGTACTCGCTTACACACCATACTCTTACATACATTCGCGCATACACGCTTACATACACTTCTACATACGTGTATAGAGACATACAACATCCATACATACCTATCCACACATACGCTTACCCTAATGGTCACAAAACATGAGTTAAATCAGTCATACGCAACTTAAAACGCGTTTAAACGAGTTCCCAAGCCAAAACTGAGAAAACGAGCAACTTTCGCCAACCAGGGGGGGCTCGCGTGACGCCAAGGGCCCTGGCGTCACGCTAGGCCCCTGTTTTGGCAGAAGATGTGCAGCAACTTGCTGCATATTCCCAGCACGATCCCGTTTCACGGAAACGAGCATAACTCTCTCGTTTTTGACCCGTTTTGCCCGATTCTTTTTCCTACACGTCCGTAATTTAATTCTCCATCTATTGGAACTAGAATCCAACGTCCGACTTAATAAAATTTCAGACTTTTAACTCTTCGGCTTATTACCCTTTTACCCAACTTTGACCCATTCATGCATTCATCGACGTAACTTGTTCGTTTTACCATAACCTCTTATAAACATAATAATTTCAGTGTCGTCTATCATAAATTACTAAATTCTTGGATGTCTTGCATCCTCTTAACACCTTATCGTTCATATGCTTATTTTTGACCCGTTAAGGGTATTCGCGCATTAATTGGTCTACGACTAACCAAACCATAATCCCCACTTCCATACTTGTCCAAAACATTACACTAATCGAATAACTTGTTTCTAAGCTACTTTTAAGATCGTTTAGCCCAAAATACCCATCAAGGGCATTTTGGTCAACCTTGAACCCATCATTTACGACGAAAGACTTTAACACATATTTGACCTCAAACATCGTGTTTAATTCATTACAACACTTTATTACTTACTTGTACTAAGAAGTGATTACGGAAATCACTTACCTTATGCGTCCGTGCTCGTATCCGATTCCTCGCCTTTTCTTGACCCGCTATCCTTTCATGTTTGCGTCCGTCTTGACATGATTCCTATACGCTCTTTTTATCAAGATCACGCTCCTATTAGCATATGCATTCGTACATGTTAACAATCATATCAATCGCATATTCCACCCTTAACTTTCATTAGTCATTTCTAACATACATAACTCGTATGATTATATTCATATCCGTTTAAACTCATGTAATTCATCATATAATCACAAACAACGCATATTGACATAACATGTACCATACGAATTTCCTATAATCCTGCCTTTACGACCACGTGTCAATTCATGTTTCTTATGCTTAGTTGACTTTTGAAAGTCAACTATATACCATATTTAACCATCGACTTATCATTATATACTCGTAACATCATATTCGGTTATACGGATGACACTATATACATTTCATCATACACTTGATGCGAGTACTACCTTTTAAGCATAACATACAACTATTTCATGCTCAAATCTTCTAAACTCATACATAAC
This sequence comes from Helianthus tuberosus, assembly GCA_030545235.1. Lineage (NCBI taxonomy): Eukaryota > Viridiplantae > Streptophyta > Magnoliopsida > Asterales > Asteraceae > Helianthus > Helianthus tuberosus. The sequence continues at coordinate 5,032,723 of CM060404.1, read as the reverse complement.
CCATCAAAACATACTACTAATCATCATGTATCATTCCCAAACAAACATCAAACATATCATCATCACATTTCTCCTAATTCTTCTAACAAGTATTCATCATAACCACATAATACATCAATCTTTCAACAAGACTCGAACATGGGAGGTGATTCTAGTCATCATCTTCACCCTAACTAACGGGTTTCACCTCTAATCATCAAATTAACGTAAACCCTACATAACCCATGTTCTATACGAAGATTCTAACCCTTGTACATGATCAATTTCATATTAACTCACGGATTAGAACATAACCCACTTCACCCATGATCACCAATCTTAAACTTAAGACATACCTTATGATCCCCTCGTGAAGGTGATCACTAATTCATGCTCGGTTGTGAATTTGGGCCTTGATTCATTCTTCAATTTGAAGCTTTTGATGATCTAGGGTTTGGGGCTCTTGAGAGCCCCTGATCGATCTATCCAGAACACACACGAAAATGTGTGTGTGTGTGTGTGATCTTTTTCTTTTAATAACCCAACTTTCGTTAGTTCCACTTTAGCCCCTCGGGTTTTGTCTTTAAAACATAACTGACATTACCTTCCTCTTTTAATTCTTTTGACCATACTCTTAACTAGGTTAAATAGCCTAGTTATTTATTTCATGACGTGTCATATCGGAACACACGACAAATATTAACATTCAGATTTTGGGGCGTTACACTTTCACTCGAGGGGTCGATTAGGGCACCTGGCTTTTGACGGATCGATTTAGGTTAGGAAAAGTGAAGCAGGAGTATCAGGTGGCTTTATGCAGGACACGCAGAGCCGTTTCAGGAGGTGGAGCTTTAGGGAGATAACACGTAGCAAACCCTCAAAAGGCCCAAAACCGGCCTTAGCAACCACTAAAGCCTAGACACGTGCTTAAATTACTATTCATTCCCTTTGTCTATTATCAGATTAAGATTAGAAAAAATTTCGTTGTATAAAGTTTGGTTAAGAATCTTCAATATACATTTTGTAAAGTAACTAGTTTTTGCCACGTTATCTCTCACATGTACGTCTGTGTTTCGGTTACCTATACATACTACTCATAAAACAATCTAAAAAAAAACAAAAAAAACAAAAAAAAAAAAACGAACGTTTCAACCAATTAAAACAAAACACTACCATACTTTTGCTAAAAAAAGAACTAAAACGATGGAAAACTTACCGTTTGACACAAATAAAATTACACTGAAACAACCAATTAAAACAAAATACTATCATAGTTTTGTCAAAAAACAATAAAACGATGCCATTTCTGTAATTTTACACTAGGGGCAAAATCGTAATTTGACAGGTAAAAAAACAAAAACAATCGCAAAACTATAAATTTGAGCTCAGGGCAAAACCGTAATTTAGCTAGGAGAAGAAAAAAACAAAATCAATTGCAAAACTGTAAATTTAAATGGAGTAAAATTGTAATTTGGTTGGACCAATGGAGAAGTGTCAGACAGCTGCGTGACACTATTCCTCTCAATGGTAAATGTATTATTAGTAAATGTGAACATTTTGTTTGGAAATTTTGCTCATCCTGATGCAACAAATGAAAGTTGGGTTATTAGATTACTAAATTAGTAGAACTAGAATTGAGACCCGCCGCAATGCGGCGGGGATTCTTTAGTTATAACTAAGTCGATCCAGGGCCCGCACGTTATGTTAAACCTGTCAAACGGGGAAAATAGACGACGTAAAAACGTTCACCCACACACGCACGCACGTTGCGTCGTGTTAACTCGCAAAATTTAGAACGGAACGTAAAACGTTAAACCAAAGCGCGTTGCGATGTGTCAAGTCACAAAATTTAGAATCAAGCATAAAGCAAAAAATTTGCGGAAAATGAAAACTATAAAGGACCAAAGTTGAAAGTAAAAAAAGTTGTGAGGATAGATTGCAAAGGATAAAAAGTTTTGGGTTAAAAGTAAAAAAACAAATAGTTTTGGGTTAAAAGTAATTTATGAAATACTTTTGGGTGAAAAGTAAAAAAAATCATTTTTTTTGAAAAACCCCAAAGTCAAGGTTACAACAACCATATCCATGACCATTTTTTCTTTGAAAAACCCCTCAAAGCACACCCCGGGTTGCGGCGGGGCGTAAAACGGTGTCAAATAGTACTAATGCCACATAACTGTCATCAACCACTACACTGACTCGACCTAGGATCTGCGTGTTGCGACGAACCTGTCAAACACGAAAAATAGAGGTAAAACGTTGAACCACACATGCACGTTGCGTCGTGTTAACTTGCAAAATTTGAAACAAAACATGAAAAAGTTGAACCACACTCGTACGTTGCGTCGTTTGAACTCGAAAAATTTAGAACTATACGTAAAACAAAAATTTGCGAAAGATGAAAAGTATAAGTGACAATAGTTGTGAAGTTAAATTGCAAATAATGAAAAGTTTTGGGTTAAAGTTAAAAAAACAAATTATGTATGGTTAAAATTGAAAAAGGTAAAACCATTGGGTTAAAAGTAAAAAATCAAGGTTTTTTTTGAAAATTTCCCAAAGCACAAGTTACAACTTGTATTGCATGTTTTTGTTGCTAATTTATAATTTATAACTAGATTTTTGCCCGCCGCGCGTTGAGCCGGCGAGACAAAGCGTTAAATCGGAAACCAAACTCACGATTTAGTGAATACGTTTCAATTCCATTTTTCAAACAAACAAATGAAATTTAGATTCTAGGTCTAACAAATTATAGGAACCAAAAACTTTTGAAAATGAAATTTAGATTCCATTGATTTAGCCTTATAGTATCACTTATTAAACATCTAGATTGTGTCAACTTAAAACTCCTCACCAATTCTCAGAACGGGATTGTGAAGACGTGTTTCATCACATACGCTTCTTTCTTCTCCAAACCACTTGTTCTTGTGGCTCTGGACGCCTAAAAAAGACTTAGGGGCTCCTCCTTTCTATAAATAGCAATAAATGCTACCTCGTAACAAATATATTAGAACTTACACAAATCCTAACAAAAAAAGGATGCCAGAATCTGTGATAGATGATACCTATACCTCGATTCCAATCCAACAACAAAGATAAAAATCATCTTTTTCCAATCCAATTACAACAACCTACGGCACAACAAAGTTCTAAAGCACAATGTATAAGACTATAATGCATAAACTTGTTATTAATTGATATTATTTAAATTTAAATGAATTAATATTAACTTTTTTTTTTTGGGAAAACCCCCCAAGCTTAAGGTACAACTCTACTAACCATTAATATTTTTTTTGGGAAACCCCCAATGCTTAAGGTATAAGTCTACTAAACACTAACATGTTGGTAATTTATAATATGGTAATTGTTAAGATACAATATGATTATTAGGTGGAATTGTCTATGTGTTTTATAGAACAGATTGAACAATGACACAAACGGAGAATAAGCTTATGATTATAAATAAATAATTGGTCACTATAACAACTGTATAAATTTGTAATCCATTAGACAAGCCAATTCATGATACACCTAATACACAAACTGTTGTGAATGATAGTGGCCTAACCCAAGTAGACCCAACCAGCCCAGTTCAGTGTTAGTGAAAGGCCTATGTGTTTGGGAAGGACCAGCATAGGTTATAAGCACAACGAGAGTAGGGAAAAGAGCATGAATGAATATTTTAGAATGTTGTTGGCTTCTTCTTCCCATATCAAGTCTAAGCTTCCCATTCATTCCCTATCAATTATTATGTATTACATTCGATTCTTATTTATAATATTTTAGAAAATTAATACAACCTATCACATTTATACCTATTTGTATTACTTGTTGAGTTTGTATTACCTGTTCAAGTGTGAAATAACCATTCACAACACAAACCCTTTAAAACCAAAAGTTGTAAAAATTGCTTGATCTTTCCATTAGGCTATCCACTACGGCTCACACCCTTTCACTCTACGTCATAAAGTAACTGCCATATTATCAACACATCACAACCCCACTTTCCTTCACTTTTTTTCACTAAACACCTACTAATTAAAAAAAAAAGCTAAAAAAAACCCTAATTGGTTGGAATGCATGGGACCCACCACCACATCCAACTTCCACGCTATTCCACCACTCACGCCACCCCCACCCCGCCATGTACTGTGGTGTAGCCTGCCCCAACCACACAAAGCCCCCTATCATGTGGCCCCATGCACAACCGCGCGCCTCCATGCCATGTGTGCTCGCGCGCGTATGCGCATGATTGCCACGTCATGCGCCACTGCGCGCGGACCCACCAGGGTCATGCCACATCACCTACCACTTGGTCCTTGCAACCCTTGTGCTCCACCACACGCACGTGGTAAAAAATAGAAAGCCACATTGAGCCTCATCGCCCACGCCACGCGCGTGTGCGAGTACCCTTCGCGAGTACACAGTGAGTGCTTCCATGAAACAATAAGGATGGAGAGTTCCCACTTAAATACCCCTTTAAGTTTCATCTCTCATCCGATGTGGGACAAGGTGTCACTTTCCCATTTTTTTTTTCAGCATTCAAGTTTCAAACACCAAACTTTGAGCATCGATATCTCATTCATTTTAGCTCCGTTTCGGACGTGGTTTAGTTCCTTGCGAAGCTCTTCCAACATAGAACACAAACCCACAAATAAATATATAAAACCTGCTCATTTTATTATATTTATTTCTAGTCCAAAATAGGAAAAAACCATTTTCCTATATTTGTGAAAAATGCTATTTTCACAATTTTCCAACATAAACTTCATGAAAATGTAGTGTTGTCATTTTTAAGTGATCTTAAACTCCTTAAACACACATTTTTAATTATTACGTTGATGGTTTGTATACCGAAAGATGTGTAAATTGTTGTTGAATTGTGATTTGAAGTTAGCCTTGATTGCCAAGAAGCAATTCACGGGCACATCATAATGTAAATCGCGGTGTTTTCTATTATCATATATTATATTTAACCCATCAATCATTATACGATCGATCCATAGTTCGATTGCTCATCGACTGTGATGTTTTTGTCAAAAATTGACTGTGATCAACGTGACACATTTTAAATGAAGGAGATTGGAGCTAGTATAAATGAACGGATGGAGCTGGTATAAATGAGCGGGACCCTAATTGATTGGAATGCATGGGACCCACCACCACATCCAACTTCCACGCTATTCCACCACTCACGCCACCCCCACCCCGCCCCCTGCCACGCCATGTACTGTGGTGTAGCCCGCCCCAACCACACAAAGCCCCCTATCATGTGGCTAGGGGCGTTGGCTCAGTGTTGAATCTTATGACAATTGCATATAACATATTACAATTTGACCTAATCTTTATACGGATAGGAAAACAATTTTAATACACAATATTAATCTACAAACATTACCGTATATGCTAATCTAATATAACCCTCGTAGTTAAACCATTTAGGAGACACTTGTCATCATATTAATAAATGAGGTTTTTAAATATATATTGTTTTATTATTTAGTATATAAAATTTATTTATTCACCCCGTGTAACACACGTGGTTATAACCTAATATATTATTATATAAAGAGTAGACTGTCATTTTGGTCCCTGAGGTTTGTTCACTTTTGACACTTTAGTCCAAAACTCAAATCTTTTGCATCTGGGTCCCTGTGGTTTCAATTTTATTGTCATTTTAGTCCAAAAGTAAAGTCAGCTCAGATTTCTCCAAAAAAATCCTGATTTTTATCCTTTTTCTCAGGAGTAAAATGGTCATTTTTAACATTAATATGTATATATATATATATATATATATAATTAAAAAAGGGTAAATTACTTTGACCACCAAGTTCATTAACAACCAGAAGACCTTTAGACTTCCTCTGCACCTTATAACAAGGTATTCTCACAGAGTAATTTGACTGAACAAAAGAGCATCTTAACTCCAATGAACCAGGAACAAACAACTCCTTTTACCAACAGATTTATGCCCATTTTGAGTATAATTCACATGAACTTTTGAAGTCAATGAATCTACACACAAACATGGTGAAGTATGTGAATTCATAACTGATGAACCCACCACAGATATACCCCCCCACCATTCTTCATAATTTCAGCCCCAAAACAAGCTTCTTGATGGTAAAAATTCAAACTTTTTGCCCAAATCTAATGAAAGAAGAATCTTTATGAAGATTTAAGAGATACCCAGTGGCGGTTCCTACACAAACACAAACCCCTAAAAACTCAACCACAAAACACAAATACCTAATCGCACAAACCAAAACCATATCGCAACATTCATCTACCTTCTTTTCGGCAACAGAAGCCGATTGAACAGAAGCCGTCGGCCATCACCACCATCAAGATCATCATCATCATCATCAACATCGTCAGCCCCAACCCCCCCTCTCTCTCATCTTCAGATGACCACCACCACCACCCCCATCTTCACAAATTCCCCAAATCAAACAAGGATGGCTAAAACAAACCTAAACACATAGTTCACCCACCGCTCACCGTTCCTCCGCCAGACGCCACCGCCTCTCTCTCTCTCTTTCATCTCTCTCTCATCTGCAGATGACCGCCATCACCGCCACCGTCTACCTTCTTTCACAAACCCTAGAACGAGTTTAGAGAGAGAGAAAGAGAGGGTAAAAGCTAGAGTTTTAGGTTTTAGAGAGAGAAAGAGGGGGGTGCGGTAGGGATGGTAGTGGTGTAGTGGTGGTGCGGTGGGGATGGTGGTGGTGCAGTGGTGGAGTTAATGGAGGGGGAGGAGGTGGCGGTGGTGAGAAGGGGAAGAGAGTGCAGAGTTTATAGAGAGAGGGAGCAGAGTTTATAGAGAATGTGGCAAATGACCATTTTGCCCCCAAGGAAAAGGACAAAATAGCATGCTTTTTTTGAAAAATCTGAGTTGATTTTGTTTTTGGACCAAAATGGCACAAAACTGAAACCACAGAGACCAAAATAAAAGTTTTGGACTAAAATGGCAAAACTGCTCAAACCTCAGGGACCAAAATGGCAGTTTACTCTTATATATAACTCGAATATCCAACCAACTAATAATTGGGACATTGATATTTTTTTTGTTGAACAACAATTTTGGATCACTGACGAACCACTGAAGTATCATCGTGCCTTTAACGGAACCACCCGATCATATCCACCTCTACTAGGCTATAATGTCTATACACTAGTTCAGAAGGAAAATCAATAAATATGATAAAAACACCCTTATAAAAATTGAGTCCACACCTAACGGTCTTTAACTGCAAATAATATTTTTGAGGAATGATGGATTTTAATAATTACAACTATTGTCCGTTGACCGGCAACGGTCTCAACTTCATATATTCCCACTGACGGTCTCATCCTTTCACATATTGGCCTTCAATGGACCTTGACTAACAGAACCCTAACGTTGTTAGTCTCCGATCGCCGGAAAGCGTTTTTGACCGGAAAACTCAACCGTTTCGTCTCAAATCTCTTTGTAACCTCAGTACGCACCTTTAGGAACCTTTTCTAGTAAAAAAAATCCCAATTGTTAAGATCGCCGAAAAACTTCTTTTTGGCTGGAAAACTCAACATTTTAGCCGGAAAACTCAAAGTTTTCATCCCAAACTTGTTTGTAACCATAAATCAGACTTTTAGGAACCTTTTTTCGATCAAAAACGTTTTTCCGGCGATCGAAGATTAACGGCGTTAGGGTTCTGTTAGTCAGGGTTCATTAAAGGTCAATATGTGAAAATATGAGACCACCGGTTAGAATTTTTGAAGTTAAGACCGTTTGCAGTCAATGACGAATAATTGAAATTATTAAAAACCATTATTCCTATTCTTAAAGGTATATCACTCTAGTTTGTAAAAGATTGAAAATAATTAAAAAAAAAAACTCCATAACTAATTTGGTCCTATAAATGAACCCACGAGTGTCACGTCTGTCATCTTTCTCCTTTTTCGAATCCAATATGATTCTCTTTTTTAAGGGATCTCTAGTTATTATTCAAATGAAATATGGCAAGTACAAAAAGGCACTTATACCTTGAGTTTTTTCACGAATTAGTCCTTGTTAAGAATTTATATACATTCGTTTGCTTTATTTGTCAGCTGGCTTTTGATAAAACTAGTGATATTCTCCCGCGCTTTGCGGCGGGGATTAAGTCGCTATCAATTTGTTTCGTTATAGTACCTGCAGTCGATATAGTAATTGAAAGAGAAAGCATTACATCGATCGAAAACAAAAAAAAAACACATATTGATATGGTACCTATATATGTTGTTCAGTTGATATCGGTTCGGTTCGCTTGCATTTTATGTTTATTTTATTTCAACATTACGATATTTTTTTGATAACGGATATCCTGCCGCTATCGTACCAAGCCCAATCTAAACCAATTGAACAACGTTTGTATCGGTACCAATATTTTTTTATTTTTAGTTTTTTTGCTTTCAATAAACTGATACTATATCGCTACCATATTGTACCGAACATCATCGGTACCGGTATACATTCCGTTTTATTGTTTCCTGTTTGATAACAGGTACTTTGATCGTATCTTACGATATATATTTTTAAAAGGATATTGTGTCGCTATCGTACCAAATTCAATCAAAACTGATTGAATAACATTTGTATCCGTATCAATATTTATTTTTAGTGTTTTTGCTTTCGATGAATTAATATCGTATCGCTACCATACCGTACTGAACAACATCGGTACCAGTATATATTTATTTTTATGATTTCTTATTTGATAACTGATACTTTGATCGTATTTTAAAAGTTATATAAAAATATATGTTTAAATCAATTAAACTAATAAAACAATTAATATAATAATAAAAACCTAGAAAAAATAATATTAAAAAAATCAAAAATACTGTTCATGGGCTCTTTCTGTTAATATGTATAATGTAGTTAACGAACTGATTTTATTTCCAAATTTATTTTTAATAAATATAACTTTACTTTTATAAATACAAATTTAAAATTTTCGTTTTAGTTTAGCCTCATTTCAGAGATTATTTTAAAGATACAGATTTTATAAAACTAAAATTTAGTTTTTATATAAAAAAATAATAATAATGAAGTCACCATCTTAACCTAAAATGATTGCGATGTTTTTTTTCCCAGTGATTGATGCAAATAATCGTTCCTTCTCAGCCACATGCTAATACAACAGCCAACCAACCTTCATTTACAATTACATAATACATTAACACTAGCCTAAACCACTACTGCATCACTTAGGGGAGGGTGTGGTCACTAGTGATACATTTCTATCACTCACAAGCACCAATCAACTTATGCCATGTCATCACCCAATATTCTATCACTAGTCATAGAAATGTAGTGGGGGTGGTCACTAGTGATACAATTCCATCACTCCCAAATTTTTTTAATTTTTATTTTAAAATTAGAAATTAAACACTAAATTATAAATTTCACTAATTTTTTTAATTTTTTATTTTAAATTAGAAATTAACAATAAAACACTAAAATTAAAATTTTCATTAAATTTAAAACATACTACTTCAATTTAACATACTAGAAACATACAATTTAAAAAAAAAAACATACTCCTCGTCCGAATCATGAAACTCCAAACCTAGAGAATAGTTCGATTAAATCGTATCTCAACCGAAAGTGAGTTTCTTCATTACGCAATTCTAGATGGATATTTTGTGGAACTTGAACTTGTGTAGGAGGATCCGGCACGCAATCCGGGGATATTGCACGTCCGTCTTCTTTGATCAGCATATTGTGCAATATGATACATGCATACACTATGCTATGTATTGATTTCTTGTTCGTCGCACGAACCGGTCGGTGTAGTATACCCCATCTACCCTTTAAAACACCAAATGCCCTCTCAACATCTTTTCTTGCCGATTCTTGCAATTTTTTGAACGCGAAACCATTCCTCGCTTGCTTCGATGTCTCCAACAATCTTTAAAAATAATTCTTTGGGTAAACGAAACCGATTTCTAAACGTTTCGGCATTGTAGAGCGGATTTTCCACAAAATAATCGTTCATCAAAACTTCGTTGGCACGTATACGATCACGGTCGACCATCTTCTTCTTTGGGCGGTACGACTCGGCATCAAGCTCGTTATACACCGACACAAAATATTTTAGCGTCTCGTTGTCGGAAGACGACTCGGTATCGCTATCGCTAGACATCGGAAACGTCGAATCCGTAGGGAATTCCATTTGAGAAAGATATAAAAATTGTGTGAAATGGGTTTAAAATGGTTTAAAAGATGTAGATTGGTGTGTGTAAAATGGTTTAAAATTGAGATATAAATAGATAAATGGTTTAAAGGTTTTTTTTTTATGAATATTACCGTTTAAAATAACGGTCAAAAAATCAACAACGGTCCAATTTTTCAAACTTTCAACGCGTGATGGATTCAAGGCGTTGAAAGTATCACGCGTTATATCATGGGCGGCGGCGGTGTTCGTGGTGGGATCACGCGTTATGGGTAGTCCATAACGGACCACCCCGCCTGCTCTAAGAACCACCAAATCAAACAAGGGCGAGGCTCAAAATTTTTTGGAGCCTAAAGTGAACTTTAAAATCAGGGTCTTTGTTGTAAACTTGCATAGCAAAGCTTAAAGTTAACTCTTAACCTAACAACCCTCCTTTATCCATGTTCAGTACTAGGGTTCTAAACGAAAGCGTACAACTCGTGAACTGTTCAGCGAGAAGTTCGTTTATTTTCGCTCGTTTACTAAATGAACGAACATGAATAGAGGTTGCGTTCGTTTGTTTATGTTCGTGAACGCTCGGTAATGTGTTCATTTATGTTCGTTCAATTTATTAAAATTTGAAACCTACTTTATGCCTCCCTCAACATCCCTTATTTAACCATTTTAATTTCAGTTTGTGTTAAAGTTTGAAAAACTTTTAAATTATGTGTTAATCATGTATTTGCTAATTATGTTATCTGTGTCCAAATAATTATGTCAAGTACTTTTATTTATTTTTTTGGTGGATTTTTCGTAATCTTTATGATTAAAAATGTGAATTTTATTCTAAAATGAATATATGTCCGTTTAAGTTCATGAATATTAATTTGTGTTTAATAAGTGTTCATGAACACGTTAATGAAGGAACATGAGCAAAAAATCTCATTCGATCAGCGTTCGTGAACAGTTCATAAACAAGCTCATTCCTTAACGAATGAACACAAACAAGGCCTCGTTCGTGTTCCTTCAGTTCGTTTACAACCCTATTCAGTACCGATAAACCAAAGAGTTCACACTATCGTTGAGAAATGTACATTAAATCTTAGTTTTGCTCTTAACAGTTGTTTACTTTAACCATGGTTGCAAAAATCGGCCTAGGCGGTTATCTACTGCCTAATTTTGAGCTAGGCGGTCAATTAATCGGTCATAGTAAAAAATCGGTCAAAATCGGTCCTAGGCGGTCAAAAATCGGATTAATCGGACAATATTAGTCGGTCAAAATCGATCAAAATCGGTCCTAGGCGGTCAAAATCGAACCATACTATCTGAAACTTGAAGTATTTATGTGAATTTTGAAGTATTATTTTTATATTATTGGGTATATATATATAATTTTGAAAAAATACATATAAAAATCCCATTCCGATTAATCCCTAGGTTGTACCTCACCGCCCGACTAGCGCCTAGCGCCTTCTACAACATTGACTTTAACTCTATTTATTTGAAAATATAAGCATGTTTCTATTTTTTTTTTTTGGAATATTGGATTTTAATAATCCTAACTTTTCGTCGTTGGCCGCCAACAGTCCCAACTTAAAAAATAACCACTGGCAGTCCCAACTATTGACATATTGGCCACCAATGGACCTTGACTAACAGAACCCTAACGACATTAGTCTCTGGTTTCCGGAAAACCGTTTTTGTCGAGAAAAAGGTTTCTAAATGTCCGATCTAAGGTTACAAAGAGTTTTGGGACGAAAATGTTGAGTTTTCCAGCAAAAAATTTGAGTTTTTCCGACGGAAAAAGAGTTTTTCGACGACTTTAATAATTGAGGCTTTTACTAGAAAAAGGTTCCCAAAGGTCCGTAATAAGGTTACAAAGAGGTTCGGGACAAAAATGTTGAGTTTTCCGGCCAAATGAGTTTTTCCGGCGACCGGAGAGTAACGACGTTAGGGTTTTGTTAGCCAGGATCCATTGGAGGTCAATATGTTAAAAGTTAGGACTGACAGTGGTTATTTTTAAAGTTAAAACTGTTGGCGGACAATAGCGAATAGTTGGGATTATTAAAATCCAATATTCCTTTTTTTTTAACAGCAAATTTATTTACCTCTTTCATCTGTCGGACTTGAATATAAGACCTTTCCCTTTCAAGGTATTTCTATTATCATATGCCATATGATGATAAGTTCCAAGAACGGCTATCATAGTCATTCTTTTTTTTTTTTTTGATTCACATGTTTTTTATTTTTGTAATTTGCAACTAGAAACAGTATATATACAACAAGGCCCAAATTATCTACACACTTAGGGGCTGTTTGGCTAAGCTTATTTTGGGCTACTTATAACTTATTTGAAAAGCAAATAAGTCATAATGGAATGACTTATTTACTCATTCCTCTCACATAATAAGCTAACCCAAACACCTTTTAACTTTTCAAAAAGTAAATAAGTCACTAAAATAAGCTTAGCTAAACAGCCCCTTAGTGTGTAGATAGTCACCTCAAAAAGGTGTTTTTTGTCCTTATGTGTACACCCTGCAGTGTCGAACTGTGGCCAAAACGCGGCGTTTTGGTCCGGTTAACCAGACAAAGACTGACGGGTGTCTTGCGGGTCTGTTGACCGGACCAAAACGCCGAGCTTTGGCCGCGTTTTGGTCCTGTCAACCAGACTGGGTGTCAGTCTTTTGTCTGGTTGACAGGACCAAAACGCGGCCAAAGCTCGGCGTTTTGGTCCGGTCAACAGACCCGTCAGTCTTTGTTAGGTTAACCGGACCAAAACGTCGCGTTTTAGCCACAGTTCAACACTGCAGGGTGTGCATATAAGGACAAAAAACATCTTTTAAGGTGTGTAGATAGGTAAATGGGTGTGCCAATAGGTACACCCTATAACAAAGGCACGTACAAACAAAAAAGAGTATCATGGGGCATAAAAACAAACAGCAATCCTCACCAAACTTGTAAAAGTGTATATTTTCCTAATTAATCATATGCTTAAAGAGCATTGTACATTATGTATTGAAAATTTGTGTTTTAGTGAAAGTCCACCTCTAAAACAAAGTTCACATTTTATTATTATTTTGTAAGTTGAAACAAGAAACAACATACAAACAAATAATAAAACAAATAAGAGTATCTTTCACTTGAGCATAAAATACAAATAGGTAATGTACATTAAACTTAATAGCTGATTTTTCATCCAATAAAGGAAGACGAAGACCAATAAACGTGTAAAACTGCTTCGCAAATTTAAAACATGCTCAAGAAACAGTCAAATTGCTAAATTTAAGATCCACAAAAACCCATAGAGAAGGGGCGTGAGTTGAACTTTCCTATTTCAAAATCGTGAAATCAATCAAAATCAGCTTGAATCATCGGATCAAAATTCAGCTACAAAATCCATCGAAATCTCAACTTAATCACTATTAAATAAGATTATAACTGGAAAAAAAATTAGTGAGAATTAAAGAGAATTTACCAAAAGAAACCTATTAGAATAAAAGGGGATGACTAAATGCACCTCCATTTTTATTGTTTATACCTCCATTTCCAAAAATATCATTTTTATAATTTTTTAAATTCCATCCTTTGCGTTTTATATATTATTGTTTTTTTCAACTAATTACGGCTTCCTTTTTTTGTTCATCCACTGTTTGTTTTGTATGAATTCTTTTGTTTTGCTTAAGTTTCTTTCTCTTATCATTTTTCACAAACGGTTATGAATGCTGTAACAAGATCTTTGAATGGCTTTTGTTTTTGTTGGTTTGTGGGTGAAGAGCGGAAGGCTTTTATAGGGTGGATTATGTTCTTTTGTTTTATTTGTTCTCCAAATTCAATACTTACATCGATACCTTATTTCTTTTTTTTTGGTAATTATTCTATTCATGAGAATTATTAATATCCATATGGATAATCATCTTTTTGAAAAAAAAAGATGACAAACACCTTAACTTTAATTTGCTAGAGAAATTTTGCAGAAGAGAGACAGTTTCCAAATCAAAAGAATATAGTTGATTTTTTAGTTAGAATACATACCAAGAACACTCAACCAATTAGAACTATGATGAAAATCAAAGTGGAAAAAATTTGTTTCTTCAAGCTCTCTCTTAATCTCCTTCTTTCGACCAGTGCATGTTTTTTTCTTCAATAGAATCATTATGTATTCACACGTATATCTAAATATTCAAATTATGGCAAGTAGATAAACCCTAGAAAAAATAGGGATATTTCCTAATATAAATTTTCAAAAACTGGAAAATAAAAGGATTGATTGTATTTATTTACAAACTTCAGGGGGGTGCAACCAGTAAAATTAAAAAACATGGGAGTGCATTTAGCAACACCCGAATAAAATCCTAGATCCGCCACTAGATATAGATGTAGAATATATATATAAAAAAACCAAATTATTACAACCTATTAAGTTCTGAGGTTTAAAAAAAAAGTTAAAAAACTAAACTAATAAGCTGATAGTAAATGTCCTTAAGGGGATCATGGTGGTTAAGTGGTGTCAACCAAAATGTTAGGAGTTGTGGTATATCATTATGCATGATGTATGTGGTGTATTTATCCTAAAAAAATTTAGGAACAGTGGTATGTATCACTTGGTTAATAGATTAGAAAGGGAATTCAAGAAGACCAGAAGAAGTTAAAGCAAGAACTTGACCATTTTCATAATTTTCATCCACTAACAAAACATTAAACAGACTTGTCTAGGCTTACAAATAAATATAAAAACTACTACCCACTAATAATAACTAATCAACCAATTAAAAGGAAAATGCCAATTGCCAAACAAAAGGGAAACGCGTGGAAATGTGAAAGAGTGATGTGCATTGCAACATGAAATAAGAAAATATATATGAATTTGTTCATGGCTTCTGTCATGGGAACGTGGGTACACATCAAATAGATAGTAAATTCATTGTAATTCCACTAATAGTTGTATAAAACAACTACATGTGGTTAAACGGGTTGACGGGTTGTAATAAATGGGTTAAACACTTAAATGTATTGCTTGGTCAACATGTTTAATTAAATAGGTTAACGATGTTAAATTGGTCCACATGTTTGCACTCAGTTTTGTATGTTTTATATATCAAACTCATAGTAATGTTTTTTTTTTAAATCATTATTTATCAAACCAAACCGTTACTAAATTTTGATCCCAACCTCGTTATTCTCCAGTTTCCCTTACTCTTAGTTTAGCATAATATAAACATGAAATATATTAGTTTACTGAACACAAGTTACGTTTTAGGAAAATTACATTTTGGTTATCTTCTTTTTGGTTTACTCTAATTTCATTGCCAACTACAAGACATTTAAATATTTTTTTTAACCTTTACAAACAATATCATAGTCTAAGAACTACGATACGGAAAAGGCATAACACTAAATCCGTTACCTGTATGGCTATATTGTAGAGCACAAGTTCAAAAGGTAGAAGCTAGAAAACGTAGTGCTCAATATTTTAAGGCTTGGTTTGGTTTTTTTGGCCGATATTAAAAGAAAACGAACACTACAATTTCAAAATTTGTAAGTTGACAGACCAAAACTTCTTGTAAAACCCAATTGCTAAACCAAGCTGGTGATTAATTTGGATAGTTTAGTTGCAGGGGCAGATCCAACCCATATTTGTGGGTTCCCAGGAACCCAGTACGTTTGGGAAAAAAACGGAAAAAATTAGTGAGAACTTTGTAGAATTTAGAAAAAAATAGTGAGAATTTAAGAAAATTTACCAAAATAAACCTATTAAAATAAAATCCTGCCATTGTTTAGTTGTAAACCAAAATGTGAATACCCCTACCCATTTACATAACATAGAACATAAAGAGCCAATAATTCTCAGATCAATTGGTTTGGAAAGAGGTAATCCCATGACCTTCTAGGCTTCCAATGTAGAGGTCATCGGTTGAAGTCCAACTTGAAGCAAATTGCTTCAGGTGAGCCAGAAGTTTTATCATAGTGGGCCTTCAAACAGTGGGTTTTCCCTGGAATGCTGGGCGGGCCAGGTGACCAGCTTTATTCGCATTCGTAGGACGTGGGTAGCTTTTTGCCAATGGGTTTGCCTGGATAGCCAGGCTTGTATAGTATTCGTTGACCGTTCAAAAGAACATAACGAAACATAACTGCAACATTAAATTACATAACATAAACGAAACGTAAACTTGAACCCTTTTTATGATAATGAGATTACTTAATATATTACATGAGTTTATACTAAAATCCCAATTCACAAAAGGTTTTCAATTCGAAATACCAAACATGATCATGATAAGTACAAAACGAAAGTTTAAAGTAACTTATACTAGTCAACTACCGACTAGTTTAAAACCTTAAGACATGGTTAACAATTCATTTACATCAAAATCATTGTCTAAACAAAGTTAAGTTAACGCGGAAGCTACAAAATACGTGTTCGGTTCTTCGACATTGCTTGACCGCCATCCGGAATCCCACCATAGTCACCTAAGGTCAAAACCACTAAAAACATTAGTTTTGGTATTGACATAATACGTATAAACAAGTTCCAGCATTAATTTAATAAAAGAAAATAAAAATTCTGACTTTGGTCCTCCCGCGTGTCGCGGCAGGAAACGTGAAATCCGTCGCGACTCGCGACGGCTTCCACGTGTCGCGGGGGTATTCATGTATTCCTCTGCGTGGCGCGGGGGAACGCTTTTTCCAGCAGGTGCAGGCATGGTTGTAAAAATCCCGACTAGTCGCCGATTAATCACTAATCGGAGGTTCACCGATTAATGCCCGATTAATAGCTAGGCAGTCAATGGCCGTCCTATTCTTGCCAAATTTTGGCTAAATGCCGACCAAATTTTGACCAAACCATATAAATTCCATCCAATTACTTAAAAAAATGAGTTAATGAGGGGTTAAAACATGTCTACTTTAAAAAAACTACATATAAAAATGTGTGTGTATATATGTAACTAAAAATTACTTATAAAAATCTCAATCCGATTAATTCCGATTAATCCCTATTAATCCCGATTAATCGCTAGTCGGTACCCCACCGCCCGACTAGCGCCTAGCGATTCTTACAACACTGGGTGCAGGTTAAATCCTGCATTTTTGCCCAGCTCCGAAAATCATCAAAAATTCTAACTTTAACCGGTCATAACTTTTCACTCGCTAGTCCATTTTAACCGATTCTTTTTCCTATGAGTCCGTAATAAAATTTCGGATTCAACCATGTAAATTTCACATCGCGGAAACCGAGATACCGACAATTGGTTCACAATTTCCTTATTTCAATTATCCAACCCATTAGTGTAAGTGCATAGCACCTCTTTTCCATTCTTAAGACCTTTTAGACATAATTACCCAATTTTCCGGGCTCACATACTTGGTGTATTCGCGCCAATTCCATGGCTTTGCGTTCCCTTAGGGCTAAATACTTGTTTCTTCGGAATTCAAGCATTCCGTTTCAAACAACCCTTTTTCATTTAACATCTATTGTTTGACCCATATTCCGGGTTCTTATACTTAGATTAATATCACCAAATCATTGGTATGGTACAATTCATCATTTAACGAGGTATAAGACTTTCAAGTCTCTACTCTCGTGATTCTTTTAAAAACATCATTTTGACCCGTTTGGCTATTTAGTGAAAACCATCACTTCATTGACTAGCCAAACTAAATTCCAAGTCTTTACTTTGACCCGTTAAATTATGTGTAAATATTTAGTTTGTTAATAGATCATCAAGGAGCATAGCTAAATAAATACGAGTTAACATAACAAAATAAATGAACATGAACATAACACAATTATGGAGACATTAAACACATACATACAAACCCAAATGTATCATAAGTGTAAGATGGGATGGGACATTGATACCATACCCCATCCACCATAACATAACATCCTATTATCAATCATCATGTCTCTAGTATAAATAAGGATATTTTTTTTAAGGTGAACTTCATTAAAACAACGTCAAAACCTCAAACCGAGGCGGCAGCAAAACCCACAACAAGAAAATTACATATTGACAAATTTACACCAATCTTCCCATCTAATATTTATGGATTTCGATCTATTATTAAGACACAAGAATCCAACCGTCTTTATCTCTCGAATGATCCCTTCTAGTTTAATTACCTTGTTGAATCTAGCTTCGTTCCTTGTTTTCCAAATGCTTCAGCAACCAATCCTGATAAATACTGCAGATGGTGTCACTCCATTCGCGCCACAATGATGTACGTATGGTACCTCAAATGTCGTTATATATCGATTTAACATCCACATTTAGTAAATTTTACCAACAATATTATTTATTTTTTTTATTATTTTTTACAAAACGATCTTGATTTTTACAAATTGTAAAACATAGTGAAAGTTGTAAAGAAAATTTACGTTATCATTGAACTAATATATTGAAACTCCAAACCTAATTAAAAAAAACCCTGATAATTACAAACATAATTAACATGTAAAGTTGAACTTGAAACAGAGGTGTAGCTCAAAAGCGAGCTACTAAACTAACAACGTGATCCATCCATTGTTCAACTATTCATTGTTCTCAATTTAGGGTAGTTTACATGAAAATATACACAACATATACACATTAAGTTTTTAAGCCCTTTTATAAAATATTCATTTTTTATAAAAGTATTTTGATTTTATAAAAAAACTTGTTTTAGTGATATTTTTATTTTGGGTGTATTAAGCCATTTGCTTGTTAAGCCAATCTTTTATAAGACTTCGTTTATTTTATAAAACTTTGGACTTTATTGAAGATATGGTTATAAACTTCATGAAAATGTAGTGTTGTCTTTTTAAGTATATTGATACGTTGAGAGTGTTCTTTGTCTAATACAAGTTGTAAAGCAAAATAACCAAAACCGCTAACCACACATCGAAGGAGGAAACTCCATTATATAATCAGCTAAGGTCGCCCCCTAATGGGCTCCTATAACCGACTTGGGCCTACATGGCCTTAGGTTCGGCCCACGACCCGTTTACCCGTTTGACAATACAAAGCGTAAATCTATAACTACGACCTTACAATCTCCCCCTAGATTTATGCTTTTTATGGATCATTGACAAGATACATTCCTTGAATTCGTGTTTCCATCTGTCCTAGCTCTCTTGCCCAAATCTTACTAGCCATAATACTTGCAATAGCTACAATATAATCTTTAGCGATAGCTTCATAATCTGGATCACATCTAATTTGATTCTTAGATAACACTGTGATATCATCTTTAGCAAATCGCATCAAATCAGTAGGCACTGAAACTCGAATTTGATATTCTTTGCAAATAATCACGGCATCACCCACTTTTCCATCATAACACCAAAATGGCAATTTACTCATACGAATAAGAAAACTACAAAAACGAGTAGCGCAATACAAAGTGTCGCCTCCGTTGCATCGCGTGATCATCCTGCTAGTAACATGAATATATGTGATGAAGCCTTTATAGTTTTATAATTTTCTCGAGTTAATGGATTTTATCACCCCTAACTATTGGCTATTGGCCGCTGCCACCCCCAACTAACACTTTGACGTCTGACACCTCCAACTTAACATTTAGTGTGTTCTTGCACCTTGCTGTTAACTGATCACTAACTCAGTTAGGTCTTTGTCCTACATGGCACTCCATTTCCAACGTGGCATAATGAGGTGGATTATTTGTCCAACGTGGCCCTCCATTTGTTGCAACTCACAAACCCAAATTCCTTTTTAAGTTTTAACACATTCTACAGATTGAGATCTCAACACCCCTCTTCAACAGACAATTTTACGGCAAACCCAGATCAAATTCAAAATCTTGTCGGAGAAATTCAAGATCTTATAATAAAGCTTTGATTTTTATTATTAAATTGAAACAAAGCTCAATTTATTTTTCATCTGTGGTGGCTTAAAAGGGGGTAATTTGCATTCTTGCAAACAAATCTTGTAAAATGGGTGTTTGTAGCTTAAAACCCTCTTAAAAATCTAAGTTTTCCGGCCACCGGAGTACGGATATTCTGGTGAAAGATAGTGTTGTAACAGAAGAGCCAGTTAATAAAACTGAAGTGGGGAAAAAGTCACCATTTCTTTCGTTTTATACTTCGTTCAATCACCTACTCCGACGACCTCCTCCGATCACCGAACCGAGTCATCGCCTCCATTCACCGTCACTGCTCACCACCATTCTCCGGCGACCACCACCTCCTTCATCGTCTCCGGTCATCTTCTCCGGCGACCTTCACCGCAACCTGCAAACCCATCTTCCTTCTCCTGCCGTCGTTCATCACCATCCTCATCACCGTCGTAAACATCGATCACTGTACATCATCTTCGTTGTCAACGTTCATCATCACAGTGAAAACGATTTGGGTGTTTATCAGTGTGGCGGCTGAAGGTTTCAGCAGAAATTAGGGTTTTGGTCGCCTTTGTTTAACGATCGAAGAAGACGGAGCTAACTGAAACGGACGTTAGGGTTCTTTAAATTAATATTAATTATTAATTATAATAATAATTATTAGACCGCGCGAATTCGGAAGAGGTTGTGCCACGTTTGTGCAGAGATTATACCTTTTTTATTTGGTTATGGGGTGACACGTTTGTGCAGGGGTGCTCTTGAGGGTGGGCAATTTGGGGTTGCTACCCTCCCCCGGCGTATAGAGGGTCGTTTCTTTTGCTCCCTCTGTTTCTTTTTCTTTTACCACTAACCCCCCTCGAGTTAGCGGTTTATTGTGTTACTTTTCTGATTGCGTTTTGATTTTGTGCATGGCCCACGCGCGTAGAGGTAGAAACGCCAAGGTTGTTGGGCTGGCGTCAGCATGTGATAGTGGGTTAAGAACTTGTCCCCTAAAGCATTTCCACGTATGCAAGGATGGTAAACCGGGGTCTAGTGGGTTTTTTCGCCTTCTTGAACACATACAAAGCACCCACCTTAAGACTGAAAACAGGAAGACCTATGTGAAGGAGGCAATCGCTAAGGATTTGGACCTTTTTCTGGATGTGGGGGAAGTCCTAAGGGCAGGAAACAAATGGTTATGTGGGGAGTGCATGGTTTTGCATGCCCTTAGTAGGGGGTGCAAACACGGTGATGAGATGGTGTCTTTTACTCAAATCTCGGGAGACGTGGACGATTTCATTGTTGGGATTAGGAAGCCATGCCAAGTGGTTGCCGACCCTCAAACACTCTCCTCGGAAGGGGTGGTAACCGATGTTGCCCTTCTCGAGCGTGTTTTTTCACTCCGTTTCCAAACCGTCAAATGCATCCCCCCAAGTTGTCGAATGGTGTTCGCTCAGGTTTTAATGGGTGCCTTACGTAAAGTGGTGGCGTCTCCAGGCTCGGTTGAAAATTGGGTTCAGTTGCTTTTGTTGCCGGGTTGTACACTGAGGGTTGTCAGGCCTTCTTCTAGGCAAGAGCGGAGATCAGGAAATAGAAAATCCCTGCAGTGCAGCAGCATCTTGCAGGCGCTTGCATTGTGGAAAGATGGGTCTGGTTTTCCAGATCTGGTCTCTTCTCTCTTGAGCTGTGAGGGGGACTCTGAGGTGCCTAGGAGGGTTTCCGGAAAGGGCGAAGATAATAAAAATGATCCCAATATCAAGCAATGCCTGCGGAAGGTCAGGGATGGGCATTTTATGGCGGCGGTCAAAGTTTTATGTTCTAGTGGGGTTGCCCCCTTTGGAGAATCAACCATGAAAGCTCTTATTGATAAACACCCGGTGATGCCACCCCCATCACTGCCTTCCAACCCCATTGTCCAACCCACTATTATTACAGCAGAGGATTGCGTGCTTAAATGTATCCAATCCTTCCCTAGAGGGACATCTTGTGGCAGAGATGGGATGCGGGCCCAACACTTGTTGGACGCTATTGGTTGCGTGGGGTCGGTAAGTTCCTCGGGTCTGCTCACAGCTATTACTGGAGTCGTCAACCTATGGCTTGAAGGGCTTTGCCCTAAAGAGTTGGCAGAGTTTGTGGCCTCAGCCCCCCTCACCCCCTTATTGAAACCTGATAATGGTATTAGGCCTATCGCAGTGGGTGGCATCTAGCGTAGGTTGGTCTCTAAGGTGGCTATGAAGAAGGTTGAGAAGGACATGGCCCAGTATTTGGGGGATTTTCAATTTGGGGTTGGTACACCAAATGGGGCGGAGGCGGTGCTTCATAGTGCGAACAGGTTCCTTAACTCCTTTCATGAAGATGGGTCCATGGCCTTACTTACGGTAGACTTCACCAATGCTTTCAACATGGTTAACCGTTCAGCGTTCCTCCAGCAGGTCCACCAACGTTGCCCATCTATCTATCGGTGGGTCCAGTTCCTGTACGCCCAACCCGCTCGGTTGTATGTTGGCAGCGAGTGTATCGGGGCCACCACTGGAGTGCAACAGGGAGATCCCTTGGGGCCCCTCCTCTTTGCCCTAGCCTTACATCCCCTTATTCTCCGTGTACAGGAGCAATGTAACCTCCCCTTTCATGCTTGGTATTTGGATGATGGTACGATCATAGGTAATGCAATGGAAGTTGCTAAAGCCTTGGACATCATCAACACGGAGGGACCATCCATAGGGCTCCATCTCAATATTAAGAAAATGGAAGTGTACTGGCCAGCTTGTGACGGTCTCAAGGTGCAGGACGACCTTTTCCCGAGAGGGATAGGTAGACCTGTGAGGGGGGTTAAGCTCCTTGGGGGGGCGGTTAGCCGAGACTCTGCTTTTATTGGGGAATTAGCAGGGCGGCGGGCATCGACAGCGGTCGACCTTATGAAACTCTTGCCCTGCTTACAGGACCCCCAGTGCGAGCTTCTTCTTTTAAGGTCATGCATGGGGGTTGCTAAGTTACTGTTTGGGCTGCGGACCTGCCAACCTCACTTGATGGAAAATGCGGTATCCTATTTTGACGATGGTCTCCGAAAGGCTATTGAAGACATTGTTGTTTGTGGGGGGGCCTACTTTGGTGAACTTCAGTGGCGTTTGGCATATTTGCCGATGCGCCTGGGTGGTTTGGGCCTCCTCTCAGCTCAGGATGTTGGAGTTTATGCTTTTGTGGCGTCTAGAGCTCAGTCGTGTGTATTGCAAGACCACATCCTTCGGAACAGTGGGGTTGATAAGCTTGACGTAGACTACCAACAGGCCCTCGAGTATTTAAGTGTCTCTCTTCCAGACTTTGACATTGGCGGTTTCTCTAATATGGACACCGCCCCCCCAAAGCCACAAAAAACTTTGGCGAATGCTCTATTTGAGAAAATCGCTCGGAATCTGGGAGAAACACTTGATCTGTCTCCCCGCCAGAAGGCGGTGTTTGAGTGCTTGAAAGGCCCCCATGCGCAAGACTTTTTGACTGTTATCCCGATCGAGGGGTTGGGGCAATGCATGTCGGCTGTTGAGTACAGGGCTATCCTCAAATACCGGCTGATGATCCCTATGTATCCAGAAGACGAAACCTGCCCAATTTGCCGTAAAGTCTGCATGAATAAATACGGGGAGCATGCTGTTCATTGCAAGGAGCTCCCCGGTTTCAAATACCGGCATGACTGGGTGAGGGATGTTTTGGGGGACATCTTGAGGAGAGCGGAGATTTCTGCCAAGAAGGAGGCCCCTGTGAATTTCCTTACAGACCCCATGGAAGGGAGATCTACATTGAGACCAGCGGACCTGCTCGTCTTTGGCTGGGCGGGAGGGAAACATGCTTGTGTAGATCTCACAGGAGTCTCTCCCTTAGCTGGGTTAAGGGAAAATGGGTTTGTAGCAGGACAAGCGGTAAAGAAAGCAGAATCTAAAAAGGTGGACAAACACGCTAAAGCATGTGCTGATAACCAACATGCATTTGTCCCCTTCGCCTTCGACACCTTTGGATCCCTGGCTCCAGAAGCTATCCGTTTGCTGACTAGGGTCCAACAGGTTGTCCACAGCAGTGGCTCATCAACAGGGGGCAAGGGTTTGTTTTTAATAGGCTAGGGTTTGCTATCCAGAAAGGGGTAGCGGCACAACTTGTTGCTCGCTTACCTGCGATATTGATGTAAAGTGCATTTTATGTCTTTTAAAATATTACGTTGGTATTTTGATAAAGTAATCATCATCTATGGCGACACCAGGAGGTACTTTAAACGGCTGTTTCCGCCACCGGCGAAGCACATGTTAATAATGGTGTTACTAGATAGGCCAGATATCGTAGAGTAGACTCCACCGCCGTATGTGGCGAGATTAGACGGCGGAAGAGCGTGAAACCTGATGCCGGATTCGGAGACGGTTTGTCTTCGAAAACAAACTCGTCGGAGGACCGGATTTCGTCGCCGGACGTGTGGTGACGATGGTTGATCTGTATAGGATCTGATGTGCGGCAGCGGCAGATGGTGGTAGTGGATCTATCATGCGGTTTATCGGAGATGGTGGTGGTTGGTAAAGATGATGGTGGCAGGCGGTTGGTGGTTGGCGGAGGTGGTGGTTGGTGAAGGTGTCAGGTGGTTGGTGGAGGTGATGGCAGAGAGGAGGGGTTGAGGTTTTAAAGGGACATACCAGCTTTTTAAATGATCCTTGTGCCACATAATTATATCCACGTAGGAAAAGGGTAGACACGTATGCAAAAAACTTAACTGAGTTAGTGCTTTGTTAATAGTGTGGTGCCATAACATACTAAATATTAAGTTGAGGGTGTTAGGTATCAAAGTGTTAGTTGAGGGTGGCAGCGGCCAATGATCAATAGTTGAGGGTGATAAAATCCAATAACCCAATTTTCTCTAATGTTAAATCAGATGGATGAGCTAAACAATATAAACTAGGGTTAAGACCCGCCCGCGTTGCGGCGCAGGTACATCGTAAATATTAAATGGATTAGTCCAAACATTATATGATGCATTAACCATATGAAAACACACATTTCGACGTATCCAGTTGAACTCAGTGTAACATGTATAAGCATTGTGATTGGATCAAACGTAAAGTAAATGGAATTCATATCGAACAATCATAACGTATTATATGTGACCCAACTCATACATAGAAAACGTAACAGGTATGAAGGAAAATATGCACATGTAATCGAAAGGGATTAATTAGAGCTTTCGAAAAAAAGGTAGAAAAAGAAACCATAATTTGACTCCACTCGGTTCGAAACTAACTTTACGAAACATACATAAAATAAACACGAAAACATATTATATTTGAACTAAATCATTTCCCAAAAAAGTTTACGTCAAAACGTAGAACAACTTGAATTTATACCAAAACGTACGTAAAAATATGCACGTAAAAATGGTTTCTTTAAACGAAAACGTATTATATTTGACCTGACTCGTCTATAAAAAAAGTTTACATCGGAATATAGAACAAATCATATTTATACATACCCGTATATAAATATGCACATAAAAAATAGTTTTTAAGTAAAGGAAGAATAGGGGTAAATCGAAAGAAAATATTAGTAAAAGTTTAATAGGTTAAAAACGTTCGTAAAAGCGTGCCAAGTAGCACCAATGCTACAACGACATCGACTCTCAACATCGTAAAAATAAAATAGATAAAATGGTAAAAATTACACAGAACGAAAATGAGACTAAAATCGTTGAACCACGCACACCCGTTACAGTGTCTTAATGCGAAGAAATTAAGCAGAAACGTAAAACGTAGAAAAATAATAACTTAGTTGATCTACGACCCGCCCGTTGCGGCGAACTTTTCAAAAGGGGAAAAATGGATGCGTTGTAACGGGTCTGTCAAATATGAAAAAATAGAGCAAAAACGTTGAACCTCACATGCACGCTACGACATGTTAACTTGCAAAATTTAGATCGAAACGTAAAACGAAAAATTTGCGAAAGATAAAAAGTATGAGGGACCAAAGTTGTAAATAGCAAAGTGTTGTGTTAAATTATAAACGATGGAAAACTTTGAGTTAAAAGTAAAAAAAAAAATTAAAATGGGTTAAAATGTAAAAGATAAAACCTTTAGGTTGAAAGTGGAAAATTAAGTTTTTTTTTTGAAAAACTCCCCAAGCACAAGTTACAACTGCTAATGCACAAAAAAGTTACTAACTTATATATGGAATAATTACTAATAATATGAATATAGGGGTAAGATCAAGGGTGGAGATACAATAGGAAGTTTATTTGGCTAGGAAGTGATCTTGACCATCCATTTAGTTAATCAAGGGCTAAGATTAAATCAGGGAAATTGAAGGGAAGAAAAGAGGCGCGTGAGTTTGTTTAGGGGTATTCTAGTTAATCCAAACCAATAGTTTCTCTCTCCTCCAATCCCCCCCCCCATTTTTTAAACGTTAATAACTCTTTCATACGACATTATTTTTTTTTATAAAAATTGCACCAAAAAAACGAGCGTTTTTTTAACTTTAAAACGAGTATACTATTGCTATATTTAAAAAAAAAAATTTAAAACCCAGTTGCGTAAAACGCAATAGAAAAACCCCCAGTTACGTAAAACGCAATGAAAAAAAAACCTAAAAAATGACATTTTTTCTAAAACGCAATGCACCAAAAACACAAATAAATGTCTTATTTGTAAAACGCAATGGCCAGAAAACACTTAAAAAGGTGTTTTACCTAAAACGCAATGCACAAAAAACACAAAGAAATGTCTTATTTGTAAAACGCAATGGCCAGAAAACACTTAAAATAACTCATTCTAAAACGCAATTGCCTAAAAAACAAAAGAAAGTGTTCTCTGTAAAACGCAATGGACTGAAAACACCTAAAAAGTGTTTTCCCTAAAACGCAATGCACCAAAAACACTTCAAGAATGTGTTTTTCTAAAATGCAATGGCCAGAAAACACATAAAAATGTTTTAGTTCTAAAACGCAATTGCCTAAAAACACCAAAGAAGGTGTTCTTTCTAAAACGCATTGAACCATGACAATAGTTTTTTCTGTGCTGTGAATTGTCTGTGCTGTGAACTGTCTGGACCAATGCAGTTTCCAGAGGCAAATTATAGAAAATTAATTTTTCTGATGCATTTTTTTTCCAGAGGCAGCTCAACCCCAGCCAGGGGCTCTGCCCCTTGGACCCCGCCAGGGGCTGCCGCCCCTGTGACGCCGCTACCAGGGGCGCTGCCCCCGGACCCCCGCCAAGATCGTAAAACGCAATGACTAAATCAAAAACCCATATCATAAAAATGAAATTAAAGAATTTCTTACATGGATCGAAGTGATTTCTTCAACAATTGGCGATTTTTGAATGATTGAAACACTTATCAGCGCTCGAATCGGACGGATCGATTTATTATCTTCAAAATCACCGGAAAAAAATGAGATTTTGTATGAAATTAAACTGAGTTTTCTTCAAAAAAGCTGAAGAACACGTTGATCAGTTGTTTGAATCATTGATTGGTGATGAAAATCGCACTATAATGTAGTGATTATTGAGATAGAAAGTGAAGAAATAAATGAAGATGGTGGGTTTTGAAAATGGTGGGTTTTGAAGTTACTGGGTTTTGAAAAGGAAGAAGAAAGGGTTGGATTGACTAAAATACCCTTTTTCTTTATTTTAAATGTTGTCACATGTCCTAATCCTATTGCTTTCTACACTTCCTAGCCAAAATAAACTTCCTATTTGATCTTTTCCCGTAAGATCAAATAAAAAGTTTATTTTGCCTAAGTAGGATGAGAAGTAATCTTAACCATTCATTTTTCAAATCAATGGTTAAGATGAAAGTGTAGGAGAAAGGAGGAGTGCAAGGGTATCTTGGGAAAATCCTATTTATAGAATTTCTCTCTCCACATACAAGACACATACATATTCCACTCACATTTTTAAACGTTCATAACTTTTTTATACGACATTATTTTTTCATAAAAATTTCATCAAAAAATCGAGCGTATTTTTATCTTTAATTTGAGTACCATATTGCTATATAAAATACGAAAACTAAAAAAAACCCACTAAAATGTGTTGTATTTCTATGTTGTGTAACATTTTTTTTGCTAGATTTTTGTATTATATTTTTGTGCTAATTTTTTTGTCTTAAATTTTTTGTTCTCAATTTTTTGTGCTGAATTTTTTTGTACTACATTTTTTTGCTGAATTTTTTCGTGCTATATTTTTTTGTACTATATTTTTTTGTGCAATATTTTTTGTACTACATTTTTTTGTGTTATTTTTTTTATACTAGATTTTATTTTTGTTCTATTTTTAAAAAACAAAAGGGGTGTCACATGTCATTTTCACAATCATTTTTAGTGGATCCTTCCCCTATGAATATATGTGATGGAAGGCTTTCTTACTTTTTATAATTTTCCCTAATGGTAAATCAGATGGATGAGTTGTACAATAAAAATAACTAGTGTTTGTAAATGACGTGCGTTGCGCGAAAGGCATTGGTGTTTTCGACCGTGGGGTATGGTGGGGCGGGGGTTTGGGGCATGGGTTGACACGTGGACTTCGAGCCCCCCGCTGGTAAGTGACGTGCTGGGTCGGTATGACGGGGCGTGGCTGGCCCGCATGGGTTGGCCAGTTTTATAAAAAATTTTAAAAAACCTAAAATAAAAAAAAATACACACAGAATTAAAAAAAAGCCTAAAATTATTATTAAAAGTTCCTAAAAATTACAAAATTCTAAAAAAACTGATTACAAAATAAAAAAAAGCCTAAAGCGTTAGGTAGATTTCGAACAGGGCGAGCTTGTCAAACGGCTTCCACTCATTGCCCCGGAACTGGATGTTGGCCACCGCCACCCGGTCTTCGTGACTTATATCACCGCCCGGGACACTATCGTAGTAGGCTTTAAAACGGTCGAGCTTCGGTCGTAGCTCGCGCCACTTGTGTTGGCACGCGTTTAAATTGTGCCGGTCCTTCCCCACTAGGGGTGTTCTTCGGGTTTTTTAATCGGGTTTCGGGTTTTTCGGGTCGGGTTTTTCGGGTTTTCAAAGCTACATATTTAACCCGATAACCGAACCATTCTAGGTTCGGGTTCTTCGGTGTTCGGGTTTAGAACGGGTCAGGCTAGATCGGGTTTCGGGTTAGAAAATGAATTAGTTTAACAGAAAAGTACAACCTTTTAAATTGTAAATATCAATATTAGTTATTAGCGAACAATATAAAGATGATTTTGTAAAACAACTCTTCTATGTCGCTAAGAATAGAGGATATTAAGTCCTTTTAGAATTATTAAGTCCTTTTAGAAGATATGACTATATCTATAAAAATATGCTAATTGTTTTAAAGCTATTTCGGGTTTTTCGGGTTAAACCGATTACCCATTATTCATCCCGTTAACCAATCCATAGAAGTATATTCGGGTTTGGGTTTACAGTTATTCGGTTATGAGTTCTTCGGGTTTTGTCTATTTCGGTTTCGATTGACTTCGGTTTCGGATTGGGTTTCGGGTTTCGGTTAAAAAAGACAGCCCTATTCCCCACGTTGTGCCGGTAGCTAGCGAAAGCTTCCGGCCAGTAACGGGTCTCACCGGGTTGGCGGCCCTTCATCGCGTTGTGCCGGTATCAAGTGTGGGTAGCGGGTTCGGGTAGGTGGAGTGAAGGTTTGGGGTAGCGATGTGGACAGGCGGTGGGGTTGGGGGGTTTTATAGTGGCTTGGGTGAACCGTTTGGCATGACCAAACGGTTATTTTTTAAAATGTAAACCTAGCCGCTACGGCCTAGCCAACCCAGCTAATGAGAGCTGGCCACAGATGAAACTCCCGCCCAAAAGGCCACACCGAAACCCAAGCCCACCCGGGGTGGTGACTTGGGCATTTGTACCCAACCCACGCCCCAACCCTCGCCCCATACCCCATAGTCTAATAAATGAATATAAGGTATTATTTTGCCAAACGGTTATTTTTTAAAATTTAAACCTAGCCGCTATGGCCTAGCCAACCCAGCCAATGAGAGCCGGCCACGGATGAAACTCCCGCCCAAGAGGCCACACCGAAACCCAAGCCCACCCGGGGTGATGACTTGGGCATTTGTACCCAACCCACGCCCCAACCATCGCCCCATACCCCATAGTCTAATAAATGAATATAAAGTATTATTCAATATAAAAAAATCATCACTGTTCATTCACTTTTAATTTTATCATATATAGATTGTAAGGGTTGGTAATTCGACGAGAATTCATATTTCATACGATGTTTAAATTACTAAATATCATAAAGTGTTTGATTGATTATGTATGTTAATTAGGTGTTGCCCCGCCCGCGTTGCGGAGCGATAGCCGAATAATGAGCGAGTGTTAGTTAGCTCATTGACACGAAAAACAATTAAATCGAGTAAACCAATTAAAACAAAACACTTTTATAGTTTTAATAAAAAAAAACTAAAACAATGGCAATATTGTAATTTTTAACTGAGGGAAAGTTGTATTTTTGACTGGGGTAAAATCGTAATTTGCCAAAAGCTAAAGTAATGGCAGTACTGTAAATTTGACCCAGGGGCAAAATTGTAAATTTTCACAGGGGCAAATTCGTAATTTTGAACTTGGGGTAACAACATAATATAAATTTGAACTAAGGGCACATGCGTAATTTTAATCTGGAGGCAAAAGCACAATTTTATTTTGAACCGAGGGCAAAATCGTAATTTTGAATTGGGAGCAAAAACATAATTTTATTTTGAACTGGGAAAAAATCGTAATTTTGAAATGAGGGCGAAATCGCAATTTTTTAAACGGGGAAAATCACATTTTTGAACAGATGGCAAAATCGTAATTTTTAGCTGTGGGAAAAAACAAAATTTTATTTTGAACTGGGGGCGAAAAGGTAATTCTGAGCTGAGGGCAAAAGTACAATTTTATTTTGAATGGAGGGAAAAATCGTAATTTTGAGCTGGTTACAAAAACGTAATTTTATTTTGAGCTGGGAACAAAACCGTAATTTTAAAGAGGGACAAAAACGTGATTTTAGAATGAATATAAAATAATAAACTGGTTGGTTCAATTGGAGAGTGCCAGACAAAGTCGTAATTTGGAATTGAGGGCAAGATCGTAATTTTGAGATGGGGACAAAAAACGTAATTTTATTTTGAGCTAGGGGCTAAAACGTAATTTTAAAATGGATATAAAACAATAAACGTGTTGGTCCATTGGGGGGTGTATAGCACTCCCCCAATGTATATGTAGCATAATATAATATAATAGTCCAATAAAAATCACACAAAATATTATTCTACACGACGGAATGTCCAACTAATTAAAATATTGTAACACGTAGATTGCCATATCATTTATCATTATATTGTTATACTAAAATCAAATATCTAGCTAATTAAAAGCTTATTAAAAATTGACATATAACTAGCAAAAAGACCTGCGTGCGTTGCGGTACGGGTACATTGCAAACATCGAATTGATTTATACAAACGTTATGTGATGTGTTAACCATATGAAAACGCACGTTTTGACGTATTCGATCGAACTTAATGTAACCTATATAAGCCTTGTGATTGATTCAAAACATAAAGTAAATCAAATTTATACCGTACAATCATAACGTATATATGTGACCCGACTCATATATAGACAAACGTAACGGTTATAACAGAAAACGTACACGTATAATCAAAAGAGATTAATTGGAGCTTTTGAAAAAAGAGAAAAAAAAAAAGAAACCACAATTTGACTTCACTCGGTTCGAAACAAATTTCCGAAACAATCATAAAATAAGCACGAAAACATATTATATTTGACCTAATTCGTTTCCAAAACAATTTACATCGAGACATACACCATCTCGAATTTATACTAAAACATACATATAAAGATGCACGTAAAAAATGTTTTTTAAACGAAAACGTATTATATTTGACCTGACTCGTTTAAAAAAAAAGTTTACGTCAAAATGTAGAGCAAATCGAATTCATACCAACACGTACATAAAAATATGCACGTAAAAAATAGTTTTTTAAAGTAAATGAGGTATAAGGGTAAAATCTAAACAAATTATTAGTAAAAAACTTAAAAGGTTAAATATGTTCGTAAAATCGTGTCAAGTAGAACCACTGCTAGCGACCACCAACAATGGAAGAGTTCATAAAAATTAAATAAATAGAAAAGGAAAAAATAACACCGAGTGAAAAACAGATGTAAAATCGTTTAACCAGTCATGCCTGTTGTAGCTTGTTAATGCGAAGAAATTAAACCGAAACTTAAAACGTAGAAAATAAAAACTAAGTCGATCTAGGACTTGTGCCTTGCGACGAACTTGTCACACGGAGAAAAATAGAGGGGTTGTGACGGTCTGTCAAACGGGAAAAAACAGACGGAAAAACGTTGAACCCCATACGCACGTTGTAGCGTGTTGACTCGCAAAACCCCCCAATACATAGTGTACAGCAACATAAAACAAGTTTGTGTTGCTAATTTATATTATGGTAATGGTAATGTTCTTATATTTAAGAGTGAGTTTCAAGGATTGTCCTTTATCTTTATAACCATTTTCAGGCGTTATCCTTTATGTTCAAAATTGACTAGTTTTGTCCTTTATGTTTTCATATCATACACGTTTTGTCCTTTAGACCTAACTCAGTTAGTTTATTCAGTTAAATTTGGTCATATGCTTTACACATGGGGACATTTTTGTCAATTCAAAGGTAAGTTCAACGGCAGATTTACAGCTCAAAGCTTCTGCAACCTTTGAATTGACAAAAATGCCCTCATGTGCAAAGTAGATGACCAAATTTAACTGAAAAAATTAACTGGGTTAGGCCTAAAGGACAAAACGTGTATGATATGAAAACATAAAGGACAAAACTCGTCAATTTTGAACATAAAGGACAGTGCTTGAAAATGGGTATAAAGATAAATGATAATCCTTGAAATTCACTCTTATATTTAATTAAATAATAGAGTTAAATTCAGCTTTGCTCTCCGAGGTTTAACGGAAACATCAATTTTCCGACAAAAAAAAATTAAAAATATCATTTTACCTCCAATAGTTTTCTTAATTGTTTCAATTTTATCCACACCTCTAACCTTAGCCATTGTCTCAATACCCCCATATGTCTGTCACTTGATGGGTGTATTGTGAAAATACATAGAACGGAGATCATCTCCATTCCAAAACCTTTTCTAAAATCGAAGATAAATACATTTAAAAGCAAACCCTCCCTGAACCACCATCGCACCACCATTAAATCTGACCTCACCAATATTATCGATCTCCACCACTTTGAAAGCAAACAAGGGCATGTTTGGCCATCCGATCCCCGTTTGATTGAGAAGACCATGTACCAATCAAGCAACCTCATGCACACATACAGTTTTTCTAATTATTCTAATATTCATGGCTTATGTAGATTAGTTGACTTGATTCATCATCCCGATGGTTAAACTTTAAAACATAGGCGAATATGATTTTAAAGAAGATAGACATACGTAGGCATTATAATATATAAGCATGCTTTGTTCATTGTTTTCTATTATGCTAGTTCATGTAAATGTGAATAACTGTTAAATTCAGCACGTGGAAATTTGAATCAAATTTGGAACTTGGTCAATTTATCTTTTGTTATTTATGAGTTAAACAATTCATCTTTGTTCTACATATTTTCACAGTATACCCATATATGACAAAAATATGGGTTAAACTTAACAAGAAAATAGACGGTGTTAAAGGTGTGGATAAAGTTGAAACATCTAAGGAAACTTTTGGAGGTAAAGCGATGTTCTAGATCTTTTGGAGGAAAACTAATGTTTTTGTCAAACCTCATGAAGCAAAATTGAATTTAACTCTAAATAATATTTAAAACTACTTAATTATTCCGTGATTTTCCTTTTAGACGTGAACCCACGAAACGAGTGTGGATATTCCGTGATTTTCCTTTTAGGATATCTAATTATTTATTTATTTGAGATACGGTAACTACTAACAAAGTACAAAAAAGGTCCTTATACCTTGAGCTATCTTACAAATTATTCCTTGGAAAATGTGAAATTATGTTGGAAATATCCGTACATTTGCTGTGTATCTTTTGTTGTCAGGCTGGCTTAAAAAAAAAGTTAAATGTTATTTTAGTCCCTGTAGTTTGAGTTATTTTGCCAATTTAGTTTAAATGTTTCATTTTTCTCACCTGTGAATCTAAAAAGGTTTCATTATTGTCATTTTAGTCCACTGTGTTAACTTCATCCATTTTTTCTCTTAACGAGAAGGTCAATTCAGTTATTTTGTATGACCGAATTGCCCTTCTAGTTAACAGAATTACATATAAAATGATCGAATTTGCTTTCTCGTTAACAAAAAAATGGATTAAGTTAACACAACGGACTAAAATGGAAATGGTTAAACCTTTTTGGAGTCACAGATGAAAAATGAAACATTTAGACTAAACTAGCAAAATGACCCAAACCATAGAAACTAAAATGACATTTAACTAAAAAAAATTAATAAGTGCTACATGATCTAAGGACCTTCAATAATGTTTGCGTTGGAAGTTGTCCAGCTGGCTTTAAAAAACAAAAATTAATACGTGTTACATGATCAAAGGGACCTTCAATAATCTATTATATATAATAAACATGATAAATAAGGTCTTAGGTGTCATTACATGAGGGCTTGGAAAATGATGTGGCGTTACCTTAGAGCTCCTCAATTCCATTTTCCCGCTCAAAATTCCGGGTTAAAATTAGTTCCTATGGATACCGCGTGTCTTGCTCCAAACCCGTTTATTGACCCGTGTATATAAACCATCTGATAAACCTAAATACCTAAATACCTCATTCGTCTTCCTAACCTGTCTGAGTCTTCTTCTCTTTTCCTTAATCAAAAACCCTAAAATCAACCACAACAGGTCCTTCTTTGTTCCATTCAAGCTATTTGGATTCAACCATCGAATTGATATGTGTTTGGATCACCCATTTAATTCGGATCATATATAAACGTCGCTACCTTCTTTTTACATACTAAACACTAAATCGCTTCATTCTTCATTCGACTCAGACTGAAACCTAAATCCCTCATTCTATAATCCTGTATTCAATTCTAAACCCTAGCCTCCCACCCCTTCATTGCAAACCCTCTGGTTCATCATCCTCGTGGTCTCTGTTTCTTTTTTTTAATCAAAGATTGAAGATAATCAAATCACAGGTTACAGTCATGATCGATACGGACCAGCTTTAGAAATCATCGTTGCAAGTAATCTCAACAGGTACAATACAAAATCCACAGTTTATTTGATACAAATATTCAACCGGCATGTGTTTGTTAATCTGCAACCATTTAAAGAATTCATGTTTCCGATTCGCACTAACTGTTACGTAGTGTTTGATTCAGTTTCTTGAATTTAGGTCTATATACGTGAAGGTCAGTGTGATTGTGAAATCTAGGGTTTTGTGTTTAGGTCTATATAAATCTCCTTCGATTGGTGGCTAGAGACGCTTTGCAGAGAGATGATTTATTCATTGTTTTAGCATCTACTCAATGTTCATGATTTGTTAATGTTTTAGGGTTGTTTTGATTTTGGGATGAATTCTGTGAAAGCTTACTTGCATTCTCCGTTATGGTATGCCTGTACTGATGGTTGGTGCAAATACACCTTCCCTCAAGGCCATGTTGAACACGCTTCTTTTGGTATTCTGAATTTTGGGTTTTGAGTTTATAATTGTTCGTAAAACTCATGGTGGATTTTAATACAGATGAAGTTTATGATAAAATGGGGATGATCCCTTAGGAAAACCAAAATGACTTTGGTTCCTTGCAACGAATAAAGGTTGCTTTTCACCATGCAAATGGCTGGTTTTTAGGATTTTAGGGTGGGGATGTTTTGTATATAGAAGATGGTAATCTTGTGTTCTTTTTTATTTCTTTTAAGTTTGTTTATCTTAGGACTTGCAGTTATGCATTTAGTACTTTTCAATTCTGAAGTATACCTTTAGTCTATACCTTTAGTCTGATATTGGAGGAAATAATTGATGATCGCTAACAATTGTATTAACAGAAATCTTATACCTTTTTTTATTTTATGAGGCAGGGCTGAGTCATACCAGACTCATTTCAATATACTGTAGTCTTGCACATAAACAAGAAAAAAGGAAGCCAAAGAAGATGGAAGATTGGGGTCTCTCTTTGATATGTTCTTTTATCATGAGTAATAGACACAGTAACGGTATGACATTGTGGGTAGTTGTTTTGCTTTGGACAATTGGCTGCTCCGCAGCCTCCTTGAAAGTTGAAATAGATTCGTAAGTTGATTTTCAACCCTAAGTTTGGTTTATTGATTTCTTATCAGATTGGCAAGCGGATTTCTAACCCTCTCTTTAGTTTTTTGCTATTTGAATCAAGTTTTAACGCTGAATTTCAAGCGGATTTGAAGAACTTTATCTCATTGTATTGCAATTTATGTTGATAACATTTAAGTTTTTTCCCACCATGTGAATTTTCAGCTGATTGGATTTACAACGATCCACGTTTGGAGATGGGTTATGTCTCGACCCAACAGCTGGTTTGGGTGATGGACTAAAATAAATGTGATTTAGAAGGTACTTTTATATCTTCCGTTTTTTTGCCGTAGTTGAAGTTATCTACTTTTAATAGCATGGTTATGCGAATGAATTTTTGGTCTATTAATACTTTTTCATAAAGCAGGATGGCCATTTCATCCAACTTATTTTCATCATAGTTTTTTTACGGTTTATTGAACTGAACCTTTTTTTAATCGAACCGTCTTGACCTGAACCCAGTATGACCTGTTTGCTTACCCAACATGACCTGCCGTTTTCTGTTCATGACAAAGCCTTAGGGTTTCCAACTGTGTTAAGTTGTTTATGTTTCTAATGCACCTTTTTGCGAATCATATCAGCTCGCTATCTCTTTATAATGTGATGATTATTTTCTGCTCACGATTCATGGGTATCCCCCCCTGTTGCCTTCTCTCATGTATTCTTGATTAATGATGAAAGACGTTTAAATGCATTTTTTCAGGTTCGTTTATTCCTGACAATTTTACAAGCTTATTCCGTGTTTAGCTTTGCTTTCTTATTATTAGCTGAGAGTTACTTTGTATGTTTTCGTTTGTTTCTGAAAATTATTAAATTAGAAAAAGATTACGAAAGTAGTTAAATTGAGTAATACTAGGGAAGAAGTCGTTGGTTGTTGAATAAAACATAACCAATTAGATATTTCGAATCGTCAAATTTCATAATAATTGAGGGAAAAAATAATATATAGTTTTTTTTTATAAATAACTCTAAAGAATATAAACTCTTTTAACTACATGGTTATTTTCTAACCGGAAGCAGGTGCAGGTAGCTAGCTACCCTTGGTGCATGTTAACGTAGATTATCAACACTTGCTACAGGATATTAAAATATGTTCAATTATGCCACTAAATTCATGTAAGAGTGTTAACTTAACAATTTACTTTACATCAACAATATTTTGGCTGCATTGTTTATATATTTTGTGATTCCTTACTTAAACCTTTGAAATCAGATAAAAGATACAAAAACAAAACTACTAAATCTGTTAATTATACGAGGAAGCAGATTCCGTATTGATTATAGCTCAATGGTTATGTAGAGAATTGAAAAGTACTAGCTCAATCTGAAGTATACCTTTAGTCTATATGTGAGGTTGAGGCTATTCGTGCTTTCAAAAATCAAGAAAAATCATGTGTCTAATTGTGATTAGTTCTTTTGTTAATTGGATTTGTTTAATATAAAGTTCTATTCGAACGGGTCAAGTATCTTTTATTTGTCGCAAACTAACTTATTCATTTTTTTGGTTTTGGCAAAGAAAAAAAGCAAGTCAAAATTTTTGGTTGTGTTTTATCCAAGACAGGTCAAATAAACTTTGGGTTGTGCTTTATCTCAAACGGGTCAAGTGAACTTTGAGTTTTCTTTTTTCAAATGGGTCAGTAGGTTTGAAATTGCTACACTCTTGAAAAACTTGAATCATTTTCAAATGGGCCAGTAGATAAATTATCCATATCTATGCTGGTCATGTAAGGCCTTTTTTATGATGGTGGTGTGATGATTGATGAACTTGGTATTTGCTGGTCTTTTAAGAGGTTTTTTTTTTTATGTAAGTTATAGTTTTTTGTAACTATGTAACTTATAGTTTATATAATTAATAAAAATTACACTACAAATGGTTCACTGGTGAACCTTACATGCTCGTGCTTTTGGTGGGTTTATTCATAAATAACAAACTATTTTGTTAATGGTCGATCTGGTAACCCTGCTTCGCTGAGGAATTTCTCAAATGGTGGCGGTATGTGAATAATCTTAAAGTATGTGAATATGGATTCTTACCTGACACTCTACATATTCATTTTTTTCTTTCTTTTATGATTATAGAACAAATATGGAGATCAGAGGCTGTTCACATGTGATCGTAATCCGGATTTTGTTGATTTCTGTGATGTTAACCAGCCAGATCATCCGGCTATCATCAAGGTACCATGTCCAACCATTACCATGTATTGAAGGTTTTTCTTAATGAATTCAATGTTGCGTGTGTTCTGGTTGGTTTGGGCATGTCTATATATATGGATTTTACCTTTTATCTTTTCAATATGCGTATGTATATTGTTTACCTTCAACCTTGTGCTCATGATTTCGAGATTCCACAGCAGCAGACAACATATGGATACGGGTCAGTATCTGGTTCTGGTTCCTCCACTAGGCGATACTTTATCCAATAAGCAACTTTTTAAGGACTTTATGTTATATTGTTTATTAATGTTTTCATTTGTGTATGCAGATGGACAATTGCAAATCAAAAGTACAGTTTTAGGGTTTGTGAGAATGCTCGCTGCCCGGGTTATTGGTGCTCTAACAATTGTGACTGTTAGTGTAGATGATAGAAGGTTATCTATTGCAAAAGAGGTTGGTACGCATGATATCATCAAAGCCTCCACAACTTATATTTGTACGCTCAAGCTACACCATAGAGGTATGCCTAAATAATTTTATTTACACTTTTTAAGGAGTATAATTATAACCTGGATACAGGGATGAGTAAATGGTACCGGGTACCGTTACCAAATTTTCCAAACCAAAATATTATCGGCACCGATTTGGTAGCCACTTTGTTGGTGCATATGTCTGTCGACTTCGCCTTGTATCGAGTCTTGTAACTAGAATGATAGACTAGGACACGTAGTTCGAGGAAAACGGGAAACTGAGCCGAATCAGCAAGTTCACACGAAGTGGCCAGTTCGTACGAACTGACCAGTTCGTGCGAACTGGCACATGCTGGTTCGTGCAAAGTGGATCTCCTATAAATAGGTGTCTTGTGATTTCATTTGTAGAACTTCTGATTCCGGTAGCGAAGCTCTGCCGAAGCGTCGCCAAGCCTGTAAAACGTTGTGAAATCAAACATAAAGGTGGCAAAGATTCAGTAATTGCAGTAGATAACATAAATGTCTATCTATATTCTGTCATAATTAATGCAAGGGTTTTACCTTGTATCTACTAAATGCCTGTTATTGTTTGTTTGCAGGTTGATATATGTGTATTTGCTTTTGATGTCATGCTGGGAACAGTAATCATATTTGATCCTGCTCTTAGATATTTTATGAATTTTTAATTTTAATTCACTGAACTGTAAAAATGATGGTGGTTAAACTTTTCACATGCTCTTTTATGGCAGGCTGTTGGGTTTACCTTTGCATCAAAGAAGAAAATGTGAGATTACTGATTTGTATATGTTTTTATAGTTCTTCTAATGAGTCCTAATCCATTAGTGTTACTCTTGATTCAATATTTTACTCATAGGTATGGTTTGATTTTAGTTTTAAATAGAAATGAATCAGTGTGTGTTGAAATTTTTGATTAATCTAATTTAAAATTTCCTACCCGGGTGTCTACCCGGGTGATAACCTAGTGTATTAATGTTTGCGTTGGAAGTTTACACTATTTGGTATAAAATTATGTAATATAAATTACATAAAAAATATTCAGCTCTAATGCTATTCATCAATATTATACACCAAGTTAAACTTTTTTTTTTTCTACGTTCATATTAATTTATTTTAATCAAACTATCTTTCTTTTAAAAGTAAATAGATAAATTTAGTTAGTTTATCTTATTCAAAAAAAAAAAAAAAAACTTTCAATAAAATAAAATAAAATGTTTTTGTAAATACAGAATTTAATTTTTTTTGAAAGTTAAATACAGAATTTAAATACTTTTATAATTCAGACTCGTTTCAAAAGTTTCAATGACATTGTTTAAAAAATATAGTTTCTATTCAATGATATTGTTTAAAAAATATAGTTTCTATAAAATTGAACTTTACTATTTTAAATTAAAAAATACAGTTTCTATAAAATTGAAGTTTACTATTTTAAATTAAAAAAATAACAATGAAATCATATCTTAACCAAAAAGGATTGCAATACTTTCTTTTTTGCAATGATTGGTGCAAATACCCACTCCTTCTCAGCCACATGCTATTGCAATCAACCATCCAACTACCGTTGAAATAAACACATATGACATGTCCACCCCGACCTTGAACTTGAAGATTGAGATCTTCTTTCTTCAAACATATGTGGGTTCATTACTCCAATTATACAAATGTTTATGGATTTTAATAATCTTAACTGATGTTTATTGGCCAGTAACGGTTCCAATTTTAAAAATTCATACTGACGGTCCTATCTTTTTACATATTGGCGTTCAATAGGCTCTGACTAACAGAATGCTAACGTCGTTAGTCTCCGGTCAACGGAAAAACGTTTTTGGCCGGAAAACTCCATTTTGATAGGAAAACTCAACATTTTCGTCTTAAACCTCTTTGTAACCTTATTGCGCACCTTTAAGAACCTTTTCTAGTAAAAAAGCCCCCATTATTAAGGTCGCCGGAAAAACTCCTTTTCGCTGGAAAACTTATTTTTTGTAACGCTTCGCATTTTGTAATTTCCTTATTTAGAAAGTTTAATCGTATTTCTATTTATGGAAACTTGTATTCGTATCATGTTCATATTTCATTTCCAACTTTGTAATCCGAGATCTGGATCATAACGAAAATTTTATTTTACACATACATGTCATACTTACAGTCAACCATTTAAATACATGTTTACTTGCAAACTGGTGTGTGTCGGGTGTATTATGTTTTTCTTTATATTTTAAGCCCTTTTTAACACATTAGTCAAGTTTTAAATTTATAAAACACGATATTCTACTAACACTAAACACACACATGGGCAAGTGCACCCATCGTGAGCGTAGTATAGCGTTTGTAAGATACCGAGGACGTCCAAGGATACAAGAGCTTTTAATACCGGTTTATCCTCAACGCCTAAGCAAATCAAAAGTTTTAGAAAAGGTTTTAAACATGAAAATAAAAACTAAAATGCTGAAAAATAAAAACAAAAATAAAACAGATAGATAAGATGAATCATTTGGATCCGACTCGCCTTTAATGTAACCTTTGATGATTTCCGCACGTTTGCACTTTTTAAGAGATTATCTTAGTTATAGTAGTAGGCCCCTCTTTTGAAGGTGACGTTACCCTCAACCCAGTGGTTTCAGTCAGCAAGGATACAATCCCAAAGGGTCGGAATATTGGAAGATAATTAATTAAGTTATTAATGCGTAATGTGGTAGGCCCCTCTTTTGAAGGTGACGTTACCCTCGGCTAAGTGGTTTGAGTCAGCAGGGATACAATCCCAAGTAGCCGTGTTAATGTATAATAGTAGTTTACATATGAGGGGATCAAGCCATTCGCACCCCCGCCATCCAATACCAGTGGGTATTGAAGGAGGTCCTAGTAAGCTTGACCCAGGTCCTTGTAGGATCTATACACTGAACAAGGCAAGAACCTTACCAAACCATTCCCTTAACCCCTGACCAGGTAGCCAACATATCTCTATATAGACCGTAGAGATATGAATTGTGAAAATCTTTTATTTTATACAGATAGTAAAATAATGCCAAGACACCACGGACAAATGATAAGGAAGTTTCACCTTCAACATAAGAAACTAGTTATTAAAGTCATTAATACAAAACCAAATAAAAAGTGCGAAAATATTAAAAATCAAAAGTATTACATTAAATGCTTGTCTTCACCAAGTGATGTAAGAGACTTAGGCAAACATGGCCTTTGATTGTCAAGAACTCTTACGATCAATCTTGGATTCCGAGATTACTACACACACTCTAGGTGGATGATGGATGATGGTGGTGGATGTGGGTGTGTGTGTGTGACACACCCCGATATTTCCACGTTTTTCCCGGTGGGGAGTTCCGTGACGTAGTTGATATCATCATAGTCAAACAACACAATATAAAATGCACAGCGGAAGCAAAAGTTAAAATATATTACAAACCGCTTCAAAAGTAATATTTATTATTACAACGGAATGTAAGATGGATCCACATGCGGATCTATAATAGGAAGATAACACTGTTCAACAGACTTTAACATCTAGAGCTTGCGAGACTTGATTATTGATGCCTGGAGTAGCCAGCCTATTACGTATAGTACCTGCACTTAGCCCTTTTGGAAAATACGTCAGTTTACACTGGTAAATACAATTAACTGACTCATTTTGAAAATGTTTAAGAAAATTGATTTGAATGCGCATGGCATAAAATTTCTTTATAACTTGGGATAATTATTTGTATATAATACTTGTAAAAGAATTACAGGTTTCTTATACGTTCAGTAGCCCGGTCCGCAGACCGGGTTAAAGATTAATAGACACACCACAGGTATAATGCCCACAAGACTGATTCCTTTAAGTGGGATACCAGTTTTTATATATGCAGCTGTCAGGTGTACGCCTACACCCCATGCTTAGGTCGTGGCCATTTCATGAATGATGCCAAGGATATCCGGGACATGGTCATTAACCCCCCAAAGGCTTTAAGCAAACAAAACAAGTTAAACGGAACATTTCAATGATTTAACCTTCATACGATTAAAGATTTAATGCCCGACCAAGCGGTATTTGTATATACCGTACCCCAAGCCCGTATAAGGGAAAATAAGTTAAAAGTATTTACCTGAGCTAAATATAAATTCAATCCCAGCCGTATCAAATCAGCAAGTACAGATAGCTTTTACTGGGCTCCTAAATCTGGAACGAAGGTTTTTAATAACCTATTAGATTCCTAACGGGTCTTTAATTAAGCTTAGACTTAGACCGGTTAGTTTTAAAAAAGGATGACACAGACCGGTTTAGAATGTGGTTTTGACCCGACAAGCTTGTATGCTTGTTTAATATGGGTAACTTAAACACATTCTAGATTTTGAGATAAAGATAATATGGTTTGACCCGTTTCGGTTAATTTATGCAAACTAGTTACATAAACCGAACCGAACGCGCAAGAAGCGTAACGGGTAACCATAAGAGTCCTCAATAGGTTTCCTAAGTTAATATGCCTTAAATATGTTGTGATATCAGTATGACATCTTTCATTATGCCCAAAACGAGTTTAATCTCAAATTACGCCCCGTAGGGGTATTTTGGTCATTTAAAAGGTTATAAAAGAGTTCAAATATAAATCTGAGTTTCGGGTCTGATGTAATCAGTAAAATACTTAATTTAATAAGTTATAATAGTAGGGTATCAAGTCTTATATTTATAAAATGGTCTTGATACATACTATGCGTTAAAAACGCTTAAAAAGGCGTTTTGGAGCCATTTCCGGGTTCTCAAAGGAAGGCTGATATTTTTATTATTCCAGGAGGCTCAAAATATTTAATTTATCATATTAGATCAGTAGAAAAAGGTTTGGTGTCTAAATGTTATGTAAAACTCATTTTATAAGCAAAAGGG
The DNA here is from genome assembly GCA_030545235.1 of Helianthus tuberosus. Lineage (NCBI taxonomy): Eukaryota > Viridiplantae > Streptophyta > Magnoliopsida > Asterales > Asteraceae > Helianthus > Helianthus tuberosus. Next base: position 4,988,935 of record CM060404.1, on the reverse strand, counting down.
TATAATCGGTATTTACCGAATCGAGGCAATAACCTAAGGTTATGATCAGTTTAGAAATAATTAAAAATCTTCAAAAATACCAAAATATTATATTACATCAGTGGGTAAAAGGTTTGGTGTCAAAAATTGGGTTTAGATAGGTGATGCGTGTGTAGTGTCGTTAGTTTTTAATGTATTTATTAAGCCATTTTTAACACTTTTTAGCCAAGTTTTAAATTTATAAAACATGATATTTACTAACACTAAACACACATATGGGCAAGTGCACCCATCGTGAGCGTAGTATAGCGTTGGTAAGATACCGAGGTCGTCCAAGGACACAAGAGCTTTTAGTACCGATTTATCCTCAACGTCTAATCAAATCAAAAGGTTTAGAAAAAGGTTTTTAAACTAAGAAAAATAAAAACTAACTAAAATGCTGAAAATAAAAATAAAAGAAAAACAGATAGACAAGATGAATCACTTGGTTCCGACTCGTGTATAGTGTAACCTTTGATTATTTTCGCACTTTTGCACTTATTTAAGAGATTATCTTAGTTATTGTAGTAGGCCCCTCTTTTGGAGGTGACGTTACCCTCAACCCAGTAGTTTGAGTCAGCAAGGATACAATCCTAAAGGGTCGGATTATTGAAAGATAATTAATTAAGTTATTAATGCAAATTATGGTAGGCCCCTCTTTTGAAGGTGAAGTTACCCTCGGCTAAGTAGTCTGAGTCAGCAGGGATACAGTCCTAAATAGCCGGGTTATAGTATTAATAGTAGTTTAACTTATGAGGGGATCAAAGAGTTTGGTCCCCCGCCATCCAATACCGTTAAGCATTGAAGGAGGTCCTACTAAATTTGACCCAGGTCCCTTGCAGGATCTCTAAACGCTGAATAACGGCAAGACTCTTACCAAACTGTTCCCTTAACCCCCGACCAGGTAGCCAATATACCTCCATATAGACCGTGGAGATATGAATGATGAAAATATTTTATTTTATATAGACAGTAAAATAATGCCAAGACACCACGGACAAACGATAAGGAAGAATCACCTTCAACATAAGAAACTAGTTATTAAAGTCATTAATACAAAACCAAGTAAAAAGTGCGAAAAGATTAAAAATAAAAAGTATTACACTAGACACTTGTCTTCACCAAGTGATGTAAGAGACTTAGGCAAACATGGCCTTGATTGTCAAGAACTCTTACGATCAATCTTGGATCCCGAGACGACTCACACACTCTATGATGGACAATGGATGATGGTGGTGGATGATGGTGTTATGGTGGTGGTGGGTGGTGGGTGAAGTGTGAGAGAGGTGGTGTGCCAAGGGATGGTTTGAGCTTGAGCCAAACACTCCTATTTATAGGCTGAACAGAAGCTCGGGCATGGCCCCGTGTCCACATCCTCTCTTTCTTCATTTAATGCAGCTTGTCTTTATTAGTTGACCACGCCCCCGTGTCCGCTGAGCACGACCCCGTGTGCAGAAGCATATCTGTACTATGAAGATTTGCCTGGATTCTGCGAATCTTATAGTTAACCACGGCCCCGTGTCCGCTGAGCACGGCCCTGTGGTGGGCAATAGAAGCTTCTACCACTTTGTCTTTTCTGCTGACACTTGGGCACGCCCCCGTGCTGGCTGAGCACGGGGCATGTTCAGTCTTCTGTCTTCTTGTTTTGCTTGGGAAGATGCTGTCGTGGGGTCGGGCATGTCACGTTTGTTCCTGTTCTTGTATTTATGTTAGATTTTGCTGTCTTTTTGCTTCTTTTGTTAATTTGAGCTCATTTAATCCTGAAAATACAAAAGGAAGACAAAAGCACACTTTTCCAACATTAGTACTAAAAAATGGTTAGTTTTATGCCACAATTGATGTAATTTATATGTTGCATTTTGCACACATCAAATACCCCCACACTTGAATCTTTGCTTGTCCTCAAGCAAAACTCTTTATAATATGGCTTTACACTCCCAAATGGAATGGGTAGAGAAGAAGGTTTTTGGGCTTGTCATAGAGTGTCGGGATTTCCAAGAATCTTTATTAAGTTTTATTTTTATTTATTTACAATCCTATTCGTCATGATTTATTTAAAACTTTTCATAAGATAAATTACTTATTAGGGCATAACATGCCTTTTTTAAAATTCTCTTTATATACAAGTTCACATACCTCACGGGGGATCACTCAACACTCGGCCGAAGATGTATTTTAGTGAATCACTCGAGAGCGGCATGAAACTTACTCCTACCATAGGCTTGCCAAGCAATCAATCCTCCTCCTTTTTAACTTTATACCTTTGTAAATATCAAGAGGGCTTTTGGGTGAAGGGTTAGGCTTGGGTTAAAGGTAGGTGGTTGGGTTAGTGGTTAGTAGAAAAGGGCGAAAAAGCGTAACAAGCGTCGGTTTTCGAAAGACTTTTTTATTTTTGTAATTTTTATTTTGATGAAGCTTTTATTCAAACAAAGTTATTTTTGATGAACTTGTTTGTTTATTTCTTTTGCTTCATCATCAATACTTTTTTTTTTAAAAGTCATACGAAAAACCGAGCTAGTTACTAAAACAAAGGGTTAAAAATGAAAAAAGGTTTTGGTGGGTGAATTGGGTTATGAAATGAAAATGTTTAGGCTCAAAGGGGCTAACTAGGGGGGTTTTGGGTAGGTGGTAAAAAAAAGAAAATAATGGTGTAGAAATAAAAAGGGTTAGTCCTAATGCCTCTATCATTTACTTACTCGGGTTTAAGTTGGTAAGGACCGGGAATGTATCGTCATGGCAAGTTCTAGAGTCGTAAGAACCAAGCGGCTATTCACACAAGAAACGAAAAATGAGCATTTAATTTAAAGATATGTATTTGTATGCTCAATAAAGGCTCAAAACTCACTTTTGTGGGAATGGGTTTTTATGTGATCAAGTATATATAATCAAATTTTAACTAAGTTTGTCATGCCTTTTCATAATTTTCTTATATTGGTTCTTTTTATCACGACGCTATCGGTTGTAAATTTGTAAAAATATAACCTTTTTAGAACTTGAAATTCCCGAATTAAACCTAGACAAGTAAAAAAAATGAAAAATTTTGAAAAAAATTGGGGTGATTAGCGGTTCCAATAGAGTTTTGTGTAAGGCTTGTATTTAGGACTTGCAAGATTCAAGGTTTTAGCATCCCCCCACACTTAAATTACACATTGTCCTCAATGTGTCCCAAAAATAAATTTTTAGATTGGTTGAATGTGTAAAAAGGTGTGAAAAAGCAAAATTTTTGTGTTACTGGGCACTGAACACGGCCCCGTGTTCGTTGGACACGACCCCGTGTTCAGGTGCCAGTAACGAAAACTTACAGAAGGTGGACACGGGGGTGTGTTGGCTGGGCACGACCCCGTGTCTGTCAAAGTCTGCAGAATTAAAACAAACAGCAGGTTCAGGGGAGTGGGCACGGGGGCGTGTCGGATGGACACGGCCCCGTGTGGACAATCTGCAAGGTTGAAAAACAGGTTTCTTTCTTCGGTTTTCCTGTCCCGGCTTTAGTAGTACTAATGATTAGTACTCCAAGCCTCGTATGTACCTGTTTAATCAATAAACACTATACCACACCATAGCAAACATACTAATTTTACCAAGTTCAACATCCATGTCAACAAAGTTAAAAGAAAAATAAATGCAGAAAATAAAAGAAGTTAGGGAAAGTAAATTGTTCAACACTTGGCACGCAGGCCTTAAAATTGTTCAAGATTGAAAAAGGTTAACCTGGGGAATCACCAACCAACCGCTTCTTCCTCCGCTCCTCCGCCTAATCCATATCCTCGTCCTCATCATCATCATCATCTCCACCATGGCCAGCCATGTACTCCCGGATATTTCCAATATCATCTTGGATATCGGATATGTTTCTCTCGATCGCCCCAACCCGGTGGTACGTGTTGCTTGCCATATTGTAGGTGTTCCTGGTGCACCTGAGGTTTTCCTGCAACAAATCATGTAAACTTTGAAAGTTAGTAAAACCGCCTCCTGAGGAGGAGGATTGGCCCGGATCACCATAGGGCGGGTATTGGTTGATGATGTTGTGGAGCGTGGATGATAAGTGCTTCTTGCAGGTTCCATGCATGCCCTTGCATCCTCTGGAAACTGACCGTCCCGTCTTCAGCTTCATAAATTAGGTTCATTGAGCGGCAGATGTGTATATCTACCCTACCCGACCATGGGCTCCTTCCTAATGACCTAGGTATGTTGGTGAAGTGCTTGAAAAGACGGTACACCCATCCCCCAAAGAAGATAGGGGTCGGTGCAGTAGCAAGGCGGTTATGATGCATGTTTCGGAGCATGAGGAACGGAACATCAAGGTGCCTGCGGTTATGGATGCAGTGGAGGACAACCAAATCTCTTAACCCAACGACGCCACCGCTATCGTGTCTTTGACTAAGAGAGTAGCCGAGGAGCCTATGGATGTATCGGTAGAGCGGATCCCTCAACTTTGTGCTCTTAGTGCTGCTCGGATTGTAATACCCTTCACCAATCTGAGCCCACGCGGCTTGGTGATCGTTTTCGTCTATCTCTCGCATCCCTCCAGTATTTTCCTCGTTACCTGCATCTTCTTCCGCATATAACCCGACAATCGACCCAAATTGTGCCATAGAGATCGAATACTTAGTTCCACCACATCTGAAAGCTACCCCATCATTGTCGAATGCGTCGCACCTGGAGTTGAACGTGAAGGTGCTATAGAATTCCAAAGTGCATTCGTGAACGGAACGGAGTCGAGTTGTTAAAGCGACCCTTAGTGGTCCTGTGACAAGGTTGTTGAAGCGGTCGAGTTGGTTTACCAATGTTAACAAATCCGTGCATGCTTGCCTTGGGTACTCCTCCGGCCTTGTTTGAAGTATTTCGTATCTAGCCCTAGCATCGAGCTCATTTGCGTTAAACCTTGTGAACTTCCTTGCCATCTGAAAGAATACACCAAAAGTTAGCACGAAACATTAGAATTTTCGGATAAAACTGCAAACAGTGGGCTGGACACGACCCCGTGTTCAGCGGACACGGCCCCGTGTCCAGGCGTCTGTTACACAAAAATTCCATTTTTCGACCCGATTTCGAAAACTTGAAAATTTTTGGTCCAATAGGTACGGTTTCCCCTAAAAATGAAACCTCAAGTGCCGTTTTTCCCAAAATAACCCGTTTACCCTATCAATTTTATCCTTTTCGGTTCAAAAATAAGGGTTTGTGGTTTTTGTGAGAATTCGGGCAAATCTATAAACAATACAAGTGGGTTTACTTCCCATAACACTAATCTAACTAAATGCAAACAGATTTAGGCAAAAATTTGAGGTTCGATTCATATGAAGTTCAAGAACCCTAGATTTTTCCCCAAATTTGTGATGTTTTAACTACATGCAAATGCTAAATCTAACTAATAATAGTGATAGAATCATACCTTGATGTTGTTAGGATGATAGGAGACGTCAAAAATTTGCGGAAAATCGCCTGGAACCAGAGCGTTTTCGGGGAAACGGGGCGTGTGGAATGAAGTAACTGTTATGAAAAAGGGAATATATCCCGACTGCAGCGCGGACACGGCCTCGTGCCGAGCAAAGTTTTAAATATATATATATATATATATATATATATATATATTTAAGTGCTCGTGTGAGTGCCCTTGTTTCCCATGAACTTTGGTTAGAAAACTTACCGCTTAAATGTCGTCCCAATCGTTCGTAACTTACCCGGTATGATGTTGATGCTTTTATTCTTCGATCGTTTGAAGCGAGATCTCCTCTTCTTCATCCTAAATGAATCCTTGATAGAGTTTTAGCCATTGGCCATTGACTTTGAATGGAGGTCCATTCCGAGATTTAATTTCTACTGCACCGTGTGGGAAAATATGGGTGATTGAAAAAGGTCCTGACCACCTAGACTTTAATTTACCAGGAAACAATCGAAGTCGTGAATTAAACAAAAGAACTAGATCTCCTACTCGAAATTCATTAGGTTTAATATGTTTGTCATGTAAAATTTTCATTCTTTCCTTATAAATTTCGGAGTTTGAGTATGCATAATTCATAAGTTCGTCTAATTCATTTAATTGACAAAATCGATTTTTACCAGCAAATTCTAAATCTAAGTTTACATTTTTGATTGCCCAGTAGGCCTTGTGTGCAATTTCTACTGGCAAGTGACAAATTTTTCCGTAGACGAGCTTATATGGGGTTGTACCTATTGTTGTTTTATAAGCAGTTCGAAAAGCCCATAAAGCATCATCTAATTTATCTGCCCATTCCTTTTTATTTAACCCTACGGTTTTTTCAAGTATTCGTTTTAAACCTCTATTAGTTACTTCGGCTTGTCCGTTTGTTTGAGGGTGATATGCCGTTGAGACCCGGTGATAGACCCCATATCTTGTTAAAAAAATTTCAAGTTGATGGTTGCAAAAATGGGTACCTCTATCACTTATTAATGCTTTAGGTGTGCCAAAACGAGAGAATAATTTTTTTAGAAATCTTACCACGACTCTTCGATCATTTGTTGGAAGTGCCTCGGCCTCGGCCCATTTAGACAAGTAGTCTACTGCCACAAGTATATATTTGTTTCCTTTTGATGGTGGGAACGGTCCCATAAAGTCGAGTCCCCACACGTCAAAAATTTCACAAACAAGAATGCCATTTTGTGGCATTTCGTTTTTGGAAGAAATATTACCTGTTCTTTGGCAAGCGTCACATGTCTTGACAAGACTTTGGGCGTCTTTGTAAATGGTCGGCCAATAAAATCCTGAATCAAATACCTTTCGTGCAGTACTAGCGACACCATGATGCCCTCCGTATGGACCTTCATGACAATGGCGGAGAATTCTTCGTGCTTCGCTACCATGGACGCATCGTCGGATGAGTTGGCCGGCACACATTTTGAAAAGATATGGATCTTCCCAAAAATAGTGTTTCACATTGGCAAATAATTTCTTTCTGTGATGATGTGGCCAACCCTTAGCGACTATACCGCTAGCTAGGTAGTTAGCATAGTCGGCGTACCATGGTTCTTCCTTGTATTCCACCATTTCTAGGGACTCCGTTGGAAAATTTTCGTTGATTTTCTCGTCCCTGGTTGTCTCCAAAGCTGGGTCTTCTAAGCGCGAAAGATGATCTGCTGCGGTATTTTATGCTCCTCTTTTGTCTTTGATTTCAATATTAAATTCTTGGAGGAGTAGAATCCACCGAATCAAATGTGGTTTTGCGTCCTGCTTTTTGAAGAGATATCGAATGGCTGCATGATCTGTATAGACTATAGTTTTAGAAAGAACAAGATAAGAACGAAATTTATCAAAAGCAAATACCACAGCTAGTAATTCTTTTTCAGTTGTTGTGTAATTTTCTTGTGCATCATTAAGTGTTTTACTAGCATAATAAATTGGGTGGAAATGCTTTTCTTTTCTTTGTCCCAAGACAACTCCAACTGCAAAGTCACTCGCATCACACATGATTTTGAAAGGAAATTTCCAATCAGGCGCTATCATGATAGGTGCATTGACTAGCATTTCTTTTAAGGTTAGAAATACTTGATTGCAATCCTCGTCAAAGATGAAAGGAGCATCTTTTTCAAGTAATTTTGTTAGAGGCCTTGAGATTTTAGAAAAGTCTTTGATAAACCGCCTATAAAATCTGGCATGCCCTAGGAAACTTCTGATAGCTCTTACGGAGGATGGAGGTGGTAGTCTAGAAATGGTATCTATTTTGGCTCGATCCACCTCCATTCCTTCGCTTGAGATTTTGTGACCGAGTACTATTCCCTCCGTTACCATGAAATGGCATTTTTCCCAATTAAGGGCGAGGTTAGTTTCCTCACATCGGGATAGCATTCGTTCAAGGTTATCGAGGCATTGGTCGTATGAATCCCCAAAGATAGAAAAGTCGTCCATGAAGACTTCCATTGTCTTTTCTATCATGTCATGGAAAATGGCTACCATGCAACGTTGAAATGTTGCGGGGGCATTACATAGACCAAACGGCATGCGTCGATAAGCAAAAGTTCCATAGGGACATGTGAAAGTTGTCTTTTCTTGGTCTTCGGGTGCTATCGGGATTTGAAAGTAACCTGAAAAACCATCCAAGAAACAGTAAAATTTATGACCGGATAATCTTTCTAGCATTTGATCAATGAAGGGTAAAGGAAAGTGATCTTTTCTTGTTGCTTCATTTAATCGTCTATAATCTATACATACTCTCCATCCTGTGACGGTTCTCGTTGGTATTAACTCATTTTTTTCGTTAGTTATTACCGTCATACCTCCTTTCTTTGGGACTACTTGGACGGGACTCACCCAAGGGCTATCAGAGATAGGATAGATAAGTCCGGCGTCAAGTAATTTGATGACTTCGTTTTTAACCACTTCTTGAACATTTGGATTTACTCGACGTTGTGGTTGGATTACCGATTTGTAGTCATCATTCATTAAATTTTTGTGTGTACACATGGAAGGACTAATTCCTTTTATGTCTACAAGTTTCCAAGCGATCACATTTTTATGTTTTTTCAAAAGACTAATTAATTTTTCTTTTTCTAAGTTACCTAATTTAGACGAAATAATTACAGGTAAATTACCATCTTTGTCTAGAAAAAACATATTCCAAACCTTTTGGAAGTTCTTTGAGCTCAAGTGGTGGGTCTTTAGGAGACTCCTTATTTGGTTGCTCATTTTGATCAAGAACTTAAAAAGTTTGTTCTATGGCGACCTCTTCTTCAACAAAGTGGTCAAACTTTTCACTTGTATCGGGTGGTTCATCTTCATCTTCAATTAGGGGGTCATTATTGCCGAATGGATATTTCATTGACCGCTCAAGATCGACACTTCTTTTAAATGCCCCTAATTGAAGAGGTAGAATGTTGTACTTCCGGTTTTTCAAAGCTTCGTGAGTTTTTACAAATGGTCGTCCCAACACTAGAGGAGCGTCATCGAGGATGACAAAGTCGGTGGGAACTACCATTTGGTTTGTTTGAACCAAGACATCCTCAACTATACCGATTGATTTTATTACTTTCCGATTGGATAGAAAAATGGGTATTTGAAGTGGAGAAAAATCACTAATACTTAATTTTTCGAAAATGTAGTTAGGAATTATGTTAACACAAAGATCTTTATCAATTGTGACATTACTAATAAACGAATTTTGAAAGAAACATGGAACCGGTGTAATGTTAATTTCAAATGGGTCTTCTTTTATTAGCGAGGTTTGATCATTAGTTAACTTAACACTTACTGTTTCGTCAATTTTAGTGTTAGTGTTTAACTTTTTTAAAAACTTAGCATGAGTGGGAACTAAACAATGATTTTCAAAAGAATGTGACAAGAGATTAATTTCTTCAAAATTAGACTCTTCTTGAATTTTAACGTTGTCGGACTCACCTTTTTCGTTGTTTAACTCATGTGTCGGTTTTTCACTTATTTGTTCTTCCATTTTTACACTTTCAGTTATCTCTTCTTTATTTAATTCTTCTCTTGCGCGGGACTCCTCTTCCCTTGCGCGAGATTCTTTTATATAGCGATCGATAACTCTAAGGTGTTCTAATATCCTTTCGGTCACTTCGGTTATAGAAAAAGGATCGGGATTTTCAAAGCTTGAATCCGGTTGTTCGATCCTTTGTTCCTCATAATACCCATATGAAGTAGATGGTTCACCCCATTGTTCTTCATTGTAAGCATATGATGGATAAGGGTCGAAATTTTGTTCTTCATAATACTCATATGAGGTGGGTTGTTCACGCCATGGTTCCTCATAGTAAGCATACGAAGGTGGTGGCTCATATCTTGCTTCCTCAAAGTATGAGTATGAAGGCTCATACCTTGGTTCATCAAAATATGAGTATGAGGGAGGAGGTTCATACCTTTGGTCTTCATAGGATGTGTATGAAGTTGATGGCTCGTACCTGGGCTCCTCATAGTAGGTGTATGAATTGGATGGTTGATATGAGTGACTATATTAAACCGAGTGTGGGTTACTACAATTAGTGCAATAATTACTCCTATAATCATCCTCCTCATAGGTTTAGTTGTAACCTCCTGAGTATTGATCCATAAGAATCACTCAGCAGACCACAACCAAGTCTCGAGATCAGAAAACAAAAATAAAAACAGGAACAGAGGCTGGACACGGCCTCGTGTTCAGTGAGCACGGCCCCGTGTTCAGGGTCTGTATCTGGGCGTTTTAATTAAATTTACTGATTTCGTTGAGCACGTGGCGTGTTTAGTGAGCACGGCCTCGTGTTCAGCTTCTGTTACTGGGTGTTTTTATGAAAATGTGCAGCACGGCCCCGTGTTCAGTGAACACGGCCCCGTGTACAGGTTACTGTAAATGCAAAACTAAACTAAAATGCAGAAAAATGTGCGCGCGTTTTAAAAAGGTTTTGAAAAACTGATTAGGCCGTTGATTTTAAGCTTTCTTAAAATCCTTGTGTCCCCGGTAACGGCGCCAAAAACTTGATGCGTGTGTAGTATCGTTAGTTTTTAATGTATTTATTAAGCCTTTTTTTAACACTTTTTAGCCAAGTTTTAAATTTATAAAACACGATATTTACTAACACTAAACACACATATGGGCAAGTGCACCCATCGTGAGCGTAGTATAGCGTTGGTAAGATACCGAGGTCGTCCAAGGACACAAGAGCTTTTAGTACCGGTTTATCCTCAACGTCTAATCAAATAAAAAAGTTTAGAAAAAGGTTTTTAAACTAAGAAAAATAAAAACTAACTAAAATGCTGAAAATAAAAATAAAAGAAAAACAGATAGACAAGATGAATCACTTGGTTCCGACTCGTGTATAGTGTAACCTTTGATTATTTTCGCACTTTTGCATTATTTAAGAGATTATCTTAGTTATTGTAGTAGGCCCCTCTTTTGGAGGTGACGTTACCCTCAGCCCAGTAGTTTGAGTCAGCAAGGATACAATCCTAAAGGGTCGGATTATTGAAAGATAATTAATTAAGTTATTAATGCAAATTATGGTAGGCCCCTCTTTTGAAGGTGACGTTACCCTCGGCTAAGTAGTCTGAGTAAGCAGGGATACAGTCCTAAATAGCCGGGTTATAGTATTAATAGTAGTTTAACTTATGAGGGGATCAAAGAGTTTGGACCCCCGCCATCCAATACCGTTAAGCATTGAAGGAGGTCCTACTAAATTTGACCCAGGTCCCTTGTAGGATCTCTAAACGCTGAACAACGGCAAGACTCTTACCAAACCGTTCCCTTAACCCCCGACCAGGTAGCCAACATACCTCCATATAGACCGTGGAGATATGAATGGTGAAAATCTTTTATTTTATATAGACAGTAAAATAATGCCAAGACACCACGGACAAACGATAAGGAAGAATCACCTTCAACATAAGAAACTAGTTATTAAAGTCATTAATACAAAACCAAGCAAAAAGTGCGAAAAGATTAAAAATAAAAAGTATTACACTAGACACTTGTCTTCACCAAGTGATGTAAGAGACTTAGGCAAACATGGCCTTGATTGTCAAGAACTCTTACGATCAATCTTGGATCCCGAGACGACTCACACACTCTATGATGGACAATGGATGATGGTGGTGGATGATGGTGTTATGGTGGTGGTGGGTGAAGTGTGAGAGAGGTGGTGTGCCAAGGGATGGTTTGAGCTTGAGCCAAGCACTCCTATTTATAGGCTGAACAGAAGCTCGGGCACGGCCCCATGTCCACATCCTCTCTTTCTTCATTTAATGCAGCTTGTCTTTATTAGTTGACCACGCCCCCGTTTCCGCTGAGCACGACCCCGTGTGCAGAAGCATATCTGTACTATGAAGATTTGCCTGGATTCTGCGAATCTTATAGTTGACCACGGCCCCATGTCCGCTGAGCACGGCCACTTGGTAGGCAATAGAAGCTTCTACCACTTTGTCTTTTCTGCTGACACTTGGGCACGCCCCCGTGCTGGCTGAGCACGGGGCGTGTTCAGTCTTCTGTCTTCTTGTTTTGCTTGGGAAGATGCTGTCGTGGGGTCGGGCATGTCACGTTTGTTCCTTTTCTTGTATTTATGTTAGATTTTGCTGTCTTTTTGCTTCTTTTGTTAATTTGAGCTCATTTAATCCTGAAAATACAAAAGGAAGACAAAATCACACTTTTTCCAATATTAGTACTAAAAAAGGGTTAGTTTTATGCCACAATTGATGTAATTTATATGTTGCATTTTGCACACATCAATAGGCTTTATGCTAATTACGTCATTTAATTAATAAAAAAGTTTTCTAATTATGCTATTGAGCATATCTCCTAATCTAGACCTCCAGCTGATGTGAAATTTTAGGGACATGTTTATAAATCAGTAACAAAGATTATACGGAAACATCGGACAATCAACGAGTCAAGTAATATAAACGCAGAGGGTTATACTATCATGTAACTTGGTCCTAATGGGACTTTAAGGCATGTCTAAACCCATCTAAATCGGGTCAGAACTGAAGTCAAAGCAAAAGTCAAAGTTTTGCGACTTTCGGTTTCGAACTGAGCCTAAACAGAAAATTGTCGGATCAAACAAATTTAGACCAGTTCTTATACTTATTACCAAGTTATATGAGTGATAAAATAGGTTACACGTCTTCTACATTGCTAATTACGTGTTAATTCGCAAATTAGGTTTTTGTTGACTTTTTAATATAAACTTGGACTCGACAAATGATCTAGTTAGAGCGGGAGTCAGAGGGTGCCCTTTTAAGGGTTTATTGCCCACATAAATACCAACTTATAACTACTTTCAATTTGACAATACAACAGACCATTAATGAATAATCGATAAGTCAAACCTTAATTACGACGGTTTGACTTTTAAGCTAATAACTAAACAAAACTCAATTAAGGAAGGTTAAGGAAGCTTACCAAGGTCCAATGCACGACTAGTGATGCTTGGGGAATGGCCTTGAGCTCCAGAAATGATCAGAAGTTGAGTTGAGAATGAATGATCAAAATGGAAAACAATGGGGCTTTATATAGTGTTCTTGATGGCTCAAGATCATGCCAAACAATGCTATACATGTTCCCTGATGTTAAACATGTGTCCCTAGTGCCTAAGAACTAATTTAGGCAACCCTTGGTGGTGAGAAAGGGCAATATAAGTCGGTTACATGGGCTGAACAGCCACCAGTCGAGTTTCTGCATCTGGGCATGGCTTACGGACCGTAAGGGTCCAGCCATACGGTCCGTAAGGACCAGCCAGCTCACCAGAACTTTCAAAAACTGACACAATTGGCCCCTGGTCCTTCCAAACTTGATTTTAAGATGCTTTCTTGCACTTGTAACCCCCAAACTTGACTTTTAAGGACCCCAAGTCATAAACCAACTTTGTTAAGTCCCCGGTTATTCATACGATCACCGAAAAGTCTTAAATTTCAACGTTGACGCTTTTAACCCCTCGTATACGCATATTGTCATAACTTTCTCATACTTTATCGGAACCTTGTGAGATTTTAATCACTTATTCTAGTGAGCATAATTAATCATTACAAAGTTTCGGGTTTACTAAAAGGTCATTCAGAGGTACACTTTAAACATGTTGACACATTTAACCCCTGTAGTTTGTAATCTCTCACTTTCTTTCACAATTAGCTTCGTATGATCCATGAATCATTCGTTTAAGGGTATAAACATCATGTATGGTTATTGTAAAGTATATTTATCCATTGTTGACATTCTGAACCCTTATATTCACATACTTTCCTTGTTTGTCAACTCTAGTCCTTCTAAGGTAATCCTTTACACGTTCAAAGTTTATGCCACGTGTCAATACTTTATTGGAAATGAATTTTCGAGGTGTTACATCCTCACCCCCTTAAAAGAAATCTCGACCTCGAGATTTGCGAAAATGCTAGAAGTACTTTTTGTCGCATAATGGACTTAACTTCTATAACATATCTGGAGTCTTTCCAAGCTCCCAAAGTGACCCCTATATTAGGTACATGTATCCTTTTGGAGCTTCTTAACCTGTCGATCCTCAATCGATACAGGATGCTCATCACATCATAAATCTGCATATCATTATGTGATAGTGCTTCTTGACTTATTGGCGAAACACATCCTTCAGTCACCAGTGTGCAATGTATTGCGAGCTCCGCCAAGCTCCTTAAATAGGTTTTAGCTTATAAGCTACTTGATCTTGATACATTCGATTTCCTTCGAATGATTCTATATATTCAGAGCTTAACTAGCCTGATAATTTAACAAATTTGGCACACCCTTCCTGGGTGATATCTTTTGTTGAACCTTATTCCTTAACAAGAATTTAGGAGGGTTGCTACTTTCATTAATTCTTGATTTTCTGCCGAATACTGGCAACTTATAGATGATTAGGGATCTGTATGATCTTATTCGTTGTTTCTGATGCAACTTTCAGATCCTGATAAGTGGACTTCCCAAAGTCTCGTCCATCCAACGGATGTTTTGATATTTCATCTATACAAGGTCTCCAAAGGAGCCACCTTGATGCTTATATAACAACTATTATAGAAAAGGTTATCTTAAGGTGAGATGGTTATTCCAAGCATTGCTCAAAACTAATCTTAAGGAGTAGCTAATCCTTACAGTTAGTCGAACAAATCGACGATCCTGGGCAGCTGATGGCGATTCTTAATCGTTGCCTAATTAGGGTTGCGGTAAACAATGCATAAGCAAAATGAACCGTCTTAGAGATTTCATAATAATACAGCCTTAAATGGGATGTAAACCTTAACTCTTCCTGCCTCTCAGGGGTAAACAGGGTAATCTTAGGAGAAGATAATCAAGATACAAGGAGGTTACAAAGATTTTTACAAATCTCAGGCTCCAATTCATCCATCATTGCTTGTGTCATTTAAGTGACACATTTACGTTACGAGTCCACGAACTCCTTGATCTGGAACATTTACTTGGACAATTCCATTCTGGATATCTCCTTTGAATACCATTAGCTGACTTTAGTACTCTATGACCATCGGAATATCTTTGTGGTCCCATGCATTAAACCTCCATACTGATCAGGCATGGAAGCAATCTATGAAACATATTAAGATATACCAATCCTCATATGGCGCTTTTTATCATACCGTTTGGTATTCGCAATCGTTAGAGATCAAAGAGATATCAACTCTAAATGCTGACGCATTACACCTAGAGAGAGGATACTTCTAAAATTCTACGTCTGAAGGTTTCTAACAGGGACAGAAGGAATGGTTCCTATGATTTCACCTGTAAGTTTTATCTTACACGTAATATCTGGGGTTCTTACGGGAAAATTTCTAAAAGTTTGCTAAGCTTAAGATCTTATGAGAGACTTAGCAGCACCTGAACCCAAACGTATCTCCTAGCAATCAAATCACAATAAGGGATTTATCTGGTGTCATAATTAACGTGAATTGCCTCTAATCATTCACCAGGAGGGTTAAACGCCTCCATTCTTAATCCTTTTAAACTTAGCTGCAAAATCTTTGACAAATTTTTTTGGGCAGTCTCAGCTTTGACTGGTTATTTCTTAATCTATGTACCATGAGTAGCTGAGGTAGATCCATAATGGATTTATAATAAGCAGGCTTTGAATCCTTAATGTGCCCTCTTATTGCCGTTGCTAACCACCAGTAATTTATTGCATTAAGCTTAGATTTTTTTTGGGTAAACTGGATAGGGCACTATATCAGCCAATGAGTTAAAATTTGTAACATATTGTCGACAGTCTAGAACTTTTATGGTGAGGGTCATAAAATTCTTATTCCATCTTTTCTCATTTCGCGAAGCGGATACCAGGTTTTTCTAATAAGGTCCTTAAAACTTGGACCATCCCACAATGTATAAGAGGATCTTTCTTGAGGATTTCATTAATGTCCTCACTAATTAAGGGTATTGCCATCGAATGAATGTGATGTATACCTTACCATGTCCTTTCCAGCATAACCACTGATATACCTAATGGTTTCTACTTCATCCAACAATTTCCTGAAATCGATGGCCCCTTTTTACTATTGAAGTATCTTGACTTCCAAGAGACAAAGTACTTTTAAGTACATCCTAAAAGGAAAGGGGCTTCTTGCCACATATGATTTTGTTTGGGTTATTCTTCATATTTGAAGTATGAATATAGCTCTTCTCATGAGCAGCGACATTTGTTTTAAAGCGAACATCATTCGGCTTCTTAAAACTTTTCATGACTTTTCTTATAGCCTTTCTAACAGCTGCGTTAATCACAATTTTGGAGATTAACTCCTTCAACAATGAGGTTCACATTTGATGCACCATTGACATTTGTCGCATCTCTAGCATCGCGACTGTTGTTTGTCTCATCTGAGTTTTCCATACTCGAAGCTTTGGTATCAAATTCAACAAGTGCTTGGGCACTCCATGCCCAGTATCTCCTTGAATGGTCAAAGGCTCACCATAAGGAGTCTTGATAACTACTTGCTTCTTATCATACACAATATGGGCTTGATTTTTAAGACGACCAATTCATTCCTATTACTATATCGAATTCCTTCATTTTAACGGAAACAAGGACAACGGAAAAGAATAATTCCTAATGGATATAAAACATCCATCTAACATTGCTGAAGCAGTCTCTGAGGTACTATCGACCAATTTTACTTTATACTTAACGCTCAGAGTTTTAACAGGCAGATTTATTAATTTACAAAAATCCGTTGTCTACGGAAGACTTATCTGAACCTGAATCAAATAATACCCTAGCATGAGCGTTATTGATAAAGAAAGTACCTGTTGTGACATTGTCATCCTGAATAGCCTCTTGAGCATTCATCTGAGAGCTTCCAGCTTTGGTCTTTTTAGCCTTGCCAGACTTCTTGGTTTTATTAGGGCAATTAGTTTTGATGTGCCCTATTTCATTGCAACTATAGCAGGCTGCGTCCTTTATGTCTTGGCACTCCAAAGTCTTGTGCCCTTCCTTATTACAAATTCCACAAGGCTTAGCTTGCGCATTTAAAGTGCCTTTTCCTTTAGTCGCCTTCTTTGGGCAGCGGGTCTTTATGTGCCCTTTTTCGCCACAACCATGGCAGGTCGCATCTTTCATCTTCTTGCAATCCAAGGTCTTATGCCCCTTGGACTTGCAGATTCCACAAGGTGAAGGCTGAGATTCAAATCTGCATTTCCCGAGGTGGTATTTCCTACAGGTTTTGCATCTGGTCTTTTTACTTGACTGCTGGTTGTCCTTCAATTCCTTGCATTCATGGGTCTTGTGATCCATCTCTTTACAGATGCCACATCCCCTGATCTGTTCATATATACATTTTCCGAAGTGCCTCTTCTTCCCGCAATTCTTACATTCGGGTTTAGCCTCCTTTGGCTTGGACTGGTTATAGTTTGAACCGGTCTTACCCTTTTTACAACCTTTATTTGGGGTATTATCGTACTTTCGCTTATGATCCTTCAACACACGGTCCACAGCGTTGTTTACGGCTGTATCTATCATAGCCTGTAACTCGGTGCTTGTTAAGCTCAGTCCTGCATCATCATTCTGATCAACTGGATGATTGTGAGCTTTAGAGGAGTCAGCCATGGTGAAGCTTTGAAGGCTACAAACCAAGTAGTAATAATTGGTTTAATTATATGGTGAATTGTCGAATTTGATGATTAAATAGATATGGTGTAAATAAACCATATAGGCCAATAGATAGTATTTAATTTATTTGATTATGTTTTGCCTAAGTTTTTAAATAAACCATCTTTGGCGTTTAAACGGAATATAATCCTTCATATTTATTAGACAGGGGACATAAGTCACGACTGCCAATGTCGTACTGACATTTTTTATATATAGTACAAGGCCTTGTTCCAAAGGACTTTTGATGGCATAGATGCCTTGTCACTAGGAAATTTTAAAACATAATCGATGATTCCTTTGGATCGGAAGATTTCATAGTTCATTGTCTTAACAAGAAGTTATGAAATAAAACTATCTTTTTCATGTATACATCTTTGCCCGAAGGTATTCATCCTAATGGATGTTTTGATGTGTTCATCATGTCCGACGTTTATTAGCCATGATCCCTCTTGATCATTTACGCTAAATAAGGGGTTTGGAAATTCCTAATATGAAGATGACGAGTGTGATTTTATCGCATCACTGTTGCCAGGAGTGTTAACATATTTACAATGTTACAAGGATTTGAATCCTTTGAATAGGTTCTACCATCTTGGCCTCGTCTGGAATGACATATAGGCTAGGTCGTACCTTTAAGATTCTTTTTATTATGTATACTGGCAGAAAAGGAAAGATATTTATTTTATTCAGGGTTTTCATTATAATCATCCTCAATTTAATTAAATTATAATTATGGCACAAAAAGCCAAGTCACAAGGACAAAATTATAAGCCAAGATTTTACAGAATCGAGGCATTTAGGCTTGAATCAAAGTTCATTACCTTTTCTTGACAGGGAGTTGTAGGCTACGATTGTCTTTAGTCTCAGAGGACGTTAATTATAGCCCGTAGGCACTTCATCCTTAAGGGATGATTATATAAATGAGGGAATTTAGAATAACCCAATTTTAAGAATGACTTATGTGGTTTTATCAAATCACAATTTGTCAAACGTGTTAACACGTTACAGATGTTAACAAGGATTTGAATATCTTGAATAGGTTCTACCATCTTGGCCTTGTCTGCAGTGAAATTTAGGCTAGGTTTTACCTTTAAGATTCTTTTTAATATTTAACGCAGAACAATCCTAAATTGAGATGTCAACAAGGATCTGATTCTAATTGAGGAACTACCATCTTGGCCCTGTCTTAAAATGACACATGGGCTAGGTCTTGTCCTTTTTAGAATTTGCCATTTTATTATAACGGTAGATCTTATAAAAGGAATGTTACTATTCATATTTTATGTTCATATATAATGATGTAAATAACCTTTAGATAAAACGTTCCAAGGATTTCTAAAAGAGGTACAGAATTGCCCTGGACGGGACTTGAAAGGATGATGTTGTCCATGAAGGGGCTAAAAGATAAGTATGCCCTTATAATGACTTACTAAGGAAACGAACTTCAGTAGAAGGAGTTTCTTCTTCATTTTATTTCTAAATGTTTTCTCCTCAGTTGCACGTTTATCCTAATCGCAGTACAAGGCTCCGCATTCCTCGGCTTCGGATGGGGAGGATTTCCCTTACGGCTCCTTTGCTTGGTGATATATTAAAAGTATATAAAATTGAAAACAAAAGTTCTCCGAATAGAGACGAGAGCATTCCTATGTTAAGTCTAGACTCAGAAAGTCCAGGAATGTGCTACTGTGTCACTGAGATTAAACACAAAAGACTAGTGTTTAATTCACTCAATGTCGGCTCTGATACCAACCTGTCACACCCCGATATTTCCACGTTTTTCCCGGTGGGCCCGGTGGGGAGTACCGTGACGTAGTCGATATCATCATAGTCAAACAACACAATATAAAATGCACAGCGGAAGCAAAAGTTAAAATATATTACAAACCGCTTCAAAAGTAATATTTATTATTACAACGGAATGTAAGATGGATCCACAGGCGGATCTATAATAGGAAGATAGCACTGTTCAACAGACTTTAACATCTAGAGCTTGTGAGACTTGATTATTGATGCCTGGAGTAGCCAGCCTATTACGTATAGTACCTGCACTTAGCCCTTTTGGAAAATACGTCAGTTTACACTGGTAAATACAATTAACTGACTCATTTTGAAAATGTTTAAGAAAATTGATTTGAATGCGCATGGCATAAAATTTCTTTATAACTTGGGATAATTATTTGTATATAATACTTGTAAAAGAATTACATGTTTCTTATACGTTCAGTAGCCCGGTCCACAGACCGGGTTAAAGATTAATAGACACACCATAGGTATAATGCCCACAAGGCTGATTCCTTTAAGTGGGATACCAGTTTGTACATATGTAACACCTTGAAAATTTACGTCCAATAATGTATTGACACGTGTCATAGGCTTTGAATATGTGAAAAAGTGCTTAAGAGGGACTAAAGTTGACAAACAGTGAAACTATGTGATTATAAGGGTCCAAAGTGTCAACAATGGATAAATAGGCTCTACAATAACCCTACATGGTGTTTATAATCTTAAACGATTAAATCATGGATCATACAAAGCGAAAAATGAAAGAAAGTGAGGAATTACAAACTACAGGGGCTAAATGTGTCAACATGTTGAAAGTATACCTCTGAGTGACCTTTTGGCAAACCCAAAGCCTTGTAATGGTAAAATATACTCACTAGAATATGTGGTAAAAATTTCATAAAGTTTCGTTGTCGTATGAGAAAGTTATGATCAAAACCGTGCACGAAGGGTTAAATACGTTAACGTTGAATTTCGTGACTTTTCGGGTAAGCACAAAGTTAACCAAGGACTTTACCATGTTTGTAAATATCCCAAGGTCCTTAAAAATCAGATTTGAGGGTCTAGAGTGCAAGGAAAATAGCAAAAACCACGTATCAAAGGACAAGGACCAAAATTGTAAAACATGAAACTTGTTAAGCTGGTTACCAGCTTGTACGCGGGCCGCGTAAGGGGCTTCGCGGCCCGCCTACAAGTGCCCAGCGACAAAAACAGCTACCAGGTGCCAGTTCAAGTCTGATTTCGAGTTGTAAACAGCTGGATCCGATACCTGAGCCTCACCAATGGATGTACATGCATTTAGGGGCACTTGGACTCATCTTAGAACACTTGTAGACTCTTGTGGCAGCCTCACATGAGATCAAACTAGTTATAAAAGATCATTGAAGTTGCAAACATTGAACACTTGCATTTACAAAAATTAACAAGACAACTTCTGGAGCTCTCTGGACATCAAGCCAACTTCCTAGTGATCTCTAAGCATAATTAGGACTCTTGTAAGTATTCCTAACCCCTTCTAATTCGTTCTAGCTTAGCTAATTAACCAAAAGTCAAACTATCGTAATTTAAGTTTGACTTTGAGATTAAACGGAATTTGCTCAGTCATTTCTCGAATTGAAAGTACCTACAAGTTGGTATTTATATGGGTAACAAACCCTTAAAAGGGTACTTTCAGATTCCTACTCTAACTATGTTAATTGTCGAGTCAAAGCTTGTTTCAAAAAGTCAACAGAATTATTATTTGCAAATTTAAGCATGATTAGCAATGTAGGGTACATGCAACCTGTTTGATCATTAAAATAACATGGTAATTAATGTAAGAACATGTCTCAACATGTTCAACTCGACAATTTTCAGTTTAAACCCGGATTGGAACCGAAAGTCGCATAAATTGACTTTTTATTTGACTTTCAGTTCTGACCCGTTCATGCATGTTTGAGATCTGTCTTAGAGCTTATTTTGGACCAGGTTTCATATATGTATAACTCTCTGAGATTGTACAACTTGGTTCAATACCTATCCGATTCATATGCATGTTTCCGATTTATGCTTAAATGTGACTATTATGCCCTTTTGACTATAAAACGTGATTTTTGAAAAAGTGAAAGAGTAGAAACATTTACTACTGATTTATAAACTTGCACCAAAAATTTGATATAAGTTTGAGGTCTAGATTAAGAGTTATGCTCATTATCGTAATTTGAAAGCTTTATGTTAATTAATTGGCGTAATTAGCATATAACCTATTTAAACCCACTTTTTAATATCAAACTTTTTACTCACTGTTATAATATAATATTTTGGGATTTTTAAATATTTTTATTTAATTTTTGGCTGAGCATAACATAGGTCTCTAAGTTTAATTCGGTTAATACCGATCTTGCCCTTTTAAGCCATAAAACAAGTTTTATAAATCCTTTTGACCCCAAACCTTTTTCTACTGATTTTATTTGATAAATAAAATATTTTGAGCATTTTGTAATTATAAAAATATCAGCTTTCTTTTACAAACCCGGAAACGGCTCCAAATCGCCTTTTTAAGCGATTTTAACGCATAGTTTGTATTATAACCATATTAAACATATAAGGTTGATACCTACTGATTTTTTTAGTATATTTTTATAAAATAACAGTAAGTACAAGTTTTTGAACTCAGGTTTCCAGTTTTGACCTTTTTAGCCCTTGTGAAAGTACCAAAATACCCCTAAGAAGCATAGTTTGGTTTTAAATGATAAATTTCATATATGGGTCATACCCTACTGTTATAACATGTTAAATTAAGTATATTTACTGTATAAACCAGACCTGTAACTCAGATTTCCAATTAAACTCTTTTATAATCTTTTAAATGACCAAAATGCCCTTATAAGGCATAATTTGTGTTTAAATCCGTTTTGGGCATAATAGAAGATATCTTACTGATATTATAACATATTTAAGGCATATTAACTCAGGGAACTTGCATATGACTGTTATGGTTTCCCGTAACGCCCTTTTCGCGCTCGGTTCGGTTTATGTAACTAGTTTGCATAAATTGACCGAAACGGGTCAAACCTTATCATTTTGTCTCAAAATCCAGAATGTATTTAGTATACACATATTATACAAGTCTTCAAACTTGTCGGGTCTAAATCACATTCTATCCGGTCTTCGCTTAATCGTGCGTTTGAACCATATCGTCCTTAAAAACTAGCCGGTCTAAGCTTAAGCTTAAATAAAGACCCGTTAGAAATCTAATAGGTTATTATAAACCTTTGTTCCAGAATAAGAAGAACCAGTAAAAGCTACCTTCACTTGCTAGTTGTGATTTATACTTTACTCAGGTAAATACTTTTAACTTATTTTCCCTATACGGGCTTGGGTTACGGTATATAGAATACCGCTTGATCGAGCATCAAATCTTACATCGTTGGGTGGTTAATTGAATAATTTGATCGGCTCGTTTAAACAGTCTTGTTCACTTAAAGCCTTTGGGGGGTTAATGACCATGTCCCGGATATCCTTGACATCATTTTACGAGATGGCCACGACCTGAGCACGGGGTGTAGGCGTACACCTTTCAGTGTATAACTCAATAATGTGGTGTGTCTATTGATCTTTAACCCGGACAAGATCCGGGCTACTGAACGCACAAGTAACATGTAATTCGTTCACAAGATTATATTGCATAATTATCCCAAGTTATAAAAAAAGGTTTTGTGCCACGTGCATTCAAATCAATTTTCAACCTTTTCAAAATGAGTCAGTTAAATTGTATTTACCAGTGTAAACTGACGTATTTTTCCCAAAAGGTTAAGTGCAGGTACTACACGTACTAGGCTGGCTGTCTTCTAAAGCGTCCACAATAAGTCTCGCAAGCTTGGATGACAATAAACTGTTGAACAATATCTTATTTCATTTTGATCCGCCTGTGGATCCATTTCAACTACTCGTGATATTTAATATTACATTTTATTTAAAGTTGAAATGAATCTATCTTTGCTTCCGCTGTGCATTTATATATTGTGTTGTTTGTCTATGATGATACCAACTACGTCACGATACTCCCCACCGGGCCCACCGGTGACACGTGGAATATAGGGGTGTGACAGGTTGGTATCAGAGCCAACTCTGAGTGAATTAAACACTAGCCTTTTGTGTTTAATCTCAGTTACACAATTGCACATTCCTCGATTCTCGAGTCTAGACAAAGAACTTAGGAATATCCCAAATTGGTTTTATTTCTAATTTTGGTTTTTATTCTAACTTTGTCTTATATATATTTCTTGTTGTATCACTTGTTTGTTTTTGACAGGTTGTCAACATGCCGCCACGTATGAGAGGAAGAGGAAGGGGAAATGGAGCACATGTAGCCCCAAACGACCACGAGGCCGGACCGTCACACCGGCGAACACCTTCGGACCCCCATAACTCAGATGCTCAAAATCTTTGGAGGTCTTTTACTGAGCCTGCTAGGCGCTCAGTATCACTGAGTACCTCCCCATCAATCCCACACTCTTTTGGGCCTTATTCCCAAGATGAACCCCAAAACTCTCACCAGTCCTTCATACCTCTTCAAGGACACCAATCACCCTTTGACCAACCATCACCTGTTTTCCAGGGCTTGTTCAACCCTGCTGACTACCTTGATGTGCCCATGGGTTTTAACCCACTTGGACCCGAAGACCACTTTTCTGGTGGCAACCCGATGGACATCGATGAAGATACCGATCCTTCAATGCCACCCTCTGGTACTCCGAACCACCCCATCGAAATTTCTGATGGGTCACCGTTTGTGGGATCACCATACAATGGTCCCGACAGCTTTGAGGAGAATTTCAAGCAGTATGACTGGGCATTTACTCCTAGTTACCATAACTCTCCCCTACACCAGCCACACCACAGCTCTCCCCTACACCAGCCGCAGCACAGCTCTCCCCTGCACCAGCCACAGCAGCAGCAGAATCCTTCCGAGGATTCCCGACTTGTCGCGGTCACTCCGCCAGCAGCACCACCTCAGCTTCAGCCTCCCTCGCCCCAGAGGCGAAGGAGAACTACCTTGCGAATATCCGCACGAGGGGGAGTGCGCAGCAGCACCCCTCCACATTCGAGTGGCAGCCGGTACTCGCCACTTCACGAAGAACCGGAGACGGGAGAATCTTCACACCCCATCTAAGAAGTGAACACTGCGCCAGTCGCGCCACAACCACCATTGGGTTTTGGAGACCCAATTCCCACTTACACTGGAGCTGCAGCATACAATCCCTTCGAGCAGCAGATCCACACAAACTATAACTTTGCAGAGGATCCCTACTGGATAGCAGCAAACTCCAACACTCTCCATCAGGAAGGTCCCTACGGAGGTCCCTGGGCTACGGGACACTCAACCTATGGATACCCACCATATGGGTATCAACAACCGCCTCCTCGACCTCCGCAATATCAGCAGCCCCCTCAAGCGCCGGCAATGTCACCGCCACAATTTCAAGAAATCCTTCATGAGATACATGAGGTGCGACAAGAGGTGCGGCATGAGATGCGGCAAGAACGAAGGAATAACCGGGGGATGTTCAAGAAGATGGTGGACTTGATCAAGGGAAAAAGCAAGAAGGATCACTAAAATCCTTTGTTTGTTTATTTATTTTAGTTGTAATCATGTCCCTGCGAGGACATTTATTTCTATACTCTGCCCCTGCGTGGGCATATTATCCTTTCTGTTCTGCCCCTGTGTGGGCATGTTTTTCTATTTTGACCCCTGCGTGGGTTTGTTTTGTTAGTTGGCCCCTGCGTGGGCATGTTGTTTATGTAAAAGTCCCGTTTAGGGCAAACTCGTACTAGTTTAATTTTGTTTGGAATGGTTAATTTAAGTTTTTCATTTATAAATTATGCATGAATATAATATGTGAATAAATGAAAAGTAACATATTTTGATTTACCATTTTAATAATAAGAATCTTAAAAAGGTAAAACCTAGCTTGAATGTCATATTAAAGACCTGGCCAATATGGTAGAACCTGTTTAAAAATATTCAAATCTCTGTTAACATCTGCAAATATGTTAACATTCTTGGCTAGTGTGATCCGCAAAATCACACATGTCACCTTTTTTTTATTAATTACCCAAATTTATATTTTTATATATATTTGATTATGAAAAAATACCTACGGGTTATAATTAATGTCATATAAAACAAAAGGCAGCCGTAGTTTATAGACTCCCTGCCAAGAAAAGGATTGGTTTTTATTTTTATTCAAACTTTAATCCTTTAAGATCTAAATTTTAAATTAGAAATTTGTCTACGTGACTAGGCCTGTTGTGCCAATATTTTATTTCATTTTTTTTTGGATAAGGTTACTAATAAAAAGTCCTGAATGAAATTACTTAACAAATTAACTAATATGGCTCTTATTTACCATGGTTAATAAATCGTCAAGAACGATAAAATGTTTAGGCTTCTAAATAGACCTTGTCCTTATTTTTATGTAGCAATTAAGACTACATGGCTAAGTCTGAAGAATTAAACAGTCGTCCAGCAGAAAATCCTGAAAATGCTAAGATACTTGTAACTGGTGCGGAGTTACAAGCAATAGTGGAAAATGCTGTTAACAAAGCCATCGAGAGGCAATATAGTGAATCGAGTGGTACTTGAACCAGGACCAGATCAGCTCCTCACTCTAAGCCAAAAGTTCACTCTGAGGCTCATAGCAAACCGCCCTCTAAGAAGGATGAACTTAAGAAAGATGAGCTCAAGAAGGACGATGATCGACACTCATCAAATCAGAACAGTGTTCCCTCAAAAAGGATGGTGTATGATGCCAAACCACACACCAAGTCCTGTACTTACAAGTACTTTGTTTCTTGCAAACCCCGGGACTTCACCGGGGAGAAAGGAGCAGTAGATTGTATGACTTGGTTGGACGAAATGGATACGGTTGTAGACATCAGCGGTTGTGCTGAAAGGGACGTAGTAAAATACGTATCCCAATCGTTCAAGGGAGAAGCACTGGCGTGGTGGAAGTCTCTCATACAAGCTGCTGGAAAGATCCCACTCTACAATCTATCATGGGATTAGTTCGTTGCTCTCATTAAAGATAATTATTGCCCGCGGCACGAAGTTGAGAGAATTGAGTCAGACTTCCTATCTTTAGTGATGAAGAATTTAGACTGCCAGGCATACCTGACCACTTTCAATACCCTATCTAGGTTGGTTCCATACTTGGTAACCCCAGAACCTAAGAGGATTGCTCGCTTCATCGGGGGTTTAGCCCCAGAGATCAAAGCAAGTGTTAAGGCATCAAGGCCTGCTACCTTCAGATCAGCAGCTGATCTGTCTCTCTCTCTTACCTTGGACGTAGTCAGGTTGAGAGCACTCAGGAATTCAGAAGAGAACAAAAGGAAGCGTGAGGATGATACCTCACGAAGATCAGGTAAGAAACACCGAGGAAATGACGACCACAAGAAAGGGCCGGGATCTAAGAGAGATGGGCAACAATCGGGAGATAAGCCCAAATGTAAAACTTGCAAGAAGAACCATTTTGGGAGGTGTCGATTTGAGTCGAAATCCCAGTCTCACACGAGATCCTGTGGGATTTGCAAATCTACGGATCATAAGACTTTGGAGTGTAAGAAGCTGAAGGATGCAACATGTTACGGTTGCAACGAAAAAGGGCACATAAAGTCTAATTGCCCAAAGAACACCAAGAAAACCGAAGATGGGAAAAAGACCAATGCGAGGGTCTTCAAAATGGACGCTAAGGAAGCTGTTCAGAATGACAACGTGATCACAGGTACTTTTCTCGTAAATGATGTTTTTGCTAGAGTATTGTTTGATTCTGGAGCAGATAAGTCTTTTGTAGATAATAAGTTTTGTGAGTTGTTGAAATTGCCTGTAAAACCCTTAAGTGTGAAATATGAGGTGGAATTAGCTGATGGAACCATAGAAACCGCCTCGACTGTTTTAGATGGATGTGTTATATCCATTAGGAATCACTCTTTTCCTTTGTCCTTACTTCCCTTTAAGCTAGCCGGCTTTGACATAGTGATAGGCATGGATTGGTTATCGCATAACCAAGCCCAGATTATGTGCAATAGAAAGCAAGTGGTAGTCAAAACTCCGTCTGGTGAATCACTCACCATCCAAGGAGATACCCAGCATGGATTGCCTGAGCAAGTGTCTATGCTCAAGGCATCCAGATGTCAGCAGAAGGGTTGTGTCATTTATATGGCACAAGTTACTATAGGCGAGCTAAAGCCTAAGATTGAAGACATCCCTGTCATTTCAGAATATCCTGAAGTTTTCCCCGAAGAACTACCTGGCTTACCACCAGATAGGCAAGTGGAATTCCGAATTGACATCATTCTGGGTGCAGCACCTGTAGCGAGAGCGCCTTATAGGTTAGCACCAACGGAGATGAAGGAGTTAAGGACGCAATTAGATGATCTGCTAGCCAAAGGTTTTATTAGACCTAGTTCGTCTCCTTGGGGAGCGCCGATCTTGTTTGTCTAGAAGAAGGATGGATCGATGCGCCTGTGCATCGATTACCGTGAGCTTAATAAAGTCACTATCAAGAATAGGTATCCTTTGCCCAGGATCGACGATCTGTTCGATCAGTTACAAGGGGCAAGCTACTTCTCTAAGATCGACTTGAGGTCAGGCTACCATCAGTTGAAGGTCAAGGATGAGGATGTGCATAAGACTGCATTTAGGACTCGTTATGGTCATTACGAGTTCCTAGTGATGCCTTTTGGGCTCACTAATGCACCGGACGCATTCATGGATCTCATGAATCGCGTCTGTAAGCCTTACTTGGACAAATTCGTCATTGTCTTTATTGACGACATCCTTATTTACTCGAAGAACCAAGCTGACCACGAGAAACACCTTCGTTGTATTCTCAAACTTCTACATCATGAGAAACTCTACGCCAAATTTTCGAAGTGCGAATTTTGGCTTCGAGAAGTCCAATTCCTTGGACATGTGGTAAGTGAGCGTGGTATCCAAGTGGATCCCGCTAAGGTAGAAGCAGTTATGAATTGGCAAGAGCCGAAGACACCTACTGAGATTCGTAGCTTCCTGGGTTTAGCAGGATATTATAGGCGTTTCATCAAAAACTTTTCAAGGATTGCCGCGCCCCTAACTTCATTGACACGTAAGAAGGTTAAGTTTGATTGGGGCCCTAAGCAGCAGGAATCCTTTGACATTTTGAAGAAAAAGTTGAGCAATGCACCAGTGTTAACATTGCCCGATGGTATAGAAGAATTCGTGGTGTATTGTGATGCATCCCACACTGGTATGGGCTGTGTACTCATGCAGAAAGGCAAGGTTATTGCCTATGCTTCACGACAGTTAAAGGTACACGAGAAGAACTACACCACCCATGACTTGGAGCTGGGTGCCATTGTATTTGCATTGAAATTATGGAGGCATTACTTGTATGGAACCAAGTGTGTGATCTATTCAGATCACAAGAGCCTTCAACATTTGTTCAATCAGAAGGACTTGAACATGCGTCAAAGACGATGGATGGAAACTCTAAATGATTATGATTGTGAGATAAAGTACCATCCAGGCAAAGCAAATGTAGTTGCTGACGCCTTAAGCAGAAAAGAAAGAGTGAAGCCGATAAGAATCAATTCCAAACGCATTGAAATAAGGAATAGTTTGAACGAAAGGGTGCTAGCAGCACAGAAGGAAGCTGTGCTGGAAGCTAACTATCCTGAAGAAAAACTGGGAGTAACTGAGGAGCAGTTATCCCATGACAAGGACGGAATGCTAAGATTGAATGGACGAATATGGGTTCCAGTTTTTGGAGGACTTCGAGATGTTATCCTCTAGGAAGCCCACAGTACCAAATATTATGTTCATCCTGGAGCTGATAAGATGTACCAGGATCTAAAGGCAAACTACTGGTGGATTGGTTTGAAAAAGTCTGTAGCTGCTTATGTAGCTAAATGTTTGACTTGTGCGCAAGTCAAAGCGGAACACCAGAAGCCGTCAGGTTTGTTACAACAACCTGAGATTCCCACATGGAAGTGGGAGATGGTGACGATGGATTTCATCACCAAGTTGCCAAAGACGAGGAAGGGAAACGATACTATATGGGTCATAGTAGATAGACTGACGAAATCAGCACATTTCCTACCCATTAAGGAAACTTACAGCTCAGACATGTTAGCTCAATTATACATAGATAAAATTGTAGCGTTGCATGGCGTGCCATTGTCAATTATCTCGGATAGAGATACGAGATACACCTCTCATTTTTGGAAAAGTTTCCAACAGTCTCTGGGCACGCGCTTGAATTTTAGTACGGCTTACCACCCACAGACAGACGGACAGAGTGAGCATACCATCCAAACATTGGAAGACATGCTTCGTGCATGTGTAATTGATTTAGGTGACAGTTGGGATAAGCATCTGCCATTGGTCGAGTTCTCCTATAATAATAGCTACCATACTAGTATTAAGGCTGCGCCTTTTGAGGCATTATATGGTAGAAAATGTAGAACGCCCATTTGTTGGGCGGAAGTAGGAGAAGTTCAATTGTCAGGACCAGATTTGGTCTTTGAAACAACGGACAAGATTGTCCAGATTCGCGATCGCCTGAAAGCTGCCAGGGATAGGCAGAAAAGTTATGCGGATCCAAAGCGTAAGTCTTTTCACTTCGAAGTAGGTGACAAGGTATTGCTTAAAGTATCACCCTGGAAGGGGGTGATGTGATTTGTTAAGAAAGGCAAGCTAAGCCCGAGATACATAGGACCTTTCGAGGTTATCGAATGCGTCGGGTCAGTTGCTTATAAGTTAAACTTGCCTGAAGAGCTCAGTGCTATACATAATGTTTTTCACATCTGTAATCTGAAGAAGTGCTTCGCTGATGAATCACTGGTCATACCGCATACGGATATACATATAGATGAGAGCTTGAAATTTGTGGAGAAACCATTGTCGATTGAGCATCGACAGGTGAAGAAGCTTCGAAGGAAGCATGTGCCTATTGTGAAGGTCAAATGGGATGCCCGTAGAGGTCCCGAATACACTTGGGAAGTAGAATCCACGATGA
Organism: Helianthus tuberosus; assembly: GCA_030545235.1. Taxonomy (NCBI): domain Eukaryota; kingdom Viridiplantae; phylum Streptophyta; class Magnoliopsida; order Asterales; family Asteraceae; genus Helianthus; species Helianthus tuberosus. Next base: position 4,958,570 of record CM060404.1, on the reverse strand, counting down.
AAGAAAAATACCCTCAATTGTTTCAGTAAATCTCAAGGTCGAGATTTCTTTTAAGGGGGTGAGGATGTAACACCTCGAAAATTTACGTCCAATAATGTATTGACACGTGTCATAGGCTTTGAATATGTGAAAAAGTGCTTAAGAGGGACTAAAGTTGACAAACAGTGAAACTATGTGATTATAAGGGTCCAAAGTGTCAACAATGGATAAATAGGCTCTACAATAACCCTACATGGTGTTTATAATCTTAAACGATTAAATCATGGATCATACAAAGCGAAAAATGAAAGAAAGTGAGGAATTACAAACTACAGGGGCTAAATGTGTCAACATGTTGAAAGCATACCTCTGAGTGACCTTTTGGCAAACCCGAAGCCTTGTAATGGTAAAATATACTCACTAGAATATGTGGTAAAAATTTCATAAAGTTTCGTTGTCGTATGAGAAAGTTATGATCAAAACCGTGCACGAAGGGTTAAATACGTTAACGTTGAATTTCGTGACTTTTCGGGTAAGCACAAAGTTAACCAAGGACTTTACCATGTTTGTAAATATCCCAAGGTCCTTAAAAATCAGATTTGAGGGTCTAGAGTGTAAGGAAAATAGCAAAAACCACGTATCAAAGGACAAGGACCAAAATTGTAAAACATGAAACTTGTTAAGCTGGTTACCAGCTTGTACGCGGCCCGCATAAGGGGCTTCGCGGCCCGCCTACAAGTGCCCAGCGACAAAAATAGCGACCAGGTGCCAGTTCAAGTCTGATTTCGAGTTGTAAACAGCTGGATCCGATACCTGAGCCTCACCAATGGATGTACATGCATTTAGGGGCACTTGGACTCATCTTAGAACACTTGTAGACTCTTGTGGCAGCCTTACATGAGATCAAACTAGTTATAAAAGATCATTGAAGTTGCAAACATTGAACACTTGCATTTACAAAAATTCACAAGACAACTTCTGGAGCTCTCTGGACATCAAGCCAACTTCCTAGTGATCTCTAAGCATAATTAGGACTCTTGTAAGTATTCCTAACCCCTTCTAATTCGTTCTAGCTTAGCTAATTAACCAAAAGTCAAACTATCGTAATTTAAGTTTGACTTTGAGATTAAACGAAATTTGCTCAGTCATTTCTCGAATTGAAAGTACCTACAAGTTGGTATTTATATGGGTAACAAACCCTTAAAAGGGTACTTTCAGATTCCTACTCTAACTATGTTAATTGTCGAGTCAAAGCTTGTTTCAAAAAGTCAACAGAATTATTATTTGCAAATTTAAGCATGATTAGCAATGTAGGGTACATGCAACCTGTTTGATCATTAAAATAACATGGTAATTAATGTAAGAACATGTCTCAACATGTTCAACTCGACAATTTTCAGTTTAAACCCGGATTGGAACCGAAAGTCGCATAAATTGACTTTTTCTTTGACTTTCTGTTCTGACCCGTTCATGCATGTTTGAGATCTGTCTTAGAGCTTATTTTGGTCCAGGTTTCATATATGTATAACTCTCTGAGATTGTACAACTTGGTTCAATACCTATCCGATTCATATGCATGTTTCCGATTTATGCTTAAATGTGACTATTATGCCCTTTTGACTATAAAACGTGATTTTTGAAAAAGTGAAAGAGTAGAAACATTTATTACTGATTTATAAACTTGCACCAAAAATTTGATATAAGTTTGAGGTCTAGATTAAGAGTTATGCTCATTATCGTAATTTGAAAGCTTTATGTTAATTAATTGGCGTAATTAGCATATAACCTATTTAAACCCACTTTTTAATATCAAACTTTTTACCCACTGTTATAATATAATATTTTGGTATTTTTAAAGATTTTTATTTAATTTTTGGCTGAGCATAACATAGGTCTCTAAGTTTAATTCGGTTAATACCGATCTTGCCCTTTTAAGCCATAAAACAAGTTTTATAAATCCTTTTGACCCCAAACCTTTTTATAATGATTTTATTTGATAAATAAAATATTTTGAGCATTCTGTAATTATAAAAATATCAGCTTTCTTTTACAAACCCGGAAACGGCTCCAAATCGCCTTTTTAAGCGTTTTTAACGCATAGTTTGTATTATAACCATATTAAACATATAAAGTTGATACCTACTGATGTTTTTAGTATATTTTTATAAAATAACAGTAAGTACAAGTTTTTGAACTCAGGTTTCCAGTTTTGACCTTTTTAGCCCTTGTGAAAGTACCAAAATACCCCTAAGAAGCATAGTTTGGTTTTAAATGATAAATTTCATATATGGGTCATACCATACTGTTATAACATGTTAAATTAAGTATATTTACTGTATAAACCAGACCTGTAACTCAGATTTCCAATTAAACTCTTTTATAATCTTTTAAATGACCAAAATGCCCTTATAAGGCATAATTTGTGTTTAAATCCGTTTTGGGCATAATAGAAGATATCTTACTGATATTATAACATATTTAAGGCATATTAACTCAGGGAACTTGCATATGACTGTTATGGTTACCCGTAACGCCCTTTTCGCGCTCGGTTCGGTTTATGTAACTAGTTTGCATAAATTGACCGAAACGGGTCAAACCTTATCATTTTGTCTCAAAATCCAGAATGTATTTAGTATACCCATATTATACAAGTCTTGAAACTTGGCGGGTCTAAATCACATTCTATTCGGTCTTCGCTTAATCGTGCGTTTGAACCGTATCGTCCTTAAAACTAGCCGGTCTATGCTTAAGCTTAAATAAAGACCCGTTAGAAATATAATAGGTTATTATAAACCTTTGTTCCAGAATAAGAAGAACCAGTAAAAGCTACCTTAACTTGCTAGTTGTGATTTATACTTACTCAGGTAAATACTTTTAACTTATTTTCCCTATACGGGCTTGGGTTACGGTATATAGAATACCGCTTGATCGAGCATCAAATCTTACATCGTTGGGTGGTTAATTGAATAATTTGATCGGCTCGTTTAAACAGTCTTGTTCACTTAAAGCCTTTGGGGGGTTAATGACCATGTCCCGGATATCCTTGGCATCATCTTACGAGATGGCCACGACCTGAGCACGGGGTGTAGGCGTACACCTGTCAGTGTATAACTCAATAATGTGGTGTGTCTATTGATCTTTAACCGGACAAGATCCGGGCTACTGAACGCACAAGTAACATGTAATTCTTTCACAAGATTATATTGCATAATTATCCCAAGTTATAAAAAAAGGTTTTGTGCCACGTGCATTCAAATCAATTTTCAACCTTTTCAAAATGAGTCAGTTAAATTGTATTTACCAGTGTAAACTGATGTATTTTTCCCAAAAGGTTAAGTGCAGGTACTACACGTACTAGGCTGGCTGTCTTCTAGAGCGTCCACAATAAGTCTCGCAAGCTTGGATGACAATAAACTGTTGAACAATATCTTATTTCATTTTGATCCGCCTGTGGATCCATTTTAACTACTCGTGATATTTAATATTACATTTTATTTAAAGTTGAAATGAATCTATCTTTGCTTCCGCTGTGCATTTATATATTGTGTTGTTTGTCTATGATGATACCAACTACGTCACGATACTCCCCACCGGGCCCACCGGTGACACGTGGAATATAGGGGTGTGACAGCCCACAAGGCTGATTCCTTTAAGTGGGATACCAGTTTTTACATATGCAGCTGTCAGGTGTACGCCTACACCCCGTGCTTAGGTCGTGGCCATTTCATGAACGATGACAAGGATATCCGGGACATGGTCATTAACCCCCCAAAGGCTTTAAGCAAACAAAACAAGTTAAAGGGAACATTTTAATGATTTAACCTTCATACGATTAAAGATTCAATGCCCGACCAAGCGGTATTTGTGTAAGGCCATATAATGGTGTAGGTTTACGCCTATCTTTATCAAACATAATTATAGGCTATTGGGCTTAGCCTTGTAGTGGGTAATACTGGGATAAGCCATGTGGGCTATTTAAGTGATTTGGGCTTGTTTGGTTAGTAATATTGTGCATGTGGGCCTGGCCCAGTCTGTAACTAGGTCACCCTATGTAACTATAAATAGGGTGAACCTAGGTTATTAGAAGGTTAGACAATTTTGAGAGTTTCTTCTTGTCATCTTCGAATTCTCTGTTGGTGTACCAGACGGTTCTCTAGAAACCGTGTGCACTTTGGTTACTCAATTGATTGTGTTCTTGTTCTTCTACACTTTTCATCAGTATTCTGCGCTCTTGATTAGTGTTTGATATCCGATTGTGTAGTGTTCTGGACTTACAATTGGTATCAGAGCCTAAGTAGTCTTGCGAAGGCTCGGTTGTGTTGGATATCATTCGAAGAACAAGAATTTTTTTTAGATTCGAAGAACACGAAGAAATAGTTTGAAGATCATCAAGAACAGTTTGAATTTTACGTTTTGATCTATTTTACGGTTTGAAAGTTGTGTTTGCTATTTTTTAGGAGTTTTGGTGGAAAGAATCAAGCAAATATATTTTAAAATCTATCCCTTGATTTTTGGGATTTGATTGGCTGTTTTAGTCTTGTGCGATTGAAGAGGGCTTGGGAAAGTGAAAAGTCAAAGGGTGATATTTTGAAAATTGTGCGATTGTTTAACAACTTTTTCTTGTGCGATCAAGTCTCCTTCAAGACTATACTTCTTGTGCGATCAATATTTCTTGTACAACTTCATCTTGTGCGATCCAACTTCAGCAAAATTGAACATCTTGTGCGATCCAACATTATTGTGCGATTGAAACTTCTTGTGCGTCCGATACATCTTGTGCGATTACTCCGATCTTGTGCGACTACGATCTTGTGCGATCCAGCAGTCATCATCAACAAACAAACAACAGTCATTCATCATCAGTTTAATCAACCACATCCAACATCAACGCCGGCCACCGTACAATCATCTCCGGTTCGGTATCGAGTTCGATTTCGGGTTTCCAATATCATACAACCCATCGTCACCAACCTCCAACCACCACCTTCGAACAACCTGCTCATCATCGTCAGATTCACGTCGTTCATCATCTCCAGTCTCCGTATTTGAATAACAATCTTCATCGCCGTTTTGAACAATCTCTGTCGAACTCAGATTCACGTCACCTGCTTTCACCATCTCCAACTTTCCGGCAACATCTTTCATCTTTATCGTCGTCAAATCTCCGACGACCGGCCGTCCCCGTCATTACCAACACCTCCGCCACACCAACTACACTTCCGTTCACCTGCAACTTCACTTTCACCACCGTAGCTCTTCATTCCGACCACCGTGCTTCGCTCATCTTCATCCTATCTCCGTCAAACAGTAAAGGTTTTGGTCTGAGTTCGTGTGACGGCTGAAACGAAAATTAGGGTTTGGTTTTGGACGTACCGTTTCGTAACGAAGAAGAAGAACTCAGAGTTTTGATTTAATTGTTTAGTTTTTTAAGTTTTGTTTTTAATAATAATCATAAGTACATCATTACTTAATCATTATCAATTATAATAATAATAATAATAATTATAATATCATTAGGTTTTTCATAAATATATTTTAAAAGTTATTTATATATTATATTAAAAAAAGTTTATTAAACTAAAAAAAGGGGGTTTTTATATAAAATATTAAAAGTTAAAAAATTGTTTTGTTTGTTGGTAATAAGTTTTTGATAGGTTTGGAGGCACGGTACAGGGAAACTGGTTCGTTCGTTTTTCAAAGGGTTTGAGTTAGCAAGTACACGGGTTCTTGCTTTGGGCTTGTGTTGAAGAAACAGTTAAAACGCACATTTTAGGGGGATCGCATCTTCGGGGGATCACATCTTCGGGGGATCACATCTTCGGGGGATCACACTTCCGAGGGATCACAACTTTGCTACTTAGAAATGTCGGCTCAAATGAACGACTACATTCCTTCTGAGGCTGAGGTATGTGTAGATGATGTTTGTTGTACAGAAAAATGTAGAAAGAAAGTAAAAGGTTTTAAAGAACAGGCTCAATCGCTTTCTATGCAACTTCAATGTACCAAATCCAGTAGCTACGAAGTTAAAAAGAAATTGGATGGGTATAAAGAAATGGTAGAGGCTCAAAAACGTGACATTCGACAGTTGCATAGTGATCTAAGCGAGGCAAAATGTCGATATCTCCACTTCAAGGAGCTATCTGAAAAATTAACTGTTGAATTAAACAACTTAAAATCGACTTTCGAAAATACTGAATTTAATTTTAAAAAATTTGATGTTTCAAGTGAAAAGGTCGAAAAGATGATAAATCAACAGTTAAAGTATAGCAAAAAGGAAGTGAGGAATAAGGGATTGGGATTTGTATGCATACCTCCACCATACAATCACAATTACACCTCTATTCCTATGACAGAGGAGGAGATAGCCGACTTGCCTGAAATGGAATATGGGAAGCCCGGGGATAGGAAGGCTGAGCCTGTTAATCCAAAGAAAGTTAAAATCACAAGGCCTGATAAAACTGAAATTGTTCTAGAAAAACAGGCATTTGATAAAACTTTCGTGAAACCTGCTGATGTTTTAAAGCAAACCGAGACTCTAAATTTTGAGAATAATGCGAACATTGACAAACATTTTCAAGTATTAGATAATACCGTGTCAGGTTTTTCTCAAAATTCATCTGAAGTACAACAACAAGAGAAAGAGTCTAAAACAAAATTTTTCAATTTTGAGTTTGCTATGTTGAGTGAGTTTGTTGAATGGTCTCGCAAACAAACTAAGTCAACTGCTTCATCTGATTCGTCATGTGACTCCTCGGAGACAGCTAACTGTGAAAAGTCAAAGTTAACTGATTCAGCCGAGTCTATTAATGAATCACCTGAAATAGTTGAATCAGAACAAACAATAGTAGCATCTGAGCCACCTGCTCCATTTGACTCCAAATGTGAATCACCTGAAGCAACTGATTCTGATAAATTGGAATCAGTTGAATCTAGTGAATCCAGCTGTGAGTCTTCTGAAGCAGTTGACTCAGCAGCAGAGGATTCAGCAGAGCCACTACAAAAGGAATGTAACTCAGGTGGTTCAGCTGAATCAACCAGTGAAACAATGACTAAGCCCAAAACATCTGAAGTTGAAATAACAAGGCCAGTCCCTGATTTTAAATGTGTGAATGTTACTGATGCCTCTACTTCATGTGCAGATGAGGTAATAGTAGAGGATTGGGTTGAGGAGGATGATATTGTTTGTCAAAAAGCTGATGATGTTTGTTTAAAAACATCAAATTTATCTGCTGATGCTCCTCCTTATGTGAAAAAGGCTGTTTCTGAGCAAGCTTTGAGAGGCCCTACAAATAAATATGTGCCTCCAAAGCCAACAGTTAGAAATGAAAATGTTAAATCCAATGAATGTGCTAACTGTTGTAAACAGGGACATAAGAAACAAGGGAAAAAGACTGAACAAACTGCACACAAGTCATCCAACCAATTTTATAACTCATATTCAGCATCAGTTGGATGGAATGGATCGGGATATGCTCCTTACGTGAAAAAGCAAACCTGCTACAACTGTGGCATACCCGGTCACATTGCTAGGAATTGCACACATCGTCCCTATGTGCCATATTGTACACATCATCAGAAGGTTACACCTAGGGATAGATCTTATTCTAAGCCAATGAAGGTTGAAAAACCTAAGGCAATGATGATTAAGCATCCCCAAGTTAAACCATCTGATGTGGACTGGAATGCTGCCAAAGCTAAAAGAAAACAAGCTTTGAAACCTAAACAAGTTCTAAAAAGTAAAAAGGTTGAAAAGCAGACTGTTTTGCCCAATGCACCTAAGAAATTAGAGAAGCCTAAACAAGTTTGGAAGGCAAAACATAAAGCAGCAACATCCCCAGTCCTTGAATCAAAAGGGGGAATGTGTTTTCGAGAAGTGTCGTACATTGATGCTTCAGGAATACCCAGGACCACGATGGCCTGGGTACCAATGTCTTACTAATCTTCTTACTTTTCAGGGACAACCAAGGAGGAGTTGTTGACAATCCTTGGATGTTGATAGCGGTTGTTCCAGAGACATAACGGGTAACATTTCACTGTTGCAAAATGTATATTTCTTTACAGTTGATATGTTTCGTTTGAAGGAGATAAGAGAGGTAAGACAAGATTAGCGAAAAGGTACAAATTTAAATTTCGCATTCTAATTTTGATATTGATTAGTCTTAAGTCTAATGATGGAACGGTTAGGCAAAAACAACAAAAATATTTTCATTTTCTTTTGTGTTTTTCTTTGTATATACGTTCTCGTTGTTAGGTAAATTTGTGCATAAGATTTACGCACAAATTTAGGGGGATATCTAGAGATATCTGTCTGTAAATATATTTAAAAAAAAGAAAAAATACAAAAACATTCGAAAAATAGAAAATTCAAAAATATTTTGTTGCATAAAAGGGAAATGAAATAATTTCAGTATGTGGATTAAGGCTGACTCATGTAAGACCAATATTGAAATGGTCTGACTCTAGAGCGATATGTTAGTAGGCTTTATCCTGATGGCTGGACTCTTTGACTGGTACTGCTTAAAACACTAAATTTATTCTATGACCTCAGGAAAGATCGGTCACTTGGAATTAGGACATGTCTATTTGAATGCGTGTGTGACGTCCCGATACACACAATTTCGTTCTAGTTCTGAAATCTTTTCTGTCCAACTCGTGTATCTCCTCTGTTTTGCGTGAGCAAAGACCTGGAGATGCTAGGCAACGTCAGCTTCTGCTGCATCCAGATACATGCTGACCTAGCTGTACGTTGTCGCGCTATAGATCAAATACACCCGAAAGAGGCCCTCTAGTGCCCAAAAGAAACCCGAAAAAAAAAACAAAAAAAAAACCTATATCAAACTGAGAAAATCTCATTTGATCTGTATAATATATCCATCTCTGCTGCTGATCTATTCTTTTCTCTTCTCAATCCAGTCCCAGTTAAGATTTCAGAATCCTAGAACGGGCTTGTGAAATATGTGGTAGGGAAACTGCATGTATGATAACGTGTTCTGATTAGAAATTCCAGGATTTGATTGTGATTGAATTGAGTGTTCATATTAATTAAAATGGAAAACATGATAAATCAGTTGCAGACCGTCACATGAAAAAGGCTTAAGGAGATAAGTTTAAGTGGACAAATATACTGGCAATCGCTCGGATCAACCAAAGTAAATTAGTGTTGATAAGTGTAGTCTGGCCTGAAACACTGTGATTTGATCCCATTGCAACTGTAATTGTATAATTAGTTTCTTTGTTTATTTGTTTATTTGTGTTTTATTTTAAATTGTTAGTTTTTATAAAATCAAAAATCCAAAAATAGTGTGCTTCTTTGTTTTATTAAAATTTTTTAACCGTTCTTGAAGATTTGACTGATCATCATAATTTGAAAGAAAATTGAATTGTGAAATCCGAGTACAAATACTTGGATGTACCAAGCGTTCATGTGGTATTTCCCTCTGTTGCACATAAATGTTTGCTTATGAATTTCTGAGTATGTGCAGAATTTAAAATTCAAGTCAAGAAACAGGGGTTGTTGAAGATTGAGATGCTGTTGGCTGCTGATAAAGCATGAAGCATCACAACAACAAGATGTGCCTGAGTCAGAAAAACCAGATACAAGTCATCATCTGACAGTGATAGTGCATTTGAAGAAGTACCTGTGAACCTGCTTGAAATTGAAGACATTGACAAAGAAAAGAGTAGCTGAGAATCCTCCGCTTGCATTCTTTTCAACAAGTTTTTCAAGCAAAGCTGATCATGTTTAAGAAGAACAAAGAGCCCAAGTTTGAAGATTAAGAGATGAAGTATCTTCCCACAGAGACACGATATTGACAACAGTTTGATAAAGACAGCATAAACCTAGGGGGATATTGTAAGGCCATATAATGGTGTAGGTTTACGCCTATCTTTATCAAACATAATTATAGGCTATTGGGCTTAGCCTTGTAGTGGGTAATACTGGGATAAGCCATGTGGGCTATTTAAGTGATTTGGGCTTGTTTGGTTAGTAATATTGTGCATGTGGGCCTGGCCCAGTCTGTAACTAGGTCACCCTATGTAACTATAAATAGGGTGAACCTAGGTTATTAGAAGGTTAGACAATTTTGAGAGTTTCTTCTTGTCATCTTCGAATTCTCTGTTGGTGTACCAGACGGTTCTCTAGAAACCGTGTGCACTTTGGTTACTCAATTGATTGTGTTCTTGTTCTTCTACACTTTTCATCAGTATTCCGCGCTCTTGATTAGTGTTTGATATCCGATTGTGTAGTGTTCTGGACTTACAATTTGTATATACCGTACCCCAAGCCCGTATAAGGGAAAATAAGTTAAAAGTATTTACCTGAGCTAAATATAAATTCAATCCCAGCCGTATCAAATCAGCAAGTATAGATGGCTTTTACTGGGCTCCTAAATCTGGAACGAAGGTTTTTAATAACCTATTAGATTCCTAACGGGTCTTTAATTAAGCTTAGACTTAGACTGGTTAGTTTTAAAAAAGGATGACACGGTTCAAACGCATGATAGAGCGAAGACCGGTTTAGAATGTGGTTTTGACCCGACAAGCTTGTATGCTTGTTTAATATGGGTAACTTAAACACATTCTGGATTTTGAGATAAAGATAATATGGTTTGACCTGTTTCGGCTAATTTATGCAAACTAGTTACATAAACCGAACCGAACGCGCAAGAAGCGTAACGGGTAACCATAAGAGTCCTCAACAGGTTTCCTAAGTTAATATGCCTTAAATATGTTGTGATATCAGTAGGACATCTTTCATTATGCCCAAAACGAGTTTAATCTCAAATTACGCCCCGTAGGGGTATTTTGGTCATTTAAAAGGTTATAAAAGAGTTCAAATATAAATCTGAGTTTCAGGTATGATGTAATCAGTAAAATACTTAATTTAATAAGTTATAATAGTAGGGTATCAAGTCTTATATTTATAAAATGGTCTTGATACATACTATGCGTTAAAAACGCTTAAAAAGGCGTTTTGGAGCCATTTCCGGGTTCTCAAAGGAAGGCTGATATTTTTATTATTCCAGGAGGCTCAAAATATTTTATTTATCATATTAGATCAGTAGAAAAAGGTTTGGTGTCTAAATGTTATGTAAAACTCATTTTATAAGCAAAAAGGTATAATCGGTATTTACCGAATCGAGGCAATAACCTAAGGTTATGATCAGTTTAGAAATAATTAAAAATCTTCAAAAATCCCAAAATATTATATTACATCAGTGGGTAAAAGGGTTGGTGTCAAAAATTGGGTTTAGATAGGCTTTATGCTAATTACGCCGTTTAATTAATAAAAAGCTTTCTAATTACGCTATTGAGCATATCTCCTAATCTAGACCTCCAACTGATGTGAAATTTTAGGGACATGTTTATAAATCAGTAACAAAGATTATACGGAAACATCGGACAATCAACGAGTCAAGTAGTATAAACGCAGAGGGTTATACTATCATCTAACTTGGTCCTAATGGGACTTTAAGGCATGTCTAAACCCATTTAAATCGGGTCAGAACTGAAATCAAAGCAAAAGTCAAAGTTTTACGACTTTCGGTTCCGAACCGAGCCTAAACAGAAAGTTTTCGGATCAAACAAATTTAGACCAGTTCTTATACTTATTACCAAGTTATATGAGTGATAAAATAGGTTACACGTCTTCTACATTGCTAATTACGTGTTAATTCGCAAATTAGGTTTCTGTTGACTTTTTAATACAAACTTTGACTCGACAAATGATCTAGTTAGAGCGGGAATCAGAGGGTGCCCTTTTAAGGGTTTATTGCCCACATAAATACCAACTTATAACTACTTTCAATTTGACAATACATCAGACCATTAATGATTAATCGATAAGTCAAACCTTAATTACGACGGTTTGACTTTTAAGCTAATAACTAAGCAAAAATCAATTAAGGAAGGTTAAGGAAGCTTACCAAGGTCCAATGCACGACTAGTGATGCTTGGGGAATCTCCTTGAGCTCCAGAAATGATCAGAAGTTGAGTTGAGAATGAATGATCAAAATGGCAAACAATGGGGCTTTATATAGTGTTATTGATGGCTCAAGATCATGCCAAACAATGCTATACATGTTCCCTGATGTTAAACATGTGTCCCTAGTGCCTAAGAACTAATTTAGGCAGCCCTTGGTGGTGAGAAAGGGCAATATAAGTCGGTTACATGGGCTGAATAGCCACCAGTCGAGTTTCTGCATCTGGGCATGGTTTACGGACCGTAAGGGTCCAGCCATACGGTCCGTAAGGACCAGCCAGCTCACCAGAACTTTCAAAAACTGACACAATTGGCCCCTGGTCCTTCCAAACTTGATTTTAAGATGCTTTCTTGCACTTGTAACCCCCAAACTTGACTTTTAAGGACCCCAAGTCATAAACCAACTTTGTTAAGTCCCCGGTTATTCATACGATCACCGAAAAGTCTTAAATTTCAACGTTGACATTTTTAACCCCTCGTATACGAATATTGTCATAACTTTCTCATACTTTATCGGAACCTTGTGAGATTTTAATCACTTATTCTAGTGAGCATAATTAATCATTACAAAGCTTCAGGTTTGCTAAAAGGTCATTCAGAGGTACACTTTAAACATGTTGACACATTTAACCCCTGTAGTTTGTAATCTCTCACTTTCTTTCACAATTAGCTTCGTATGATCCATGAATCATTCGTTTAAGGGTATAAACATCATGTATGGTTATTGTAAAGTATATTTATCCATTGTTGACATTCTGAACCCTTATATTCACATACTTTCCTTGTTTGTCAACTCTAGTCCTTCTAAGGTAATCCTTTACACGTTCAAAGTTTATACCACGTGTCAATACTTTATTGGACATGAATTTTCGAGGTGTTACAGTGTGGGTGTGTGATGGTGGTGGAGTGTGGGTGAAGTGGGAGAGAGGTGTTTTGCCAAGGGATGCTTTTGAAGTGAGCCAAGCACCCCTATTTATAGACTGCACAGAAGCCCGGACACGGCCCCGTGGCCATCCATTTTCTCTTTCTTCATTAATTGCAATTTGTCTGCATTAGCTCCACACGCCCCCATGTTCGCTGGGCACGGCCCCGTGTGCAGAAACGTATCTGTACTATCAAGATTTGCAAGATTCTGCGAATCTTAGCGTTGACCACGACCCGTGTTGAGCTGGGCACACCCCCGTGCTGTGAATAGAAGCTTCTATAGCTTTGTCTTTTCTGCAGACACCTGGCCACGCCCCCGTGTCCGCTGGGCACGGAGCCGTGGTCAGCCTTTTGTTTCTTTGTTTTTGCTTGGGAAGATGTTGTCGAGGGGTCGGGCATGCCACGTTTATTCCTTTTCTTTGTATTTATGTTAGATTTGGCTGCATATTTGTTTGTTTTGTTCAATTAAGCTTATTTGATCCTGAAAATACAAAAGGAAGACAAAAGCATACTTTTCCAACATTAGTACTAAAAAAGGGTTAGTTTTATGCCTCATTTGATGTAATTTATATGTTTCATTTTACACACGTCAAATACCCCCACACTTGAATCTTTGCTTGTCCTCAAGCAAAACTCTTTATTATGTGGCTTACACACCCAAATGGAATGGGTAGAAGAGAAGTTTTGGGCTTGTCTTGAGTGTCGGGAATCCAAGATCTTTATTGGGTTTTATTTTTATGCTATTTACAATCCTATTCGTTATGATTTATTTAGAATGTTTCATAAGAGAAATTACTTATTTAGGCATAACATGCATCTTTAAAATTCCATTTATATACAAGTTCACATACCTCACGGGAGATCACTCAACACTCGGCCGAAGATGTATTTTTGTGAAACACTCGAGACCGACATGGAACTTACTTCTACCATATGCTTGCCAAGCAATCAATCCTCCTCCTTTTTAACTATAAACCTTTGTCAATATCAAGAGGACTTGGGGAAGGGTTAGGCTTGGGTTAAAGGTAGGTGCTTTTGGGTTAGTGGTTAGTAAAAAGGGCTAAAAGCGTAAAAAGCGTTGGTCGTCGTAAAACTTTCTGTTTTTGTGACTTTTATTCAAATTAAGCATTTTCAAACAAAGTTTCTTTGAGGAACTTGTTTTTCTATTGCTATACTTCAAATTGTTTTTTGATAAGGAACGTCAAAAGAAAACCAAGCTTTTTACTAAAATAAAGGGTTAAAAAAGGGTTTTGGTGGATAAAGGGGTGTTTGTTTTGTGGGTTTAGAAATGAAAAAGTTTAGACTCAAAGGGGTTAATTAGGGGGATTTTGGGCAGGTTAAAAGAAAAAAGAAAAATAATGGTGTTGAAAAGAAAAAGGGTCAGTCCTAATGCCTCCATCATTTACTTACTTGGGTTTAAGTTGGTAAGGACCGTGAATGTATCGTCATGGCAAGTTCTAGAGTCGTAAGAAACCAAGCGGCTATTCACACAAGAAACGAAAAATGAGCATTTAGTTTAAAGATGTATTCTTGTATGCTCAATAAAGGCTCAAAACTCACTTTTTGTGGGAATGGGTTTATATTGTGATCAAGTATATATAATCAAATTTTAACTAGATTTGTCATGCCGTTTCATAATTTTCTTATGTTGGTTCTTTTTATCACGACACTATTGGTTGTAAATTTGTAAAAATACAACCTTTTTAGAACTTATTATTCCCAAATTAAACCAAGACAAGTAAAAAAAATGTAAAGTTTTTGAAAAAATTTGGGGCGATTAGCAGTTCCAATAGAGTTTTGTGTAAGGCTTGTTATTAGGACTTGCAAAATATAAGGTTTTAGCATCCCTCCCATACTTAAATTACACATTGTCCTCAATGTGTCCCAAAAATAAGTTTTTAGGTTGATTAAATGTGTAAAAAGGTGTTTAAAAACAAATTTTTATGTTACTGGGCGACTGGACACGGGCCCGTATTGGTCTGGGCACGGCCCCGTGTTCAGATTGCCAGTATCATAATTAACAGAAGGATGGGCACGGGGTCGTGTTCCGTGAGCACGGACCGTGTCCAGTTACCTGAAGTGGGCGTTTTCTGCAAATCCTTGGGCACGGGGCGTGTTGGGCTGAGCACGGCCCCGTGCTAAACTTGCTGTAATGAAGAAAAATTGTCGGGGGGCTCTGTTTTTGTGCATGGGGTGTGGGTTCAAGTTTCCCTTAGTAACCTCCACTATTTTGAGTGTGTTCAACCATTACAACATCATCCAAACACCATTAAAAACCATCATTCATTAAAAATTAACAATTACAAAAGATCCTAGAAAATAAAAATAAAAATAAAGATAGAAATGAAAAATTAAAAGTTCCTAGGATAGATAGGTCAAGTAACGTAGGAAATCATTCTAAGGAGTTCTACCCTTATTGTAGATTTGCCAAAAACCCGAAAATAGCTTCCCGGTACTTAAGGGTGTTGTAGAACTCGAGACCGAGGGATGTCTCTCTATATGTCGTTGAGCCATTCCTCTATCTCCTTAGGGAGGAAGAAGGCGGGCTCATTCTCCACAATGTCTTGTGGAGGAGGTGCGACGGCAACCGGGACCCCATGTAAAATGTCTTGAGGGGGTTCTGGGTGTATGACATACCATTCGCCCGGAATAATGACCTCCGGTACAATATTCCACTCCCTTTGTGCAATGATTGGCACCATAGGAGGAGAAGCAAGAACATTCAACCTTTGGTGCAAAAGGTTGATTTCTTGAAGGCACCCCTCTAACCCCACCGTCAAATGATTTATACGGTCAACCAAAGCTTCCTTTACTCCTGTCATTTCATCAATGGCCTCCCTTAAGGCATAAACGTAGTTGACTAGATAATCTTCCACTGATGACCTTCTTCCTCGTCGGTCGTTCCTTGAATGGGTAGAAGATGTTCCGCTATTTCTGCTTGACAATCTAAGAAAACAAGCCGAAAAATTTCAAATTAATGAAACAGTACTCCGGCCACGGCCCCGTGCTCGCTGAGCACGGCCCAGTGCCCACCTCTCTGCAGATTTTTGAAACAATGAATCTTATAGTTTTAAATTATTTTTCTGACTTTTGAAGCATTTTTAAGCATAAATAACTTAAAACAGTGTTTTAAAACTTATTTTTGATAAGATTCCTTTAATAAAAAACTAACAATTATAACAATAAAGCTTGAAATCATAGAGATTTCAAGTTTTAATGGAGGTTTTGAGGAGAGCATGAAGAAGAAGGCAATAGACAAAAGTAGAAAAGACAAGATGGTTGTTGAGAACCTTCTTTAGAATATACCTTGTAGGGTATATATGAAGATCCCACCAGATCTTTGTCTTTGGAATGAGTTCAAGTGTGCAGGAATCTTGCTGCATTTATAGAAAATGACAGCACGCTGGACACGGCCCCGTGTGCAGACAAATTTCTGACACTTTTTTGTCCGTATTCTGACTTAAAGTCAGACAAGAATCTTCAGGTGGACACGGGGCTGTGTTGACCTGGACACGGCCCCGTGGCCAGAGGTTTTTACGAAGTTTCGTCTATTTTCAAGGAATTTACCCGAATCGGGTGGTTCCTTACTGGACGGAATAACACCGAAGTGCCAGAGGCACCTTAATTGCCCTAGTTTTAGACAAGAACGCAAGAGGTTATCGGAACGGGTGAATCCTAAGCTAAATACCGGTGGGCGAAACCAACCTTTATTTTCCTTAACCGGGCTCTCGTTAAAGAAGGTATATGTCAAATCGCTCAGGTCTATGTATGCATCGGCGGAGACCGATGGGGAGTCCTTCACGGCACAATCGACACAGGGACGACTATCGCTCAAGTCCTCACAAGAGTTAGAGGTGCTTTCGGGAGCAACGATGTTGTTGTAATCCGAATGCGTTCTCAATAATTCTCCTTGATCGTCGTCTTCAGATGGATTAGTCATTTCCATCTCAAGTTCTCTTATCAATTGGAGAATTGTTTCTTCCATTTGAAATAATTCTTCGAGAATCATTTCATCTAGAAGAGATGATTGAGAGCATTCGAGGGAGAGATAGGGATTGTTTTTACTTTCGCCCATCTTATGGCTACAGGAAAACAATGGGTCCATATAGTGGGGAGTGTAATTTAAAAAATAACATTTTAAATCTTCATGAGATCCGCCACATATTTGACACCATGCACCATAAGAGGAGCGAAAGTAAAAATGATCAGTATCACTCATAATTATGCCAGAAATTACCAACCGTCGGGATCTTACGGTTCTGTTTTCAGTAACTGAAACTTGGGCACATGGGCGTGTTCAGTGGGCACGGCCCCGTGTTCAGCTACCGTCAGACTTAAAACAGGATTGCGAGTACCAAAGATTAGGCACGGGGTCGTGTTCAGCGGGCACGGCCCCGTGCTGAGCTCTGTATAAGCTGAAAAATCTAGAAAAAATCCTAAAAAAAAAGAAAAATAAGAAAAACGATTAGGCCGTTGATTCCTAACTTTCTTAAAATCCTTGTGTTCCCCGGCAACAGCGCCAAAAACTTGGTGTGTGTCAGATGTATTATGTTTTTATTTATATTTAAGCCCTTTTAACACATTAGTCAAGTTTTAAATTTATAAAACACGATATTCTACTAACACTAAACACACACATGGGCAAGTGCACCCATCGTGAGCGTTGGTAAGATACCGAGGACGTCCAAGGACACAAGAGCTTTTAATAATGGTATATCCTCAACGTCTAATCAAATCAAAAGTTTTAGAAAAGGTTTTAAACATGAAAATAAAAACTAAAAGGCTGAAAAATAAAAACAAAAATAAAACAAATAGACAAGATGAATCACTTGGATCCGACTCGCCTTTAATGTAACCTTTGATGATTTCCGCACTTTTGCACTTTTTAAGAGATTATCTTAGTTATAGTAGTAGGCCCCTCTTTTGAAGGTGACGTTACCCTCAACCCAGTGGTTTCAGTCAGCAATGATACAATCCCAAAGGGTCGGAATATTGGAAGATAATTAATTAAGTTATTAATGTGTAATGTGGTAGGCCCCTATTTTGAAGGTGACATTACCCTCGGCTAAGTGGTTTGAGTCAGCAGGGATACAATCCCAAGTAGCCGGGTTAATGTATTAATAGTAGTTTACATATGAGGGGATCAAGCCATTCGCACCCCCGCCATCCAATACCAGTGGGTATTGAAGGAGGTCCTAGTAAGCTTGACCCAGGTCCTTGTAGGATCTATACACTGAATAAGGCAAGAACCTTACCAAAGCATTCCCTTAACCCCCGAACAGGTAGCCAACATATCTCTGTATAGACCGTAGAGATATGAATGGTGAAAATCTTTTATTTTATATAGACAGTAAAATAATGCCAAGACACCACGGACAAATGATAAGGAAGTTTCACCTTCAACATAAGAAACTAGTTATTAAAGTCATTAATACAAAACCAAATAAAAAGTGCGAAAAAATTAAAAATCAAAAGTAGTACATTAAATGCTTGTCTTCACTAAGTGATGTAAGAGACTTAGGCAAACATGGCCTTTGATTGTCAAGAACTCTTACGATCAATCTTGAATCCTGGGAGTACTACACACACTCTAGGTGGATGGTGGATGATGGATGATGGTGGTGGATGTGGGTGTGTGATGGTGGTGGAGTGTGGGTGAAGTGGGAGAGAGGTGTTTTGCCAAGGGATGCATTTGAAGTGAGCCAAGCACCCCTATTTATAGCCTGCACAGAAGCCCGGACACGGCCCAGTGGCCATCCATTTTCTCTTTCTTCATTAATTGCAATTTGTCTGCATTAGCTCCACACGCCCCCGTGTTCGCTAGGCATGGCCCCGTGTGTAGAAGCGTATCTGTACTATCAAGATTTGCAAGATTTTGTGAATCTTAGCGTTGACCACGGTCCGTGTTGAGCTGGGCACACCCCCGTACTGGGAATAGAAGCTTCTATAGCTTTGTCTTTTCTGCAGACACCTGGCCACGCCCCCGTGTCCGTTAGGCACGGGGCCGTGGTCAGCCTTTTGTTTCTTTGTTTTTGCTTGGAAAGATGCTGTTGAGGGGTCGGACATGCCACGTTTATTCCTTTTCTTTGTATTTATGTTAGATTTGGCTGCATATTTGTTCCTTTTGTTCAAGTAGCATATATAACGGATTGAGAATATAACGAATGGTTAAGTGTGTGAGTGTGTATTTTGTATATTAACATGTTACAACCCAAAGTGTCTTTAAAAGTAAATGGGTCAAGTGTACTCACGGTTTTGCAAGTCTTGAACGTGAGAATCCGTGAGTGAGTTGTTTGTTGATTAGGAGGTTGTAACACCAAGTCCTTCTACACGAAGAAGCAAGGTGTATGAGTATTGGGAATAATACGGTGGAATGAAGATTCGGAGTTTTAAAACACAAAAATATAACATATGAAAGTAACCATATTTTAACACATAACACTTGTTTGACACTATGAAACCTCAAAGATTATAATGTTTTCATGAGTAGGTCACCCATTAGGATCATAACAAGGTTTAGGTCTTAGATAATATTAGTCTAGTACTTTAACGAATGAACACAAGTTCATCATCAAATGTTCGAATGTTTAATAGTATATATAAGTATTATTTAGGTTATATAATAGTATGTCCAATAATCAAGCATGAGGTAGAAGATTAAATCTTCATTTAGGTACCTCTAAGTTTCATGGAAATCATGTAGGAGGTAGGAAGAGAAGTCTTCCATTTAGGCACCTCTAAGTGTTCACCACTACATTTGATGTAAAAACATATAAGGAGGGTCATGAACTACAAGTATACAAGAATATTATACACTAATCTATAAGAAATCATCAAGCAATGTGTGGATTCTATGTAGGATAACCCAAGTTAATCCTTAATCTCACATACATCAAGTCTTGAACTTGAACATCACTTGTGGGTTAAACCCTTGAACAAAACAGAAAGTTTGTGAGGATTAATCCTCTGATTTTGAATGTCTCAACCTTGTTTTTAAGCCTAACTAACCATGGAAGTGGTTATAAGCATAAGGACATAGGTTTGAGATGAGTTAGACTCAACTTGAACAAGTTTTAGTAAAGGATTAATCAAAACAGAAACAAACAGTGAACTTTGCAGCGTTTTTGGTGACGTTCCAGGAATTGGTTTACTGTGAAAACCCCATGGAATTGAAGCTAAGGTCAATCCAAGCACATAGGAAAAAGAATGGAGTAAATCGGACAAGAAACGAGTGAGTTATGTTCACTTTAGTGAAGCTTGCTGAATCAGTCCGAACTTCTGATGTTGCTGCGAATTTAGAGTGATTTGGGAGTGATTAGAGAGAGTTGAGAGTGTTTAGAAAAGTGAAAAATGCTTATATAGTGCTTGGGTTTTATAGGGAAGGATTAGGGTTGTATTAGTTGGCAATTAATATGATTAGTTGGGGGTTGAAATAATAAAAAAAAACAATTAAACTCAGCCCCTATGGCTGCGATCAAATGGCTGTAACAGCCTTTATAATTTCCTTTCTTTGTTATTGTTGCAACTTTTGGTTAGGTATGGCAATTTTTTTTATGTTAGTTGGTGGATGGATTAATTAAAACCAGCAACCAAAACAGCCAATAAGGCTTGCGCTCGGAACAACTTACATATATATATATATATATATGGTAGGGATTCTAAGAGAAGTCCACTCTATTTGAGAAACTTGAGAAGCAATCTGGACCACACATTTTCCCTAAGCAAAAAATGCAAAAAAAAAAAAAAAGGTGAAAAAATGCAATTTTTTTTTTTTGGAAAAATCGCAGCTTTTTCTTTAAGGATTTAATTTTTTTTTTTAATTTTTTTTTTTTGGATTTTATACACATGTGTATATTGTCAATTATACATATATGTATATACATGTTTAAAATTGAAAAAATATGTGTTATAAACCCTAAACCTTAAACTCTAAACACTAAAGCTAAACCCTAACTCTAAAGCTAAACCCTAACTCTAAACCATAAAGCTAAACCCTAATTCTAAATCCTAAAGCTAAAGCTAAACCCTAAAGCTAAACCCTTAATGCTAAACCCTAATGCAAACCCAAAAGCTAAAGCTAAACCTAAAAGTTAAAGCTAAACCGTAATGCTAAACCTAAAAACTAAACCATAATGCTAAACCCTAAATACTATTGCTAAACCCTAATGCTAAACCCTAAAGCTAAACCCTAAACCATAAAGCTAAAACCTAAACGTTAATGCTAAACCCTAAATACTAATGCTAAACTCTAAATAACACTTATTTTTCAATTTTAAACATGTATATACATATATGTATAATTGACAATATACACATGTGTATAAATAAAAAAAATGAAATAAAAAATTAAATCCTTAAAGAAAAAGCTGCGATTTTTCAAAAAAAAAAAAAAAACTTGCATTTTTTTCACCTTCTTTTTTTTGCATTTTTTTCCTTAATGAAAATGTGTGGTCCAGAATGCTTCTCAAGTTTCTCAATTAGCCTACTACTTCTCACATCATCCTTATCCTATATATATATATATATATATATATATATATATATATTTGATTTCGTAGCAACAAATGAACATCATCAACGTAAAAGTTGATGCTTACCTTACTATTATTGTTATTATCATATTATTATTATTTAACCACGTATTTAATAGTTAACAAGCACGTATAAGTTATGAGTACCAGTATGTCGGGTATCGGTTGCGCGTATGCATTCGAGATTGGTAACGTATAACCCAAGTATTGCGACACGTATAAGCATGTATATAAAAAAATAGAATTTCATATTGATCGAAGTCTCAGATTTACAATGGTTTGAAACGAAATACGAAATACAAAAGTAACAAGCTTCCAAAAATAGAAATACAAACAAGACTTTCTAATTATAGAAAGTACGAAGAAGCAGGGCGTTACAGTCTCCCCTCCTTTAGGAAATTCCGTCCCAAAATTTAGGAAGAAGTAACGAAAAGTTGTGGATACTTCGTCTTCATTTCACTCATGAGTTCCCAAGTAAATTCAGCGCCACGTTTTCCTTCCCATCGAACCTTGACGATAGGAATTTTACTGCGCCTTAATACCTTGACTCCTTGATCCATGATTTCGACGGGTTTTTCGACAAAGTGCAATGTTTCGTTGACTTGAAGATCTTCGAGTGGGACTTGAAGTCCTTCGTCAGCTAGACACTTCTTTAGATTGGATACGTGAAAGACAGGGTGTACATTGTTGAGTTCTTCAGGAAGGTCCGGTCTATACGCAACCTTGCCAATCCTTTCGAGGATCTTGAAAGGACCAACATAACGAGGTGCAAGTTTCCCTTTCTTGCCAAATCGAACCACGCCCTTCCAAGGGGATACCTTGAGAAGTACGTAGTCACCTGTCTCGAATTCCAAGGGCTTGTGACGCTTGTCGACGTAACTCTTTTGTCGGCTCTTGGCTTTCAGTAAGTTGTCTCGAACCTGTAAAATCTTGTCCGTTGCTTCTTGTATAAGCTCGGGACCAGTGAATTGAGATTCACCAACCTCCTGCAAACAAATAGGCGAACGGCACTTGCGACCATACAATGCTTCGAAAGGTGCCATTTGAATAGTCGCATGATAATTGTTGTTGTACGAGAATTCGATCAAAGGCAAGTGTGAATCCCAGTTGCCACCAAAATCTATTACGCATGAACGAAGCATATCTTCTAATGTTTGGATAGTACCCTCGGTTTGACCATCTGACTGAGGATGGAAAGCGGTGCTAATGTTAAGAACAGTACCCATAGCAGATTGAAAAGTTTGCCAAAGACGAGATGTAAAACGAGCATCACGATCGGAAATGATGTCAATGGGGATACAATGACGACATATGATCTCATCAGTGTAGATTCTAGCCAATTTCTCGACTTTGAAATCTTCACGGATGGGAAGAAAATGAGCTGATTTGGTCAATCGATCAATGATCACCCAAATACTATCATGACCAGAAGAAATACGAGGGAGATTAGTGATAAAATCCATGGCAATGCTCTCCCATTTCCAGACAGGAATCTTTGGTTGTTCGAGTAAGCCAGAGGGACGTTGATGTTCAGCTTTTACCTTTGAACAAGTGAGACATTTTGCAACGTAGGAGGCAATATCCCTCTTCATCCCAAGCCACCAGTATGACATACGCATATCCTGGTACATCTTGTCAGCGCCAGGATGAACGGAATACTTCGATTTGTGTGCCTCCTTCATCAGAAAGTCTCGAACGTTTTCGCGATTAGGAATCCAGATACGATTGAGATAGTATAGAATACCATCAGCTTTGGATACGAGATCTTGCTCAGCAGCGCCTCGTACCTCAACAGAGAGATTACCCTCGTTAATAGAGGCATATTGGGCTTCATGAATACGGTTTTGAAGACCGTTGACGAGTTGGAGATAACGAATACTCTTCACATGAGTTTTACGACTAAGAGCATCGGCTACTACATTCGCTTTACCTGGATGGTTGCGAATTTCGCAGTCGTAGTCGTTTAACAATTCCACCCAACGACGTTGACGCATGTTCAGTGTAACAACCAGCTTTTGGAAGTCAAAGTACAAATTCAAAGTCAAAGGAAGAAAAGATTGCTAATTGCGATCTGTCACTCCTTGCTTGACTAGCAAATCGTACTTCTGACTTGTAATCGAATTATATTATTTAAGTGCTTTAGTTGTATTATGTGGAGTATCTATTAATAATCGAGGTTTAACCTCTATTTAATCGCATATTAATTGTTAATCGACTTATCGCTATCGCATTCGCAACCCGAATTATGTGTTCTGGATATTGTTTTACATGTGTGTGTGCTAATTATGTGTTACTTGTGCATGTTATGTTTATGTTGAGGTGTTAATCGCAATCGCAATTCGATCGCATCGCAATCAAATCGCAAACGCTAAACGCAAGTTAATTATAGTGATTGTATGTTAGATATAGTAGTTAGGTTATTTGTGTAACTAATGGGTAATACTATTGCATCGCTCGCTCGAATCGCATCGCATCGCAATGCTCAACACGCGAATCGAAACGACAAAACTCATTGCACCGGACACCTGGATCGAGTGGCCAACCGATCGAGTGGCCATCCGATCGAGTTGCCATCCGATCGAGTTGCCACCCGATCGGACTGCCACCCGATCGGTGACCAACCCGACTCTGCGCACTTTCCATTTTGGGAAACCCTATAAATACCCTCCTGTCACATCATTTGTGATGTGACAGCTCCTCACTCGAACCAGCCGCACTCAAGCTCTCATTTCTCTCGATTTCTCGCGATTCTTGTAAGTTTTCAACCTAAATCTTGTACTTCTATGATCTACACGCACTCCTTCTTTTTCACCTTTGAATCTTAACTTTTAACCGTGAAATCACCTGATTTGAGGTGTTCTAGGATGATGTCATCATGGAGTTCTTATGAACTTTAAGGTTTGGCTTCATTCCACCAAGAACAACTTAGATCTGAAGAATTTCCACAAGATTAAGCAATGTTTTCGCATAGATCTACACATATTCATGGTTAAAAGGATTGAAAGATGGTTTTCTAACTTTCTTTCAACTCTTTTACACTCAATGCACCCAAAATCGATAGAATCGGAGCTCGTTCTGATCTTCTACTCTTTCTTAGTGATGGGTTAGTTCCAGATCTGAATTCTATCCAAGAGACAGCTGATTTCGGGTTAAACATGAACAACAGTCTCGAACCGTGAACTGGTCGAACTAGGGTGGTTCCTGTTCGGTCGGATCACTTGGGTCAAGATGGGGATTCTGTTGTCTAGCACGATATCACACCGTCTCGATTAAAACTGCAAAGCCTTCAAAAGAATCAAGTGTCAAAGACGATCAGGTCGTTGGGATGGATTGTCGTCCGATCGGCTTGCACTTGGTTTCACACTTAAACATTTTTCCAAATTTCAAAGGACTAGACGTCGAACGGATTGCCGACCGATCGGATTGCCATCCGATCGAACGACCATCCGATCGTGTGACGTTTAGGACTTTGGTACTTGATCAATTTCAAAGGACAGTAGTTCCAAACGGATTGCTATCCGATCGGATTGCCATCCGATCGAGTGACAACCCTACTGTGAACTTGTTCTCACTAAGTGCCCTACCAATCGGATAGATACTTCTCCATTTTCAAAATGCTACAACGAAAACTTCAAAGTCATCATACACAAACACATCCTTACCAAACAAGATGTCAGTCCAATTGAATGGCCATCCGATCGGATTGCCATCCGATCGGATTACCATCCGACACTTGGTAGTTTTGCACCGTTTTACGCGCCGCTCATCGTTTATGCTATCATTAACTGTTCAGGCTAATCTATCTCAGCGCTCCCTTCAATCCAAGAGAGTGTTTACTTGTTAAACACAAGCTGTAAGTATACTCGATCCCTTTTTGCTTTATGCACTTTTGGGTGTTACATACGTTACTTATTCTAAATCACATCGATCACACAATGAAAATACTATTTATACGCTGACCATAATGCATGTTATACGTGACTCAATGAATGCATGTTTGTTATGTTTACACATTGATTGCTGTCTACCTGCCTTAGCAACGATAGTACTATAGTTTGGACTCAGCACATGTTCACTCAGGGGTTGTTAAGGACAATACTTAATGTGTTCGCAGTGGTGAACATGTGATGCGCACTCGCTACTCGCAGTCAAATCGCAGTCATTGGTATTGATAGGATATTTGTCTATAACTTACATCCTTCACATTATACGTTGTACATGTTGGTTATGCATAAATGATTTCGAACTCTATTATACTATTAAACTTGTTTGCTCACCTTTACACTATGTGTATTGACTTTATTTTAACGTATGTGACATGTGCTTAGGATGTTTGCATTGCTGTTTGATGAACCAAGCTAGGATGGAGTCTAGAAACAAACTAAATAAAATCTGAGTTGCCGGAATGGATATTTGTCTTTGAGAACAATGTCTGTAATAACTGTTTTTAGTTTATATGTTTGTGGTATGGGACATGAACCTTAATATATTATAACTAATAGTTGTTATGGATTCTCCTGGACAATCTGTTTCTCTCAGTGCCACGCCCCGATGATTCCGCCATCGGTTGGGGTGTGACAGATTGGTATCAGAGCCATAACTATAGGGAATTAGGCAAGACTCGACGTAGACTGGGTCGATGTCTTAGAAACGACCTAGTCTATAGTCTAAGTACCAACAGACCGACTTGTGCATGCCCTTTAAGGGTTTTGTACGAGCTTACTCGCTATTCTCGCTTACACTATACTATCACTCTACTATTTTTCGAAAATGAACGAGTAATTAGGTTGAGATTAGGTGTGAAAACTGCAAACTCTCATCCAAATCGCTTGTTCGACCCGCAATTTTTATTTACAAACAGGAGAATTTGCGTTGAATCAGGAGTGAAATCCGTACTTTAACGCCAAATTTCCCCTCTATTCTATCAGAACATGAACGAAGTTGTTAAGTCAGGGGTGGAACCCGAACCTTGACGACTTGTTCCGTTCTTATTTTGGTTTTACTAAACTCTCACCAAGGTTTCGACGGACTCCAACGACTTGAAGTCGCACTGTAACTGGAAGGATGCGTGCCATTCACCCAGAATCGAGGCGAGAGCACAGTCCAGAAGGCCGAGTGCGTACCTAAAAGTCCTTGAGAATAGTCGAATCATTTTGGGTAGTCGACGTCTCTCCCGCCTAAGACAATCTATATTCGACTTCAAGCTCGCAATCGCTGATTTTATGTGTTTCAATTCTGAGCCCGCAATTGCTGACTCTGATATTTGTCGTTTTATGTGGGATTTTATGTGTTTTATGTGGTTTTATGCTTATTTGTTAGCGTTTTGAGATATTATTGGTTTTAATCTAACACTTCTTGCTCCGCTTATCACACAACGCACTAAACAATCGCTAACAAATCCCTGGTCATTATACGCAATCGCTGCTTGCCAATCGCACTCGCTATACTTAATCGCGATACGTGTTGTGTAGGATAGGTGAATACGTGCAACATATAGTATGGTTTCTGTGTTCTGACTGCCTTATGTGCCTTTGTGCCCTACGTGATTATGTGCTTACGTGTTTATGTGCTTATGTGATTTTGTGTTTATGTGGCTACGTGTTCTTGAGCTTTATGGTGAATCGCTAGACTATACTAGGGATAATCGAATAGTGTTTTGAATCCTATAGCGCTGTCTGTTGCAGACAATGTCGTCATCCGGATCTTTCCATTCCTGTTCAGCTCACCGCAATCATGATGACAAACGCATCACCGCCCTCGTCGCTAAGCAAATGGCAAAAGTTATCCCCCAGGTTGTTAGTGAGCTGAATGAAAACGCTAGCAAATCTTCTGAAGAATCCAGGACTGATGCTCCTAAAGCTGCTTTCAGCTTCAAGCAGTTCAAAGCCTGCAGCCCGAAAGAGTTTACCGGCGAAGATGGGCCTACGACCATGTTTCAATGTTTTGATTCTATCGAAGTCACCCTGTGACAGAGTGGCTGTCCTGACAATCTCCATACTATTAACGCAACTGGCGTCTTCCAGTCCCGCGCTTTAGACTGGTGGACGGCCGAGAGAAACAAACGCGGAAACGATGCAGCTTACGGGCTGACGTGTGATGATTTGAAGGACGTTATGATGCAAGAGTTCTGCCCTCCCCACGAGCGCCAAAAGTTGGAGGACGAATTCTGGCATATAAAGCAGAAAGACGGAGATAACGCTGGTTTGACTGCTCGCTTCAAGCAGTTGAGTATTATCTGTCCTAGCCAAGTTACTACACCCAAAATCACCATTAAGAAGTATATCCGTGCTCTTCCGGATTGCGTGGCTGATTTCATTCAAGCTGCAAAGACGACGACAATTGAGGAAACTTTTCTTCTCACTACTGAGATCAACGACAAGCGAGTTAAATCTGGTTACTGGGATAAAGCTCCCAAGAATCTGCATCAAGCTAGCACTGCTTCAACCGCTGAAACCGCCGCCACTCCTCAGTCATCCAAGCTCTCGAGACGCAAGAGAAAGAACAACAGCAGTTCTAGCAACAAGAACTACACTGTAACCACTGCTGCCCTGCTCCAATCAGTTCCTGCTCAACCGCAGCCTCAACACTGCCAAGTAGCAGCACCGGTCACCAACGCATCGCTGGCAAAGCGTGCGTATACTGGTCCTCACCCGGCTTGCCCTACTTGTACCTATCTTCACCCAGTGGGAATCGCTTGCAGATACTGTGTGCATTGCAACATGTACAGCCACTTCACCGCCAACTGCCGTACAGGTCCACGTCAAACCCCAACTCCAACACAAGGTCAAGCTCCTGCTCAACAAGCTTTAGTTACTGCTCCTCAAGGCCATCAGGCGGCTCCTGCACCCGCGATACACGCTAGAGCTTGCTATGCGTGTGGTGATCCCAACCACTTCGCTAACATGTGCCCGAACCGAGTGGTCAAGCAAGTGCTACAACAGCAGCAGCCCCAGCAGCAGCCTCAGCAACAACAGCAACAACCAGCAGCCCGCGGACGTGCTTTCAACATTAAAGCCCACCAGGCTCAAGCAGACAACAATGTGGTCAATGGTACGTTCCTTGTGAATGGTATATATGCTTCGTGTTTGTTTGATACCGGAGCAGATACCTGTTTTGTATCGTTTGAATTTGAAAAGCTACTCAATCGTAAGTGCGCTCATCTCCCCTCGACGTTCGATGTTGAAATTGCCACCGGAAGAACCATCGCCGTCAATTCTGTTTTACGTGATTGTACGCTTGAACTCAACAATCACGTCTTCCCTATCGATCTTATTCTGATGACGTTCGGTAGTTTTGACATCATAGTAGGCATGGATTTTCTTCGTGAAAATAATGTTGAAGTTATTTGTTTCGATAAGATGATTCGTTTCTCGCTCGCTAATGGTGATCAATTGGGTGTTTACGGAGAAGTCGCGTCGAAGAAACTCCAACTCATGTCGTGTGTCCAGTCTAGCAAGTATCTCCGCAAGGAATACCAAGCTTTCTTGGCACACATTTTAGTAGCGGAGAAAAAGGAAGTTAAGGAAGTAGACCAGGTCCCTGTTGTTCGTGAATTCCCCAATGGTTTCCCCGATGATTTACCAGCATTACCACCCGCTCGTGATATTGATTTCCGAATCGACCTCATTCCTGGAGCAAACCCTGTTGCTAAAGCGCCGTATCGCCTCGCTCCTTCTGAAATGCGTGAACTCTCGAGTCAGCTCCAGGAACTACTTGATAAAGACTTTATTCGCCCTAGCACCTTTACATGGGGCGCGCCTGTCCTTTTCGTCAAAAAGAAGGATGGATCGTTTCGGATGTGGATCGATTATAAGGAGTTGAATAAGCTGACTATCAAGAATCGCTATCCCTTGCCTCGAATCGATGATTTATTTGATCAGCTACAAGGTGCTACGTGTTTCTCGAAGATCGATCTACGCTCAGGCTATCACCAGTTACGCATTCAAGAGGAAGATATTCCCAAAACCGCTTTTCGAACCCGCTATGGTCATTACGAATTCATTGTCATGCCTTTTGGTTTGACCAACGCCCCCATAGTTTTCATGGATCTAATGAATCGAGTGTGCAAACCCTTCCTTGATCGCTTCGTAATCGTATTCATCGACGATATCCTGATCTATTCCAAGTCAAAAGCCGAATACTCGTAGCATCTACGTTTGGTTCTTGAGTTGCTCCAGGGAAACTGTCTCTATGCCAAGTTCTCCAAGTGTGAATTTTGGCTAGAGGAGGACCAATTCTTGGGTCACATTGTCAATAGTCAAGGTATCCATGTTGACCCTGCGAAGATCGAAGCTGTTAAGAGTTGGGTTACACCCAAGAATCCGTCTGAAGTCCGTTCTTTCCTCGGACTGGCAGGCTATTATCGCCGTTTTATCGAAGGTTTCTCTAAGATCGCTGTGCCGCTTACCTCTCTTACGCATAAGGACAAACCTTTTGTTTGGGGAACTAAACAGGGGGAAGCCTTTCAAACTCTCAAAGCTATGCTTTGCGAGGCTCCCGTGCTCTCACTGCCCGACGAAAACGACAATTTCGTAGTCTACTGTGATGCATCGAACCTTGGTCTTGGTTGTATTCTTATGCTACGAGACAAGGTTATCGCGTACGCTTCTCGACAGCTCAAGATCCACGAAAAGAACTAGACCACACACGACCTCGAGCTTGGCGCAGTTGTTTTTGCGTTAAAGATTTGGAGACACTACCTTTATGGTACCAAGTGTACGATCTTCACCGATTATAGGAGCCTACAACATATCTTTTACCAGAAGGAACTGAATATGCGTCAACGTCGGTGGGTAGAACTGCTCAACGATTACGAGTGTGAGATTCGTTGCCATCCAGGCAAAGCAAACATCGTTGACGATGCTCTCAGTCGACGGAGCTACTTGGCTTAGCGTTTATAACTCCCAAGCCTAGTTCAATCTCGAAGCTCTCATCCGTGACGCTCAGCATGCTTGTTTTACCGAACGAACTTTGAAGAAGGAAAGGATTCTAAACGATGGCGCCCAACTCGAGAATAAATCGAATGGTATCTTTCATTACTTGGATCGAATTTGGATTCCCAAGCGTACCAACTTATGACAACTTCTGATGGACGAAGCCCACAAATCTCGATATTATATTCATCCCGGTGCTGACAAAATGTACCAGGACATACTACAAGTACTGGTGGCCGGGCATGAAGAAGGATACCGCAATCTATGTTTCGAAATGCCTGACCTATTCTAAGGTCAAGGCTGAGCATCAAAGACCCTCTGGCTTACTCGTTCAACCCGAGATCCCGATGTGGAAATGGGAGAGTATAGCTATGGACTTCATAACGAAACTTCCGCGTACCCAATTAGGTCATGATAGCATTTGGGTTGTAGTTGACCGTTTGACCAAGTCAGCTCACTTCCTGCCGATACGAGAAGAGTTTAAGGTGGAAAAATTAGCCCGAATCTACACCGACGAGATCATTTGTCGACACGGGACGCCTCGTGACATTATCTCTGACCGCAATTTCGGTGGTAATTGGGACGCGCACTTACCTTTGGTCGAATTCTCGTACAAAAATAGTTATCATTCTAGCATCCAAATGGCACCATTTGAGGCTTTATACGGAAGGAAATATTGATCGCATATTGTGTGGCATGAGATCGGAGATGCGCATATTACTGGTCCCGAGCTGTTACAAGAAACGACTGACAAAATCCTCAAAATTTAAGACAATATGCTGAAAGCTCGGAGCCGACAGAAAAGTTACGCTGATAGACGCCGAAAGCCCCTTGAATTTGACGTTGGCGATCACGTACTCCTAAAGGTTGCACCTTAGAAGGGGGTGATCAGATTCGGCAAGAAAGGAAAGCTTGTGCCTCGATATGTTGGACCCTTTAAGATTCTAGAAAGGATTGGAAAAGTGGCCTACAGACTCGAGCTACCAGAAGAACTGAGTAACGTCCACCCGACTTTCCACGTTTCAAACCTCAGAAAGTGCTTGCCCGACCAGGAATTACATGTCCCTCTTGAAGATTTACAAGTGGACAAAACATTACACTTCGTGGAAAAGTCTGTCGAGATTGTGGGACGAGAAACCAAGGTGCTCAGCCGCTCACACATTCCCATTGTGAAGGTTCGCTGGGAAGGCAGACGAGGCGCCGAGTTCACCTGGGAACTCGAAAGCGACATGAAGGCGAAGTACCCGCAACTGTTTGTTACGCATACTTCTTAAATTTCGGGACGAAATTTCCTAAAGAAAGGGAGGCTGTAACAACCCGCTTTTGGAAGTCAAAGTACAAAGTCAAAGTCAAAGGAAGAAAAGATTGCTAATTGTGATCTGCCACTCCTTGCTTGACTAGCAAATCGTACTTCTGACTTGTAATCGAATTATATTATTTAATCGCTTTAGTTGTATTATGTGGAGTATTTATTAAAAATCGAGGTTTAATCGCTATTTAATCGCATATTAATTGTTAATCGACTTATCGCTAATCGCTATCGCATTCGCAACCCGAATTATGTGTTCTAGATATTGTTTTACGTGTGTGTGTGCTAATTATGTGTTACTTGTGCATGTTATGTTTATGTTGAGGTGTTAATCGCAATCGCAATTCTATCGCATCGCAATCAAATCGCAAACGCTAAACGTAAGTTAATTATAGTGATTGTATGTTAGATATAGTAGTTAGGTTATTTGTGTAACTAATGGGTAATACTATCGCATCGCTCGCTTGAATCGCATCGCAACGCTCAACACGCGAATCGAAACGACAAAACTCATCGCGCCGGACACCTGGATCGAGTGGCCAACCGATCGAGTGGCCAACCGATCGAGTGGCCATCCGATCGGAATGCCATCCGATCGAAGTGTCACCCGATTGTGTTGCCACCCGATCGGACTGCCACCCGATCAGACTGCCACCCGATAGGACTGCCACCCGATCGAACTGCCACCCGATCGGATTGCCATCCGATCGGTGACCAACCTGACTCTGCGCACTTTCCATTTTGGGAAACCCTATAAATACCCTCCTGTCACATCATTTTTGATGTGACAGCTCCTCACTCGAACCAACCGTACTCAAGCTCTCATTTCTCTCGATTTCTCGCGATTCTTGTAAGTTTTCAACCGAAATCTTGTACTTCTATGATCTACACGCACTCCTTCATGTTTTTCACTTTTGAATCTTAACTTTTAACCGTGAAATCAACGGATTTGAGGTGTTCTAGGATGATGTCATCATGGAGTTCTTATGAACTTCAAGGTTTGGCTTCAAAAGTGTTAGATAATGACTTGTGTGTAGTTAAAGAAATATAAAAATAAACTAAGAGAAACTAGAGGGACCAAAAGTGTTTAACTTGAAACTAGTTTTACTAAAAATATTTTATTAAAACATAAACACCCCATTTGGAGTCTCCTGGAGATCGACCAGAACAGGGGGTGCGACCCCAAGCTCCATCAAAACCTAGTTCATCACAAAACTCACAAATTGAGGGCTCAAACCAAGTCAAAATCGAAAATCGAGCATAGATTAGTGATCCTCATCACAAGGGGGTTACAAGGTATGTAAAATTTGGTGTTAATTCCCTGTTTGAAATTCTCATGAAATTGGGAAATCTAAAAATTTATGTTGCATGTTTGTTATTTGGGTAGAATAGGGTTGATATAGTGTCTAGGAGTAAAACCTAGACAATAACATGGGAAATCATGGCTAATTCTTGAAAATCTCATGAACACATTGAAGGTGATTCATGGGTTTTGTGGGAAACTAGTAAACACTAGGGTTTAGAATGATTATTCTAGTGTAATACGGGTCATAGAAAGTGATTTCTGAAATGATGATGTTTAAATGTTATATGAAAGCTTTATTGATGTTAAGTTTAGCTAAATAACAAGCTATGCACTTGAATATGAATGATATAAAATTCTGGCCGTTAGGTGTTTGTAAAAATGCCCCAAAGAAGGCTCGAATTTGAAGTTTAAGGTTAGACGCATGATTGTGATGATTTGACAAAATTATGCGATATATGGTTGAAAAGGAGTTCTAAACAAGTCATGATTGAACTCTATAGGAAAAGATACCGGAGCGTCGAGTGGACAAGCCGGTGGCGATTCGCGTTTGAAGGGCGTGCACTAAAGGTATGTAACTTGACCCGTTACATTAAATGAATTGTTGTTAAATTATGCATAGCTACATTTTAGAATAGAAATCGTGTTGAGTTTAGTGACCATGATCGCTATTTGAATTAGTAGAGTTAGAATTGATAAGGAACCGTTTGGTAGTCATCACATTGGAGGATTTTCACAAGATGAGCCAACGGGTCAAACAATGGTGTAAATTGTAGTATTGGTGTTCTTAATAGTTAGCAATGGTGATAACAATCACAAGAGCATTAAGCCATGGTATTGGTAAGAAAATGCAGGTGATGATATACCCCGGATGGTGGGTATGAGGCGCCATAGGCTTACTAGCGAACTAGTAATAATGGGTGAAATCAATGAAATAGTCAAATAGCAAAGTTACAGGAAAAGAATCGCCTAAAACGACATGTGGATTTGGGTGAAATCAATGAAATAGTCAAATAGCAAAGTTACAGGGTCCACCGTAAGTTACGGTCTCCACCGTAACTTACGGTGGAAAACAAAAACATTACGGTGGTTCACTCCTGTATTACGGCCGACCAGGATTTTACAGCATCTACCATATTACGGTAGACACCGTAAGTTACGGTAGAGCCCAGAAAACCTTGAATTTTTATTTTTCTTTCACATTTCGATATCAGAACTGTTTTTATGCATTACATTAATGTCAAAACTAATGTTTTTAGTGGTTTTGACCTTAGGTGAGTATGTGGATCTTACGGATGGCGGTCAAGCAAGTTTTGAAGAACCGAACACACTTTAGAAGCTTCCGCGATATCTAAATTTAATAGGCAATGTTTTGAAATGAAATCAATTAGCTAAACAACTTATGAATGTTTGAAAGAAATTGTTAGTTGACTAATGTTTGCTACTTTCTAACTACATCTATGGAACTTATGATATAATTGGACGTCTTTTATGTATAATTGCCTGAATAATTATTATTAAATTCAAGTAGTAATTAGACGGGTGTTACAAGTTGGTAATCAGAGCTTAAGGTTGTTAACAAAGTGTTCGGTTCAAGCTTGATCGATCGTCCGGTAAGAATTAATTGCTTTAGTAGACTTACTAGAAAAAGGAAATTTGAATTGATATGCACGGGAAGTGCGTGTTTACACGCTCAAACCCGGAAAAGTGCACTAAGCATAAATGGTTTAAGCAAGTGGTGAACTTGGCTAGATCAAAATGAATGACGCATATGTCATAAATGAAATGTTTAACTATTAGTGTAAACATTTCAATTTCAAGATGACGGAAAGATGGGAGGAGTGTATGAATACGCTCGAACCCGGGAAAATACACTAAGTAAGAAAGGTAAGGAAAGATATATACTTGACCAAACCGAAAAAGAATAACACATTATTTATGATTGAGTGAGAGTGATATAAATTTCCGTATAATAAGATGGAAATGAATTAAATAATTATTGATAAATCGTGATGGATGTTTCAGTTAAAGAAATGTCTGGAGTAACCGGAGATGATTCAACATCTCAATTGACTGAACAAATGAAAGCTAAGATTTCCGAGGAGGTCGGAAAAGCTCTAGAAAATAGTCTATCACAGTATATTGATAGATTACAAACCACAATAGTGCCGGTGGTGAACGATATGATGGCTGAATTGAAAGACAACATACTACAAGAAATAGAAGAAAGGAGGGTGTTGGATATGAATCCAAGATCCGTAAAGAAGTCCAAGTTTAATAAAGCTCCCAAGAAGGGAGTTACAAAAAGTGTGTTACATCAGTGTAGATTTTGTGGAAAAATTCACAAGGGCACATGTGGTAAGCCAAGACATAAAAAGTCTAAATGTCCAGAGAGGATTGGAACCAAGGACACAACCGACACAAAGTCTGATGCCCAGAAATCAAGGACAAAGTTGTTTTATATAACAGCCACGGAGGCTAAAGCTGAACCTGATGTCGTTTCAGGTATACTCTTGTAAATTAAATTTCAGCATGAATTTTTAATTATTACGAGTGCAAATAAATCGTTTGTTTTATATCGATTTATTTAACATTCTACATTAGTGTTAACGAAATTACCAAGGCTTTGAAAAATAGAAAGAGGAAATAATAAAAGTTCTATTGTTTATAAGAGGTGCTGAAACTGTATGTTGAGCATCGAGGTAAAAATAATCATGATAAATATTGCCTTGGGAAGGGGTGCGCGCACACTCAAACCCGAGAACGTAATGAAAGATAAGCGTCATAATAGGGAGGAGTGTAATAACACCCGAACCCTGGGAGTTTACAATAGTAATAGATGACAAGGACATGGTTATAGACTAAGCTAAACTAAATGAAACAGATAGAAACATCGTTTATGTCAACAAACGATGTGGATAAATTCAATACAACGATATGAAACAATAACATGAAATGAATTGATTTTGTTATTGTAACAATGGGTTAAAGTCAGAAATCAAGAGATTAAGATTTGGATAGGAATATCCTCGAAAAAGAAACTAAATGGACAATATGTATTATTTGTTGCTGTAAATAATGAAATACCAATAAATTTGGATTTAAAAGCTCGGGTATGGGTAGATACCCAGGTAACATGTTATTAATAAATTCCTCCTGAGGAAGAACGATAATCACCTTGATGAGGGTGAATATGTAAAAGAATTTGTAAGACAAACATTATGAAAGCGTTAGAATAAGAACGAGTAAACCCCAAAGGCCGAATAACAATAACAGTAGTTTACCAAATAAGACTTGAGACATGGGCCTTCGGGACATTTGTAAAAGAAACAGACCTAAGGGTCGCTGACAAAAGAAAGGTGGTGTAAGGATTAATTAAGTAAAATGCTTGATAATAAAAGTAAACGGAAGCCGGATAATGGGAGCATATTACATTAAGATAATGAGCCCAAGGGAAGGGATAAGAATCAAGTAAACGAAAATATGAATCGACAATTTTGAATGTCAAGGCATAAGGATAAAGTTGACTGTCATAGGAGATGGAACTCACACGAACAAGTCAAACCAGACGAGTGAAAGAATAAAAGACTTGGTTGAGTAAAAGCGGTGGGTTTTGCTGATACGACCAAATAAATCAAGAAACAAAGTCTTAAGGAATGACAGAAGGGTTGCTATGAAAATAATATCGAAAAAAATACTCAATTAATAAGTATGTTTTCAGATAAATGCGTAACCAATAGTCAAGAACGCGAATTAAAAGTCAAGAGACTCGGATTAAGAGTTATGACTGAGAAAACAATAAAATTTTGCAAAAACAGAAATTTCGATAGTCATGTTCAACTACTTTAATGTTGGGCGGGTTGAATAAAGTATAGTAGTTGATATCCCAAGTAAGCGCAACCTGGATAATGAAAGCGTGAAATATTATTGAATCTATGGGATAGGTCATAAAAGAGTATGAAAGGGAAAATGCAAACCAATGAAACCGGAGTGTTAAAATATATATATATATATATCAAGAACCCGGGTAACGGGTTGAAAGGAAATAGAGGCATAAACCAAATAACGGTATGAGTAAAATAAACCGATGCGAAGGACACATAAGAAGTCATAGAGTCGGAAAGATAATCCGAAAGAAAGTGAGGGTAGCCTTAGACTACGGTCAAGGTCAAACGAATAGAAGATGATCCATGGGATCACCATAACCTCCAAATTATAAACAATGTAAAGGACTACGGGAACAAAATGACCATTGGGTCGCAAATACAAATGGAACATACTAGGGGGGGTCTCACCCTAAAAAGGTGAAGACCTAACAGAATAGTCTACAAGGCTAAGTAAAGGAACCCACGGGTCGATAATATAAAGCGTGGAGAACCAATTATGATTTCTCGCGTAAAATGATAATCCCGAAGAATAATCCTTGTGATTAATCGACATGGTTAAAGAGAAAACATTAAACTAAAATTCAGTTTTAGTAAAGAAACGATGTTCTAACACCTATGAATACCGAGAGAGAAGTTAGAAAATGGTTAGTACTAAAGAATATAGGTCTAACGCCGAAAGCTGTAAGATGATGCATTCGAAGGAAAGATTCTTAAGAATGAAAAGTCGATGTAAAACTAAACATGGCGTGATGTGATCACGGACACAAAAGTAATAGAGAATGTAATCATGTTATAGTGTGAATGACTAGATATGAAATTATAAGCACGCAAAGGGCCGATGACGGCAATATGGCATACCCGAATGACGAGGTATGAGGTAAAATGGTGACTAATTAGTTTAGGCAATAAAATAAGTTGTAGCCTAAATAACACTGTGACCTATGTAGAGCGCTTGTTAATATAAAACTTGCGTCAAGTAAGTATGCTGACGGACTCAGTGACTGAATGGTCAAAAGACAACCCGATCAAAAAGGGCGACAAAGGATAGGAAATAGGTGATATAGTTATGCTAAAAGTTTTCCCCAAGGAAGGGTGTTATCCGATTCAGGAAAAGAGAGAAACTAAGCCCGAGGTTTATCGGACCATTTAAAATCATCGAATGGGGTTGGCAAAGTGGCTTATCGCCTCGAGCTACCGGAAGAGTTGAGTGGAATACATGGCACGTTTCACGTGTCGCAATTGCGGAAATGTCTAACGGAGGAAACAACTTATATCCATTACGATGATATCGAGGTGGATAATAGCCTGAATTATGCGGTGAGACCATTGGAGATTTTGGATCGGAAGGTCAAGCAATTGCGAAACAAACAAATTGATCAAGTAAAGATCAAGTGGGAGCATAGGAAAGGCTCGGACACTACGTGGGAGTCCGAAGAGGAGATGAGACGTCTCTACCCTACATTATTTGGTATGTACTTTGGTTTCGGGGACGATACCCTTTTTAAGGGGGGTGGACTTGTAACATCCCGAAAACATGGATTCTTAAATTTGCAAATTTAATTGCAAATAAATTGGTAAAATAAACTAAGTATGAATGACACTAACCTAGTTAGATAATGACTTGTGTGTAGTTAAAGAAATATAAAAATAAACTATGAGAAACTAGAGGGACCAAAAGTGTTTAACTTGAAACTAGTTTTAATAAAAATATTTTATTAAAACATAAACACCCCATTTGGAGTCTCCTGGAGATCGACCAGAACAGGGGGTGCGACCCCAAGCTCCATCAAAACCTAGTTCATCACAAAACTCACAAATTGAGGGCTCAAACCAAGTCAAAATCGAAAATCGAGCATAGATTAGTGATCCTCATCACAAGGGGGTTACAAGGTATGTAAAACTTGGTGTTAATTCTCTGTTTGAGATTCTCATGAAATTGGGAAATCTAAAAATTTATGTTGCATGTTTGTTATTTGGGTAGAATAGGGTTGATATAGTGTCTAGGAGTAAAACCTAGACAATAACATGGGAAATCATGGCTAATTCCTGAAAATCTCATGAACACATTGAAGGTGATTCATGGGTTTTGTGGGAAACTAGTAAACGCTAGGGTTTAGAATGATTATTCTAGTGTAATACGGGTCATAGAAAGTGATTTCTGAAATGATGATGTTTAAATGTTATATGAAAGCTTTATTGATGTTTAGTTTAGCTAAATAACAAGCTATGAACTTGAATATGAATGATATAAAATTCAGCCCGTTAAGTGTTTGTAAAAATGCCCCAAAGAAGGCTCGAAATTGAAATTTAAGGTTAGACGCATGATTGTGATGATTTGACAAAATTATGCGAT
This sequence comes from Helianthus tuberosus, assembly GCA_030545235.1. Taxonomy (NCBI): domain Eukaryota; kingdom Viridiplantae; phylum Streptophyta; class Magnoliopsida; order Asterales; family Asteraceae; genus Helianthus; species Helianthus tuberosus. The sequence continues at coordinate 4,919,368 of CM060404.1, read as the reverse complement.
ATATGGTTGAAAAGGAGTTCTAAACAAGTCGTGATTGAACTCTATAGGAAAAGATACCGGAGCGTCGAGTGGACAAGCCGGTGGCGATTCGCGTTTGAAGGGCGTGCACTAAAGGTATGTAACTTGACCCGTTACATTAAATGAATTGTTGTTAAATTATGCATAGCTACATTTTAGAATAGAAATCGTGTTGAGTTTAGTGACCATGATCGATATTTGAATTAGTAGAGTTAGAATTGATAAGGAACCGTTTGGTAGTCACCACATTGGAGGATTTTCACAAGATGAGCCAACGGGTCAAACAATGGTGTAAATTGTAGTATTGGTGTTCTTAATAGTTAGCAATGGTGATAACAATCACAAGAGCATTAAGCCATGGTATTGGTAAGAAAATGCAGGTGATGATATACCCCGGATGGTGGGTATGAGGTGCCATAGGCTTACTAGCGAACTAGTAATAATGGGTGAGGTTAGAACGGGTCGAACGACAGTGAAGTGGATTTTAGCCGTATGATCGGTGGGTCAAAATTTGGTATGACAGTCGTAATGAACATGTCCATTATAAATTTACAAACTTACAGGAAAAGAATCGCCTAAAACGACATGTGGATTTGGGTGAAATCAATGAAATAGTCAAATAGCAAAGTTACAGGGTCCACCGTAAGTTACGGTCTCCACCGTAACTTACGGTGGAAAACAAAAACATTACGGTGGTTCACTCCTGTATTACGGCCGACCAGGATTTTACAGCATCTACCATATTACGGTAGACACCGTAAGTTACGGTAGAGCCCAGAAAACCTTGAATTTTTATTTTTCTTTCACATTTCGATATCAGAACTGTTTTTATGCATTACATTAATGTCAAAACTAATGTTTTTAGTGGTTTTGACCTTAGGTGAGTATGTGGATCTTACGGATGGTGGTCAAGCAAGTTTTGAAGAACCGAACACACTTTAGAAGCTTCCGTGATATCTAAATTTAATAGCCAATGTTTTGAAATGAAATCAATTAGCTAAACAACTTATGAATGTTTGAAAGAAATTGTTAGTTGACTAATGTTTGCTACTTTCTAACTACATCTATGGAACTTATGATATAATTGGACGTCTTTTATGTATAATTGCATGAATAGTTATTATTAAATTCAAGTAGTAATTAGACGGGTGTTACAATATTCCATACGAAATAACAATTTCGTTTCAAAGTTGTGATTTCGTTTGAATTTGTTTGTAATTCCGTACGAAATTAAATTTCGTTTGGTTGGTTCAAACGAAATCCCTAATTTCGTTTGAAGATTCTAATTTCGCTTGTGCTGTTATTTCGTTTGAAAGTGTCTGATTTTGAACATTGTTACCGAATCATGGAAGAGGAATTCTACAACGCGTTTGCTACATCCCCGACTACTCCAGCTGTCATTGCTCAAAGCATGAACATGGAAAATGAAACTGGAACAATGCAAAAACCCCCGAAGCTAATGGGAATTGAGGAGTATTATGGTTGGAAAGATCGGTTTGAAAACTGGGTTCAAGCTAATCATTTGAGGTCTTGGGAATGTGTTGAGAAAAAGTATGTACTACCACGTACAGACTTGGGAGTTGAAAAGAAAATTTTTGAATTTACGGATAAAGAACGAGAGACGTACAAAGCAGAAAAGATGATGATTAGCTTACTTCAGCAAGCTATTAAAGAAGACATATTCGTATTGCTTCAACATGATAAGACTTCACGTTCAATTTGGGAAGCACTTCGAATTAAGTTTGAGGGAAGTGAGAAAATGATCAAGAGTAAAAAGGCATTGTTAAAGAAAGAATTTGATTTATTTTCAAGTTTTCCAGGAGAAGAGACTAAGAAATTGATTGAAAGATATTGTCACTTAGTTCGATCAATGTCATTGTTAAATATCAACAAAGATCGAGAAGAATAGGTCGACAAATTGGCTGATGCTTTACCTCAGAAAGAATGGGGTACATTTTTTATGATATTAAAGAATACTGGAGAATATGAGGGTTTGACAATTTCCCAGTTCATTGAAAAGATTGAAGGACAAGATCTTGAGCAACAGAAGATTGCAATAATGCACAATACAAGTGCACAACAAGATGTTAAGATGTACTTCAAAGGGAGTGTTCAAAATGTCGAAGCAAGTCCTAAAATCCAAACTGCTTTCAGTGCAGAAAATTCATCTGAATCAATCAATCAAAGTTCAAACAGCAGCAGCAGTGGATTCTCCTCATATCCAAGTATTAATCTGAAAGCTTCAAGCTCAAGTCATCAATTTCAAAGCTCAAACAGCAACAATGGTCATGTCTTAAATTGAAACATCGCATTGCATCTTCAGAATGGTCAAAATTTTTCTGAAGAAGTTGTCAAAAGTCATATGGCATTACTTGTTACAGTATTGGAATCATATGAAGGATTGGTTACATGAAGAATTGGAAATCCTATGTTGACGAAAGAGGATTATGATCAGATAAATGCTGAAGAAATGGAGCTGATGGATATAAAGTGGTGTTTAGCGAGTGTGTTGAAGAGAGCTGAAAAGTTTAAAATGATTACAGGAAGAGATGATTTCTTGGATATAAAGTGGTGTTTAGCGAGTGGGTTTTGATAAATCTAAAGTTACTTGTTTTCGATGCAGGGAGAAAGGACATTTCAAGAGGGAATGTACCAATCGAGAAGCGAGTGGAGCACAGAATCCGTTTGGAAAAGATGATTACTATCGGAAAGCCATTTATCAACAAGTTGCTCATCAACCGTATCAACAAAAAGAACCACAAACTGCACATGCTAAAATGATCGTAGAAGCAAATAAGAAAGCTTATTATGGCATAATTGATCAAGATGATGAAAAAGTGGCAGAAGGCTTTAGTTGGGACAAATATATTCCATCTGATTCAAAAACAGTTGCATTAATTGCACAGATAGTTCAAAAACCAGATTTGATGAAAGAATGGATGAAAGTGTTTGCTGACGGTGAGAAGAATCAAGATGATGAATCTAGTTCTTCAGATGATAGTTCAGAACATACACCAGTGTTTGATCAATCATTAACTTATGATAGTGATGATGAGGAATAAAAGCATATTAATATTGCAAAAAACTCATTTATCTCCTGAAAGTTTTCAATTTTATTTTGCAGATAGATTGGAGAAGCTAAAGGAGAAATAAGCAGCAAAGGAACAGAAAAAGATGAAGAGTAAAGATGTTGCTCAGGAAAATATTTCTGAACAAAGTGAAGAAGTTAAAGTTACTGAGCAGGTGGTTGAAATTGAAAAGGTAGTTGATGATGAGAAGTTAGCAGAAGCTGAAAAAGTGTTTGAAGTTGAGAAGATAGTCGAAGTTGAAAAGATTATTGAAGTGGAAAAGATTGTTGAAGTTATCAAACCTTGTCTAAAGTGTTTGGAATCTTGCAAACAGTGTGAAGAGAAAGAGGAGAAGTTGAATGAACAGGATAAGATGAAAGAAAAATTACTGTTTAATCTCAATTATGTGAAAGAATCGTATGACGTGTTGAATAGAACAGTAACTGGTCTACAAAAGACAAATTCTGAAAGAGAAGATGCTTTAACTATGATGAATGCTGTGATGATGACAAAGCAGAAGGCTAATAATCATTACATTGAAGAATGTGCAAAGCTGAAGCAGGAATTGGAGACAGAAAGGATTGAAAATGAAAGAATTAGAAGATTACTGCAAAGTTATTCTAGTTCTGATTATTTGATTGATAGAATTTATCCAACTGTTGCAGGTATGGAAGCCTTTCAGGACAAAAAGACTGAAGAAAAGGATATTGGTAAGAAACAAAGTGCAAAGTATAACAAGTGTCCGCCTCCGATCTAGGAAGGTTATTCTCCCAGAAAACCAAATGAGGAGCAAGTCAAAAAGGCAATCAATATAAAGTTAAAGTCTGATACAACTGATGAGTTACCAGAAAATATTGATGTCACATTCACATCATCTGACACTGATCATGAGTCTGAGTTAATAAAAAAGGTGGTCGATCAGGTGTTGGATAAAGATGAGGAGTCAGAGTCAAAATCTGATTCAGAAACTTCGAGTTCATCGGTCAACAGTCCAAAATCGTTGGTTAAACAGATTTACAATAAAGAATTCCTGTTATCAAAATCTAATTTGAATGATGAACTAATCAAAGTAGCATATACTTTGATTGATTCTGACAAATTATATTCTGATGAGGAATTTCCAATAAGAGGTATTAAACCAGAAATGATAAAAAAAGGTTTTCAAACTAATAGAAATTAATATTTCTGAAATAAAAGATGAAATTTTTTCTGAAAAACCTAAACCTTACACCTCAAGAGTTCAACAAAGATTAAACAAGAAAAAGGGTTACAGTTCTGGTTCTGGTTTTCAAAAGAAACCAAACCATAACGGTAATTACAAAAAGAAAGGTCTCGGTTTTATTCCACCGAAAAATAAAAAAAACTTATAAACCAAAAACTGTATTTGTTTCAGGAGCAAGTTTGGAGGAAGAAGAAAAGAGTTCATTCTAGAAGCAATCAAACAAAGAGTTCTTTGCAGAAAAACAAAAGTTTGAAAAGAATGGAGTTTATCAGAGAAACGAAACAAGAACCTGTTACAGATGTCAAGATGTTGGTCACATAGCCTGGAACTGTCCAATGGCTACCAACATAAAACAGGAAGTTGTTTCTAAACTCAAAGAAAAGATTGTTGATAAAACTGAACCACCAACTGAAAAGTTCAAAGTGTTTAAAAACTCAACATATGAGGTTGGTGAATGTTCAAAAAGATTTTACAAAAGAAGAGTTAATCTTGACAATAAAAAAATGGGTTGTTAAGAAATCAGATGTGAAATCTGGCGATGAATCTGATTCCACAAAGTCAGAGGGCACAAGTTGAGCCATCAGTACCGCCAATGGATAATGTCAAGTTTCCACCATTGCGGGCTGAAAATTTTAAACAAAAGGTTGGAAAAGTTGAGATTTCAAATCAATTCTATTCTGAAAAGAAAGAATTTGATGTTGAAAAAGTTTTTAATGGAAATGTGAAAAAGAATTTTGGAAAGATGGTTGAGGGAAAGGTAAAAGGGGTTAAAGAGTTTTATGAAACTAAAAAGGCAACTTATAACCCAAGTGAAGTTAAGGAGGAAACATCCAAGTTTGGTCAGGCTTGGATGTCTATTTTTCATAAGTGAAAAGTATGACTTGCCGGAGCTCCCAGGTTGGTAAGAGTGGAGTAGGAATCGGCATATTTCTTGAGAAATTCACGAAAGTGATTTCGACCTACAAGTGGTAGTTTTATTCAATTTGTTATATTTTGTGTTACATGGGATATTGGTGATGAAAACCTTCAAGTGGTTGGAGAAGGGTTTTTATCTACAAGTGGTTAATCAAGGTCATTAAATTGAACTTGATTTCACTTTCATACAAATGGTTGAAAAACAAGGTGATGGATTGATCCCCATTTTTACAAAGTGGTAAAATCAACAAAACTTATTTTTCGGAAAAACCGTTTTGATTAAAACAAACTTAAGTGTTTTGAAATCATAATGGGAAAATAGTTTGTTGTAAGGGGGAGTTCTGATTGTTTATGCCAAGTGGATGGCGATTTGAAGCGATTTGATATCAGTTGTCATTTTATTTGTACAGTTTATTTTCAAATTTCCTTTAAATGATTTTGAATTTTAGGGGGAGTAAGAAATTTCAGAAAATCCAAAAACATTTGAAAATTTGAAAAGCCAAAAACATGATAAAATCAAAAATGAGTTTTGTTGTGAAAAAGAGGAAATGATAGTACATCAGTAGACAGTTACAGTATGCTAAAGAAATGTAATGATTAAATAGCGTTAAACGGTCTCACTGTTGATATGCCGATAGATTTTTACACATTTAGTAAGCTTTTTCGGGATATAAACTTAAATTCAAACTTGCTTATTTCGTGGGAAACACTACTTGGATATATAGGTAACCCCTGAAATTTCGTTTGAAGGATCCCTCTTTCTGAGATACTAGGTCTTTATACTTAGTGATATCTGGGGTATTATCCCGGGAATTCTGATTTTGCGGAAGCAATGGCCTAGTCCCGGTATAATACTTTACGCTTGCTTGAAATATAGCAACGCCCTCAGCATAAAAAATGATGAGACATTGCAAAATGCTAATCATGTGCTGTTGAATAAAAGATTCTCTAAAGAGAACACACCAAAAGTCGAAGCCGTCATCTCTCTGATTTTGCGGAAGCAATAGCCTGAGCTCTCACGGCCCTCGCATTTAACCCTTTACATATATCATCTGTGGTATACTCACCTGTAAGACTGAATATTGGGATCTGGATACGGGAGTATATTCAAGAGGTGGGACACATGAATAAGTTTAAGTCTTTAATACACCTAATTCATATCCCGAATCAGTTGAAATTTGTGTGAGAATTTAAGTGGATCAGTATATCGACAATCTAAGTGAACTGTTTAATTCTTAATGTGTAACTAAGCTCAATGGTACTTGTGACTTGTCAAAAAATGATATGATCCTTTTACACAAACTCACAAAAATATTGTTTGTAAATATTTTGTTACTGTATTTTCATTCTTATAAAAAAAATCCAAAAAGATTTTCAGTGTGTTTTAGCATAAATTTTTGAAAATTCAAAAAGATTTTCGACAACTGATGTTGAAAAGCTGATTTTCAAAATTCCAAGTGCTGAACATGACAAACATTTCGTGAGGGGGAGTCTGTTTTATAATGAATAAACATAAATGTTTTGCCTACAAGTGGTTCATCAGATATTAATATTGTGAAATCATTTATTGATTGAATGATACTTGCAAGTGATATATAAATTTGTTAAATTTTAAATCTGTAAAATTTATTGTGAGGTAGAGATGTATGCAGGTTAGCCAGGTTTCTGATATTGATCAGATTGTAGAACTAAGTTCAGATCCTAATGTTTACGCAAGCTGATGATGCTGATGATCTTAAAGAATCAAGAGACCTGATCAAGAGGAGTATAGAGCCAGGTTACGATTCTGGAAGAAAGTTAATAAGAAGACAGAGATTGAGGATGCTTTACATTGTTAGATACTTTGGAAGAGTTCGAGAAGACTGATAAAGACTGAAGATGTTGAAGACTCGACACTGAAGACTCGTCAACATTCGAGGGGGAGTCTGTTGGTGCATGCGTCTGTCGACTTTGCCTTGTATCGAGTCTTGTATTGTATTAGATAGATCAGGGCACGTAAAACGAGAAAACTTGTCAAAAGGTTAATTTCGCACGAAATTGGCAACAAGCTATTTCACACGAAATTACATGGTAATTTCGCACGAAATTACTATTTCTTGTGAAATGTGATTTCTCTTGAGCCTGTTCATGCGAAATTACTCAGCCTATATATAGCTGCCTGGTCTGTATCATTTGTAACGAAATTACGAAGGTGTATTCCGGAGTCGAAGTGCTGCCGAAGTGTCGTTTCGTTGTAAAACTTTGTCAAATCAATCAGAAAGACATTTAAAGTGAATATCTAGCTGAATAGAACTCGATATGTCTGTTTCCGCCTTTCATATTGAGTAGAATGCCTCTGAACGACTCGTTTTGGTCGGTAAAACGATCCTACATACCCGATCGAACGACCGTTTGATCGATCGACCTGAAGGGTAGAGATACTTCTCCATTTTCAAAATGCTACAACGAAATCTTCAAAGCCATCATACACACACACTTCCTTACCAAACAAGATGTCAATCCAATCGAATGGCCATCCGATCGGTTGACCATCTGAACGGATTGACATCCGATCGACTGGCCATCCGACACTTGGTAATTTTGCACCGTTTTATGCGCCGCTCATCGTTTATGCTATCATTAACTGTTCAGGCTAATCTCTCTCAGCGCTCCCTTCAATCCAAGAGAGTGTTTACTTGTTAAACACAATCTGTGAGTATACTCGATCCCTTTTTGCTTTATGCACTTTTGGGTGTTACATACGTTACTTATTCTAAATCACATCGATCACACAATGCAAATAGTATTTATACGCTGACCATAATGCATGTTATACGTGACTCGATGAATGCCTGTTTGTTATGTTTACACATTGATTGCTGTCTACCTGCCTCAGCAATAATAATACTATAGTTTGGACTCAGCACATGTTCACTCAGGGGTTGTTAAGGACAATACTTAACGTGTTCGCAGTGGTGAACATGTGATGCGCACTCGCTACTCGCAGTTGGTTATGCGTAAACGATTTCGAACTCTATTATACTATTAAACTTGTATGCTTACCTTTACACTATGTGTATTGACTTTATTTTAACGTATGTGACAGGTGCTTAGGATGTTTGCATTGCTGTTTGATAAACCAAGCTAGGATGGAGTCTAGAAACAAACTAAATAAAATCTGAGTTATCGGAATGGATATTTGTCTTTGAGAAAAATGTCTGTAATAACTGTTTTTATTTTATATGTTTGTGGTATGGGACATGAACCTTAATATATTATAACTAATAGTTGTTATGGATTGTCCTGGACAATCTGTTTCGCTCAGTGTCGCGCCCCGATGATTCCGCCATCGGTTGGGGTGTGACATTCAATTATTTTTGGTTGAAGATATGTTGAAGGCTCTTATGGTCGGTGAAGACGTCACACTTAGTACCATAAAGGTAGTGTCTCCAAATTTTCAACGCAAAAACAACTACGCCAAGTTCAAGGTCGTGAGTAGTATTGTTTTTCTCATGTATCTTGAGTTGTCTAGACGGGTAAGCGATAATCTTGTCGTGTTGCATGAGGACACAACCAAGACCAAGGTTTGAGGCATCGCAATACACGACGAAGTCATTGTTACCATCAGGAAGCGCGAGGATAGGAGCATTACATAGCATGTCCTTGAGTGTTTGAAAAGATTCCTCTTGTTCGGGACCCCAAACAAAAGGTTTCTCATTTTGAGTCAAAGAGGTCAAAGGAACAGCGATCTTCGAGAAGTTAGAAATAAAACGACGATAATAACCAGCAAGACCAAGAAACGAACGAATTTCAGACGGATATTTAGGTGCGATCCAGTTCTTCACAGCTTCGATTTTAGCGGGGTCAACGTGAATACCAAGTTCGTTGACAGTATGACCAAGGAATTGAACCTCTTTTAACCAAAATTCGCACTTGGAGAATTTGGCGTATAGACGTTCGGTACAAAGAAGTTGGAGGATAAGACGCAAGTGTCGCTCGTGCTCTTCTTGTGTCTTGGAATAGATAAGAATATCATCGATGAAGAAGATCACGAAACGTTCCAAGTACGCTTTGCACACGCGGTTCATCAAATCCATGAAAACAGCAGGTGCGTTGGCCAAACCAAAGGGCATGACCACGAACTCGTAATGACCATAATACGTACGAAAGGCAGTTTTAGGTACATCTTCTTCGAGGACTCGAAGTTGATGGTACCCAGAACGAAGATCGATCTTTGAAAAGTAGGTCGCGCCTTGTAATTGATCGAAGAGATCATTGATGCGAGGAAGAGGGTATTGGTTCTTGACAGTGAGTTTGTTGAGCTCACGATAGTCAATACACATACGGAATGACCCATCTTTCTTTTTGACAAACAAAACGGGAGTGCCCCAAGGAGAAGTACAAGGGCGTATAAAGCCTTTATCAAGAAGCTACTGATTATGGGATTAATGGTAGCTACTGATTGGATGGGTTGAGGGTTTGGCGGAGTGACGACCGCACAATTTTGGCTTGAAGCATTTCGCTTCTTGCCACGGTTTTTCTTTGGTTGGGAGGATGAAGGTTCAACAACGGTGGTAGTATTGGTGGTATCAGTGACGGCTTGATGAGCATTCTTTGTTGAAACCTTATCATAGGTTCCATGAATAACGCAATTGTTGTTAAGCTCAGTGGCTATGCTAAAGGCTTCCTCTATGGTTTTAGGACAAGCAAAGGCAACATGGTTAGTCAAGGAAGGTGCAACACAACGGATGAACTTGGCTATGGTTTTGGGGACGGAGTCGACTTGTCCAGGGCAGAGGACACTTAGTTGTTTAAAGCGCGTAACCAGACAATACATGTCGCTCCCCTTTTGCGTTAGGTTCCAAAATTCGTTCTCCAACTTTTGGAGTTCGTGAGGGGGGCAGAAATGGTCCTTCATAAGCTGCTTAAGTTCGTCCCAAGGCATGGAATGTGCAACATCGTTTCCCCTCTTGTTGCGTTCGGTGGTCCACCATTTGAGTGCCCTCGAACGGAAAACTCCAGTCGCGTTCAAGGTTCGTAGCTCATCAGGACAACCACTTTGCAAGAAAGTAAGCTCAATTGCATCAAGCCAATTCATCATGGCGGTGGCGCCATCTTTGCCTGTAAACTCCAAGGTTTTACAAGCCATGAATTGCTTGAATTGGAAGGTTGATTTGGGTTTTTCTGCCTTTGAGTCGATAGAGCCATGCGGTGAATCGGTGTTGGGCTGAATCTTGCTAACAATGTTAGGTATGACCTTAGCCATTTTCTTGGCCATGAATTTCATGCAATCCCTTTTGTGATATGGAGTTGGATTTGGCGTTGGAGGTCGAACCCTTCTTTGACTTGGTTCTCTTGGAAGCACCATTGGACGACATCTAAGGAATCGAAAGATAAGGAAAAGGATGAGACTTGATCATAAATTCAAAATAAGTTTGCAAGTATAAGTATGCAAGCATGATGTATCACGTATGGTTCACATAATTAACATGAATTCAATGAGTATTCAACAAGTATAAACACGTATGAATGCGTAAAAGGAGTATAAATTTAGTTTGTTCACGAGAATTATTATTGTTTTTTATTGCGTGAGGCGTGCGAATTGTGTAACAGTTTTGAAACGAACGAGGTAACAAGTATAAAATCACATATAAATTGAATCACATAAAAGAGAGGCTCATAAAACATAGGATTGTTTCGGATAGAGAAACATCGACTATTCCAAAGTGAATCGAGAGTCCTTTCAAATTAGAGAAACGTGCTTTGGCCTACAGGCAAGATACTCTCGTCGAGAAGCGATTAACGGTATCTTACCCTTCCAGTTACTACACGTCTCTAATCGATTGAAACAATTGAAACTTTGGCGAGATCAAAAATCGAGGAATGGGACTTAATCGACAAGGTGCGGGTTTCACCCCTAACTTGAAGATTTCGTACCCTAATGTGGTTAGTACTCGTTGGGTCAAAATATAATTTCAACACTTTGACGAGGGTCCACTAGAGTTTGAATTGGAAATTTACCATTAAGATGTGGATTTCACTCCTAGCTTAATGGCGAAATTTCGTGCAAAATAAGAATAATCGGAATGAGAGTCGTTTACCAAATTGTGGGTTTCACGCCTATTTTGGTAAACTCGTCTCTTTTGTATAAAGAGTGTCTTCAAGTCTTCAAGTCTATTGTGTAAAATGTTTTAGGAAAGACATTATGTAAATATTAAGACCAAAAAGAAGAGAAAGAAGCAAGGTAGGAAGAATAACATTTTAAGCAAGAATCAAGAATGGTAAAAAATATGGTTCCTACTATTGACTAGGTCGAACGTGGCAATTCTACCTAATTCCCTATAGTTATGGCTCTGATACCAATCTGTCACACCCCAACCGATGGCGGAATCATCGGGATGAGACGAAATAGATTGCAAGAGACTTCATAACACTATTTGTGACAATATTTAAATCAACCATTTTCATTTCATAATAAATTGTCAACACATTACAAGAAATTCAAATAACAACATTGTTCATAACCTAAACATAACAAAATTGATACAACAATTTAAACCTAAGACATCTAAATGTGTATCTAGGCATCATCGCTACTTCGTTTCATAGCATCACTGTAACACCTCGAAAATTTACGTCCTATAATGTGTTGACACGTGTCATAACCTTTGAACGTGTGAAAGAATACTTTCGAGGGACTAAAGTTGACAAACAATGAAACTATGTAAATATAAGAGTTCAAAATGTCAACAATGAATAAATATACTTTACGATAACCCTACATGATGTTTATAACCTTAAACGAATGGATCATGGATCATACGAAACGAATTGTGAAAGAAAGTGAGAGATTACAAACTACAGGGGTTAAATGTGTCAACATGTTAAGATATACCTCTGAGTGACCTTTTAGCAAACCCGAAGCTTTGTAATGATTAATTATGCTCACTAGAATGCACCATAAAAATTTCACCAAGTTTCGTTATCGTATGAGAAAGTTATGATAAAATTCGTGTGCGAGGGGTTGGAAGCGTCAACGTTGAAATTCATGACTTTTCGGGTAAACACAAAGTGACCAAGGGCTTCACAGAGTGGGTAAAAGTCTTAAAGCCCTTATATGTCAATTTTAAAGGCTTAAAATGCAAGAAATATTGAGAAAACGACCTTTTGGAGGACCAGGGACTGAAATGCAATTTATGGAAACTTGTTTGGCAGGTCACCATGTGCTCGCGTAGCGCGAGCACTAGACCCCTATGCAGTCGCGCTATGCGACTGCCTTGTCTGATCAGAAACGTTGCACAGGTGGCTGTTCAGCCTTGCAACCGACTCCAAATGCATTTCCTTGATACCATGGGCTGCCTAAGATGGTTTTTAGCTTGTAGGACACTTGTTGGTGTTATGGGAACACAACTAGACTTGTGTGTCAATGATCCATGAGAGATTAAACACTATATAAGACCCACATTCTTGGCCACTTTGATCATACCTTCACACATCAACTTCTGAGCATTTGAGGAGCACAAGAGCAGAACCAAGACCTTCCTAATCATTCATTAGTCACTTGTAAGTTTGCTTAACCTTCTCTAATAGTGTTTAACTTAGTTATTTAGATAAAAGTCAAACCGTCGTAATTACGGTTTGACTTCAAGATTAGTTAATATTGGATCAGTCAAATATCGAATTAAAAGTACCTTTAAGTAGGTAATTATATGGGTAATAAACCCCTAAGAGGACACTCACTGTTTCCCATCCTAACTAGGTTGTTTGTCGAGTCAAAGATGGTTAGAAAAAGTCAACAGAAATGTAACATTCGATTTAACGCATGATTAACGATGTAAAAGGCGTGTAACCTATTTTATCATTCATATAACTTGATAATAAGTATAAGAACTTGTCTAAGCTTGTTTGATTCGACAACTTTCTGTTTTGAACCGATTCGGAACCGAAAGACGCAAAAGTTTGACTTTTGCTTTGACTTCATTTGTGACCCGGTTTAGATAGGATTAGACATGCCTTAAAGTTCCATTAGGACCTAGTTACATGATTGTATAACCCTCTGCGTTTATACCATTTAAATCCTTAACTGTCCGACGTTTCCGTTAAGTGCTTAAATATTGACCATAATGCCCTTATGACCATAAAACGAGAATTTTGGAAATATGAAAGTACAATAATCTTAGTTACTTATTATTAGACATGTCCCTAAATTTTCACATCAGTTGGAGGTCTAGATTAGGAGTTATGCTTAACGACGTAATTAGAACGCTTCTTAGTAATTAAACGACGTCATTAGCGTAAAACCTATCTAAACCCAATTTTTGACACCAAACCTTTTACCCACTGATGTAATATAATATTTTGGGATTTTTGAAGATTTTTAATTATTTTTAAACTGATCATAAGCTAGGATTACCGCCTTGATTCGGTAAATACCGAATATACCCTTTTAAGCCATAAAACGAGTTTTACATGTCCTTTTGATACCAATCCAATTGCTACTGATTTTAAATAATAAATGAGGTGTTTTGAACCTGTTTAACTGATCAGAAAACTCAGATTCCTATTTTAAACCGTAAATCGCTTAAAACGACGTTATACGCGTATTAAACGCATAGTAAGGGTTTAAAACCATTTTGCCACCTAAGACTTAACACCAACGGATATAACCTGTTAAGTTAAGTTGTTTTACTGATAAAATCAGACCCGGATCACAGAAGCTTAGTTAATCCCTTTTATAATCTTTAAAATGACCAAAATACCCCTACGGGGCTTAATATGAGATTAAACTCGTTTTGGGCATAATGGAAGGTATCCTACTGATATCACAACATATTTAAGGCATGTTAACTTAGGAAACCTGTTTAGGATTCTTATGGTTACCCGTTACGCTTCTTGCGCGTTCGGTTCGGTTTTTGTAACTAGTTTGCATAAATTAGCCGAAACGGGTCAAACCTTATCGTTATTATCTCAAATCCAGAATGTGTTTAGATTACCTATATTATACAAGTCTTCAAACTTGTCAGGTCTAAATCACATTGTATTCCGGTCATCGCTTTATCATGCGTTTGAACCGTATCTTCCTCTTGAAAACTAATCGGTCTAAGTCAAGGCTTAATTAAAGACCCGTTAGGATTCTAATAGGTTATTAAAAACCTTCGTTCCAGATTAAGGAGCCCAGTAAAAGCTATCTGTACTTGTTGATTTGATACGGCTGGGATTGAATTTATATTTAGCTCAGGTGAATACTTTTAACTTATTTTCCCTATACGGGCTTGGGGTACGGTATATAAAATACCGCTTGGTCGGGCATTGAATCTTTAATTGTATGATGGTTAAAGTATTGAGATGTCTCGTTTAAATTGTTTTGTTTGCTTAAAGCCTTTGGGGGGTTAATGACCATGTCCCGGATATCCCTGGCATCATTTTACGAAATGGCCACGACCTTAGCACACAGGTGTAGGCGTACACCTGTCAGTGTCTCATATAATTAATGTGGTGTGTCTATTGATCTTTAACCCGGCTCGATCCGGGCTACTGAACGCATAAGAAACATGTAAATCCTTTACAAGTATTATATTCAAATAATTATCCCAGGTTATAAAATATTATTTGTGCCATGTGCATTCAAATTAATCATTTTTAAACCCTTTTCAAAATGAGTCGGTTGATTGTATTTACCAGTGTAAACTGACGTATTTTCCCAAAAAGGCTAAGTGCAGGTACTAATCGGAATAGGCTGGCTACTCCTAGCATCAATAAAGAGTCTCGCAAGCTTAGATGCCTAAAGTCTGTTGAACAGTGTTATTTTTATTTTCGATCCGCCTGTGGATCCTTTACTTCCGATGTAATACTTTGATGTTACATTATTTCGGATTGTAATATATTTATCCTTTTGCTTCCGCTGTGCATTTAAATATTGTGTTGTTTGACTATTGTGTTACCAACCACGTCACGATACTCCCCTACCGGGCCCACCGGTAATACGTGGAAATTTGGGGTGTGACAGGTTGGTATCAGAGCCAACACTGAGTGAATTAAACACTAGCCTTTTGTGTTTAATCTCAGTTACACAGTTGCACATTCTTGAGTCTAGACGAGAACATAGGACAAATTCAAATTCGTTTTATTTTGTCCTTATTTGGTTCCTTTGTTATTTTTCTGATTAGCCCTTGCATGGGCGAGTCATTTTCAGTAGAAGTCCCATTTAGGGCAACCTTATACTTGTTTAAATTTTAAAGGAACGATTATATTTGAAATATCATTCCTATATTATAAGATCTACCATTATAATAAAATGGCAAAATCTAAAAAGGACAAGACCTAGCCATGTGTCACATTAAGACAAGGCCAAGACGGTAGTTCCACAATTAGATTCAGATCCTCGTTAACATTTCAATTTAGGTTTGCTCTGCGTTAAATATTAAAAGAATCTTAAGAGTGAAACCTAGCCTGAGTGTCATTATAAAGACATGGCCAAGATGGTAAGACCTGTTTAAAAGATTCGAATCCCTGTTAACATCTGAAAACGTGTTAACGCTCCTGGCGGACGTGATTCATTAAAATCACACACGTCATTTTTATATAGGATTCTTCAAAAGATTCCTCACTGATGTGTGTAAAATGCAACATATAAATTACATCAAATGAGGCATAAAACTAACCCTTTTTAAGTACTAATGTTGGAAAAAGAGTGTTTTTGTCTTCCTTTTGTATTTTCAGGATTAAATGAGCTCAAATTCACAAAAGAAGCAAAAAGACAGCTAAATCTAACATAAATACAAGAAAAGGAACATAAGTGGACTGCCCGACCCCTCAACGACATCTTCCCAAGCAAAATAGAGAAGACAGAAGACTGAACACGCCCCGTGCTCAGCCAGCACGGGGTCGTGCCCAAGAAGCAGCAGAAAAGACAAACCTATAGAAGCTTCTATTGCCCACCACGGGGCCGTGTCCAGTGAACACGGGGGAATGGCGAAAGTACAGCAGGCGCATTAATTGTAATTGCGAATTACAATTAATGAAGAGAGAGAATGTCAGACAGGCACGGGGGCACGGGGCCGTGCCCAGCCTTCTGTTCAGCCTATAAATAGGAGTGCTTGGTTTCATTTCAACTCATCCCTTGGCACACCACCTCTCTCACACTTCATCCACCACCCACCACCATCACAACACCATCATCCACCACCATCATCCATTGTCCATCGTAGAGTGTGTGAGTCGTCTCGGGATCCAAGATTGATCGTAAGAGTTCTTGACAATCAAGGCCATGTTTGCCTAAGTCTCTTACATCACTTGGTGAAGACAAAGTGTCTAGTATAATACTTTTTATTTCTAATCTTTTGCACTTTTTATTTGGTTTTGTATTAATGACTTTAATAACTAGTTACTTATGTTGAAGGTGATCTTTCCTTATCGTTTGTCCGTGGTGTCTTGGCATTATTTTACTGTCTATATAAAATAAAAGATTTTCACCATTCATATCTCCACGGTCTATATGGAGGTATGTTGGCTACCTGGTCGGGGGTTAAGGGAACGGTTTGGTAAAGGTCTTGCCATTGTTCAGCGTTTAGAGGTCCTGCAATGGACCTGGGTCAAATTTAGTAGGACCTCCTTCAATGCTTCACGGTATTGGATGGCGGGGGTCCAAACTCTTTGATCCCCTCATAAGTTAACTACTATTAATACTATAACCCGGCTATTTAGGACTGTATCCCTGCTGACTCAGACTACTTAGCCGAGGGTAACGTCACCGCCAAAAGCGGGGCCTACCATAATTTGCATTAATAACTTAATTAATTATCTTCCAATAATCCACCCTTTTAGGATTGTATCCTTGCTGACTCAAACTACTGGGGTGAGGGTAACGTCACCTTCAAAAGAGGGGCCTACTACAATAACTAAGATAATCTCTTAATTATGTGCAAAAGTGCGGGAATAATCAAAGGTTATACTAGATACGAGTCGGAACCAAGTGATTCATCTTGTTTATCTGTTTTTTTTCTTTTTATTTTATTTTCAGCATTTTAGTTAGTTTTTATTTTTCTTAGTTTAAAACCTTTTCTAACTTTGTATTTTGATTAGACGTTGAGGATAAACCGGTACTGAAAGCTCTTGTGTCCTTGGACGACCTCGGTATCTTACCAACGCTATACTACGCCCACGATGGGTGCACTTGCCCATATGTGTGTTTAGTGTTAGTAAAATATCGTGTTTTATAAATTTAAAACTTTGCTAAAAATAAGTGTTAAAGGGGCTTAAAATATACACCTAATATATATAACACTTCACACGCATCAAGTTTTTGGCGCCGTTGCCGGGGACACAAGGATTTTAAGAAAGTTAGGAATCAACGGCCTAATCATATTTTTATTTTTCTTTTTAATTTTAATTTTTTAGGATTTTATTAGTTTTTCAGCTTCTGCAGAGCTCAGCACGGGCCGTGCCCGCTGAACACGCCCCCGTGCTAAATCATTGGAACTGGCAATCCTGTTTTAAGTCAGACAGTAAGCTGAACACGGGGCCGTGCTCACTCAACACGCCCCCGTGCCCAAGATTCACTTACTGAAAACAGAACCGTTAGATCCCGGCGGTTGGTAATTTCTGACATAAACATGAGTGATAGTAATTGTTTTTACTTTCGGCACTCTTATGGTACGTGGTGTCAATTATGTGGAGGCGAACATAAAGAATTAGAATGTTACTTTCTAAATTATAGGCCCCACTACATAGACCCACCAATTCCTTATAACCTTAAGAGGGGCGAAAGTAAAAATAAGCACTATCTCTCCCTCGAATGCGCCCAGCCAGATATTCTTAGGGAAATGCTCCTTGACGAGTTATTTCAACTAGAAAAGCTAATTCTGGATTGGTTAAAAGAGCTTAGGAAGGACTTTATTGATCCGCCCCAAGACGATAACCATGAAGAAATGTTGGAACCGCATTCCGACAACCTTGCTGCTCCCAAAAATACCTTCATACCTAGCAAAGACTTGGACGATAGTCGTCCCTGTGCCGATTGTGCCATGAAGGACTCTCCATCGACTTCGTTCGGTGCATACATAGACCTGAGCGATTCGGCATACACCTTCTTTAACGAGAGCCCGGGAAAGGGTTGGACTTGTCCACCTAGAATGAAAATAGGAATTACCCTCACCGACAACCTCTTGCGTTCTCGCCTTAGTTTAGGACAATTAAGGTATCTTAGGCACTTTGGGGTTGTTCCGACCAATCAGGAGCCACCCGATACTAGTGAGTTCCTTAAAAAAACTAGACAACTTCATAAACAGTCCCTCGACACGGGGCCGTGCCCGGCCAACACGCCCCCGTGTTCACCAAAAGATTCCCTTCTGATCAGTACGTCAGAATACGGACAACTGTGTCAGAACTCCACCTGAACACGGGGCCGTGTCCAGGATGTTGTCGTTTTCTATAAATGCAGCCAAGAATTCTGCACATTTGGACCAACTTGGGACAGAGATTTGAAGGAATCTTCTCTCAACTATCCTAGGTAAGTCTAAAAGAAGGTTCCAACAACCCATCTTGCCCTTTCCTCTTTTAGCCATTTCCTTCTTCTCCATCTTTCTCCAAGAACTACCATTAAAAAGTTTGAATTCTTCCAACTTTGTGGTAGGGATTAATGAGTTTTGTTCAAGGAAGCTTGGTAAAAATATGTTGTGTAACATTGTTTTAAGTTATAAATAAAAAGACCCCACAAGTTCAGAAAATAACTTAAAATTTCAAGTTTCCTTGCTCCAAAATTCTGCAGAAAGATGAACACGGGGCCGTGCTCAATGAGCACGGGCCGTGTCCGGTCACTGTTTCATCAAATAAACTATTTTTCAGTTTATTTTTCGTAGAATGTCGAGTGAAAACAGCGAAACATCTTCCGTGCATTCATCAAACAGCCGAAGAGGAAGGAGGCCCTCCGTTGAAGCTGCACTTGTGCACTATGTGATAGCATTAAGGGAGGCTCTCGACGAAATGACGTCTGTAGAGGAGGTCCTAATCGACCGTATTAACGATCTTACGGTGGGACTCGAAAGCAGCTTCCAAGAAATTAACCTCTTGCACCAGAGGTTAAATATTCTTGTAGCACCCCCGATGGAACCAGTCCTCCCTCAACAGGATTGGAACCTGGCACTCGGAATTAACAACCCTACCGGGTGGAAAGACCTTCCAGCGGAACCTCCCGCGGAGCACCAACAAGAGATCCCGGTGGAAATCAAAACTCCTCAAACTAATGCTAATGAGCCTTCTTTTCTCCTTCCAAGGGAGGTGGAGGAGTGGCTCGCCGACATGTGAGGAAAGCTGCACCGGGAAGAAGGAGTTCTAAAAGGCCTTGTCTAACCAAGATTAGTAGCTTCTTGGCAATTTTGCTAATTAAAATAAAGTAGAGGCTAGAACTCCATGGTTTAATATTTCATTGTTTTCATATCTAGTTTAATATAAATTTAGGACTATGTAAGGTCTCTCTATGAGTGCAATGAAATGATGGTTTTTTAAAGTTTGGATGGTTCATAATAAATAAAACACACTCATGGTGGTAAGGGATGAAAAGGGGAACGAGAAAAATGACCCCATGCACAAGAACAAGGCAACCCGGCATCAATCTCTCCATTACAGAAGGTTCAACACGGGCCGTGTCCAACCAACACGGCCCCGTGCTGAATCCCCTGCAGAAAATTGCCCAGTTCAGGTAACTGGACACGGGCCATGTTCACCAGACACGCCCCCGTGTCCAGGCTTCTGTTTCTTTTCTTTAATTTTCGTTACTGGCACCTGAACACGGGGCCGTGTCCGGTCCCCACGGGGCCTTGTCCAGACTGCCAGTAACATAAATCTTTGCTTTTAACACCATATTACACATCTAATCGACCTAAAAATTTATTTTTGGGACACATTGAGGACAATGTGTAATTTAAGTGGGGGGGGGATGCTAAAACCTTGAAATTTTGCAAGTCCTAATAACAAGCCTTACACAAAACTCTATTGGAACCGCTAAACACCCCAAATTTTTTCAAAAATTTTCATTTTTTTTACTTGTCTAAAGTTTAAGTTAGGAATCATAAGATTAATAAGGTTATATTTTTACAAATTTACAACCGAGAGCGTCGTGATAACAAGAACCAACATAAGAAAATTATGAAACGGCATGACAAGCTTAGTTAAAATTTGATTATATATACTTGATCACATAGAAAAACCCGTTCCCACAAAAAGTGAGTTTTTGAGCCTTTATTGAGCATACAAATTTACATCTTTAGACTAAATGCTCATTTTTCGTTTCTTGTGTGAATAGCCGCTTGGTTCTTACGACTCTAGAACTGGCCACGACGATTCATTCCCGGTCCTTACCAACTTAAACCCAAGTAAGTAAATGATGGAGGCATTAGGACTAACCTTTTCATTTCTACACCATTATTTTTTTTTTACCACCTACCCAAAATCTCCCTAGTTAGCCCCTTTGAGCCTAAACCTTTTCATTTCATAACCCAAACCAAACACCCTTTTACCCACCAAAACCTTTTTCATTTTTAACCCTTTGTTTTAGTAACAAGTTCGGTTTTTCGTATGATCGTTCAAAAAAAAATGTGTTGATGATGAAGCAAAAGAAAATAAACAAACAAGTTCATCAAAAATAACTTTGTTTGAATAATAGCTTCATCAAAATAAAAGTTACAAAAATAGAAAGTCCTACGAAAACCGACACTTGTTACGCTTTTTCACCCTTTTTCTACTAACCACTAACCACTAACCCAACCACCTACCTTTAACCCAAGCCTAACCCTTCACCCACAAAGTCCTCTTGATATTTACAAAGGTATAAAAGTTAAAAAGGAGGAGGATTGATTGCTTGGCAAGCTTATGGTAGGAATAAGTTCCATGCCGCTCTCGAGTGATTCACTAAAAATACACCTTCGGCCGAGTGTGAGTGATTTCTCCCGTGAGGTATGTGAACTTGTATATAAATGGAATTTTAAAAAGGCATGTTATGCCCAAATAAGTAATTTCTCCTATGAAATGTTCTAAACAAATCATAACGAATAGGATTGTAAATAGATAAAAATAAAACCCAAAAAGATCTTGGATTCCCAACACTCTATGACAAGCCAAAACCTTCTCTTCTACCCGTTCCATTTGGGAGTTAAGCCACATATTAAAGAGTTTTGCTTGAGGACAAGCAAAAGTTCAAGTGTGGGGGTATTTGATGTGTGTAAAATGCAACATATAAATTACATCAAATGAGGCATAAAACTAACCCTTTTTAAGTACTAATGTTGGAAAAAGAGTGTTTTTGTCTTCCTTTTGTATTTTCAGGATTAAATGAGCTCAAATTCACAAAAGAAGCAAAAAGACAGCTAAATCTAACATAAATACAAGAAAAGGAACATAAGTGGACTGCCCGACCCCTCAACGGCATCTTCCCAAGCAAAATAGAGAAGGCAGAAGACTGAACACGCCCCGTGCTCAGCCAGCACGGGGCCATGCCCAAGAAGCAGCAGAAAAGACAAACCTATAGAAGCTTCTATTGCCCACCACGGGGCCGTGTCCAGTGAACACGGGGGCGTCGCGAAAGTACAGCAGGCGCATTAATTGTAATTGAGAATTACAATTAATGAAGAGAGAGAATGTCAGACAGGCACGGGGGCGTGTCCAGCGGACACGGGGCCGTGCCCAGCCTTCTGTTCAGCCTATAAATAGGAGTGCTTGGTTTCATTTCAACTCATCCCTTGGCACACCACCTCTCTCACACTTCATCCACCACCCACCACCATCACAACACCATCATCCACCACCATCATCCATTGTCCATCGTAGAGTGTGTGAGTCGTCTCGGGATCCAAGATTGATCGTAAGAGTTCTTGACAATCAAGGCCATGTTTGCCTAAGTCTCTTACATCACTTGGTGAAGACAAAGTGTCTAGTATAATACTTTTTATTTCTAATCTTTTGCACTTTTTATTTGGTTTTGTATTAATGACTTTAATAACTAGTTACTTATGTTGAAGGTGATCTTTCCTTATCGTTTGTCCGTGGTGTCTTGGCATTATTTTACTGTCTATATAAAATAAAAGATTTTCACCATTCATATCTCCACGGTCTATATGGAGGTATGTTGGCTACCTGGTCGGGGGTTAAGGGAACGGTTTGGTAAAGGTCTTGCCATTGTTCAGCGTTTAGAGGTCCTGCAATGGACCTGGGTCAAATTTAGTAGGACCTCCTTCAATGCTTCACGGTATTGGATGGCGGGGGTCCAAACTCTTTGATCCCCTCATAAGTTAACTACTATTAATACTATAACCCGGCTATTTAGGACTGTATCCCTGCTGACTCAGACTATTTAGCCGAGGGTAACGTCACCGCCAAAAGCGGGGCCTACCATAATTTGCATTAATAACTTAATTAATTATCTTCCAATAATCCACCCTTTTAGGATTGTATCCTTGCTGACTCAAACTACTGGGGTGAGGGTAACGACACCTTTAAAAGAGGGGCCTACTACAATAACTAAGATAATCTCTTAATTATGTGCAAAAGTGCGGGAATAATCAAAGGTTATACTAGATACGAGTCGGAACCAAGTGATTCATCGTGTTTATCGGTTTTTTTTCTTTTTATTTTATTTTCAGCATTTTAGTTAGTTTTTATTTTTCTTAGTTTAAAACCTTTTCTAGCTTTGTATTTTGATTAGACGTTGAGGATAAACCGGTACTAAAAGCTCTTGTGTCCTTGGATGACCTCGGTATCTTACCAACGCTATACTACGCCCACGATGGGTGCACTTGCCCATATGTGTGTTTAGTGTTAGTAAAATATCGTGTTTTATAAATTTAAAACTTGGCTAAAAATAAGTGTTAAAGGGGCTTAAAATATACACCTAATATATATAACACTTCACACGCATCACTCACCCAATTTAATGATCTCTGAATCATGGGTTTAAATCATCAATTAGGATGATCATATTTTGACCATACATTGGTAATATAGTGCCTACGGGCCTTGCTCATTTCCACATGGGCCAAAAGACAGTGGTAGCGATGACTCCCTGTCCGAGAAAGGTAATGAACTATGTTCAAACCTAAATGCTTTGATTCTCTGAAATCATAACTTATAATTTATAATTGTCCTTGTGACTAAGCCATTTGTGCTATTATTAAAAACCTTAATGCCTCGATTCTCTGAAATCATGGCTTATAAATTAAACTTGTCTATGCAACTAGGCCATTTGTGCTATTATTAACTTGTAAATTAGGATTTAGGATAAAAATCCTGAATAAAATAAATACCCTTCCTTCCCTGCCAATATACATAGTAAAAAGAATCTTAAAGGTACGACCTATCCTATATGTCATTCCAGACAAGGCCAAGATGGTAGAACCTATTCAAAGGATTCAAATCCTTGTAACATTGTAAGTATGATAACACTCCTGGCAACAGTGATACGATAAAATCACACTTGTCATCTTTATATTAGGAAATTTTTCCAAACCCTTTTAGCATAAGCGATTAATGGGAATCATGGCTAATAAACGTCGAACACGATGTACGCATCAAAACATCTATTCGAGATGTTACATACGGGTAAAGATGAATACATGAAAAAGATAGTTTTATTTCATAACTTCTTGTCAAGACAATGAACTATGAAATTTTCCGACCCAAAGGAATCATCGATTATGTTTTAAAATTTCCCTAGTGACAAGGCCTCTGAGCCATCATAAGTCCTTTGGAACAAGCCCTTGTGCTATATATAAAAGATGTCAGTATGACATTGGCAGTCGTGACTTATGTCCCCTGTCTAATAAATATGAAGGATTATATTCCGCTTAAACGCCAAAGATGGTTTATCTAAAAACTTAGGCAAAACATAATCAAATAAATTAAATACTATCTATTGGCCTATATAGTTTAATTGCACCATGGCTATTTATTCATCAAAATTCGACAATTCGCTATATGATTAAACAAATTGTTTCTACTTGGTTAGTAGCCTTCAAAGCTTCACCATGGCTGACTCCTCTGAAGCTCACAATCATCGAGTTGATCAGAATGATGATACAAGACTGAACTTAACAAGCACCGAATTTCAGGCTATGATAAATACAACCGTAAACAACGCTGTGGACCGAGTGTTGAAGGATCGTAAGCGAAGGTGCGATATTACCCCAAATAAAGGTTGTAAAAAGGGTAGGACCGGTTCAAACCATAACCCGTCCAAGCCAAAGGAGGCAAAGCCCAAATGCAATAACTGCAGGAAGCAACATGCTGGAAAATGCACAATCGACCCACGTGCTAAATTATGTGGAATTTGCAAAACCAAGGGTCACAAGACCTTGGATTGCAAGAAATTGGAAGATGCGACCTGTCATGGCTGCGGCGAAAAGGGCCACATCAGTACTAATTGCCCTAAGGCTGCCAAAGGAGAAGCAACTAAGTCTGGGAAGGATTTGAAGGACAGACAGCAGACCGGTGAAAAGACCAAATGCAAAACCTGTAGGAAATATCACCTCGGGAAATGCAGATATGAATCTCAGCCTCTACCTTGTGGAATCTGCAAGTCCAAGGAGCATAAGACCTTGGATTGTAAGAGATTGGGAGACGCAACCTGCTATGGTTGCAATGAAAGAGGGAACATTAAGACCAACTGCCCTAAATACGCTAAAAAGCTTGAGGAAGTTAAAAAGATCAAAGCTGGAAGCTCTCAAATGGATGCTCAAGAGACTGTTCAGGATAACAATGTTACAACAGGTACTTTCTTTACCAATAACGCTCATGCTAGAGTATTAATTGATTCAAGTTCAGATAAGTCTCTCGTAGACAATAGATATTGTAAATCATTAAATCTGCCTGTTAAAACTCTAAGCGTTAAGTATGAAGTAAAATTGGCCGATAGTACCTCAGAGACTGCTCCAGCAATATTAAATGGATGTTTTATATCCATTAGGAATTACCCTTCTCCGCTGTCCTTGTTTCGTTAATAGGAGGACTCGATATAGTAATAGGAATGGATTGGTCGTCTTGTGACCAAGCCCATATTGTGGGTGATAAGAAGCAATTAATTATCAAGACTCCTTATGAGACAACCCTCATAATTACATGTATCCGTACGATTAATTAATATTAAACAATATATAAATTATACCTTACATACCTCAAAAAAAAATGGTGGAACCGGCCGTCCCCAGAATCGAACCTGGGTCTAGGCCACACCCTTTCGCGCGCCTAGCCAACCGAGCTAGGTGCCTAGTTTGTGAAATTTCCATTTTGATTAAATATAAGCACATGTACAATAACTTCCTTACTTCTTACTATAAGTCACCTACTTATCCTCCTTATGTTGACTAAGTATTAGAATCCAAGATTTTACCTCTATGTTTTAATTACTCTTGGCTTGCTTATGTTGACTAAACACTAGAAAGGATGAAGTAGAAACCATTAAGTATATCAGTGGTTATGCTAGAAAGGACATGGTAAGGTATACACCACAGTCATTCGATGGCAATACTCTTAATTAGTAAGGACATTAATGAAATCCTCAAGAAGGATCCTCTTATACATTGTGGAATGGTCCAAGTTTTAAGGACCTTAATTGAAAAACCTAGTATCCGTTTCGCGAGAAGGGAAAAGACGGAATAAGAATTTTCTGACTCTCGCCATAAAAGTTCTAGACTGTCGACAGTATGTCGCAAATTTTAATTCATTGGCTGAGATAGTACCCTATTCAGTATAAAAAAAAATCTAAGCTTAAAGCACATAATTATTATTGGTTAGCATTGGCAATAAGAGGGCACACTAAGGTTTCAAAACCTACTCATTAAAAATCCATTATCGATCTACCTCAGCTACCCACGTTATAATGATTAAGAAGTAATCAATCAAAGCTGAGACTACCCTAAAGTTATCTAAGATTTTACAGCTAAGTTTAGAAGGATTAAGAATGGAGGCGTTTAACCCTCCTGTTGAATGATTAGAGGCAGCTCACATTAGGAATGTCACCAGATAAATCCTTATTTGTGAATTTATTGCTAGAAATTACATGTGGTTTCGGGTGCTGTTAAGTCTCTCACAAGACCATAAACTTAGCAAAGTTTTAGAAATTTTTCCCTGTAAGAACCCCAGATGTTAAGTGTAAGGTAGAACCTTCAGGCAAATCATATGAACCATTTCTTCTGTTCTTGTCAGAAACCTTTAGGCATAAAATTTTAGAAGTATCCTCTCTCTAAGAGGATGTGCGAAAGCATATATAGTTGATATCTCTTTAATCTCTATCGATTTCGAATACCAGATGGTATGATAAAAGCGCCATATGAAGATTGGTGTATCTTAATAAGTTCCATAGATTGCTTTCATGCCTGATCAGTATGGAGGTTTAATGCATGGGACCACAAAGATATTCCGAGAGGTCATATGGTACTAAAGTCAACTAATGGTATTCAAAGGAGATGTCCAGGATGGAATTGTCCAAGTAAATGTTCCCGAGTAAGGAGTTCTTGGACTCATAACATAAATGTGTCACTTAATTGACACAAACAATGGTGGATGAATTGGAGCCTGAGATTTGTAAAAATCTCTGTAACCTCCTTGTACCTTGATTATCTTCTCCTAATATTACCCTGTTTACCCCTGAGAGGCAGGTAGAGTTAAGGTTTAAATTCCGTTTAAGGCTGTGTTATTATGAAATCTCCAAAACGGCTAGTACCATCTTTGGAAGAATCGAAACCCTGATTAACTAAGTTTAAAATAGAGGGTTCATATAGCCTAACTCAATATCCTGGGAATCCGGTATAGTTAATTATGAAAGACGGTTCATTTTGCTTATGCATTATCACCGCAACCCTAATTAGGCAACGATTAAGAATTTGCCAACAGCTGCCCAGGATCGTCGATCTGTTCGACTAACGGCAAGGATTAGCTATTCCTTAAAATTAGTTAAGCAGTGGTTGGAATAACCCATATCACCTTAAGATGAGCTTTTCTATAATAGTTGATATATAAGCATCAAGGCTGCTCCTTAGGAGACCTTGTATAGATGGAATGTTACACATCTATTGTTAGGACAATAGATTGGTAAATCCAATTATCAGGATCTGAAAGTTGTATTGGAAACAACAAATAAGATCACGCAGATTCATAACCTTCAGTAAGATGCCAGTATTCGGCAGAAAATCAAGGATTAATGAAAATAGCAAAACCTTCTAAATTCTTGTTAAGGAATAAGGTTCAACAAAAGATATCACCCAGGAAAAGTGTGCCAAATTTGTTAAATTATCAGGCTAGTTAAGCTCTGAATATATAGAATCATCCGAAGGAAATCGGATGTACCAAGATCAAGTAGCTTATAAGCTAAAACCTATTTAAGGAGTTGGGCGGAGCTCGCAGTACATTGCACACTAGTGACTGAAGGAGGTGTTTCGCCAATAAGTCAAGGAGCACTATCACAATATGGTATGTGGATTTATGATGTGATAAACATCCTATATCGATTGAGGATCGACAGGTTAAGAAGCTTCGAAGGAAACATGTACCGATTGTAAAGGTCAAATGGGATGCCCGTAGAGGTCCCGAGTATACGTGGGAGGTTGAGTCCACGATGAAAGAAAAGTACCCTTATCTATTTCAGTAAATCTCGAGGTTGAGATTTCTTTTAAGGGGGTGAGGATGTAACACCTCGAAAATTTACGTCCTATAATGTGTTGACACGTGTCTTAACCTTTGAACGTGTGAAAGAATACTTTCGAGGGACTAAAGTTGACAAACATTGAAACTATGTAAATATAAGAGTTCAAAATGTCAACAATTAATAAATATACTTTACGATAACCCTACATGATGTTTATAACCTTAAACGAATGGATCATGGATCATACGAAGCGAATTGTGAAAGAAAGTGAGAGATTACAAACTACAGGGGTTAAATGTGTCAACATGTTAAGATATACCTCTGAGTGACCTTTTAGCAAACCCGAAGCTTTGTAACGATTAATTATGCTCATTAGAATGCACCATAAAAATTTTACCAAGTTTCGTTATCGTATGAGAAAGTTATGATAAAATTCGTGTGCGAGGGGTTGGAAGCGTCAACGTTGAAATTCATGACTTTTCGGGTAAACACAAAGTGACCAAGGGCTTCACAAAGTGGGTAAAAGTCTTAAAGCCCTTATATGTCAATTTTAAAGGCTTAGAATGCAAGAAATATTGAGAAAACGACCTTTTGGAGGACCAGGGACTGAAATGCAATTTATGGAAACTTGTTTGGCAGGTCACCATGTGCTCGCGTAGCGCGAGCACTAGACCCCTATGCAGTCGCGCTACGCGACTGCCTTGTCTGATCAGAAATGTTGCACAGGTGGCTGTTCAGCCTTGCAACCGACTCCAAATGCATTTCCTTGATACCATGGGCTGCCTAAGATGGTTTTTAGCTTGTAGGACACTTGTTGGTGTTATGGGAACACAACTAGACTTGTGTATCAATGATCCATGAGAGATTAAACACTATATAAGACCCACATTCTTGGCCACTTTGATCATACCTTCACACATCAACTTCTGAGCATTTGAGGAGCACAAGAGCAGAACCAAGACCTTCCTAATCATTCATTAGTCACTTGTAAGTTTGCTTAACCTTCTCTAATAGTGTTTAGCTTAGTTATTTAGCTAAAAGTCAAACCGTCGTAATTACGGTTTGAATTCAAGATTAGTTAATATTGGATCAGTCAAATATCGAATTAAAAGTACCTTTAAGTAGGTAATTATATGGGTAATAAACCCCTAAGAGGACACTCACTGTTTCCCATCCTAACTAGGTTGTTTGTCGAGTCAAAGATGGTTAGAAAAAGTCAACGGAAATGTAACATTCGATTTAACGCATGATTAACGATGTAAAAGGCGTGTAACCTATTTTATCATTCATATAACTTGATAATAAGTATAAGAACTTGTCTAAGCTTGTTTGATTCGACAACTTTCTGTTTTGAACCGATTCGGAACCGAAAGACGCAAAAGTTTGACTTTTGCTTTGACTTCAGTTCTGACCCGGTTTAGATAGGATTAGACATGCCTTAAAGTTCCATTAGGACCTAGTTACATGATTGTATAACCCTCTGCGTTTATACCACTTAAATCCTTAACTGTCCGACGTTTCCGTTAAGTGCTTAAATATTGACCATAATGCCCTTATGACCATAAAACGAGAATTTTGGAAATATGAAAGTACAATAATCTTAGTTACTGATTATTAGACATGTCCCTAAATTTTCACATCAGTTGGAGGTCTAGATTAGGAGTTATGCTTAACGACGTAATTAGAACGCTTCTTAGTAATTAAACGACGTCATTAGCGTAAAACCTATCTAAACCCAATTTTTGACACCAAACCTTTTACCCACTGATGTAATATAATATTTTGGGATTTTTGAAGATTTTTAATTATTTTTAAACTGATCATAAGCTAGGATTACCGCCTTGATTCGGTAAATACCGAATATACCCTTTTAAGCCATAAAACGAGTTTTACATGTCCTTTTGATACCAATCCAATTGCTACTGATTTTAAATAATAAATGAGGTGTTTTGAACCTGTTTAACTGATCAGAAAACTCAGATTCCTATTTTAAACCGTAAATCGCTTAAAACGACGTTATACACGTATTAAACGCATAGTAAGAGTTTAAAACCATTTTGCCACCTAAGACTTAAAACCAACGGATATAACTTGTTAAGTTAAGTTGTTTTACTGATAAAATCAGACCCGGATCACAGAAGCTTAGTTAATCCCTTTTATAATCTTTAAAATGACCAAAATACCCCTACGGGGCTTAATATGAGATTAAACTCGTTTTGGGCATAATGGAAGGTATCCTACTGATATCACAACATATTTAAGGCATGTTAACTTATGAAACCTGTTTAGGATTCTTATGGTTACCCGTTACGCTTCTTGCGCGTTCGGTTCGGTTTATGTAACTAGTTTGCATAAATTAGCCGAAACGGGTCAAACCTTATCGTTATTATCTCAAATCCAGAATGTGTTTAGATTACCTATATTATACAAGTCTTCAAACTTGTCGGGTCTAAATCACATTGTATTCCGGTCATCGCTTTATCATGCGTTTGAACCGTATCTTCCTCTTGAAAACTAATCGGTCTAAGTCAAGGCTTAATTAAAGACCCGTTAGGATTCTAATAGGTTATTAAAAACCTTCGTTCCAGATTAAGGAGCCCAGTAAAAGCTATCTGTACTTGCTGATTTGATACGGCTGGGATTGAATTTATATTTAGCTCAGGTAAATACTTTTAACTTATTTTCCCTATACGGGCTTGGGGTACGGTATATAAAATACCGCTTGGTCGGGCATTGAATCTTTAATTGTATGATGGTTAAAGTATTGAGATGTCTCGTTTAAATTGTTTTGTTTGCTTAAAGCCTTTGGGGGGTTAATGACCATGTCCCGGATATCCCTGGCATCATTTTACGAAATGGCCACGACCTTAGCACACAGGTGTAGGCGTACACCTGTCAGTGTCTCATATAATTAATGTGGTGTGTCTATTGATCTTTAACCCGGCTCGATCCGGGCTACTGAACGCATAAGAAACATGTAAATCCTTTACAAGTATTATATTCAAATAATTATCCCAGGTTATAAAATATTATTTGTGCCATGTGCATTCAAATTAATCATTTTTAAACCCTTTTCAAAATGAGTCGGTTGATTGTATTTACCAGTGTAAACTGACATATTTTCCCAAAAAGGCTAAGTGCAGGTACTAATCGGAATAGGCTGGCTACTCCTAGCATCAATAAAGAGTCTCGCAAGCTTAGATGCCTAAAGTCTGTTGAACAGTGTTATTTTTATTTTCGATCCGCCTGTGGATCCTTTACTTCCGATGTAATACTTTGATGTTACATTATTTCGGATTGTAATATATTTATCCTTTTGCTTCCGCTGTGCATTTAAATATTGTGTTGTTTGACTATTGTGTTACCAACCACGTCACGATACTCCCCTACCGGGCCCACCGGTAATACGTGGAAATTTGGGGTGTGACAGGTTGGTATCAGAGCCAACACTGAGTGAATTAAACACTAGCCTTTTGTGTTTAATCTCAGTTACACAATTGCACATTCTTGAGTCTAGACGAGAACATAGGACAAATTCAAATTCGTTTTATTTTATCCTTATTTGGTTCCTTTGTTATTTTTCTGATTAGCCCTTGCATGGGCGAGTCATTTTCAGTAGAAGTCCCATTTAGGGCAACCTTATACTTGTTTAAATTTTAAAGGAACGATTATATTTGAAATATCATTCCTATATTATAAGATCTACCATTATAATAAAATGGCAAAATCTAAAAAGGACAAGACCTAGCCATGTGTCACATTAAGACAAGGCCAAGACGGTAGTTCCACAATTAGATTCAGATCCTCGTTAACATTTCAATTTAGGTTTGCTCTGCGTTAAATATTAAAAGAATCTTAAGAGTGAAACCTAGCCTGAGTGTCATTATAAAGACATGGCCAAGATGGTAAGACCTGTTTAAAAGATTCGAATCCCTGTTAACATCTGAAAACGTGTTAACGCTCCTGGCGGACGTGATTCATTAAAATCACACACGTCATTTTTATATAGGATTCTTCAAAAGATTCCTCACTGATGTGTGTAAAATGCAACATATAAATTACATCAAATGAGGCATAAAACTAACCCTTTTTAAGTACTAATGTTGGAAAAAGAGTGTTTTTGTCTTCCTTTTGTATTTTCAGGATTAAATGAGCTCAAATTCACAAAAGAAGCAAAAAGACAGCTAAATCTAACATAAATACAAGAAAAGGAACATAAGTGGACTGCCCGACCCCTCAACGACATCTTCCCAAGCAAAATAGAGAAGACAGAAGACTGAACACGCCCCGTGCTCAGCCAGCACGGGGTCGTGCCCAAGAAGCAGCAGAAAAGACAAACCTATAGAAGCTTCTATTGCCCACCACGGGGCCGTGTCCAGTGAACACGGGGGAATGGCGAAAGTACAGCAGGCGCATTAATTGTAATTGCGAATTACAATTAATGAAGAGAGAGAATGTCAGACAGGCACGGGGGCACGGGGCCGTGCCCAGCCTTCTGTTCAGCCTATAAATAGGAGTCTTGGTTTCATTTCAACTCATCCCTTGGCACACCACCTCTCTCACACTTCATCCACCATCCACCACCATCACAACACCATCATCCACCACCATCATCCATTGTCCATCGTAGAGTGTGTGAGTCGTCTCGGGATCCAAGATTGATCGTAAGAGTTCTTGACAATCAAGGCCATGTTTGCCTAAGTCTCTTACATCACTTGGTGAAGACAAAGTGTCTAGTATAATACTTTTTATTTCTAATCTTTTGCACTTTTTATTTGGTTTTGTATTAATGACTTTAATAACTAGTTACTTATGTTGAAGGTGATCTTTCCTTATCGTTTGTCCGTGGTGTCTTGGCATTATTTTACTGTCTATATAAAATAAAAGATTTTCACCATTCATATCTCCACGGTCTATATGGAGGTATGTTGGCTACCTGGTCGGGGGTTAAGGGAACGGTTTGGTAAAGGTCTTGCCATTGTTCAGCGTTTAGAGGTCCTGCAATGGACCTGGGTCAAATTTAGTAGGACCTCCTTCAATGCTTCACGGTATTGGATGGCGGGGGTCCAAACTCTTTGATCCCCTCACAAGTTAACTACTATTAATACTATAACCCGGCTATTTAGGACTGTATCCCTGCTGACTCAGACTACTTAGCCGAGGGTAACGTCACCGCCAAAAGCGGGGCCTACCATAATTTGCATTAATAACTTAATTAATTATCTTCCAATAATCCACCCTTTTAGGATTGTATCCTTGCTGACTCAAACTACTGGGGTGAGGGTAACGTCACCTTCAAAAGAGGGGCCTACTACAATAACTAAGATAATCTCTTAATTATGTGCAAAAGTGCGGGAATAATCAAAGGTTATACTAGATACGAGTCGGAACCAAGTGATTCATCTTGTTTATCTGTTTTTTTTTCTTTTTATTTTATTTTCAGCATTTTAGTTAGTTTTTATTTTTCTTAGTATAAAACCTTTTCTAACTTTGTATTTTGATTAGACGTTGAGGATAAACCGGTACTAAAAGCTCTTGTGTCCTTGGACGACCTCGGTATCTTACCAACGCTATACTACGCCCACGATGGGTGCACTTGCCCATATGTGTGTTTAGTGTTAGTAAAATATCGTGTTTTATAAATTTAAAACTTGGCTAAAAATAAGTGTTAAAGGGGCTTAAAATATACACCTAATATATATAACACTTCACACGCATCAAGTTTTTGGCGCCGTTGCCGGGGACACAAGGATTTTAAGAAAGTTAGGAATCAACGGCCTAATCATATTTTTATTTTTCTTTTTAATTTTAATTTTTTAGGATTTTATTAGTTTTTCAGCTTCTGCAGAGCTCAGCACGGGCCGTGCCCGCTGAACACGCCCCCGTGCTAAATCATTGGAACTGGCAATCCTGTTTTAAGTCAGACAGTAAGCTGAACACGGGGCCGTGCTCACTCAACACGCCCCCGTGCCCAAGATTCACTTACTGAAAACAGAACCGTTAGATCCCGGCGGTTGGTAATTTCTGACATAAACATGAGTGATAGTAATTGTTTTTACTTTCGGCACTCTTATGGTACGTGGTGTCAATTATGTGGAGGCGAACATAAAGAATTAGAATGTTACTTTCTAAATTATAGGCCCCACTACATAGACCCACCAATTCCTTATAACCTTAAGAGGGGCGAAAGTAAAAATAAGCACTATCTCTCCCTCGAATGCGCCCAGCCAGATATTCTTAGGGAAATGCTCCTTGACGAGTTATTTCAACTAGAAAAGCTAATTCTGGATTGGTTAAAAGAGCTTAGGAAGGACTTTATTGATCCGCCCCAAGACGATAACCATGAAGAAATGTTGGAACCGCATTCCGACAACCTTGCTGCTCCCAAAAATACCTTCATACCTAGCAAAGACTTGGACGATAGTCGTCCCTGTGCCGATTGTGCCATGAAGGACTCTCCATCGACTTCGTTCGGTGCATACATAGACCTGAGCGATTCGGCATACACCTTCTTTAACGAGAGCCCGGGAAAGGGTTGGACTTGTCCACCTAGAATGAAAATAGGAATTACCCTCACCGACAACCTCTTGCGTTCTCGCCTTAGTTTAGGACAATTAAGGTATCTTAGGCACTTTGGGGTTGTTCCGACCAATCAGGAGCCACCCGATACTAGTGAGTTCCTTAAAAAAACTAGACAACTTCATAAACAGTCCCTCGACACGGGGCCGTGCCCGGCCAACACGCCCCCGTGTTCACCAAAAGATTCCCTTCTGATCAGTACGTCAGAATACGGACAACTGTGTCAGAACTCCACCTGAACACGGGGCCGTGTCCAGGATGTTGTCGTTTTCTATAAATGCAGCCAAGAATTCTGCACATTTGGACCAACTTGGGACAGAGATTTGAAGGAATCTTCTCTCAACTATCCTAGGTAAGTCTAAAAGAAGGTTCCAACAACCCATCTTGCCCTTTCCTCTTTTAGCCATTTCCTTCTTCTCCATCTTTCTCCAAGAACTACCATTAAAAAGTTTGAATTCTTCCAACTTTGTGG
This sequence comes from Helianthus tuberosus, assembly GCA_030545235.1. NCBI lineage: Eukaryota > Viridiplantae > Streptophyta > Magnoliopsida > Asterales > Asteraceae > Helianthus > Helianthus tuberosus. The sequence goes on along the minus strand of CM060404.1, from coordinate 4,884,491 downwards.
TAGGGATTAATGAGTTTTGTTCAAGGAAGCTTGGTAAAAATATGTTGTGTAACATTGTTTTAAGTTATAAATAAAAAGACCCCACAAGTTCAGAAAATAACTTAAAATTTCAAGTTTCCTTGCTCCAAAATTCTGCAGAAAGATGAACACGGGGCCGTGCTCAATGAGCACGGGCCGTGTCCGGTCATTGTTTCATCAAATAAACTATTTTTCAGTTTATTTTTCGTAGAATGTCGAGTGAAAACAGCGAAACATCTTCCGTGCATTCATCAAACAGCCGAAGAGGAAGGAGGCCCTCCGTTGAAGCTGCACTTGTGCACTATGTGATAGCATTAAGGGAGGCTCTCGACGAAATGACGTCTGTAGAGGAGGTCCTAATCGACCGTATTAACGATCTTACGGTGGGACTCGAAAGCAGCTTCCAAGAAATTAACCTCTTGCACCAGAGGTTAAATATTCTTGTAGCACCCCCGATGGAACCAGTCCTCCCTCAACAGGATTGGAACCTGGCACTCGGAATTAACAACCCTACCGGGTGGAAAGACCTTCCAGCGGAACCTCCCGCGGAGCACCAACAAGAGATCCCGGTGGAAATCAAAACTCCTCAAACTAATGCCAATGAGCCTTCTTTTCTCCTTCCAAGGGAGGTGGAGGAGTGGCTCGCCGACATGTGAGGAAAGCTGCACCGGGAAGAAGGAGTTCTAAAAGGCCTTGTCTAACCAAGATTAGTAGCTTCTTGGCAATTTTGCTAATTAAAATAAAGTAGAGGCTAGAACTCCATGGTTTAATATTTCATTGTTTTCATATCTAGTTTAATATAAATTTAGGACTATGTAAGGTCTCTCTATGAGTGCAATGAAATGATGGTTTTTTAAAGTTTGGATGGTTCATAATAAATAAAACACACTCATGGTGGTAAGGGATGAAAAGGGGAACGAGAAAAATGACCCCATGCACAAGAACAAGGCAACCCGGCATCAATCTCTCCATTACAGAAGGTTCAACACGGGCCGTGTCCAACCAACACGGCCCCGTGCTGAATCCCCTGCAGAAAATTGCCCAGTTCAGGTAACTGGACACGGGCCATGTTCACCAGACACGCCCCCGTGTCCAGGCTTCTGTTTCTTTTCTTTAATTTTCGTTACTGGCACCTGAACACGGGGCCGTGTCCGGTCCCCACGGGGCCTTGTCCAGACTGCCAGTAACATAAATCTTTGCTTTTAACACCATATTACACATCTAATCGACCTAAAAATTTATTTTTGGGACACATTGAGGACAATGTGTAATTTAAGTGTGGGGGGGGGGGGGATGCTAAAACCTTGAAATTTTGCAAGTCCTAATAACAAGCCTTACACAAAACTCTATTGGAACCGCTAAACACCCCAAATTTTTTCAAAAATTTTCATTTTTTTTACTTGTCTAAAGTTTAAGTTAGGAATCATAAGATTAATAAGGTTATATTTTTACAAATTTACAACCGAGAGCGTCGTGATAACAAGAACCAACATAAGAAAATTATGAAACGGCATGACAAGCTTAGTTAAAATTTGATTATATATACTTGATCACATAGAAAAACCCGTTCCCACAAAAAGTGAGTTTTTGAGCCTTTATTGAGCATACAAATTTACATCTTTAGACTAAATGCTCATTTTTCGTTTCTTGTGTGAATAGCCGCTTGGTTCTTACGACTCTAGAACTGGCCACGACGATTCATTCCCGGTCCTTACCAACTTAAACCCAAGTAAGTAAATGATGGAGGCATTAGGACTAACCTTTTCATTTCTACACCATTATTTTTTTTTACCACCTACCCAAAATCTCCCTAGTTAGCCCCTTTGAGCCTAAACCTTTTCATTTCATAACCCAAACCAAACACCCTTTTACCCACCAAAACCTTTTTCATTTTTAACCCTTTGTTTTAGTAACAAGTTCGGTTTTTCGTATGATCGTTCAAAAAAAAAATGTGTTGATGATGAAGCAAAAGAAAATAAACAAACAAGTTCATCAAAAATAACTTTGTTTGAATAATAGCTTCATCAAAATAAAAGTTACAAAAATAGAAAGTCCTACGAAAACCGACACTTGTTACGCTTTTTCACCCTTTTTCTACTAACCACTAACCACTAACCCAACCACCTACCTTTAACCCAAGCCTAACCCTTCACCCACAAAGTCCTCTTGATATTTACAAAGGTATAAAAGTTAAAAAGGAGGAGGATTGATTGCTTGGCAAGCTTATGGTAGGAATAAGTTCCATGCCGCTCTCGAGTGATTCACTAAAAATACACCTTCGGCCGAGTGTGAGTGATTTCTCCCGTGAGGTATGTGAACTTGTATATAAATGGAATTTTAAAAAGGCATGTTATGCCCAAATAAGTAATTTCTCCTATGAAATGTTCTAAACAAATCATAACGAATAGGATTGTAAATAGATAAAAATAAAACCCAAAAAGATCTTGGATTCCCAACACTCTATGACAAGCCAAAACCTTCTCTTCTACCCGTTCCATTTAGGAGTTAAGCCACATATTAAAGAGTTTTGCTTGAGGACAAGCAAAAGTTCAAGTGTGGGGGTATTTGATGTGTGTAAAATGCAACATATAAATTACATCAAATGAGGCATAAAACTAACCCTTTTTAAGTACTAATGTTGGAAAAAGAGTGTTTTTGTCTTCCTTTTGTATTTTCAGGATTAAATGAGCTCAAATTCACAAAAGAAGCAAAAAGACAGCTAAATCTAACATAAATACAAGAAAAGGAACATAAGTGGACTGCCCGACCCCTCAACGGCATCTTCCCAAGCAAAATAGAGAAGGCAGAAGACTGAACACGCCCCGTGCTCAGCCAGCACGGGGCCATGCCCAAGAAGCAGCAGAAAAGACAAACCTATAGAAGCTTTTATTGCCCACCACGGGGCCGTGTCCAGTGAACACGGGGGCGTCGCGAAAGTACAGCAGGCGCATTAATTGTAATTGAGAATTACAATTAATGAAGAGAGAGAATGTCAGACAGGCACGGGGGCGTGTCCAGCGGACACGGGGCCGTGCCCAGCCTTCTGTTCAGCCTATAAATAGGAGTGCTTGGTTTCATTTCAACTCATCCCTTGGCACACCACCTCTCTCACACTTCATCCACCACCCACCACCATCACAACACCATCATCCACCACCATCATCCATTGTCCATCGTAGAGTGTGTGAGTCGTCTCGGGATCCAAGATTGATCGTAAGAGTTCTTGACAATCAAGGCCATGTTTGCCTAAGTCTCTTACATCACTTGGTGAAGACAAAGTGTCTAGTATAATACTTTTTATTTCTAATCTTTTGCACTTTTTATTTGGTTTTGTATTAATGACTTTAATAACTAGTTACTTATGTTGAAGGTGATCTTTCCTTATCGTTTGTCCGTGGTGTCTTGGCATTATTTTACTGTCTATATAAAATAAAAGATTTTCACCATTCATATCTCCACGGTCTATATGGAGGTATGTTGGCTACCTGGTCGGGGGTTAAGGGAACGGTTTGGTAAAGGTCTTGCCATTGTTCAGCGTTTAGAGGTCCTGTAATGGACCTGGGTCAAATTTAGTAGGACCTCCTTCAATGCTTCACGGTATTGGATGGCGGGGGTCCAAACTCTTTGATCCCCTCATAAGTTAACTACTATTAATACTATAACCCGGCTATTTAGGACTGTATCCCTGCTGACTCAGACTATTTAGCCGAGGGTAACGTCACCGCCAAAAGCGGGGCCTACCATAATTTGCATTAATAACTTAATTAATTATCTTCCAATAATCCACCCTTTTAGGATTGTATCCTTGCTGACTCAAACTACTGGGGTGAGGGTAACGACACCTTTAAAAGAGGGGCCTACTACAATAACTAAGATAATCTCTTAATTATGTGCAAAAGTGCGGGAATAATCAAAGGTTATACTAGATACGAGTCGGAACCAAGTGATTCATCGTGTTTATCGGTTTTTTTTCTTTTTATTTTATTTTCAGCATTTTAGTTAGTTTTTATTTTTCTTAGTTTAAAACCTTTTCTAGCTTTGTATTTTGATTAGACGTTGAGGATAAACCGGTACTAAAAGCTCTTGTGTCCTTGGATGACCTCGGTATCTTACCAACGCTATACTACGCCCACGATGGGTGCACTTGCCCATATGTGTGTTTAGTGTTAGTAAAATATCGTGTTTTATAAATTTAAAACTTGGCTAAAAATGTCACACCCCGACCACGTAGAACATACAAATCGTGGCGGAAACATCGGGGCGTGTTGCAACAGAATTAATGTTTCACAACCATGGAAATTAAAGTTTCGTTTTATTGATTAAAAGTGTTACAATGTCTTAACAAACAAGGAAATACAACATAATTAACTAGTCTTGCATCTTTTATTGTCACTAAAGCCCAAGTCTGCCTATGTGTATCTTGATCATCTTATGCGACAGCTCCTGAAAAACACATGTGAAAATATGGTACGTCAGCATAAAAATGCCGGTGAGATACATAGGTTTTGTGAAAATAGGTTTCATGACTTATGTTTGAGAAAATGTTTAGTCATGAACCTTGTAATTTGCTTTGTTTTGTAAATCATTTGAAAAACAATGAGTTCAGATGATATGTATAAATAAGTGAATAATGCATGGTTAAATGAATAACCAAGTAAAATGAGTTTGTATAAGATAAGTTGTTTTGTAAAACAATGAATTGTGAAAAGTATGTTATTTGTATAAAATGTTATATGTATCAAACTGAAATGATTCAAATAACGCTACGATATGTAATACCATACAAACACTTATATATAGGAAGTACCAGCGGCGTATCCACCATGCTTGTATCATATTACACACGCATCGTTACTTAATCACTTAATCAAACCAAACCAAACAATGTAAGATGTCTATGTTTAAACCAATAGTCAAAAGTCCTTGTATAAACCATGTCAAATGTTGATAGTCCAAAAGTAGTTAAGTAATGTATAACAAAAATGATATGTATGGCTAGTGAAAGGTATCAACTAAACCATATGCACAAGAACATAGTATCGAAGTAAAACTCAGTTTAAATCAACGTTATGCTTTGTGTAAATGCATGATCAATGTAAATCATGTAATATGTAACCAAAATGATATGTATGGTAAGTAAATTTAGACTACTTAAACCATAAGTAAAAATGTACAAAACAAAGTATTGAAGTAAAACTTGGTTTAAATCAAAGTTATGTTTTGTAAGATATATGCATGCTATACTGAATATGAACATTTATGCGGTATTGTGAAAATTCATACATCCAAGCCTTGAGACAGACGGATAACCCTTTCAGTCAAGGTTATCAAAAGAATTGTATTCGGATTCGGTCATTCCTTCCATCCAAACAAACCCGAGATTACAGGAATGGGATTTGTCAAGTCCTATGGTACCACTACCTACTACCGAGCGGCATGATCGGTGTTAATGAATGTACATTGTATCATTTAAACAAACCAAATGTCATTCCAAAATGTAAGCATGTTTTATGAAGATAATGTACCTAGTATGCTAGAGTAAACATACAAGGTAGAGCTGTAAAACAATGTGTCCATATGTTACTGGAACATATGCAACAGAGATGCAATGTAAAACAATGTGTCCATATGCTGAGTAAACATATGCAACAGAAATGTAATGTAAAACAATGTGTCCATATGCTGAGTAAACATATGCAACAGAGATGCAATGTAAAATGATGTACTAAGTATGCTAAGTTAACATACAAAGCAGAAAAGTCATGTAAATCAATGTGCTTAGCATGTTATCAGTCAACATACATAGCAGAAAAGTCATGTAAATCAATGTGCTTAGCATGTTATCAGTCAACATACATAGCAGAAAAGTCATGTACTATAATGTACTAATGAACATAACAAGTATATGATGTGAAAACAGGAAAGCATGAAAGTAACAAGTAGGCACATGTGTTCCACCCCAAAACAGTTTGGAAAACAGTAAAAGAGGGGTCTATGTACTCACTTGAGATTGCTCAGTAGTCCTTGAGTAACAACCAAACAAAGCTAGAGATCACGGAAATCAAACGGCACCTAATATAGGTAACTATGTTAATTAACCGGACCTAAATCGGAAGATTGGGTAGCATTAGGGTTTGTAAACCAAATGAGTGTAGGAACTCATATGATATGGTTTAACAAAGCCTACATACTAAATGAAACTTAACCTAAGTGTCTACGACCCATTACGACCCGTTTAGGAAGCTTATGCTACTTTAGCGCGTCGTGCGCGTGAAACGCGTTTGGACCGCCTAACTAGCCCTATGACAAGTGTTATATGCCTAAACATGTTACATAATCAGTTATGTGACAAAGGTTTAGGTTACATATGCTTAATTACCAATTATACATGAAAAGGGTATTCTGGTAATTTACCTAAGGCATATAAACTACCTATCATACAACTACTTAAACGATGTGACCATAGGGTATAACCTCGGAAGGTTATTCCCTACCTACTATGGTCACCTAATGTATTTGGTCCGATCCTAATGATCGACCAAATGGGTCGAGTTCGAAGGTATAGGCGATTTATTAGATCGCCTACCCTACGACTCTAGACAACGTGGTAATCAGTGGGCATAGTCCCAAGGGACTATGACCAACGTGATTACACTCACGTTGCGAAGTTCCTACGAACTTCGCATTGACCATTACTGGTCAACGCTGAAAGTCAAACAAAGTTTGACTTTCTGACTCGAAAAGCAGTAAAAATAAGGAAAAGAACGAAAGAATACTAACCCAGGGTCCCCGAATGCTAATCCCGACTCAAGAACTCAGGTATGAAACAATGGTTTCAACTTAGAGCTCTCAAATCAGAATTCTTGTAAGTTTTAAAGTAATGGGGGGTGGGGTATTTATAGTATTCGGTCCACCGTTAAGATCGTTTCAAGGAAACCGTGCCATGATCCAATCCGTACACTTGTTGCAAGGTTATGGAAGCTTAATTCCATCCTTATCTAGTGACTAAGCAAGTGAAAACATGTGGTGGAGGATCAAACATGTGCAAACAGCCTGTTTTAAAAACTCTGCATCTGGTCAGAAGACCCCCTGCGCATCGTAGGGCAAAAGTCCCTGCGCATCGTAGGGGTGCAAGTTTGGCAGAATTACAGTTTTGGTCCCTGCAATGCAATCAGTCCATTTTTGACACGTTTAAGGCCCGTTAACCCCATTTCAAAGCTCTAAAATGAAGTTAAAGTATAGGGAACTTAAAACATGCTCAAAAATATCTCGGATGTCGGTTCGTTTAGCCGTACGAACGCGATGTTCGCTTAATTACGACGGAATGCGCATAAGCGCGAAAAACGAACCAAATGACGCGACGAATGGATTTTTCTTAAAGCGAACACTCAAATATAATGTAGTCATGCTCACATAAATTTTTGGATGTCCGGAAGTATTCAGAACGTAAGTTATGCGTGAAAATGCAAACTTGTGCACTTTTTGACACTTTTAGTCCCTGAATGACACAAAAGTTTATTTTAGCATACCGAACCCCTCAAAGCCTATTTCTAAGCTATGTAAAGGATATTTATGGTATGTTTAACTTATGGTCATGTTCCGGAATGTCTGTTACAGTTCAAATTGGCATACTTTCGCAGTTTGTCAATTTTAGTCCCTGTAAGCGATTTAACTTGATTTTGCCATACCGAAGCCTTCAAAACTTATTTCTAAGTTATGTAAAGGTTATTTAAGGTATGTTAAGCCTATGTCACTATTCCGGAGTGTTTGTTGCATTAAACTGGTTATATTTACGCATCGGTGCGCGTATAACCTTCCAGAAAGCGATTTAGAGTTTGAAATTGAACAAGAATTGATATGTGCAAATGATACACATATTTTTACAAATCCCATAGTATGAAATATAATATTTCATTGGTTTGGTATTTGTTTGATGGCCGTGGAGGCACAGGTGTTACAGTCTCCCCTACTTTAGGAAATTTCGTCCCGAAATTTATTTAGAGGAAACTTGTGAGAGCTTGAAAACATGAAGTTGAAAAGATCGAACAACATTGGTTAGGGTTCTGAACTTCTAGTAACTTTAATAATCATCATGATTGCAACGTAAGAGGGATACTTATATACAAGTATATAAAGCGTCATTGGTGCGTCCACCGTACCTCCATTACATCGTTCTCATTTTTGTTATTGTTGTCACTATCGGTTCTTACACATAATAAACCTTACTGGGTTTCTATGCACTAAATTTCATAATTATGTAGGCCTCCATAATTAGACAATTCCTTGCACAGTTCACACAGTCTATTTTATAATGCGTAGGGTAAAACCAAATGAACAATCCTGTGATGAGTGTGACTAGACCGCCGTAGAGTCCTTTTACTTAAATCATTAAATGATCTAAATAGACTATCAAGGAGTCTGTCCAGCTACATCACTAGATGTCATTCTTTAACCAGATTGCGAATCAATCTTTTGACTAGACCACTAAAAAGGGTCTCTTATGAATCATGGAATAGTACTATAAAATCCAAGGGTCTTAACTATTACATAGAAGCCCATTAAGGAATTAAGATAGTACCTTTTGACTATCCTGCTACGAATCCCTCATATGAAGATATGAAAGATCCTGCGAGGATTTGGATAACGAATTATCCAGAGTATAAAAACACAAAATACTTAAATGAAAACTCAAGATGCATAAACACATAGTCATATAACCACAAAGATTGTTTGTTAATTTGTCTTGTTACCTGCGTACATGCATTTAAAGCATACTAGGAATCCATTCAACAGATTTCATTTGGTACTTTAAACGTTATCAAGAATCTAACTATAAAGATAGAAAGATTTTTGAAGAGAAAATTCGATTTCGATTATAAAGAACCGAAATGTTCGAATTAAGGTACATAAGGAATCCAATTAAGGACTCTGATTTGAATGATGATTATCTACAAGGATCTAAATGTGAAGATAAAAAGATCCCATATGAATTTTTGAAGTTGAAGACGTTTTGAAACCTTGCACTGGAGGTGCTTAGGTCAAAACATGATGTAAAATGCTTATGAAATTGAGATGCTAGATATGTCAAGGCGACATATGAAGCAGAATTTGAAGGTTATGTAAATGTACGAGGAAAATATTTTTGAAAACTGTGCATGGGGTTCTTTTAAGAAAAAATGTGTTTACCGTTTTTGAAACCTTATATATAATACTTTTGAAATAAAGTAGGTGTATTAGATAGATATATTTACAAAAATGTTTTAAAATCATGAGAGATGACTTTTGAAATTATGTATAAGGTTTTTAAAAGACATGAATGATGCTTTTCGAAATCATGCACTTGATAAGAAAATGTATTGTGTTGATATTGTCTTCAGACTATATGAAATATTTTGAAATTTGAAAGGTTGGTTTTGATAACATGGCCAATGTTTTTGAAATAACATAGACAATGCATCTAGAAAAATTGTTTTCAAACTATATGAAATATTTTGAGATCATGAAGATTGTTTTTGAAATACCTGTACTGTGTATGTTGAAAAAAAATCAAAACATAATGGGTATGAGATTTGAAAATATCCTTAGTTTTCCAACCAAGGATTCAAAGGTACTGATGTGCAGAAGCATGATTACTCATAATGTCACTTTATTTTCTGTACCTCGTATCTTAGAATGAAACGAGTACTTAAAATTTTCGAAGGAATCGTGAGCGATCATTTGAAAGAGAGAATCACAATAGTAGTTTGTAAGGAATATAGTTCCTTGATGTAGGTATCATAGGAAAAGTCATAAACGCATGTAATTATACTTGTATATCAGAATTGTGAACAACAACTTTTATTTATGAACAAGACATATTGTTTCACAATTCATGAGAACAAAAGAAACAAAGGCATAAGACAGCAATATCCTTTGTTCAGCCGAATGCTCATCCAAGGGTTGGATTTGCATTAGCAAGCTTTGGGCAGTTGTGGCGGAAGTGACCAATCTCTCCGCAGTTGAAACATGAACCCAGTGGGAATTTCGCAGCGTTCCCTTGAACCAGAGCTTGAACCCGAGCAGCCTGATTTTGTCCCAAACGACAAAATTTGGCCAAATGCCCAAGTTTACCACACGTCGTGCATTGCCAGCAAACTTGTTGTAACGCGTGATGACCGTTGCAGCGTGCACAATGAGGTGCAGTACCGGCATATGCTTTCTTTGCAGGTGGCTGAGCTGGTTGGTTGGGAACGGCTCGACCATTGTGAGCGACCACGGCGAAGTTTTGAGGAGCCTTTCGCTTCTTTGACTTCTTAGGCGATCGTTCATCCATGGTCTTTGATTCCCCGATTGGTTTCTTGGCTGGTGGTGCTGTCACCTGACTAGGTCCTGCCTGTCTTGGTGACCCTTGTGTGGCTTCATCCTGGAGACGATACATGGCAGTAGCCAATTCAACAGCCTTCAGGACTACTTCGCCTATTCGTTGGGTAAATTTGGCAGTCTGCTTGGATATCTGGGCGTCATCGTGATGAAGAGACATTCTTGAAGGAAAAGAAAGGCAAAGGGAGAAACAGGTGAAAGGTTATTGGACAATCAAAACAGAATGATAACGCATGAAAATTGCGATCATTTGTTTGTTACCTAAGGCAAACAAATGAGACGGTGACTAATCAAGGTAAACAGGTCTTATTAATGTATCACTGAAGACATGCTCGCCTATAAGTGAACACTCATCCCGAGAATTCCCAGGTAAGCACAACTGGTCTCGCGTCTGATGAGATGTATACGAAGTGCTTGCCTAGACAGAAAACCCAGAATACAGGCATTCACCCTTCCAGTTTGCACGTGTTCACATTATTTAAAACCCAAAACCTTGACGAGATTTTTGAAAACTCAAAGGGATTCAAAACCATATAACAGAGAGTTCAAAACCTTACAATAGAGGGTTCAAAACCTTGTAATAAATCATCCTAGAACAGATGATTAGTTTTCAAGGTTTTGAAATTTATGTTCTTGTTGTGATCGTCGCCTAAGGATAGGTGACGGTATTGTTTTATGACTAAACGCAAGTAAACTCGCGTTAGGGTCCTAAGAAAGTTATAGACTAGGTCAAAGCATTACTAATAACCTAATTCCCTATAACCATTGGCTCTGATACCATCTTTTCGGTCACACCCCGACCACGTAGAACATACAAATCGTGGCGGAAACATCGGGGCGTGTTGCAACAGAATTAATGTTTCACAACCATGGAAATTAAAGTTTCGTTTTATTGATTAAAAGTGTTACAATGTCTTAACAAACAAGGAAATACAACATAATTAACTAGTCTTGCATCTTTTATTGTCACTAAAGCCCAAGTCTGCCTATGTGTATCTTGATCATCTTATGCGACAGCTCCTGAAAAACACATGTGAAAATATGGTACGTCAGCATAAAAATGCCGGTGAGATACATAGGTTTTGTGAAAATAGGTTTCATGACTTATGTTTGAGAAAATGTTTAGTCATGAACCTTGTAATTTGCTTTGTTTTGTAAATCATTTGAAAAACAATGAGTTCAGATGATATGTATAAATAAGTGAATAATGCATGGTTAAATGAATAACCAAGTAAAATGAGTTTGTATAAGATAAGTTGTTTTGTAAAACAATGAATTGTGAAAAGTATGTTATTTGTATAAAATGTTATATGTATCAAACTGAAATGATTCAAATAACGCTACGATATGTAATACCATACAAACACTTATATATAGGAAGTACCAGCGGCGTATCCACCATGCTTGTATCATATTACACACGCATCGTTACTTAATCACTTAATCAAACCAAACCAAACAATGTAAGATGTCTATGTTTAAACCAATAGTCAAAAGTCCTTGTATAAACCATGTCAAATGTTGATAGTCCAAAAGTAGTCAAGTAATGTATAACAAAAATGATATGTATGGCTAGTGAAAGGTATCAACTAAACCATATGCACAAGAACATAGTATCGAAGTAAAACTCAGTTTAAATCAACGTTATGCTTTGTGTAAATGCATGATCAATGTAAATCATGTAATATGTAACCAAAATGATATGTATGGTAAGTAAATTTAGACTACTTAAACCATAAGTAAAAATGTACAAAACAAAGTATTGAAGTAAAACTTGGTTTAAATCAAAGTTATGTTTTGTAAGATATATGCATGCTATACTGAATATGAACATTTATGCGGTATTGTGAAAATTCATACATCCAAGCCTTGAGACAGACGGATAACCCTTTCAGTCAAGGTTATCAAAAGAATTGTATTCGGATTCGGTCATTCCTTCCATCCAAACAAACCCGAGATTACAGGAATGGGATTTGTCAAGTCCTATGGTACCACTACCTACTACCGAGCGGCATGATCGGTGTTAATGAATGTACATTGTATCATTTAAACAAACCAAATGTCATTCCAAAATGTAAGCATGTTTTATGAAGATAATGTACCTAGTATGCTAGAGTAAACATACAAGGTAGAGCTGTAAAACAATGTGTCCATATGTTACTGGAACATATGCAACAGAGATGCAATGTAAAACAATGTGTCCATATGCTGAGTAAACATATGCAACAGAAATGTAATGTAAAACAATGTGTCCATATGCTGAGTAAACATATGCAACAGAGATGCAATGTAAAATGATGTACTAAGTATGCTAAGTTAACATACAAAGCAGAAAAGTCATGTAAATCAATGTGCTTAGCATGTTATCAGTCAACATACATAGCAGAAAAGTCATGTAAATCAATGTGCTTAGCATGTTATCAGTCAACATACATAGCAGAAAAGTCATGTACTATAATGTACTAATGAACATAACAAGTATATGATGTGAAAACAGGAAAGCATGAAAGTAACAAGTAGGCACATGTGTTCCACCCCAAAACAGTTTGGAAAACAGTAAAAGAGGGGTCTATGTACTCACTTGAGATTGCTCAGTAGTCCTTGAGTAACAACCAAACAAAGCTAGAGATCACGGAAATCAAACGGCACCTAATATAGGTAACTATGTTAATTAACCGGACCTAAATCGGAAGATTGGGTAGCATTAGGGTTTGTAAACCAAATGAGTGTAGGAACTCATATGATATGGTTTAACAAAGCCTACATACTAAATGAAACTTAACCTAAGTGTCTACGACCCATTACGACCCGTTTAGGAAGCTTATGCTACTTTAGCGCGTCGTGCGCGTGAAACGCGTTTGGACCGCCTAACTAGCCCTATGACAAGTGTTATATGCCTAAACATGTTACATAATCAGTTATGTGACAAAGGTTTAGGTTACATATGCTTAATTACCAATTATACATGAAAAGGGTATTCTGGTAATTTACCTAAGGCATATAAACTACCTATCATACAACTACTTAAACGATGTGACCATAGGGTATAACCTCGGAAGGTTATTCCCTACCTACTATGGTCACCTAATGTATTTGGTCCGATCCTAATGATCGACCAAATGGGTCGAGTTCGAAGGTATAGGCGATTTATTAGATCGCCTACCCTACGACTCTAGACAACGTGGTAATCAGTGGGCATAGTCCCAAGGGACTATGACCAACGTGATTACACTCACGTTGCGAAGTTCCTACGAACTTCGCATTGACCATTACTGGTCAACGCTGAAAGTCAAACAAAGTTTGACTTTCTGACTCGAAAAGCAGTAAAAATAAGGAAAAGAACGAAAGAATACTAACCCAGGGTCCCCGAATGCTAATCCCGACTCAAGAACTCAGGTATGAAACAATGGTTTCAACTTAGAGCTCTCAAATCAGAATTCTTGTAAGTTTTAAAGTAATGGGGGGTGGGGTATTTATAGTATTCGGTCCACCGTTAAGATCGTTTCAAGGAAACCGTGCCATGATCCAATCCGTACACTTGTTGCAAGGTTATGGAAGCTTAATTCCATCCTTATCTAGTGACTAAGCAAGTGAAAACATGTGGTGGAGGATCAAACATGTGCAAACAGCCTGTTTTAAAAACTCTGCATCTGGTCAGAAGACCCCCTGCGCATCGTAGGGCAAAAGTCCCTGCGCATCGTAGGGGTGCAAGTTTGGCAGAATTACAGTTTTGGTCCCTGCAATGCAATCAGTCCATTTTTGACACGTTTAAGGCCCGTTAACCCCATTTCAAAGCTCTAAAATGAAGTTAAAGTATAGGGAACTTAAAACATGCTCAAAAATATCTCGGATGTCGGTTCGTTTAGCCGTACGAACGCGATGTTCGCTTAATTACGACGGAATGCGCATAAGCGCGAAAAACGAACCAAATGACGCGACGAATGGATTTTTCTTAAAGCGAACACTCAAATATAATGTAGTCATGCTCACATAAATTTTTGGATGTCCGGAAGTATTCAGAACGTAAGTTATGCGTGAAAATGCAAACTTGTGCACTTTTTGACACTTTTAGTCCCTGAATGACACAAAAGTTTATTTTAGCATACCGAACCCCTCAAAGCCTATTTCTAAGCTATGTAAAGGATATTTATGGTATGTTTAACTTATGGTCATGTTCCGGAATGTCTGTTACAGTTCAAATTGGCATACTTTCGCAGTTTGTCAATTTTAGTCCCTGTAAGCGATTTAACTTGATTTTGCCATACCGAAGCCTTCAAAACTTATTTCTAAGTTATGTAAAGGTTATTTAAGGTATGTTAAGCCTATGTCACTATTCCGGAGTGTTTGTTGCATTAAACTGGTTATATTTACGCATCGGTGCGCGTATAACCTTCCAGAAAGCGATTTAGAGTTTGAAATTGAACAAGAATTGATATGTGCAAATGATACACATATTTTTACAAATCCCATAGTATGAAATATAATATTTCATTGGTTTGGTATTTGTTTGATGGCCGTGGAGGCACAGGTGTTACAAAAAATAAGTGTTAAAGGGGCTTAAAATATACACCTAATATATATAACACTTCACACGCATCACTCACCCAATTTAATGATCTCTGAATCATGGGTTTAAATTATCAATTAGGATGATCATATTTTGACCATACATTGGTAATATAGTGCCTACGGGCCTTGCTCATTTCCACATGGGCCAAAAGACAGTGGTAGCGATGACTCCCTGTCTGAGAAAGGTAATGAACTATGTTCAAACCTAAATGCTTTGATTCTCTGAAATCATAACTTATAATTTATAATTGTCCTTGTGACTAAGCCATTTGCGCTATTATTAAAAACCTTAATGCCTCGATTCTCTGAAATCATGGCTTATAAATTAAACTTGTCTATGCAACTAGGCCATTTGTGCTATTATTAACTTGTAAATTAGGATTTAGGATAAAAATCCTGAATAAAATAAATACCCTTCCTTCCCTGCCAATATACATAGTAAAAAGAATCTTAAAGGTACGACCTATCCTATATGTCATTCCAGACAAGGCTAAGATTGTAGAACCTATTCAAAGGATTCAAATCCTTGTAACATTGTAAGTATGATAACACTCCTGGCAACAGTGATACGATAAAATCACACTTGTCATCTTTATATTAGGAAATTTTTCCAAACCCTTTTAGCATAAGCGATTAATGGGAATCATGGCTAATAAACGTCGAACACGATGTACGCATCAAAACATCTATTCGAGATGTTACATACGGGTAAAGATGAATACATGAAAAAGATAGTTTTATTTCATAACTTCTTGTCAAGACAATGAACTATGAAATTTTCCGACCCAAAGGAATCATCGATTATGTTTTAAAATTTCCCTAGTGACAAGGCCTCTGAGCCATCATAAGTCCTTTGGAACAAGCCCTTGTGCTATATATAAAAGATGTCAGTATGACATTGGCAGTCGTGACTTATGTCCCCTGTCTAATAAATATGAAGGATTATATTCCGCTTAAACGCCAAAGATGGTTTATCTAAAAACTTAGGCAAAACATAATCAAATAAATTAAATACTATCTATTGGCCTATATAGTTTAATTGCACCATGGCTATTTATTCATCAAAATTCGACAATTCGCTATATGATTAAACAAATTGTTTCTACTTGGTTAGTAGCCTTCAAAGCTTCACCATGGCTGACTCCTCTGAAGCTCACAATCATCGAGTTGATCAGAATGATGATACAAGACTGAACTTAACAAGCACCGAATTTCAGGCTATGATAAATACAACCGTAAACAACGCTGTGGACCGAGTGTTGAAGGATCGTAAGCGAAGGTGCGATATTACCCCAAATAAAGGTTGTAAAAAGGGTAGGACCGGTTCAAACCATAACCCGTCCAAGCCAAAGGAGGTAAAGCCCAAATGCAATAACTGCAGGAAGCAACATGCTGGAAAATGCACAATCGACCCACGTGCTAAATTATGTGGAATTTGCAAAACCAAGGGTCACAAGACCTTGGATTGCAAGAAATTGGAAGATGCGACCTGTCATGGCTGCGGCGAAAAGGGCCACATCAGTACTAATTGCCCTAAGGCTGCCAAAGGAGAAGCAACTAAGTCTGGGAAGGATTTGAAGGACAGACAGCAGACCGGTGAAAAGACCAAATGCAAAACCTGTAGGAAATATCACCTCGGGAAATGCAGATATGAATCTCAGCCTCTACCTTGTGGAATCTGCAAGTCCAAGGAGCATAAGACCTTGGATTGTAAGAGATTGGGAGACGCAACCTGCTATGGTTGCAATGAAAGAGGGAACATTAAGACCAACTGCCCTAAATACGCTAAAAAGCTTGAGGAAGTTAAAAAGATCAAAGCTGGAAGCTCTCAAATGGATGCTCAAGAGACTGTTCAGGATAACAATGTTACAACAGGTACTTTCTTTACCAATAACGCTCATGCTAGAGTATTAATTGATTCAAGTTCAGATAAGTCTCTCGTAGACAATAGATATTGTAAATCATTAAATCTGCCTGTTAAAACTCTAAGCGTTAAGTATGAAGTAAAATTGGCCGATAGTACCTCAGAGACTGCTCCAGCAATATTAAATGGATGTTTTATATCCATTAGGAATTACCCTTCTCCGCTGTCCTTGTTTCGTTAATAGGAGGACTCGATATAGTAATAGGAATGGATTGGTCGTCTTGTGACCAAGCCCATATTGTGGGTGATAAGAAGCAATTAATTATCAAGACTCCTTATGAGACAACCCTCATAATTACATGTATCCGTACGATTAATTAATATTAAACAATATATAAATTATACCTTACATACCTCAAAAAAAAATGGTGGAACCGGCCGTCCCCGGAATCGAACCTGGGTCTAGGCCACACCCTTTCGCGCGCCTAGCCAACCGAGCTAGGTGCCTAGTTTGTGAAATTTCCATTTTGATTAAATATAAGCACATGTACAATAACTTCCTTACTTCTTACTATAAGTCACCTACTTATCCTCCTTATGTTGACTAAGTATTAGAATCCAAGATTTTACCTCTATGTTTTAATTACTCTTGGCTTGCTTATGTTGACTAAACACTAGAAAGGATGAAGTAGAAACCATTAAGTATATCAGTGGTTATGCTAGAAAGGACATGGTAAGGTATACACCACAGTCATTCGATGGCAATACTCTTAATTAGTAAGGACATTAATGAAATCCTCAAGAAGGATCCTCTTATACATTGTGGAATGGTCCAAGTTTTAAGGACCTTAATTGAAAAACCTAGTATCCGTTTCGCGAGAAGGGAAAAGACGGAATAAGAATTTTCTGACTCTCGCCATAAAAGTTCTAGACTGTCGACAGTATGTCGCAAATTTTAATTCATTGGCTGAGATAGTACCCTATTCAGTATAAAAAAAAATCTAAGCTTAAAGCACATAATTATTATTGGTTAGCATTGGCAATAAGAGGGCACACTAAGGTTTCAAAACCTACTCATTAAAAATCCATTATCGATCTACCTCAGCTACCCACGTTATAATGATTAAGAAGTAATCAGTCAAAGCTGAGACTACCCTAAAGTTATCTAAGATTTTACAGCTAAGTTTAGAAGGATTAAGAATGGAGGCGTTTAACCCTCCTGTTGAATGATTAGAGGCAGCTCACATTAGGAATGTCACCAGATAAATCCTTATTTGTGAATTTATTGCTAGAAATTACATGTGGTTTCGGGTGCTGTTAAGTCTCTCACAAGACCATAAACTTAGCAAAGTTTTAGAAATTTTTCCCTGTAAGAACCCCAGATGTTAAGTGTAAGGTAGAACCTTCAGGCAAATCATATGAACCATTTCTTCTGTTCTTGTCAGAAACCTTTAGGCATAAAATTTTAGAAGTATCCTCTCTCTAAGAGGATGTGCGAAAGCATATATAGTTGATATCTCTTTAATCTCTATCGATTTCGAATACCAGATGGTATGATAAAAGCGCCATATGAAGATTGGTGTATCTTAATAAGTTCCATAGATTGCTTTCATGCCTGATCAGTATGGAGGTTTAATGCATGGGACCACAAAGATATTCCGAGAGGTCATATGGTACTAAAGTCAACTAATGGTATTCAAAGGAGATGTCCAGGATGGAATTGTCCAAGTAAATGTTCCCGAGTAAGGAGTTCTTGGACTCATAACATAAATGTGTCACTTAATTGACACAAACAATGGTGGATGAATTGGAGCCTGAGATTTGTAAAAATCTCTGTAACCTCCTTGTACCTTGATTATCTTCTCCTAATATTACCCTGTTTACCCCTGAGAGGCAGGTAGAGTTAAGGTTTAAATTCCGTTTAAGGCTGTGTTATTATGAAATCTCCAAAACGGCTAGTACCATCTTTGGAAGAATCGAAACCCTGATTAACTAAGTTTAAAATAGAGGGTTCATATAGCCTAACTCAATATCCTGGGAATCCGGTATAGTTAATTATGAAAGACGGTTCATTTTGCTTATGCATTATCACCGCAACCCTAATTAGGCAACGATTAAGAATTTGCCAACAGCTGCCCAGGATCGTCGATCTGTTCGACTAACGGCAAGGATTAGCTATTCCTTAAAATTAGTTAAGCAGTGGTTGGAATAACCCATATCACCTTAAGATGAGCTTTTCTATAATAGTTGATATATAAGCATCGAGGCTGCTCCTTAGGAGACCTTGTATAGATGGAATGTTACACATCTATTGTTAGGACAATAGATTGGTAAATCCAATTATCAGGATCTGAAAGTTGTATTGGAAACAACAAATAAGATCACGCAGATTCATAACCTTCAGTAAGATGCCAGTATTCGGCAGAAAATCAAGGATTAATGAAAATAGCAAAACCTTCTAAATTCTTGTTAAGGAATAAGGTTCAACAAAAGATATCACCCAGGAAAAGTGTGCCAAATTTGTTAAATTATCAGGCTAGTTAAGCTCTGAATATATAGAATCATCCGAAGGAAATCGGATGTACCAAGATCAAGTAGCTTATAAGCTAAAACCTATTTAAGGAGTTGGGCGGAGCTCGCAGTACATTGCACACTAGTGACTGAAGGAGGTGTTTCGCCAATAAGTCAAGGAGCACTATCACAATATGGTATGTGGATTTATGATGTGATAAACATCCTATATCGATTGAGGATCGACAGGTTAAGAAGCTTCGAAGGAAGCATGTACCGATTGTAAAGGTCAAATGGGATGCCCGTAGAGGTCCCGAGTATACGTGGGAGGTTGAGTCCACGATGAAAGAAAAGTACCCTTATCTATTTTAGTAAATCTCGAGGTTGAGATTTCTTTTAAGGGGGTGAGGATGTAACACCTCGAAAATTTACGTCCTATAATGTGTTGACACGTGTCTTAACCTTTGAACGTGTGAAAGAATACTTTCGAGGGACTAAAGTTGACAAACATTGAAACTATGTAAATATAAGAGTTCAAAATGTCAACAATGAATAAATATACTTTACGATAACCCTACATGATGTTTATAACCTTAAACGAATGGATCATGGATCATACGAAGCGAATTGTGAAAGAAAGTGAGAGATTACAAACTACAGGGGTTAAATGTGTCAACATGTTAAGATATACCTCTGAGTGACCTTTTAGCAAACCCGAAGCTTTGTAACGATTAATTATGCTCACTAGAATGCACCATAAAAATTTTACCAAGTTTCGTTATCGTATGAGAAAGTTATGATAAAATTCGTGTGCGAGGGGTTGGAAGCGTCAACGTTGAAATTCATGACTTTTCGGGTAAACACAAAGTGACCAAGGGCTTCACAAAGTGGGTAAAAGTCTTAAAGCCCTTATATGTCAATTTTAAAGGCTTAGAATGCAAGAAATATTGAGAAAACGACCTTTTGGAGGACCAGGGACTGAAATGCAATTTATGGAAACTTGTTTGGCAGGTCACCATGTGCTCGCGTAGCGCGAGCACTAGACCCCTATGCAGTCGCGCTACGCGACTGCCTTGTCTGATCAGAAATGTTGCACAGGTGGCTGTTCAGCCTTGCAACCGACTCCAAATGCATTTCCTTGATACCATGGGCTGCCTAAGATGGTTTTTAGCTTGTAGGACACTTGTTGGTGTTATGGGAACACAACTAGACTTGTGTGTCAATGATCCATGAGAGATTAAACACTATATAAGACCCACATTCTTGGCCACTTTGATCATACCTTCACACATCAACTTCTGAGCATTTGAGGAGCACAAGAGCAGAACCAAGACCTTCCTAATCATTCATTAGTCACTTGTAAGTTTGCTTAACCTTCTCTAATAGTGTTTAGCTTAGTTATTTAGCTAAAAGTCAAACCGTCGTAATTACGGTTTGACTTCAAGATTAGTTAATATTGGATCAGTCAAATATCGAATTAAAAGTACCTTTAAGTAGGTAATTATATGGGTAATAAACCCCTAAGAGGACACTCACTGTTTCCCATCCTAACTAGGTTGTTTGTCGAGTCAAAGATGGTTAGAAAAAGTCAACGGAAATGTAACATTCGATTTAACGCATGATTAACGATGTAAAAGGTGTGTAACCTATTTTATCATTCATATAACTTGATAATAAGTATAAGAACTTGTCTAAGCTTGTTTGATTCGACAACTTTCTGTTTTGAACCGATTCGGAACCGAAAGACGCAAAAGTTTGACTTTTGCTTTGACTTCAGTTCTGACCCGGTTTAGATAGGATTAGACATGCCTTAAAGTTCCATTAGGACCTAGTTACATGATTGTATAACCCTCTGCGTTTATACCACTTAAATCCTTAACTGTCCGACGTTTCCGTTAAGTGCTTAAATATTGACCATAATGCCCTTATGACCATAAAACGAGAATTTTGGAAATATGAAAGTACAATAATCTTAGTTACTGATTATTAGACATGTCCCTAAATTTTCACATCAGTTGGAGGTCTAGATTAGGAGTTATGCTTAACGACGTAATTAGAACGCTTCTTAGTAATTAAACGACGTCATTAGCGTAAAACCTATCTAAACCCAATTTTTGACACCAAACCTTTTACCCACTGATGTAATATAATATTTTGGGATTTTTGAAGATTTTTAATTATTTTTAAACTGATCATAAGCTAGGATTACCGCCTTGATTCGGTAAATACCGAATATACCCTTTTAAGCCATAAAACGAGTTTTACATGTCCTTTTGATACCAATCCAATTGCTACTGATTTTAAATAATAAATGAGGTGTTTTGAACCTGTTTAACTGATCAGAAAACTCAGATTCCTATTTTAAACCGTAAATCGCTTAAAACGACGTTATACACGTATTAAACGCATAGTAAGAGTTTAAAACCATTTTGCCACCTAAGACTTAAAACCAACGGATATAACCTGTTAAGTTAAGTTGTTTTACTGATAAAATCAGACCCGGATCACAGAAGCTTAGTTAATCCCTTTTATAATCTTTAAAATGACCAAAATACCCCTACGGGGCTTAATATGAGATTAAACTCGTTTTGGGCATAATGGAAGGTATCCTACTGATATCACAACATATTTAAGGCATGTTAACTTAGGAAACCTGTTTAGGATTCTTATGGTTACCCGTTACGCTTCTTGCGCATTCGGTTCGGTTTATGTAACTAGTTTGCATAAATTAGCCGAAACGGGTCAAACCTTATCGTTATTATCTCAAATCCAGAATGTGTTTAGATTACCTATATTATACAAGTCTTCAAACTTGTCGGGTCTAAATCACATTGTATTCCGGTCATCGCTTTATCATGCGTTTGAACCGTATCTTCCTCTTGAAAACTAATCGGTCTAAGTCAAGGCTTAATTAAAGACCCGTTAGGATTCTAATAGGTTATTAAAAACCTTCGTTCCAGATTAAGGAGCCCAGTAAAAGCTATCTGTACTTGCTGATTTGATACGGCTGGGATTGAATTTATATTTAGCTCAGGTAAATACTTTTAACTTATTTTCCCTATACGGGCTTGGGGTACGGTATATAAAATACCGCTTGGTCGGGCATTGAATCTTTAATTGTATGATGGTTAAAGTATTGAGATGTCTCGTTTAAATTGTTTTGTTTGCTTAAAGCCTTTGGGGGGTTAATGACCATGTCCCGGATATCCCTGGCATCATTTTACGAAATGGCCACGACCTTAGCACACAGGTGTAGGCGTACACCTGTCAGTGTCTCATATAATTAATGTGGTGTGTCTATTGATCTTTAACCCGGCTCGATCCGGGCTACTGAACGCATAAGAAACATGTAAATCCTTTACAAGTATTATATTCAAATAATTATCCCAGGTTATAAAATATTATTTGTGCCATGTGCATTCAAATTAATCATTTTTAAACCCTTTTCAAAATGAGTCGGTTGATTGTATTTACTAGTGTAAACTGACGTATTTTCCCAAAAAGGCTAAGTGCAGGTACTAATCGGAATAGGCTGGCTACTCCTAGCATCAATAAAGAGTCTCGCAAGCTTAGATGCCTAAAGTCTGTTGAACAGTGTTATTTTTATTTTCGATCCGCCTGTGGATCCTTTACTTCCGATGTAATACTTTGATGTTACATTATTTCGGATTGTAATATATTTATCCTTTTGCTTCCGCTGTGCATTTAAATATTGTGTTGTTTGACTATTGTGTTACCAACCACGTCACGATACTCCCCTACCGGGCCCACCGGTAATACGTGGAAATTTGGGGTGTGACAATCACCATCCTCAACCTGTAACATGTTTAAAATAATTTCAATGCAAAAGCAAAGGTGAGTACACAAGGTTTGAATAAGTATAGCATAATTATAAAAGCATTATCTCGAATCCACATGGCAATTTGTAAACAAGGTAACTAGCATGCATAGCAATACGTCAAACCCAAGTGTCCACTAGTATTTAGCATCCCTCGCCACAAAAGTAACGAGACCGTTTTAGAATACAGACTTAACAAGACCCCGACGGGTGGTGTGCTACTCCTATAGCGCTATATATGTTAAGTTGAGGGCTTAGCAAAGTTAATGACATATAGCATGTAAAATCTAGCATGAACCTAAGTAAACAAGTAGCATGTATAACGGATTGAGAGTATAACGAATGGTTAAGTGTGTGAGTGTGTATTTTGTATATTAACATGTTACAACCCAAAGTGTCTTTAAAAGTAAATGGTGTTGGTGCATACATCTGTCGACTTCGTCTTATATCGAGTCTCGGACGATAAGGTTTGCACACTCTGTTCATAAGGTCCATGAAAACCGCAGGCGCGTTTGTTAGCCCGAATGGCATGACTAGAAACTCGTAGTGGCCGTAGCGAGTTCTGAATGCTGGTTTGGAGATGTCCTCATCCCGGACTCTCAATTGATGATAGTCTGACCTCAGGTCAATCTTCGAGTAATAGCTCGGCCCTTGCAACTGGTCGAATAAGTCGTCGATGCGTGGAAGAGGATAGCGATTCTTCACGGTCACCTTGTTCAGTTCGCAGTAATCTATGCACATGCGGAAGGTACGGTCTTTCTTCTTC
This sequence comes from Helianthus tuberosus, assembly GCA_030545235.1. Lineage (NCBI taxonomy): Eukaryota > Viridiplantae > Streptophyta > Magnoliopsida > Asterales > Asteraceae > Helianthus > Helianthus tuberosus. The sequence continues at coordinate 4,860,566 of CM060404.1, read as the reverse complement.
ACAAACAATACTGGAGCTCCCCAGGGCGAAGAGTTAGGGCGTATGAAACCCTTTTCCAAAAGTTCTTGCAATTGCTTAGATAGTTCTTCCAGTTCGGTTGGAGCTAAGCGATAAGGTGCTCGAGCTATGGGTGCTGCTCCTGGAGCTAGCTCGATCTGAAATTCGACCTGGCGATGAGGCGGTAACCCAGGTAACTCTTCAGGAAACACTTGAGGAAAATCGCGTACAACTGGAATACCCTCTAACTTCTTCTCTTTCGTCGATGTATCTGTAACAAGTGCTAAGATAGTTGTGTGCCCCTTTCGCAAACACTTCTGAGCTTTCAAGAAGGAGATAATGCCACTCACGACACCACTCTTGTCGCCTTGAACTTCGAGAGGTTCTTTGCCAGTACGGGGAATACGAATGACCTTCTCCTTGCATAGGATCTCTGCTTGTTGTTGGGATAACCAATCTATCCCAATGATGATGTTGAAACCATCACAACGTTGGGGTCATTCCTAGCATCATCCTGACCAATCACGAACACTCGACCCCTGGTACCATTGCCGTCGTTATTACCCCCGTTGTTGTCTCTACTATTGTTCCCGTTTCCTTGGTTCTGGTTCTGGTTCAACTGTGGGCAGTATCTCTTGAAGTGACCTTCAGCACCACACTGATAGCATCCCTTGTTACCCTGCTGTTGCTGCTGATTCTGTGGAGCTTGTGGCTGCTGTTTTCGGTTCTGGTTTGCAGGACGTGAGCTTCTACAATCCTTAGCTTCATGACCCATCTTGAGACACCTCTGGCAACGACCCCTGTTGCACTGACCACTGTGGTGCCTGTTGCATCTGTTGCACTTTGGGTGGTTTCCTCGATATCCACCCTGCCCTTGGCTACCAGAAGATTGCTGACCAGGGCTCTGATAGTCGTCAATCTTTCGCTGCTGTGCCTGGGGCTGAACTGAAGTCGAACCCTTGCTGGAGGTTCCATCCCACTTTCGTGTGTTGTCACTGGGAGTAGCAGAAGTAGTAGTAGTAGCACCAATACGTTTAGGCAGCTTGTTCTGTTCCACTGCCTGGTCTGTGAGACGATTAGCAAGGCGAGTAACATCCTGGATGGTAGCAAGGTTAGCAAAAGTCACATGGCTTTGAATCTCTGGTACTAAGCCTTTGAGGTACAACTCAATGCGTTTGATGGGTGGGTCCACCATAGTTGGACATAACACTTGCCAGTTCGTTGGATCGTTTCGTGTACGCTTCTATCCTTGACCCCGTCATATTCAGGTTAAAGAATTCCACTTCCAGCTTGTGGATGACATCACGATTGTAGTATTCACGTTTGATCAGTTCCTTAAAATCATTCCATGGGGTGGCATTAGCAGCCGCCAGCCCTAGCATCTGAACTTGCGCGTTCCACCAAGTTAGCGCAGTGCCTTCGAGAGTACCAGTGGCGTACTTCACCCTACGAGCCTCAGGGCATTCACACATCTCGAAGACCGATTCGAGCTTTTCAAACCAATGGAGGAGTCCAACAGCTCCTTCAGTGCCGCTGAAAGTAGTAGATCGGCAGTCCATAAAGTTTTAAATGTGCACACAGGTGGCTGAGCGTTCTGACCTTGTTGCGCGAAGAAGAAAAGACAGGGTTAAGCGCGAGAGTTAGGTCATGAGAGTAGGATCTAACATCCTAGGGTAGGTTCGTAATAGCAGGTTATACCTCCTATCTGAGCGGCTGCGAGTGCTGCCGTAACTTGTTCGTTGATAAGAGTCGTCAGCTGGCTTGAGTTAGGTTCACATGTTCCCTCATGATCTTCACATCGAAGGAAATACAAATAGGAAAGGTGTCGCGAATGTGTGTAAATGTGGAGTGACAGAAGGAAGCAAGCACACATGTGTTTTCAAACTATAGTTGCTACTTTTATCTAAGCATACCATGAACATAGTTCTATGTAATCTAGCAAGTAGGCAATAAAACATAAACTATATCACCTAGAATGTCGAGCCTTGCACGTGGAGCGAAGCGTCGTTGTGGATCGTTGAGCACTGTTCAGGTTATAGTCTGGTTTTAACAAAAACTTTTTCCCTTATTAAAACCAAGTTCTCTATAACCAATGGCTCTGATACCAATCTGTCACACCCCCAAAATCCACACACGGAGTATCACCGCATGGAGGCGTGACTGACCAGGATCAAGCCACCAATCATATTGAACAAGCATGTAAGTAAACATAATTCAACCAAACAATATGAAAGGTGTTCAAAAACCAAAGCATTGTTAAGGGTTTAGCGGAAGCATAATTGTAAAACCCATAGCAAGTATTAAGTATGAAATAAAGTAATGTTTAAAGCATGGCACACACTGCCATGTCCCACAACGACTGTTCCTCCCTGTGCAAGCTCCAAGAGTACCTAATGACCTGCAAGGCATGTAGCAACGAATCAACAACATAGTTGAGCGAGTTCACAGTTGGTTGTTTGGTTATAGTATTCATTTCGTAAATCGTATGATCGTTTTGTAAACCATGTATCGTATTAATCCGTATCGCGGCCAATCCAGGCCTGTGTGCGATGATTAGTGGGGGCTTCCCATGTGTTACTAGACCACGCGTATCGACTGCTACGAAAATGTAAGAGGTGCCCTAACTCAATGTCTATCAGCATTGACCCTTTGCCCATAGTCCATTAGTACACGCCCGTCCGACTGGCACGGTGTGAGGTTTGTTAAACCTAATAGCGCTATTAACTAATGACCCGCTCGCCATAGGCCTCGGCGATTAAGTCGATAAATGAGGGACTTCCTTTGATAGAGGTGATGGTCTTATGATCGTGTACGTAGGCTTTACGTACGTGCCCTTCAATCCGAGGACAGTAATAAGTATAACTGTACGTAGGTTTTACGTACGTGTCCTTCAATCCGAGTAATAAGTATAACTGTACGTAGGTTTTACGTACGTGCCCTTCAATCCGAGGACAGTATTAAGTAGTTTAATATTAATGGTTGTACGAGCAGTTAATCATTCCCATTCCCAACCCACCGGGAATCCCATGCCTTGGCTAGTGTGAACTCACCTTGGTTTGCTCGGTATGCTAACTATGTGCTCACAAGAAATCAGTTAAGTCCTATAGTGCACGTATACTCAATCAGTTCATGTTCGTAATGTATCACATGTAACTAGTATCACAGTAATATCACAGAGTGTGTTTGACAGTTAATATCATGCAATGCATAAACAATTAATCATTCCATACGAGGTTCCAAGTCACATGCAAGTCCCTTACTAATTGTCATGCTTAACAGAGTTAATATGTTTAACTGAGTTAACACAGTTTACACCTAACAGGGTTAACCACTTAACTGTCATAACAGAGTTAACAGGTTTAATAGAGTTAGCATACTAGTAAAGTTGATACACTATCAGAGTTATCATTACTGACTTAACAGAGTTAAAAACTAACGGAGTTAACAAGTAATGGTTCAACATACTAGTTACAGATCATAAGCCTAAAACACTTTGGGCCGAAATCGCCTTGGGCCGAAAACCCCTATATTGACGAAGACACCTTTGGTTTTCGGCTGGCTTGTGTTTTCGTTGGCACATCATCACCAACAGCAGTCACGCACAACAACTCTAATCTCATCTAATAGTTACATGGTTAATCATCTACGAAGTCCTTTAATCAATCATTGATATGTAACATATAAATTGCCAAATCATGCGAAACCAAGATTGCAGTTCAATCCGTAGATCATCATTAAAAATCAACAATGGCCGACAAGTTTATATTGTTGTCATGTTGCTATTTGACCAATATATATAGTGGCTGCAAGCTTCATGTTATTGGACCGATTGTTTGCATGATCTATATCACTTGTTTATTGCAATGTATGTATGAAAAATCATGTGCAATGTCAGAGATTATTCAAAACATAAAGAATCATCATTCAACTCATCATTTAGGCATAAATATATGTATCATCCATACATACAAGACATTAATACGAAATCCTTCAATACTGGATTAATATGATTATCACACATTAATTTGAGCATGGATCGAGATCTATCTAACTGCTATCATAACATCAGATCTACACCGAACATATATATAACATTTAGAATGCATAAACAAAAAAATCAAGAAGTAATACCTAGCAGCCTATGTAGATTAGATGTGGTCTTGAAGGCAAACTTGAAGTCTCATGGACTCTAGTTGTCGTCGACAGAACCAAGAGGAGAGAAAGATTCGTAGTTGGCAGGTTAGGGTTTATGCTTTTGAAGTTATGTGATAATAATCATTAGGTTACGTAACTAATAATGGGGCAAAGGGTGTGGGCGGTTTGGGATTTAATATGGGCTGAAACAAAATAAGTTTGATGTGGGTTTATTGGGCCACAAGTAATTTTAGTGGAGCAAGATGCTTGGACTCGACAACAGGAAGTAGTATTGTTTGTGAATCAAGCTAGTAAGCTCATAGCTCAATTAATTAAGTTTGCTAGCAGGTAGGTCTTTCATCTCTCATGAATTCATGTTGGTAAACAAGCAAGCAAACACACACCTAGGTGACAAAGTCTACGTGTATTAAATATAACCAAGCTAGCAAGCATGCACCTCAATAATTATAAAACACACTTAGCAAATACATCCGAAGTTAAATCGGATAGAAACCTTGAAAACTCGGGTTGTCACATTCATGATACTTACGACTCAAGGCATCTGCTACTACATTCATCTTTCCTTCGTTATATTGAATATTACAATCGTAGTCACTTAGAATTTCCATCCATCTTCTTTGCCTCATGTTCAATTCTTTTTGCCCAAATATATATCTTAAACTCTTATGATCTGTATAGACAGTAAACTTACTTCCATAAAGATAATGTCTCCAAATTTTAAGGGCCAAAATTATTGCTCCTAATTCTAAATCATGAGTCGTATAATTTTCCTCGTGCTTTTTCAATTGCCTTGATGCATACGCAATAATCTTTTTGCGTTGCATTAGCATACAACCTAATCCTAGCTTAGAAGCATCGCAGAAGACTTCAACATTTTCCGTTCCGTCGGGTAAGGCAAGAATTTGGGCATTTGTTAATCTTTGCTTTAAGATCCTAAAAGCCTCTTCTTGCTTAGGTCCCCATTCAAACTTAACAGTTTTGCAGGTTAGCTTAGTTAAGGGAACAACTATTTTAGAAAAGTCTTTAATAAAACACCTATAATATCCAGCTAATCCCAGAAAACTTCGAACTTCGGTAGCCGATCGTGGGACCTTCCAATTGGTGATCGCTTCTATCTTTGAGGGATCTACATGAATACCTTCGTGGTTCACCATGTGTCCTAAAAATTGCACCTCTTGTAGCTAAAATTCACATTTAAAAAATTTGGCGTAAAGCTTTTCCTTTCATAACAGAGTTAAGAAGGCATGCAGGTGCTCACAATGCTCGTCCTGGCTTTTGGAATAAATAAGTATATCATCGATGAAGACAATTACGAATTTATCCAAATAGGGTTTACAGATTCTATTCATTATCTCCATGAATGCTGCAGGAGCATTCGTTAACCCAAAGGGCATGACTGTAAACTCGTAATGACCATACCTAGTCCTGAAAGCAGTTTTAGGCATGTCTTCTTCATGTACCTTCAGCTGATGATATCCGGAGTGTAAATCTATCTTAGATAAATATCTAGCTCCCTGAAGTTGATAAAAAAGATCATCGATCCTAGATAATGGGTATCGATTCTTAATTGTAACCTTATTCAATTCCCTATAATCGATACACATTCGCATTGAACCATCTTTCTTTTTCACGAATAACACTGGTGCTCCCCAAGGGGATGAACTAGGTTGTATGAATCCTTTGCCTAGAAATTCATCTAATTGCTTCTTTAGTTCTAACATTTCTGTGGGTGCTAACCGATAAGGTGCCTTAGCTATTGGTGTAGTTCCATGAATTAGATGAATTCTAAATTCTACTTCTCTATCTGGTGGTAATCCAGGTAGCTCTTTCGGAAATACATCCGGGTATTCTGACACTACTGGGATTTCCTTAAGTTCCTTACCTTTAGTGTTAATGATTACCGAAATCATATACACTATTCCTTGTTTTCATTCATAACTAGCCATTTTCATTACTGAAATGAACTTCATTGGTTTACGTGGTTTATCTCCTGTAACCACAACTATTTCTCCTGCGGGTGTATGAATTTCTATGGAATTCTTATCACAGAGGATTCGAGAATGGTTGGCTACTAACCAATCCATTCCTAGCACAACATCGAATCCAGCTAAATTCATGGGCAGCAGGTTTGCAGAAAATGCATGGCCGGAGAGTTTTATTCTTCCTTCTTGCAAAACCTTATCTATGCTAACAGAATTTCCATCTGCCGTTTCTACTGTATAAATCTGCTTAAGTTTGGTTAAAGGTTGCTTAAGAGCTTGGCAGAATGAAGTATTTATTAAACTTTGGTTTACACCAGAGTCAAATAATACTCTCACATAAATGTCATGTACCAGAAACGTACCAGCTATTACATCGGGAATTAGATATGCTTCTTGTGTTGTCAGCTGGAAGGCTCTTGCATTCTTCTTAGTAGTTCCTTCTACAGGTTTGGCCTTGTTATCAGTTGGCTTGACCAATTTCAGACAATCAGACTTGAAGTGTCCCGTTTCGACACAGTTGTAGCAGATTACGGTTTTCTTCCTACATTCCTCTTCTCGGTGGCCTGGTCTCTTGCAGAAATTGTAATTTTCCTTGCATTTTCCAAAATGTTTCTTTTTGCAATTCCCACAAAATGGCGGTATGGAAGGCTGCCCGGTTCCCTTTCTCTTGAAATTACTATTATTATTACCCACACGAAATCCTTGGGTAATCTTTTGAGCCAATTCCTTTTTCCTGTTTTCTTCCCTTGTGCGCACCAGTCCACCAGTCAAGGTGTTGGCCAGTTCAACTGCATCATCAATCGTGTGGGGTCTCGCAGCTTTGACTATATCACGAATCTTGCTAATTAGCCCCCAAATATAGCGAGAAATAAGTACCGGTTCTGGTGAAGCCAGAGTTGGTACAATTCTAGCATACTCAAAAAATTTCAAAGTATACCCTCGACAATCAACATCCACCATCCGGTGGTTCAGGAACTTATTTGTCATTTGTTCCTTTTCATAGTCGGGACAAAATTTTCTCTCCACCAATCCCTTAAATTCTTCCCAACTCATGGCATAGCCATGTCACTTCCCTTAGCCTGCAGCACTGTATTCCACCATTCTAACGCCTCTTCCTTGAAAAGGTGGGATGCATACATCACCTTGTCTTCCTCTGCACTTTTACTGATTTTAATTTCTGCTTCGGTCTTTTCTAACCAATGCAGTGCGGCAGTCGCCCCTTCATTGCCTGCAAATTTGACTGGTTTACAGGCAAGAAATTCTTTATAAGTGCAACCAGGTGTTGCAACTTTCATTTTCTTAAGTATTGGGGCTTGAACCACATTATTGTCGTTATTGCCGCCTCCATTCACACTGTTACCAAAATTATTGTCGCGAGTACGTTTGCGATTGTTAGCTTGAGAAGGTTCAACGGGGTTCTTAACAGCAGCGACGATTGCAGGGATAGCGTTAGCGATTCCCTGAGCAACGATATTATATATATCTTGCCTATTGAGAAAATGGTCGTCATTATTTTGTTCAGATTGGTTAACCTCGTTGGCCGGAGCGTTTATTGCGTTTTCCATCTGAATAATTAACAATATATATATATATATATATATATATATATTATTGTCGCACATTGGATAACAATTAAACACAACAAGACAATCACCACATAATCAAGTCAACACACAAATATAACCAAAATCGTCGTCCTTGCGACATTTAGATTTTTATATATATTATGCATCAATACAAACTGTCTATTTTACAAAAGTTTTATTTTTAGTTATTATATTATTATTATACATATTTTAATTTATTATATATATATATATATATATATATATATATTATTTCTTCACATATTATTATTATACAAAACTTCTCAACCACAATCAACTGGCTTCTCAGAAACGACGCTCCCTCTCATCGTATTTCCACGTGATGTTTTCCCCCACTTCCCAAATCCAGTTGCCCGCATCCACTAGTTTCTCGCTCTAGCGGCGTAACTCGGCAACGTTCTCTGCACTCATAGGTGGGAATGGTGCAGGTTCAGGATCAAACTGGGGAAAATAAACATTAGGGTTATTCATGAAATTCTGAAAATGCCAGTCGCTCGTCCACCACTCTTCTAACTATCCTGAAAAAGGTTGGGGGTTGACAATAGGGTCCGGGATAGCAGGTTCCAAATTAATTGGAAGTTGTGATTGGGCTGGGTAATTGAAAAGGTTTTCGTCGGCAGGTCCGATGAGGTCACAATTTGCAAGTTTTTGATCAAGTTCCTCCCAAGGTAGCATCTCCATTTCCTGGGAATGTCCAGAGCTTTCCCTATCTCTTTTCCCTTTCCTTTTGGGCAGCTGGCTTCTTCCTTCGTCCACGTTTCCAGTCCAGGATTCTCCTTCTCTTTTTAGGCTTCGGTTTCTCCTGGGGCTGGGCCTGGAACACTAGTGGCTCCTCAGTATCCGCTTGATAGCCGGATTAGGTTCCTGTTGTATCCATATCGGTGGTATGGATTGTAAAGTTTCGGAGTGCCTCTGACAGTTCATTCATGATGTTAGCACACATGAAGAAACACGCACAATTTTAAGTTAAAATTTTATTTATTAAATTAAATGCTCACAGAATCAAAGAATGGAAAATTGGAAAATTAAGTATTTCTAAATACTTAATTGGCTTAAATCAGTGGCTCTGATACCACCTTTTTCTGTCACGGCCCCCGACCCAGTTTCCCGGTTCGGATGCCGCGGGACAGAAAACCCGTGATATTTGTATTTAATTTGGCAGCGGAAATTTTAACAGGATCGTTTAAACTGAAAACACCCATTTATTTAATTTCAAATTTCGGGACAAACCCCGTAATTTACAATAAAGGAATTTCACTGGGAAATCCCTTGTTTACAAAAACATGTTTATTCATTTACTGAGCCACTTCCTTCAAGCTGTAGTGCTACGCGACACTTTTCCTGGTTCACAGTAAATCACCTGAAACATGTTTAAAAAGATTTTATCAGTGAGGAAATACTGGCGAGTCATTCAATTTGTACAAAACGACACATTGTTACAATTTACAACATTAAGGGTTTTCACATTTGCCCCTATCTATTAATTAGCTGGTTCAGTTGTCACTAGACCGGATCTATGACTGTGGACATATCACTAAATTAGGATCTCCCACCTAAAGTGATAAATCATTAGTAGTAATGTGCACAAAACCCCCATATACTACCAGTAATTAAAGATTAGCAAAGACTTAATTACTACAAAATATAACTGGAAAACATTTAGGGTTTTGCAAATCAAATTTGATAAAAAGGGAATGACTCACATTGCAAGTTTACTGGATAGATTTTGCCTACTGATTTAGCCTCGTAACCTAGTTAAATAACAATGCACACGAAACTAGGTTAGTAACTTAATACAACATTTACGATAAGCTCACGAAATCAAAACCCTCCCGACGAATGACAAAGTATAGCTCAAATTCGGGCAGCACTTAAACATCCATCGGATCGGTTTCAATCGATCGGACATTGTATCGTAGCAGTGATCGAGTTATTACCTTGTAATCGTAGCAGCGTTTCGACCCTTAAACACTCGAATATAAGCATAAATTTGCAGTTTTGAAAGGATTTTTCAAACACAAAAGCCAGGCCATGAAACGTTCAATTTATAGCAAAATTTTGAGTTTTACGCGGCCTTCGTAAACTTGAAGGGACTCCTACGCGGCCCACGAGGGCCACCCTAGCTACGGCTAGGGCTGCCGTGTCACCCCGTAGGTCTGCCACGTGTCTGGCACGTGGCCTAAAGCTTATCCGGAGAGTTTTTAATCTGTCGCGCCCCACGTATGCTTCGGTTATCTCTTACGCGGCCCGCGACAGATCATCAAATTCAGATTTCTTGGTTTTTCATAAGGATTAGGGTTTTAGGGGTCCGGGTTTCTACTTACGAAGTGTTTTGGGACGTTTTTGTAGGTTCTTACATTATATATAAGTATTATTTAGGTTATATAATAGTATGTCCAATAGTCAAGCATGAGGTAGAAGATTAAATCTTCATTTAGGTACCTCTAAGTTTCATGGAAATCATGTAGGAGGTAGGAAGAGAAGTCTTCCATTTAGGCACCTCTAAGTGTTCACCACTACACTTGATGTAAAAACATACAAGGAGGGTCATGAACTACAAGTAATACAAGAATATTAAACACTAATCTATAAGAATTCGTCAAGCAATGTGTGGATTCTATGTAGGATAACCCAAGTTAATCCTTAATCTCACATACATCAAGTTTTGAACTTGAACATCACTTGTGGGTTAAACCCTTGAACAAAACATAAAGTTTGTGAGGATTAATCCTCTGATTTTGAATGTCTCAACCTTGTTTTTAAGCCTAACTAACCATGGAAGTGGTTATAAGCATAAGGACATAGGTTTGAGATGAGTTAGACTCAAGTTGAACAAGTTTTAGTAAAGGTTTAATCAAAACAGAAACAAACAGTGAACTTTGGAGCCTTTTTGGTGACGTCCCAGGAATTGGTTTACTGTGAAAAACCCATGGAATCGAAGCTAAGGTCAATCTAAGCACATAGTAAAAAGAATAGAGTAAATCGGACAAGAAACGAGTGAGTTATGCTCACTTTAGTGAAGCTTGCTGAATCAGTCCGAACTTCTGATGTTGCTGCGAATTTAGTGTCATTAGAGAGAGTTGAGAGTGTTTAGAAAAGTGAAAAATGCTTGAATAGTGCTTGGGTTTTATAGGGAAGGATTAGGGTTGTGTTAGTTGGCAATTAATATGATTAGTTGGGGGTTGAAATAATAATAAAAAAAAAGAACAATTAAACTCAGCCCCAATGGCTGCGATCAAATGGCTGTAACAGCCTTTATAATTTCCTTTCTTTGTTATTGTTGCAACTTTTGGTTAGGTATGGTAATTTTTTTTATGTTATTTGGTGGATGGATTAATTAAAACAAGCAACCAAAACAGCCAATAAGGCTTGCGATCGGAACAACTTATATATATATATAGTGGAGGGTTCAAATGAGAAGAATTTTTTTGTAAGAAGAAAAAAGAAGAAGTTTCAACCAATAAGAATGATTCATTTGACTTCATTTAATATTTTGCATTTAATTTTAATATAAGGGTATATTGGTAAACTTACATAAATCATTAATTTGTATTCTTCCCCTTTAATAACTAACTAAATTAAATTTGTAACTCTTTTTCAAAATAAATACTTTTTCCAAATTAAAAAAAACAACTTAATTTAAAGTGTAGAATAAATTACTAGTTGTGTAGGATATATTTTCGAGGTGTGTAGGATAAATTTCGACTGTGTATGATAAAATTCTATAATGTGTAGGGTATATGTAGGAAAATTTTGATATGTGTAGGTTTTGTAGATTATATGTAGCATAATTAATGATTAGTTGACTAATTAATTAAAGAGAGAAAAATTAATGATATGAGTTATAAATGAAATATTATTTTACTAATATGTCATTTCTTCTTTTTCTTCTCACATTAAATTTCTTCTCAAATGAACCTTCCTATATATATATATATATAGGGTAGGGATCTTAAGAGAAGTACACCCTATTTGAGAAACAATCTAGACCACACATTTTCCCTAAGCAAAAAATGCAAAAAAAAGGTGAAAAAAATGCAATTTTTTTTTTGGGAAAAATCGCAACTTTTTCTTTAAGGATTTCATTTTTTTTTAAAAAAATTGGGATTTATACACATGTGTATATTGTTAATCTTTTAACTATATATATATGTATATTGTCAATGGGGAAGGTTCATTTGAGAAGAAAAAGAATAAAAGAGTATAATTGTAAAACATTAAATAGTTTTTTTTCTCATCTCATTTATTATTATGTTTGACTAATTAATTAGTCATTAAAACTATAATCCTCCACACTAAATATTTTTGCCCACACACATCAAAAGTTATCCTACACATTTTGAAATTTATCCTACACATATTGAAATTTATCCTACACAACTCGTAATTTCTCCTACACGCCTCGTATTTATCCTACACTTTAAATGAATTTTTATTTTTATTTTTTGTGAAAAAATATATATCTTAAAAATAAGTAACAAATTTAATATAGTTAGTTATTAAAGATGAAACTACCAATTAATGATGTATGCAAGTTTACTAATATACCCTTATAGTTACATTAAGTACAAATATTAAATGAAGTCTAATGAAGCATTCCTATTGGTTGAAATTTCTTCTTTTTTCTTCTTACAAAGAATTTCTTCTCATTTGAACCTTCCACTATTTTCAATTATACATATATGTATATACATGTTTAAAATTGAAAAAATATGTGTTATAAATCCTAAACCTTAAACCCTAAACACTAAAGCTAAACCTTAATGCTAAACCCTAAACCCTAAAGCTAAACCCTAATTCTAAACCCGAATGCTAAACCCTAAAACTAAACCCTAATTCTAAACCCTAATGCTAAACCCTAAAGCTAAAGCTAAACCCTAAAGCTAAACCCTTAATGTTAAACCCTAAAGCTAAAGCTAAACCCAAAAGTTAAAGTTAAAGCTAAACCCTAATACTAAACCCTAAATACTATTGCTAAACCCTAATGCTAAACCCTAAAGCTAAACCCTAAACCATAAAGCTAAACCCTAAACCCTAATGCTAAACCCTAAATACTAATGTTAAACCCTAAATAACACTTATTTTTCAATTTTAAACATGTATATACATATATGTACAATTGACAATATACATATATGTATAGTTAAAAGATTAACAATATACACATGTGTATAAATCCTCAAAAAAAAAATTAAATCCTTAAAGTAAAAGCTGCGATTTTTCCAAAAAAAAAAAAAAACTTGCATTTTTTCACATTTTTTTTTTGCATTTTTTGCTTAGGGAAAATGTGTGGTCCAGAATGCTTCTCAAGTTTCTCAATTAGCCTACTACTTCTCACATGATCCTTATCATATTCTTTGAAAATTGATAATTTCCTCTTTTAATTTTGTTTATAGAATCTTCTATCTGAAAATCATTGAATTGTTCTTCGATATTTTGAATTTGTTGATCTGAAATAACATTTATATTTAATTTTGAGATTTTTGAGGAAATATCTTGTAACATATCTTGTTGTTTGTTTAGACGTACTGGGATATCTATACTATATGGTTTAAATATAGGATTTTCAATATTTTCAGTTATTATTTTAGTATTTGAAGTACTAGGTTGATCTAAAATTTTATTATTATTAGTTTCTATTCTTTCTAATTGTTCTCCTATGGTATTTAATTTTTCATTAGTGTAATTATTTTGAAAAATAATTGCCTTTACGTTTTTATCTATATCTTCCTTAATGTTTGCTAAAGGCTTTGCAATATATTCTTTATTTTCAGTTTTTATTTTTATATCCGTATGTGGAGGGTGTATACTAGTAATATTTTCATCTTTATTTATAATTGTATAGGTTTTGGTTATAGTATTACTAACAGATATATTTTCAAAAAATGGATACTCAATTTTATTTTCTATACAGTAGAGAGAAAACCAGGAGAAAAATGGAATATTTTCATCATTTTCACACATATATAATTGCCAATCAATCTCTTGTAAAAATCTTTCATCTTCATTAAATGTAGAAAAATACCATATTAAATTTTTATTATTATAATCATTGAACATTTCATCTTTTAAATATTTTAACATTTCTTTATCCATGATTAACAAGTTGTGCTTGAAATCCTTTCTATAAGCTTTTTTCTATGATCATTTTCTTCTCTTAATTTTTCTTCTAAAAATAATATATATCTAGGGGAAAGAAAATACTGGTTTATATAGTTAGAGGGATGATATGGGTCGGATGGAGGCATAATACTTGAATTGCATGACTCTTCTATTCTTTGTCTTAAAGATTTTATTCTTCTATTACAATTTTTCAAAAACCAAATATTGTAATTCCTTCGAGCTTGAACTTTTGAATCACTCATTGTATATCTTCGTAATTTCCCATATCAGACTTAGTTGGGACATAAGTATTATTATCACTGTCATTTTCTTCATATAGTGGTCTTGGAATAGTATTTGAAAAATCAACACCTTTTATTTTCATTGATAAACTTCTTTTAAATAGACTTTCATCTAAAGTACTTCTAGAAGTACTTGCTCCTATAGAATGCCTTGGTGGTATATTACTAAAAGAAATATCTATTGAACCATCAGAATGTTCTACTATACTAGATGTTTGATTATCTATCTCTATAGGTTTTGACGGATTTATATCTTGTAAATTCCATGTTAATGATTGAGTTATTTCATTCCATTTTAATTTTTTAAGTGTTCTTATCTTTGTATGCATAGTATTAGCTTCAAAAATAATAGTTTCATCTTTTGGGGATATTAATTTAGTTTTAGGTTCTATAGTAGTAGTCATAGTTTTATAATATATTCTATATATAACTACTGCAGCATTAGTTTTTTCTTTAAATTCTAAGTTTTTTTGTTTTAATTGTTAATGTTAAAGTATCTAAAATATGTGGATCAAATAAACCAATTGAAAAGTTTGGATAGCAATTAAAGTAAATAGGACCATTTGAAATATTAGACTCAGCCATAGCTAGCAAAGAATTATTAAAATGTGTATGTCTTGCATCTCTTAAAATTAGTAAAATAGGAGCATCAATGCCTAATTTGAACATAGGTTTAATGGCGACTTGAACTAATCCTATGTGTAGAAATTTATATAATTTTCTATGTCTTTTAATAGCTTCTACTGATAATAATTGCATGTTTTGATACTCTTTATTAATAGGTATAGTTTGTTCATGAGTTTTTATAGAATAATCTTGTAAAAAATCAAAAGTACCAATTTTGTAAATAGTTTTAACATCTTGTTTTGGTATACTCCAATTTAAAAGATTGTTTTCAATTTGAGAAATATTAATTTCAACAGAATTCATATGTAAAGAATTCATGTTTAAGTCTTCTTCATCATTATCATTAATATTTGAGCTATAATCTCGTTTAGAAAAGAATTTTGATAACTGATTCATTATAATTATTAGTCTTTAAAATTTTAAAGTATAATACCTATACTACTAGACCTGAGACAAGAAATTACTACCCTTGACCTACTCCACCTGATTTACAATTTGAAGAACGACATACTTTAGTCCAAGCCAAATATGATGGAAATTCTCTATATGAATGGAGTATAGAAGGTCAAACAGAACATCAAATTCTTAATTTAATGCAAGAAATGATAATCGCAGCCAATGCATATAAGTATCTCACAGAAGAAGAAAAGCATATAATTAAAAATGCTAAAAAAATAATTGTTAAACCCTAAATAACACTTATTTTTCAATTTTAAAATTAGTCAATGAAATTCGACAGCCACCATCCCCTTCAAAACACTCTTCCCCGGGGACTGAAGTTTTTCAAGATTCTCAAGACCCATTTGATATAATGTAAAAAAAAAATAATAATAATAATAATAATAATAATAATAATATTTTTTTATGCTTATCTATATATTTGGCCGACAAGAGATATTGAAGTGGTGCAATTGTCAACAAAAGGACAATCAACTTTTCTTATTTTCAAAAGTAGAGTAAATAATTCAACAAAAGGACATTCAACTTTCCAATTATAGAAGATTGTGCAACAAAGAGACAATCAACTTTTCAAATCTTCAAAGATGATGCAAATAATTCTCAATATGGACAAACAACTTTAAGGAGCATTTTCAACAAAGCAATTTCACACGAGAACTTTTTTCAAGATTCAATTATGAAGACCCTTTTATTTCATCTATAAAAGGAAGGATGATCAATGAAGAAAGACACACTTTTCTACACACCTTTTCTTACATCTTCTCTTATGTATGAAAAAACCCTCAAACCCAAAACTTGTATTATCAACTTCTCTATGTTCAAGATCGTTAGATTTTCAAATTATAGTTGCTCCTCCCGATTGTAAGGAAATTAATTGTAATCAAGATTTTCAATCAATAAATTCAGGTATATTTTAAATTCATATCATGCTTGTTTAAGTTGC
Organism: Helianthus tuberosus; assembly: GCA_030545235.1. NCBI lineage: Eukaryota > Viridiplantae > Streptophyta > Magnoliopsida > Asterales > Asteraceae > Helianthus > Helianthus tuberosus. The sequence continues at coordinate 4,844,392 of CM060404.1, read as the reverse complement.
CATCTCTTTAATTTAAATCATATCTTCTTCATGTTTAATCTTCTTCATATCAAACGATATATATATATATATATATAAATGGGATCAGGAGAAAACGCTCAAAAGTGTGAGAACGGTGAAAACGCTTCCTGGCCCAACACGTGTTACGCCGCTTAGAGAAGGGCGGAGGGGCTTTTTTGTCCTTTCATATTTCTTTTTTTAACGCGTGTCACTTCATCTTTCCATTTTTTTGGCGTTTAATAAATACGCGGCGTTTTTATTGTTTTTAGATCAGAATCATAGTAAATATTTTGGCGTCTTAAGTATTGTTTTGGCGTTTTATTGTTTTTTAGATCAGGATGCAGGCTTTTAATGTAAAAAAACATCAGTAATTTTCTTGATTTTATTATATCAAGTGTTTTACCATTTAGGATACAGGCCTATAATGTGACAGACAATTATGGCGTTTTGAAAAGATAAATAAATTTCAATTTTCCATGTAGTGGCATTAATGTAATTATAATGTTTGGCAATAATGATACCGTCTCTTTATTTTACTGTTTCTTTCAATTTTCATCTGTCAATTAGTGTTGATTTTTCCAGTAATACTTTGTTTGCGTTTTTGGCTTTTTATATAGCAACCTCGTATTTTGCTAGCATTCGTTCTCACAGTTTTTCAAACTATCAGGCGTTTTGGTGTTTGTAGTTTTTGGCGTTTTATACTCAATTTTTTTAAAATAGTAGAGAATTAGATGATAAACAACAGAGAATTACATAACAAACAATAGAAAATGAAAAAAAAATATAATCTAATTTCTCATTCAAATCTTCACTGTCATCAGCCTCTTCTTCTTTAACCTTTTTGACGTTTTGAACCTGTTTTTGAATACCTTATATAGATCCTTATTTTCCTACATAACGACCGTCTTTAGAAGATGCTTATTTTTTGTGGCATCCTTTATGGTGGGTGGATATATACTTGTTTGATGACATGTTGAAGACCAACGCCTGCTCTAATGTATTGATCCCTTCATGCCATCAATATATCCATCAAGAACAAAGTGACATGATGTCATATCAGTGTCATCAGTCTCTTTATCTTGAATATTTGTCCATCTCATTCAGCAAAAGATTATAGAGATACCCAACTCAGAGAAGAATCCATTCAGTTAAACTTCATTCAGATCAATACTCAATATAGCAGAATCGAGGTTCTGCATCTATGGCTTTTTTAAGTATTATTTTTGGTGTTTTTAAAGTGAATGGTTTCTAGGAAACATAACGTTTGTTTCTGGTTTTGTGATCAGTTGTTTGTGCAGAGAAGTCTCTCTTTATAGGATGTTTTTGGCGCGTAGTTTAGGCGGGATTTTATTTATAATAAATGATATTAATAAAGTAGTCGTCTTTTCGGTTACTGTGTATTTTTACTGGTTTTGTTCAGCTTTTTATGAGTTTTTAGGGTCATAGACGTTCCATCTCCCAAGTTTGGCGTTTTTGAATGCGTTTAAGTAGTTTTTGGCGTTTTTTTTTCATTTTTAGCTTTTATTAATTAATACTTCTGCAAATTACTTTCATTATAGTTTGGGATTTTTTGGCGTTTTTACTCCATTTATGGCATTTCATATGCATTATGACTGCTTGGCGTTTTATTGAGATAATGTATTTTTTATTCTAAGTTGAAAAATACATAGCAAACAACAGAAAAAGAAAAATAAAAAAATAAAAATAAAAACAATTCATCTTCCAAATCTTCACTGTCATCAGTCTCTTTCTTCTTTGAATCATGTTTGCTGGTGGTTTGGCTTAGCCATGCTTGTGTTTTTGTGGCCGTTTGGAAAGACAAAATGACATGAGTTTTTTTTTTTTTTTTGAATATGTATCTTCAAACAACTCATTAGTGTCATTCGTCTTTTCATGCCATTAAAATATTCATCAAGAACAAAACACAGAAAATGACATAAGTCTGACCCCAGCATCTTTTTGTTTATGATTTGTCCATCTCATGCAGCAAAATGTTATTTGAGTCACAGCACCTCAGGGAAGAATGCATTATCTGAAACTTTGGCGTAGAACAATATTTGAATATACAAGAAACGATATTTGGCATTTTTGGCGTTTTACTGAGGAAATAGTGTATCTGAAAGAACCGTCGATTTTTTTGGAATCTTTGATGTTTGAGTTTTTTGGCATTTTCTAAGATGAATGGTATATAGTAGAAAATATGGCGTTTTTTGAGTAGTTGTGTTTGATGATTTGGGGATTTTGGCGTTTGTAAGTTGAATGGTATATAGTAGAAAATATGGCGTTTCTGGTTCTGGGGGGGGGGTGTTTTTATGTCTGGGATGTTTTTGTTTATATAGCGACGTGTTTTGGTCCATAATGACGTTTTATTCATCAGTATGACGTTTTGGTATAGAGGTGTAAAGACGCTTTTACCCTTAATGAGGAGCGTCCACGCAATAAAATTGATGTTATTTACGAAAACGCCACCGCGCCAATCTAGTCCATAGATTGTTTTAATTGGACGATCCATAAGCATTCTCACCATTCTCACACTTTCTACCGCTTTCTCCAGATCCCGACCCTATATATATATATATATATATATATATATATATATATATATTATTTCGTAGCAACAAATCAACATCATCAATGTAAATGTTGATGCTTACCTTACAATTATTATTATTATTATCATATTATTATTATTATTATTATTATTATTATTATTATTTAACCACATATTTAATAGTTAACAAGCACGTATAAGTTATGAGTACCAGTGTGTCGGGTATCGGTTGCGCGTATGCATTTGAGATTGGTAACGTATAACCCAAGTATTGCGACACGTATAAGCATGTATATAAAAAAATAGAATTTCATTACGATCGAAGTCTCGGATTTACAATGGTTTGAAACGAAATACGAAATACAAAAGTAACAAGCTTCCAAAAATAGAAATACAAACAAGAATTTCTAATTATAGAAAGTACGAAGAAGCAGGGCGTTACAGTATTCCCTCCTTTAGGAAATTTCGTCCCGAAATATAGGAAGAAGTAACGAAAAGTTGTGGATACTTCGTCTTCATTTCATTCTTGAGTTCCCAAGTAAATTCAGCGCCACGTTTTCCTTCCCAACGAACATTGACGATAGGAATTTTACTGCGCCTCAATACCTTGACTCCTTGATCCATGATTTCGATGGGTTTTTCGACAAAGTGCAATGTTTCGTTGACTTGAAGATCTTCGAGTGGGACTTGAAGTCCTTCGTCAGCTAGACACTTCTTTAGATTGGATACGTGAAAGACAGGGTGCACATTGTTGAGTTCTTCAGGCAAGTCCAGTCTATACGCAACCTTGCCAATCCTTTCGAGGATCTTGAAAGGACCAACTGTCACACCCCAACCGATGGCGGAATCATCGGGGCATGGCACTGAGCGAAACAGATTGTCCATAAGTTTCCATAACAATTATCATTACCATTCAATTTAAATAACATGTCCCATACCATGTCTCAAACAGTAAACAAATTATTACAGATAAAAATCTAGGCAAATAATTCTGTTCCGACAACTCAGATTTAAATAGAGCAATTGTTTATCTGCTTCTAGAGACCCTTGATTCGATTACTACAGACAACTATTTGTTAGGCTCTAAAGCTTTATTCTAGCTTCAATTTCCTACCAGATGTGCAACCTAAGCACCTGTCACATACGTTAAAATAAAGTCAATACATATAATGTAAAGGTGAGCATACAAGTTTGATAATAGCATATAAAGTTCGAATTCGTTTACGCATAACCAGCACGTACACATAGTGAAATGAAGCACGTTAGTTATCGACATAGATCCATCGATACCAATGACTGCGGGTTGACTGCCTGAAGTTATTCGTAATACATGATTACCACCGTAATCCATGCAAGTAATTGTCCTTAACAACCCCCGCGAACGGGTGCTGAGTCCAAACTATAGTACTATCGTTGCTAAGGCAGGTAGACAACATTCCATGTGTAAACATAACAAACAAGCATTCATAAGCCACGTATAACATGCATTAGCGGTTAGCGTTCAAATAGTATTAAGTAGTGTGTTTGATGTGCATTGAATAGTTGTAACGTATGTAACACCCAAAAGTGCATAAAGCAAAAAGGGATCGAGTATACTCACAGCGGTTGATGGATTGAAGGGAGCGCTTAGCGAGTAAAGTTAGCCTGAATGGATTGATAGCATAATGATAAGTGACGCGTAAAATGATACAAAGGGTGAATGGGTCGGATAGCAGTTCGGTCGGATGGTCATCCGGTCGGACGGTAGTCCGGTCGGATGACTATTCAAGTGGATTGTTTCTTCCTATGAGATGAATGTGTTTGTATATGATGGCTTGTCTTTTGAAGTTTTCGTTGTAGCATTTTGAAAACATTGAAGTATCTCTATCCTTCAAGTCGGTTGATCGGACGGTCAATCGTGCGGATAACAATCCGTTCGGATTGTCATCCGGTGGGACGGTAGTCCGGTCGGACGGCGACCTTAGTGATGAGGTTACTTTGTGGAAACATTTCATAACAGAAGAGTCACTCGGTCGGATGCCCATTCGACCGGGTGGCATCCCCGTTAATGAACATGTTGAAAATTGTTTAAGTCTTTAAAGTCCTAGTATCTCATGATCCGAAGAGTAATCCGGTCGGATGGTAGTCCGATCGGATGGCAATTCGTTCGATATTCAAACTTCAGATAGAGTTAATGAGGTGTGGGACCCAAGGTGTTATTCGTTCGGACAGCAATCCGTTCGGATGGTCATCCGGTCGGTAGTCCGGTCGGACAGCATTCTGTCCCGATTGTTCCGTTCGTCCTACGCTTGGTCGTTTTGGTTGTTTGTCATTTTATCGAGGCGCTTTGACATCGTGTTAGCCAATAGAACTCCGTTTTGACCCGCGTGGCCAAACCGACCAGGAATCACCCTTGTTCGGCCGGTTACCGGCTCAAGACGGTTGTTCTTGTTTAACCCGAAATCGGTGGTCTCGTGAGTAGAATCCAGATCTTGGACTAGTACAACACTAAGAGTGAGTAGGAGACTAGAACAGAGTCCGATTCTATCGGTTTTGAGTGTAATGAGTGTAAAAGAGTTGAAAGAAAGTTAGAAACCATCTTTCAATCCTTTTCCACTATGTTTATGTTGAGATCTCTACGAGATCTTTGTGTATTTGTGTGGAGATCGGTTAGATCTAGGTTGTTCTTGGTGGATTAAAGTCAAAACATGAAGTTCTTCAAGAACACATGATGACGTCATCCTAGAACACCCGAAATCTAGTGATTTCACGGTTAAAAGTTAAGATTCAAAAGATAGAAAGGTGTAGGAGTGCGTGTAGGTCAAGAAAGTACAAGATTTAGGACGAGAGCTTACTGGGATTGAGAGAAATCGGAGAAAAGGTGAGGAACACGAGCTGGTCGGACAGAGGTTTCCAAAAGTAGAAAGTTTTGAGAGTGACATGGGTATTTATAGGATTCCAAAAGGGGAAAGTGTTATCCGTTCGGATGGCACACCGCCCGGATGACTATCCGGTCGGATGACATCTCGGTCGGATGGCACCTGACTCATGGCCAAGTGGCTATCCGGTCGGATGGCTATCCGGCCGGATGGCACTTGGTTCGAGTGTTTGACGCGATGATTTTTGCTGATTCTATTTCGGTTGCGAGCGGTTCGATATGATAGGGTTTCCTAGTCAAATTACTTTTAATCTCAACCACTCATATCTCGCACTATCCCTTCTCCACTAATTACCATAGTTCGATTGTGATTCGAGTTCGATGTCGATTGAGTTCGATTGCATTTCGAGTTTGATTGCGTTTCGATTGATTACCACATAAAACATATATGAACATGCACAAGTAACACATAGGGCACACACATACACGTATAACAATAACTAAATGCGTAGTTCGGGTTGCGATTTGCTTCGATGTTGATTTGATTAGCATAGTTTGATTATCGCTTAGTTAGCTTTATCGCATTGTTACTTCCTATAGTTCACAGTCGTAGGTCGATTGAATAGTGAAATTCATACGTCGATTATTGTGATTATTGACACTTACTCCACATAATGCAACTAAGATAAACATACAAAAGAAATCTACTACAAGTCAAGTCGCGCGAAATCGGTCGTTGACTTTGACCTTGACTTTGACTTCTCGAAAACACGGGGTGTTACAACCTCCCCTAGTTTAGGGAATTTTGTCCCGAAATTAAGCTGGAAGTTGTACAACACCGTGAATCACTTTCTCTCTCTAGACTTTCTCTTTGAAGAACTGCGGGTACTTCGCCTTCATGTCGCTTTCGAGTTCCCAAGTGAACTCTGCGCCTCGTTTGCCTTCCCATCAGACTTTCACAATAGGAATGCGCGAGCGCCTGAGTTGCTTGGTTTGGCGGTCCATGATTTCGACAGGCTTCTCCACGAAGTGTAGTGTTTCGTTCACCTGAAGGTCATCGAGAGGAACATGTAAGTCTCGGTCGGCTAGGCACTTTCGGAGGTTTGACCCGTGGAAAGTCGGATGGACGTTACTAAGTTCCTCTGGTAGTTCGAGTCTGTAGGGGACTTTTCCGATCTTTTCCAGAATCTTAAAAGGTCCAACATATTGAGGCACTAGCTTCCCTTTCTTGCCGAATCGGACCACACCCTTCGAAGGTGATACCTTTAGGCGTACGTAGTCACCAACGTCAAATTCAAGGGGCTTGCGTCGTCTATCGGCATAACTTTTCTGTCGATTCCGAGCTTTTACCAGGTTGTCTCGAATTTGGAAAATTCTGTCTGTCGTCTCTTGTAATAGCTCAGGACCGGTTAATTGTGAGTGACTGATCTCGTGCCACACAATAGGCGATCGACATCTTCTTTCGTATAAAGCCTCGAATGGTGCCATTTGAATGCTGGAATGATAGCTGTTGTTATACGAGAATTCGACTAATGGCAGGTATTTATCCCAATTACCACCGAGGTCTATGACACACGAACGGATCATGTCTTCAAGAGTACGAATTGTTCTTTCAGTCTGCCCGTTGGTTTGAGGGTGGAAAGCGGTACTTAGATTTAGCGATGTACCGAGTGCCATTTGAAATGTTTCCCACAGTCACGAGGTAAACCGAGCGTCACGATCAGAGATGATATCACGAGGCGTCCCATGATTACAAATGATCTCGTCGGTGTAGATTCGAGCTAATCGTTCTACCTTGTAGTCTTCCCGTATTGGCAAAAAGTGAGCTGATTTAGTCAAACGGTCAACCACAACCCAAATGTTGTCGTGACCTGATGACGTGTGTGGTAGCTTTGTTATAAAGTCCATAGCTATACTCTCCCACTTCCACATGGGGATCGGTGGTTGTTCGAGTAAGCCAGAGGGTCTTTGATGTTCAGCCTTGACTCTCACACAGGTCAGGCATTTTCCAACATAGAGGGCAATATCCCTTTTCATGCCCAGCCACCAGTACTTATAGCGAAGGTCCTGGTACATTTTGTCGGCTCTGGGATGAATAGAATACCGGGATTTGTGGGCTTCATCCATCAAGATCTGTCGCAAATTGGTCCGTTTGGGGATCCAAATTCGGTCCAGAAAGTGGAATATCCCATTCGACTTGCTCACAAGCTGGGCTCCATCGTGGTAGATTCTTTCTTTCTTCAGAGTGCGTTCCTTAAAACACGCGTGCTGAGCTTCGCGGATGAGGGATTCGAGATCGTATTGGGCTTGAACATTACGGGTGCTAAGTAGATAGCTCCGTCTGCTGAGTGCGTCGACAACAACATTTGCCTTGCCTGGGTGATAACGAATCTCACAGTCGTAATCGGTGAGAAGTTCTACCCATCGGCGTTGACTTATATTAAGTTCCTTCTGATTAAAGATATGTTGTAGGCTCCTATGATCGGTGAAGATCGTACACTTGGTACCATACAGGTAGTGTCGCCAAATCTTTAACGCAAAAACCACTGCGCCTAGCTCGAGGTCATGGGTTGTATAGTTCTTCTCGTGGATTTTGAGCTGACGAGATGCGTAAGCTATAACCTTGTCCCTCTGCATAAGGACACAACCAAGACCAAGGTTGGAAGCATCATAATACACAATGAAATCGTTGTTTCCGTCGGGCAATGTGAGAACGGGAGCATTGCAAAGCATGTGCTTAAGGGTTTTGAAAGCAGACTCCTGTTTGGTTCCCCAAACAAAAGGTTTGTCTTTATGCGTGAGAGCGGTAAGTGGTACATCGATCTTTGAGAATCCTTCGATAAATCGTCGATAATAACCCGCCAGTCCGAGAAAAGAACGGACTTCAGATGGGTTCTTAGGTGTAATCCAACTCTTAACGGCTTCGATCTTCGTAGGGTCGACGTGAATACCTTGACTATTAACAATGTGACCCAGAAACTGAACCTCCTCCAACCAGAATTCACACTTGGAGAACTTGGCATAGAGTTGATTCCCCTGGAGTAGTTCGAGAACCAAACATAGATGTTGTGCGTGTTCGGTTTTCGATTTGGAATAGATCAAGACATCATCGATGAATGCGATGACGAAACGGTCGAGATATGGTTTACACACGTGATTCATCAGATCCATGAAAACCGCAGGTGCGTTGGTTAAACCAAAGGGCATAACAACGAATTCGTAGAGTGCGAAACGTGGTTTTGGGTATATCCTCCTCTTGAATACGTAGTTGGTGATATCCTGAGCGTAGATCGATCTTCGAGAAGCACGTAGCACCTTGTAGCTGATTAAACAAATCATCTATGCGAGGTAGGGGATAGCGGTTCTTGATAGTTAACTTATACAATTCCCGATAATCGATGCACATCCTGAACGACCCATCCTTCTTTTTGACGAAAAGGACTGGCGCACCCCAAGGAGAGGTGCTCGGGCGAATGAAGCCTTTCTCAAGTAATTCTTGGAGTTGGTTTGAAAGTTCACGCATTTCAGACGGCGCGAGTCGATAAGGAGCTTTGGCAATAGGTTTGGCTCCAGGAATAAGGTCGATACGAAAGTCGATATCACGACTTGGCGGTAATCCGGGAAGATCCTCTGGAAAACCATTAGGAAATTCTCAAACCACAGAAACGTCTTTCACTTCCTTCTTCTCTTTCTTTTCCTTCTCTGCTACTACAATGTTAGCCAAGAAAGCCCTGTATTCCTTGCGGAGATACTTGCTAGCTTGAACACATGACATGAGCTTGAGACCTTTTGAACTAGTATCACCGTAAACACATAATAAATCACCATTCGCAAGCGAGAATCGGATCATCTTGTCGAAGCACACAACTTCAGCATGGTTTTCGCGAAGAAAGTCCATGCCTACTATGACGTCAAAACTTCCGAGTTGCGTCGGAATAAGGTCGATTGGGAAGATGTGATTGTTGAGCTCGAGAGTACAATCACGAAGTACAGAATTAACGACGACAGTTTTTCCGGTAGCGACTCCAACATCGAACGTCGAGGAGAGATGAGAGCGCTTACGACTAAGGAGTTTCTCAAATTCGAACGACACAAAGCAATTATCGGCTCCAGTATCAAACAAACAGGAAGCATAAATACCATTCACAAGGAACGTACCATTAACTACGTTGTTGTCGGCTTAGGCTTGACGCACGTTGATGTTGAAAGTTCGTGCGCGCGCTGCTTGTTGCTGTTGCTGCTGGTGTTGCTGCTGCTGAGGCTGCTGCTGCTGGGGTTCTTGTTTCATGACCCTGTTTGGGCACATGTTGGCGAAATGGTTAGGATCGCCACATGCGAAGCAGGCTCTGGCGTTGACCGCGGGTGCCGGAGGAGCTTGTTGACCCTGAGGGGCGGTGAGTAGAGCTTGATGAGCAGGAGCTTGTCGAACACGTCAGTTGGTAGTAAAATGGCCGTACATATTGCAATGAGCACAAAAACGGCAAGCAATGGCAGTCGGGTGGTGGTAGGTTCAAGTAGGGCAGAGCGGGTGTGGCCCAGTGTATGCACGCTTTGCAGGCGGTGCATTTGCCACAGGCGCCGCTACTTGATGTTGTTGGGCTGGTACAGCTTGAATCGGTGCAGCAGTGATCGCACAGTTCCTGTTGTTGGAGCTGTTCTTCCTCTTGTTCTTCCTCTTGTTGCTCGATGTGGTGGTTTCAGCAGTTGGTGCGGTGGTGGTAGCTTGATGCAGGTGCTTTGAAGCTTTATCCCAGACACCAGCCTTGACCCTCTTGTCGTTGATTTCGGTGGCCAGTAGGTAAGTTTCTTCAATCGTCTTAGTCTTAGCCGCTTGCACGAAATCTGCGAAGCAGTCGGGCAAAGCTCGAATGTACTTCTTGATTGTGATCTCCGGAGTCTTGACTTGGTCGAGACAGATGATGCTGAGCTGTTTGAAGCGAGCCATGAGCGCAGCATTGTCACCTTCATGTTGATGTATGTGCCAAAATTCATCCTCTAGCTTTTGACGTTCGTGAGGAGGGCATAATTCTTCTAGCATGACTTCCTTGAGCTCGTCCCATGACAGACCGTAGGCTGCATCGTTCCCTCGCTTGTTCCTCTCGGCCATCCACCAGTCTAGTGCACGGGACTGGAAAACACCGGTAGCATTCAGAGTTCGGAGGTCATCGGGGCAACCACTATGTCGTAGAGTGACCTCAATGGAATCAAACCATTGGAATAGTGTAGTAGGACCTCCCTCGCCAGCTTCGGTCCTTGACTCCTCAGACGATTTGCTGACGTTCTCGTAGACATCACTTGCGGCCTTCGCTACCTGCTTGGCGATGATAGCAGCAAGGCGTTTGTCTCTCTTCTCTTGACGAGAAAGTGAGGGATGACGGGATCCAGATGACATCGTCTGCAACAGACATTGTCACAGGACTCAACACATTGTATTCGAATCTCACCCCACACGTCTACTACTTACTAAAGCTCAGGAACACAGTCATGTAACTACGCATACACATAACCACATATTTGCATAAACACAGAAGCACATAATTACGTAGAACACAGAATCACATAGGCACATAAGCACATAGGCACATAAACACATAACTCACCTAAGCACATATTTTACGTGTATCCACCTTCTTATGATTATACGTGTTCCTTTATCATTTAAGAGGTAGTCAGAATACAGAATCCTATCATTCAAAGTCTGCGAGTGTTCGAATATAGCATTCGCGTTAGTATATCGAGTCGTGTAGTATAAGCTTATAACGTAGTGCGAGTCGTGTGTGTTAATCGAAGTGAAAGCGAAAATCGAATAAATCTCCAAAATTTAAACACATAAATAGGTAATCCCACAAAATTAACGAATCATCAGAGTCAGCAATTGCGGGCTCAGAATCAAAACACATAAAATTCGAGATATAGATTGTCTGCGGCTAGTAGACTTCGACTACCCAAAGTGGTTCGACTATTCACAAGGATCTGGTGTGCACATTTGACCATCAGGATTATGCTTTTGCCTCAATTCTTGGGCGTTTGGCACACATCCCGTTAGTCATATTGTGACTTCAGGTCGTTGGAGTCCGTCGAAACTTTGGTGGGAGCTTTGTAAAATGATCGGAATAAGTAGTCAAGGTTAGGGTTTCACCCCTATCTTAACAACTTTGTCCTTGTTTTAAATAAAATAGAGGAGATTATTCATCAAAATATGGATTTCACTCCTGATTTGGCATAATTCTCTCCGTTTGTAGATAAAATGCAGGTTGTTTAAGCAACTTTAGTCGAGAGTTTGAGGTTTTCACACCTAATCTCGACTTTATCGCCTATTCATAATTGAAAATTTGAGTGCAGTGATAGTGTAGCATAAGCGAGAATATCGAGAGGTAAGCTCGTACATAATCCCTACCGGATACGCACAAGTCGGTCTGTTGGTTCCTAACTATAGACTAGGTCTCTGAGACATCGACCCGGACTGGGTCGTGTCTTGCCTAATTCCCTATAGTTATAGCTCTGATACCAATCTGTCACACCCCAACCGATGGCGGAATCATCGGGGCATGGCACTGAGCGAAACAGATTGTCCAGAAGTTTCCATAACAATTATCATTACTATTCAATTTAAATACCATGTCCCATACCATGTCTCAAACAGTAAACAAATTATTACAGATAAAAATCTAGGCAAATAATTCTGTTCCGACAACTCAGATTTAAATAGAGCAATTGTTTATCTGCTTCTAGAGACCCTTGATTCGATTACTACAGACAACTATTTGTTGGGCTCTAAAGCTTTATTCTAGCTTCAATTTCCTACCAGATGTGCAACCTAAGCACCTGTCACATACGTTAAAATAAAGTCAATACATATAATGTAAAGGTGAGCATACAAGTTTGATAATAGCATATAAAGTTCGAATTCATTTACGCATGACCAGCACGTACACATAGTGAATTGAAGCACGTTAGTTATCGACATAGATCCATCGATACCAATGAATGCGGGTTGACTGCCCGAAGCAGTTCGCAATACATGATTACCACCGTAATCCATGCAAGTAATTATCCTTAACAACCCCCGCGAACGGGTGCTGAGTCCAAACTATAGTACTATCGTTGCTAAGGCAGGTAGACAGCATTCCATGTGTAAACATAACAAACAAGCATTCATAAGCCACGTATAACATGCATTAGCTGTTAGCGTTCAAATAGTATTAAGTAGTGTGTTTGATGTGAATTGAATAGTTGTAACGTATGTAACACCCAAAAGTGCATAAAGCAAAAAGGGATCGAGTATACTCACAGCGGTTAATGGATTGAAGGGAGCGCTTAGCGAGTAAAGTTAGCCTGAATGGATTGATAGAATAACGATAAGTGATGCGTAAAACGATACAAAGGGTGAATGGGTCAGATAGCAGTTCGGTCGGATGGTAATCCGATCGGACGGCTATTCGTGCGGATAACAATCCGTTCGGATGGTCATCCGGTCGGACGGTAGTCCGGTAGTCCGGTCGGATGACTATTCGAGTGGATTGTTTCTTCCTATGAGATGAATGTGTTTGTATATGATGGCTTGTCTTTTGAAGTTTTCGTTGTAGCATTTTGAAAACATTGAAGTATCTCTATCCTTCAAGTCGGTCGATCGGACGGTCAATCGTGCGGATAACAATCCGTTCGGATTGTCATCCGGTCGGACGGCGACCTTAGTGATGAGGTTACTTTGTGGAAACATTTCATAACAGAAGAGTCACTCGGTCGGATGCCCATTCGACCGGGTGGCAACCATGTTAATGAACATGTTGAAAATTGTTTAAGTCTTTAAAGTCCTAGTATCTCATGATCCGAAGAGTAATCCGGTCGGATGGTAGTCCGATCGGATGGCAATTCGTTCCATACTGAAACTTCAGATAGAGTTAATAAGGTGTGGGACCCAAGGTGTTATTCGTTCGGACAGCAATCCGTTCGGATGGTCATCCGGTTGGACGGTAGTCCGGTCGGACAGCATTCCGTCCCGATTGTTCCGTTCGTCCTACACTTGGTCGTTTGGTTGTTTGTCATTTTATCGAGGCGCTTTGACATCGTGTTAGCCAATAGAACTGCGTTTTGACCCGCGTGACCAAACCGACCAAGAATCACCCTTGTTCGGCCGGTTACCGGCTCAAGGCGGTTGTTCTTGTTTGAGTGTAGGAGACTAGAACAGAGTCTGATTCTATCGGTTTTGAGTGTATTGAGTGTAAAAGAGTTGAAAGAAAGTTAGAAACCATCTTTCAATCCTTTTCCACTATGTTTATGTTGAGATCTCTACGAGATCTTTGTGTATTTGTGTGGAGATCGGTTAGATCTAGGTTGTTCTTGGTGGATTGAAGTCAAAACATGAAGTTCTTCAAGAACACATGATGATGTCATCCTAGAACACCCGAAATCTAGTGATTTCACGGTTAAAATTAAGATATAAAAGATAGAGAGGTGTAGGAGTGTGTGTAGGTCAAGAAAGTACAAGATTTAGGACGAGATCTTACCGGGATTGAGAGAAATCGGAGAAAGGGTGAGGAACACGAGCTGGTCGGACAGAGGTTTCCAAAAGTAGAAAGGTTTGAGAGTGAAATGGGTATTTATAGGATTCCAAAAGGGGAAAGTGTTATCCGGTCGGATGGCACACCGCCCGGATGAGTATCCGGTCGGATGACATCTTGGTCGGATGGCACCTGACTCATGGCCAAGTGGCTATCCGGTCAGATGGCTATCCGGCCGGATGGCACTTGGTTCGAGTGTTTGACGCGATGATTTTTGCTGATTCAATTTCGGTTGCGAGCGGTTCGATACGATAGGGTTTCCTAGTCAAATTACTTTTAATCCCAACCACTCATATCTCGCACTATCCCTTCTCCACTAATTATCATAGTTCGATTGTGATTCGAGTTCGATTGCGTTTCGATTGATTACCACATAAAACATAAATGAACATGCACAAGTAACACATAGGGCACACACATTCACGTATAACAATAACTAAATGCGTAGTTCGGGTTGCGATTTGATTCGATGTTGATTTGATTAGCATAGTTTGATTATCGCTTAGTTAGCTTTATCGCATTGTTACTTCCTATAGTTCACAGTCGTAGGTCGATTGAATAGCGAAATTCATATGTCGATTATTGTGATTATTGACACTTACTCCACATAATGCAACTAAGATAAACATACAAAAGAAATCTACTACAAGTCAAGTCGCGCGAAATCGGTCGTTGACTTTGACCTTGACTTTGACTTCTCGAAAACACGGGGTGTTACACCAACATAGCGAGGTGCGAGTTTCTCTTTCTTGCCAAATCGAACCACGCGCTTCCAAGGGGATACCTTGAGAAGTACGTAGTCACCTGTCTCGAATTCCAAGGGCTTGCGACGCTTGTCGGCGTAATTCTTTTTTCGCCTCTTGGCTTTCAGTAAGTTGTCTCGAACCTGTAAAATCTTGTCCGTTGCTTCTTGTATAAGCTCGGGACCAGTGAATTGAGATTCACCAACCTCGTGCCAACAAATAGGCGAACGACACTTGCGACCATACAATGCTTCAAAAGGTTCCATTTGAATAGTCGCATGATATGTGTTGTTGTACGAGAATTCAATCAAAGGCAAGTGTGAATCCCAGTTGCCACCAAAATCTATTACGCATGAACGAAGCATATCCTCTAATGTTTGGATAGTACGATCGGTTTGACTGTCTGACTGAGGATGGAAATCGGTGCTAAGGTTAAGAACAATACCCATAGCAGATTGAAAAGTTTGCCAAAGACGGGATGTAAAACGAGCATCACGATCGGAAATGATGTCAATGGGGATACCATGACGACAGATGATCTCATCAGTGTAGAATCTAGCCAATTTCTCGACTTTGAAATCTTCACGGATGGGAAGAAAATAAGCTGATTTGGTCAATCGATCAATGATCACCCAAATACTATCATGACCAGAAGAAGTACGAGGGAGCTTAGTGATAAAATCCATGGCAATGCTCTCCCATTTCCAGACATGAATCTTTGGTTGTTCGAGTAAGCCAGAGGGACGTTGATGTTCAGCTTTTACCTTTGAACAAGTGAGATATTTTGCAACGTAGGAGGCAATATCCCTCTTCATCCCAGGCCACCAGTATGAAATACGCATATCCTGGTACATCTTGTCAGCGCCAGGATGAACGGAATACTTCGATTTGTGTGCCTCCTTCATCAGAAAGTCTCGAAGGTTTTTGCGATTAGGAATCCAGATACGATTGAGATAGTATAGAATACCATCAGCTTTGGACACGAGATCTTGCTCAGCAGCGCCTGGTACCTCAACAGAGAGATTACCCTCATTAATAGAGGCATATTGGGCTTCACGAATATGGTTTTGAAGATCATTGACGAATTGGAGATAACGAATTCTCTTCACATGAGTTTTACGACTAAGAGCGTCGGCTACTACATTCGCTTTACCTGGATGGTAGCGAATTTCACAGTCGTAGTCGTTTAATAATTCCGCCCAACGACGTTGACGCATGTTCAGTTCTTTTTGGTTGAAGATATGTTGAAGGCTCTTATGGTCGGTGAAGACCACACACTTAGTACCATAAAGGTATTGTCGCTAAATTTTCAACGCAAAAACAACTGCGCCAAGTTCAAGGTCGTGACTAGTATAGTTTTTCTCATGTATCCTGAGTTGTCTCGACGCGTAAGCGATAACCTTGTCGCGTTGCATGAGAACACAACCAAGACCAAGGTTTGAGGCATCACAATACACGACGAAGTTGTTGTTAACATCAG